>CM067491.1:5821187-6059629 GCA_034552555.1 Semaprochilodus insignis
TGTATATACGGTTCTGTGTATTGTTATATGCCTACTACGGCCGTTGTGCTTACGTCGACCGCGTGGCCTAATGGATAAGGCGTCTGACTTCGGATCAGAAGATTGAGGGTTCGAGTCCCTTCGTGGTCGTCCTTTTGATCCTTTCTCAGAGAGGACCAGATACGGTCATAATCAAGAATATAACCGGGTTTGGTGGAGCTTTACGATCAATTTTACGGGTGAAACAGAAACCAAATATATATAGTGAGCACAAGAAAGTGTACTGGCTCGTTGTTTCATGGAGTAAGAGATTTAACCCTGAAGCAAAGCATGCGGAAGTACAGCAGAGTGGCGCAGCGGAAGCGTGCTGGGCCCATAACCCAGAGGTCGATGGATCGAAACCATCCTCTGCTACAAACGTTTTCTTCTCCCGCCTGCCTACATACCTATGGCCTAACGTAACGTCTTTAGCTGCTATTACGAAACACTGTGTTTTGGCACATTTAACAGACTGATGCAGTGTTCAAAAAAGGTCCTTTACTCAAAAAGAGTCCTTGCAGGAGAACAACAGACCAGGGTGTGGATTTATAGGTAGGCTACTGCAGATCTATCAACATATACTGTATGTTTTAATATTCAGAAGCTGTTAGACTGCAGTGGTGTATCAAGACACTGTGTTGATGCACCTTTGGCTTGCCCTTGTTCCAGTTCCCACGAATATCCATCAGCTTTGCATGGCTATTTAGGAAAAGTGTGCGGCCTATGTATGTTTCAGAATAATTACTTTCATTTCAATTGATTGATTCTTTGATTTTGTTTAATTAAGCATAACTAATTATATTGCCTTTATAAGGAAACACATGCAGTATTTTTATAGTACAGCAATGCAGATACATCCATACTGGTTTTAGTGTTGGCTTTAGATGTCTTGAAAAATATATATGTGCATTCCAATCAGCCTTGTAGTTCCTTACAAAGTGGACCAAACCTAATATTCAGACATTTTAAGGGTGATTGTAAATCATGAAGACTGAAAATGTTCTGTTGGGAGGGAACTGCAAACTGGATTAGGAGTAGTGAACAACTGCTTAACAGTAAGCTGCAAGTTTACCCACTAGCCACTGCATAACTCTTGAAGATGCAGGTTTGATTATAACATTATTAGATTTTCTGAATTAAGGTATTTTTCAGCTGCAGTTGCCTTAACCAACATCATGTACCCAGTGTGTAGGGAGTCCTGCTAAAGGACACTGTGGAGTGGAATGCAGCTAATATCAGTTTATAAAAGGACTGGACACAGGACATTTCTCGTAACTTTAAACAGACTTTAATTCAGTCAAAATCAACTTGCCGCCCTCGCTTTGTCGCAGATTGGATTTTCTTCTGTTGGAGTCTTGCTAAATTTCTTTTTTCTAACCTACACAAATAACAAATAAAGGAAAACAAACATTACATTTTTATTGATAAACAGTAATGTCTAAAATGTGGTCTGTATTATTATTACTACTACTATTAATACTAAGGTGCACCTTTTAGCTCTGAGTGCAATATCGTCTTCTGAAGGCTCTGGTGGTCGTTGACTGGCCTCTATGATTATGTCTGAGATTTTCTGTAGACAGTTTTCCAGGTTCCTCTGTTGACTTCTGCTAACCTCTGACGTTACTATTAGTTCTCCAGCTTTGTTTATCCGAGTTTTATTCTTTAAGCACAAAATAAAAACAAAAATATAAGGGCAGACAAATGTTAATATATGACACATTAAATACGTGCTGTCTCCTGCATGCACTGCAAAGCCAGCTGACCAAATATGATAGCCTTACATGGCCAATCATTTCAAAAGACTTAACATTAAAATGCATTGTGGTTTTAAAAAAAATCCAACTAAGTTGCTTTCTCTTATTACCTTCAAGATAATCTCATTTTTGACTTCTTCAGGAATCCAATCTGCTGTTTGAACATGAAACCGGACCTCTGCCTTTGTACTGACTAGGAAAGAAAACCATGTACAACATTTTTTAGCCCATTTTGAACTTCATCCGAACTGTTGGCTAATAGCTATTCAACACATTAAAATGCCCTACATAATCCAACCTTTGTTTACATGTTGACCTCCTGGTCCACTGCTCCGGCTGTAACTTACTTTCAGTTTTTCTATAACAGGACAGATAACACAGTGAAGCTGCTTAAATCAACCACTTGCCCCATATGGAAATCTGATATATGGTCATACATGCACATAATCTGTATCGGGGTTGGCATATATTTTAAAATATATGGTCATATATGGAGCGTACATTTATGCAAGTATCAAATATTGGACGTATAAATACGGCTCAAATGTACTTTTTGTCTGATACAAAAACTGACATTTAACATTAAGCTAGCATATGTGACTAATAGTATATTCATATTTGGTTGGTATAAATTTTAATGTTGGTATAAATGGATATATGTGCCCAATGCTCAAATAAATTGGCATATATGTCACATATATGTCTGTATATGACAAAATCTGAGCTGAATATAAGAGGAGTTCATACATGCTAATATGCGTCATATTTTAAATCCATAGGTTGCCATGTATCAGATTTCTGTATGTAGCAGTCATAATACACACCAATTAGTCAGAATATTACATACTAAGATATTATTAATATCTTCTTTCTACACATATTGTCTGTCTTATCAGCTCCACTTACTACATAGGTGCACTTTGTAGTTATCGACTGTAGTCCACTGTAATACTACAGAGCAGGTATTATTTTGGTGGTGGATCATTCTCAGCACTGCTGTGTCTGATCCACTCACACCACCACACCACAGCAGACTCTAACACACCACCACCACCACCACCATGTCAGTGTCACTACAGTGCTGAGAATGATCCACCACCCACATAATACACGCTCTGTGGTGGTCCTGAAACGGGGGTAACAAAGTATGCAGAGAAACAGATAAACTACAGTCAGTAATTGTAGAACTACAAAGTGTTCTTACATGGTAAG
This sequence comes from Semaprochilodus insignis, assembly GCA_034552555.1. Classification (NCBI taxonomy): domain Eukaryota; kingdom Metazoa; phylum Chordata; class Actinopteri; order Characiformes; family Prochilodontidae; genus Semaprochilodus; species Semaprochilodus insignis. Next base: position 5,824,172 of record CM067491.1, read on the forward strand.
TAGAGCTGATAAAATGGACAGTGAGTGTAGATACAAGAAGATGGCTTTAACATATGTGTCCATATACAGTACAAAAATATCTGAGCTGAATATCAGGGAAGCTCACACATACGTCAAATTCTAAATCCATATATTGGCATATATCAGTCATCATAATATACATCTTCTTCATGCACGTACCGACTGGAATAGCAGGAGGCTCAACACCCTGTTAAAAATAAAACAGTCGATTGTCATGCGATGCTATGGGAGTTTGCAAACAGGTAAGTTAACACAGTGACTTACTGTATATTCACCACTGAGAGAACTATTTAAATACGATAGGGTTAATATGGTTTGCATCACTAAATGTACTGTACTGATAAAAACCTACCTGTGAAACATCCGAGTTTTTCGCCGTGTAATGTTGGCTGGAGTTTAAACTGCGAATTAAACTGTGGGGTTTTAATCTGACGAAACGTCCTAACAGTTCCCTCCTGTGTGCAAACTCTGCAGAGAAACGGAAACAGCATGCTGCGAAGGGAGCCGCCATATTGCGGTGAAGAGGCAACAGCTTCCGGGCAGCTGACATGTTAACGCTGCTGCTTGAATGCTGATTCTTTACAGGAGTTTTTTTGCAGAGACGTTGTACTGAACAGCTTGTTTATACCGGGAAAATTGCATTTCACGGAGAGAGAGAAGTTCAATAGCATTTTTCAGCAATAGGAAGGTTCCACCGAGATTTGAACTCGGATCGCTGGATTCAGAGTCCAGAGTGCTAACCATTACACCATGGAACCACATGTCTGAGGGCTCTCACTTCATGATCTATAATGATGATATAACTCGAACTTGACGTTCTGTTATTTGAGACGTCTAAATGGAGCTTGTAGAAGACGTTTAGACGCAGTGGGCTTGTGTGAGCTTTTTGACACAGTTTGCCAACTGCTAGTAAATAACAGCGACATTTAGCTAAAGACTGAATCTCAAACCCATTTTAATCCATATCCCCACCTCAATATACAGGCTCACTCTGCACTGCATCTTCTATCCCCTGTATATCCTGTATCTCTTCATCTACTTCACACTCACCAGATCGTATATATGGAAATCTGTACATCTGTATACATCATATCTTTTATGTCATATTTTCACACTCACAAGCCACTTCATTAGGCACGCCTCCTTGTGTATGCACTCACTGTCCATTTGATCAGCTCCACTTACCATATAGGTGCACTCTGTAGTTCTACAGTTATAGACTGTAGTCCATCTGTTTCTCTGCATACTTTGTTATCACCCTTAGGGTGTAAGTAATATACCCTAATAAATGTTCTTTATTAGTCAGAACCCCCACAGGACCACCACACACCTGTTAAATGTGATGCGACAATAAACATGATTTGAGTTGATATGTTGCTGTATGATCCCTCAATGCTTTCATTATTGGGAAAATGTGTACTTAAATGGCACAAAAATACTTTCATAATCAAGACAGCTCAACAAAGACCTGTATCCAAAAACATATTTCATCCAGGGGCGGATTTAGTCAGTATTATCCATCTGCAGTGCCAAAGTACCACAGCTTTAGCCACCACACTTTCAGCTCCCTGGCGTGGAGTAGCTTTGTGCTGCAAAGGTGAAGTTCATTCCAAAGGTGTTCCGTGGAGTTGACGTCAGAGCTCTGTGCCTGACACTTAAGTTCCTCCATCCCAAACTCAAACCATGGACCTCGCTTTGTGCCCAGTCATGCTGGAACAGGAAAGGATCTTCACCGGACTGTTATCACAGGTATAATGATATCAAATGTCTTTGTATGTGGTAGCATTAACATTAGCCAAGCCTCCACTGAGCTTCACTTGGCATTGCACATAGTGGTCTTAGGCTTGTGTGCAGCTGCTCAACCATGGAAACCTATTTCATGAAGCTCCTGATGCTCAGTTCCTGTGCTGATGTTTCTTAAATCAAATCTTTTAAAAAGCAAATCCAACAGTATACAGACTCACTCTCCACTTTACTCTCATTATCCTATGGAATAAAAACAACAATATTCTATCCCCTGTATACCATGCATCTCTTTACCAACTTCAGACTCACCAAACTGTATATACGGAAACGTGTACATCTGTATTTCTTATAGCTTTTATTCGTAACTTTACATCCACCGGCCATTTCATTAGGTACATCTCCTTGTACCTACACTCATTGTCCATTGTCCATCAGCTCTCATTCTCAGGACTGCAGTGACACTGGCGTGGTGTTTCTGTGTCCACTCACTGGCCACTCTATTAGACACTCCTACCTTGCTGGTCCACATGCACCTATATGGTGGAGCTGAAAAATTTGCAATGAGTGTAGATACCAGGACTTGTACTTAATGCAGTGTCCCTTGGGATTAATATTATTATTATAGAAACTGTATATATGTATATTTGGAAAAAATGTGCAATACTGGCGTATATTGATGCCTACATATTCTGTGTTTAATGTATATATTTTTGTGTGTAAGCAATGCAAGGGACCATCCAACCTAAGATTCTGACTCCCCTTTACACCTGTTTTAAATGTAATGTGATAAAAAATGGGATTCGAGTTGATTTGATCCCTTGAATGTATGATCCCTTTATGTTTCTGCTATTCAGGAAAATTATACTTAAATGTCACAAGAACATTTTCATACTCAAGACAGCTGAACAGAGACCTAAGAGCTAAAAAGGTTAAGCTGCATCCAAACACAGACTGACATGGTCCATCCTAGGGCACTATGCTGACAAGTAGCATTGCACATAGTGGGCTTAGGCTTGTGTGCAGCTGCTCAACCATGGAAACCCATTTCGTGAAGCTCCTGATGCTCAGTTCCTGTGCTGGTGTTGCTTCCTGAGGCAATGCATTTCAGCACAGCCCTGACTTTGAGTTTATATGGTTTATTGCTCTGTGGCTCAGCCCTTCCCTTTAACACTATAGCACTTACAGCTGACACACTGGTACAAATCTAGCAGGGCAGAAATTTCATAAACTGACTTGCAGCAAAGGTGGCATTCCATCACAGTGCCATGTTTCAAGTCATGGTGGTTGGTGTAGCTCAGCAGATAACACCACTACATGCTAGGGAGCCACTACCACATGTGGGAGACCCGGTCCAAGTCCCGGTCTAGGTGACTATGCTGTGCTACCCCAATAACATGATTAACCTTGTAAGTCGTGGATAAGAATGTCAGCTAAGTGATGTAAATGTAAGTCACAGAGCTCTTTAGTGTGACCCATTCTACTGCCAGTGTTTGCTTCTGCATGGCTATGTGCTTGATTTAATACACCTGTCAGCAATGGGTGTGGTTGAAAAACCTCAATAATTAGGGTGTCCATATACTTGTAGCATATGTAAATGAGCCCTGTTCTGTATGGTCCTTGTTTAAAAAGCACTCATAGGTAAAACACTGCTCAGAACGACAGCATAGATAATGGGGGGGCGGGAAACTTCTGTGGGCAGATATTTGTAACTGTTTTTGGTGTTTCATGTCATCAAATGAAATGCATTGAGGATTGGCTGTTTTTATTGGTTGGTTTCCATCTAGGGGCCCTGGGAGGCTGACTACATTGACCACCTACATTCATTACTGTCTGGTATTTTAACTATGACTCTCACTCTCAGAGAAAACTGGTATCAACTTGTCAGCAAACTTTACCCCATCAGAGCAATCGCTGCAGATCAAGTGCATCAAGCAAAATGACATGAATCATCTCTCCAAGAACACATCATATTTCAGACAGTACAGTTTCTTGATCACCAGATGCACCAGAAACAGTTTCTTTATTTTAACCAGTGAGTCCTGCACAATACTAGCAGTGGTGGACAGTAAGGAAGTAAATGTAAGTGACTACAGTACTTAAATAGTTTCTTTATGTATCTGTACTGAAGTATTTCCATTCTGGGGGAAACAGGTCCTACCGAAAGTAGCGTGAAACGAGACCACCAATCAGGGTATAGTGCACACTTTGTTTTGAGCTTGTTTAGACCTGTTGGATAGAGCTTGGTTCTACCTAATGGAAACTGTTGTCTTTCAGTGTTCTGTGTTTATGATGATTTGAATAGACATCAGTGTCAGACTAATTAAAGACCTTCTATTAAAGACCGGTGGACCGAGAGACAGTTAATTAAGAGTCTTGTTCCAGAAATGATAATAGGACATTAGAGAATAAATCATGCTACTTTTACTCTTCATAATTAAGTACATTTGAAGGAAAATACTTCAGTACTTTTACTCAAGTGGAGGTCTAAGTGGAGGAACTAATACTACTCTATTCTAGGAATATTTTACCTTGGGTATCTCTACTTTAACATGGTTTGTGTACTTTGTCCACCACGGAATACTAGATCTTCCCATTTGTGCTGTTGGGATGTTGCCATGCATCTATGTTATACTTCAACATAGCTTATATAAAAGGGAAAAGTGACTTGTTTTCAAAATTTCTGCATAATTTAGTCAGTGAGATTTAGCAAAGGTCATTCACAGTGATTTGTGTTGAAAAGGAAACTAAATGACTTGTGAATTGTTAACATCTGTGGTGATAGGAACCAAACATTCCTACCCCCTGCACTTCTGAAAGGGTTTGTTAATGGGCGGATGAGTTGAATGAGGTCTGTTGGGAGCAGGGAAAGCTCTAAAATGTGCAGGGCAGGGTGCTCGAACACAGTGGTGGTCAATCGTATCTGCAAAGGGCTGGTGTGGCTGCTGATTTTCATTCCAAACAAGCTGGAGTACACCTGATACTAGTTGTTTAATCAGTTTATTTTATTTTTGCAAATCAGATCCAAACCCTGCATTTGGAAGGTGCATTTGGAGGTGGTTTGAGGAGAGATTCCAATTTTTTTTGTTTTACAGTTGCTTCTCAGTCTGCTGGGATTTGCTATGTAGTTACTGACGCCAACAATGTCAGGACAGCAACCCACACAGGCTGATGAAATCTGGATACACAGGTCCAGTCTGATCACTTGCAAATAACAGTACAGGCAGGGCATCCCAGAAGATATCATTTGAGAAACTAATCTGAGTTGTCTGGAGTCTGAGCATAGTGTCGGTGCAGGTGTCAACATAAAATAAAATCAGACATAAAAACAGAAAAACATATACTATATGCAGTACATACATAAAATATATAAACAATCTGGATGTGCAGCTGGATTTAGGGACTATCAAGTGCTAAAGTAACGTGTGTACAGCCAAAAGAGTCTTGACCTAAAATTCATGGTGTTTCGTGTGGTGATGTAAAATAGTAATTACCATCACCTTCATAAATCCTCTGTGGATGCTTAATCACACACACACCTGTTTCTGTGAATTGTGGGAGAATTGCATACACTTCCATTCACTTCCTGGAGACTTACCAAAACCTTACCCAGAACTACTGCTTGCCTAACCCTAACCATAACCCTAACCTTATTCTGACCTTAAAATTGAACAGTTTTCATATCACAAGCTGGTCCCCACAAGGACGAAAGGTCCTTACAATGTGTCTATCCTGTTGTTAGTTAGTAGTTAGTTACCTGATACCCACACTATATCTGTGAAGTCACACATAAGGTTGTATGGATCTTTGTATTACTGTAGTTAAATAATACCGCACTTACACTTCACCCTACCCTTATTCTCAGTACCCAAACGGCGTTTTTCTGCTCTATTAGATTTCCCCCAAAAAAAGTGGTATATGGTAAAAACACCACTAAAAACGTACCACCCCAGATGGGACTCGAACCCACAATCCCTGGCTTAGGAGGCCAGTGCCTTATCCATTAGGCCACTGGGGCCGCGGCGCATTTTCCTAAATGAGTTGTGGCTATAATCCTTTAGTTGTTGCGAACTAGAGGCGACTTCAATTAATAAGCATCGTTTTATATATAAAATGTAGATTTAATAATTTAGTGATTCGTGACAACGAAGCCATGATGTTAAACGGGGGGGAATCCGCCGTTCTCAGTCTGCAGGCTTTAAACGTTGCCTAACATTAGCCAACTAGCTAGCTAGCTAACTAACGGTTAGCTTAACGTTGTAATTTCTTTCTGCTCCATATCACCGAGCACTAGCTAACGTTATCTCGGAGCTGACCCCCTACGTTTCCTGCACTTGACAAATTTACACCTTAACAGAAAACTAAGTGAATAGCTAACCGTATTTGCATGAAGCTCTCTGATCAGTTGCTCCACTTGATTACTTTTCCTGTGTATGTGTGTGTGTAGGAAAGGAGGGGACCGCAGGAACGCTGCCACAGATTTCCTGACTGAACACTAGCATCAGCGATAGACCACCGCCAGCTAAGTACTATCTTAGGAAACCAGCGAGAGGAATGGTGTCTTTCGGTTAAAACAACTGGGCAGTTCTGACCATTTAGCGGGCTAATTAACCTACACACACCATGAATTTATTGCCGTCCAACCCCCACGGAAATGGGCTTCTTTATGCTGGATTTAATCAAGATCATGGTATGATGTTTACTGTTGTTGACTGGCTAAGCTAGCTAGCAGGCTAACGTCATCCTTGCTGTGTCGGGATGGCGTTAGCTAACGGTTGCTTACATTAGAAAACGTTAGCTAGCTGATATAATGAAGTGCTGTCACTGGTTCTTGTTAACTGTTTGGGTTTCAAAAATGCATTACGCAGCTAAATGTCCCTTTACATAATTGAAAAAAGATTGCAGTATGGTTCTTCTCAGCAGTTCTTCTACGATAGCTAGCAAGTTTAGTTCTCGGCTAGCTGTAGCTAGCTGAGCAGAGTTATTGTGCCAAACCCAGTGTAAGGGCATAAATATATTTATTCCAGAACAGCAAGTCGTCATGAAGAGATTAGATTTTTGTCAGATTTAAGTGTGTATGTTGCCAAAAATGTATATTTCTAACATTAGTTTGCTACGCTAAATAGCTGACTGGCTAGGTCAATAACAGCTAACCGTATGGTAATCTGTCAGATGGACCAGCAGTGTTAAGGACGCCCTGGTTTAGCGCTGAAAAGGATGTTGTCTTCTCCTTTTTCAGGATGCTTTGCATGTGGAATGGAAAACGGATTCAGGGTGTACAACACAGATCCTCTAAAAGAGAAAGAAAAGCAAGGTGAGTGTTGCATGTGACCTGTCTGCTTTCGAAACTTACTTTATATCAGTCATTGTGACAGTTCAGTGCGTCTTTACTGCTAATGAAAGTAAACTGTTAGTAAGACAGCTGAACTCAGTAGGGGAAGAACATGGCACAGACCACCTCAGTGGTCCATCAAAACTCAGCAGCCTACAAACGTGTTGAGGAAGTTAGCTTTACGTCCCAGGACATGTGATTTTCCATAGTGGCTCATACTGCGCACACACACGCAGAGCACCTCCTCTGGGCTGCTGCGGAGGGCAATTGGCAGTAGGTTAGGTACATTAATCCCAAATCTGAATCCACTTACCAGTACAGTGTATTGTACCCACAGAGTACAGTGAGTGTAACACATACTATCCGTATTGCAAACTAATGATTGCAGACCATTTTATGTTTAAAGGTGCAGTGTGAGGTTTATTAGCAGGAAAACTGTTTTCACTTGTGTATAAATTCCTGTGACTTCAAATCGTGGTGTTGTCATTAGCTTAGAATGAGCTCTCTTATCTACATAGGAGTGAGTCGTCTTCCAACTGCCACTGCGGTGTAGAACTGCAACGCTGCTACAGCAGTCCAGCGCAGACCAACCACACACCGGCTGTAGAAAGTGCCTTTCACTTTTTACATTGAAGCAGCTGCTTCAGTTCTGTGCTACTATAGCACTGGCCGGAAGATGTAGGGGGAAAAAGAACCCTTGTTGTACTGTAGCACATTTCTCAGAAGCTCCATCTTTAATAAAAGTCAGCTTCTCGCTTGAATTTTCCAGTTCCACCTTAAATGCTGCAGTATTTACATTCTGGCGTTGGCATTGAGCTTTTAAGTTTCTTGTTCGATTTTTCCCCTTTCCTGTTTCCTTGTTCTAAGTGGTGCAGCAGTTATTATAACGCCTCAGGCGTCAGAGTGTAACTGTAGCAGCATTTAAGGTGGAACTGGAAAATTGGAACAAGAAGCTGGTGAGTACCCTTATCTGAAAATGTAACCAGCACTCAAAGAATGATTAGAATGTTTTGATAATCTAAATCAGTTTATGAGAGGGAAGTGGTGATATTAAGCTAAGCAATAAAATGCTGAGTTACAGCTGAGTTACAGTGCTGTACTAATGATACGAGTATGCTAGGTAGAACCTCTCAAGGGGTGGAATAAATTGTTAGAACACTGGTGCTGGATAACCATTTTGTGTTGTAAGAAGTTTGAGAACGCAAATTTTGATGAATGGAGGATCATCACAAGAAAAAACAAAGGAGGGTGAATCCTTGCCATGAAAGAAGGAAAACACAAAGAAGCAAAATGAAATTGGGACAGGCACTGAGGCAACAGCAGAAAGCCTGGCAGCCACCGTAGGTTCTACTAAATGGAGGGGTGGGTGAGGGGGGGTCTACAGTAGATCTCACCGGTAGAGGTTACACTCCTTTAAGTGATTTAACATATTAAGTCTGCTGATGGACAGTGCTAATATTTAACTTATTCCAACATGGTGTACAAGACTTGTAGCCACCTCCACTAACAATGAGAGAACTAGAAAACAAGTTATGTCCTACAAATAATTTGGTGTACATAGTTGCAATGTTGTCAAGAAATATGTATTCTGATTTCATTTGAAAAACTAAAATAGTGTATCTTTCAAAAGATCTTTTAGCGCTGAGAACTGAAGTGTAGTTTTGTTTAATATCTGTGTAACCTACACATTAAAGCCATAATGTGTTATATTTGTCTTTCAGGGAATTATGGGGTAGATCATTAGGATTACAATGGATTTATTCCAGTTGCTGACCAGTCTCATGAGAACAGTTGTATAGCAGTTGACAGGAAGAATATAGAAGGATAACGAGTAATATATTTTTCCAAGCCCACACATGCTACATCATAAAATGCAGCATTATGTCCACAAGTGGCCATTTTATAGTAGCAGGTTCAAGGTTTATAAGCTTAGTAAAACCTGAGTAAGAGAGCAGGTTATTTTGACAAATGCGCATATGTAGTCATGCATGCAACTAATGTGTAATGCTACAGAGTATTTTGCAGTACAAACACTGGGAAAAGTGTGATGTTGTTCTAAGGTGTTGCATGAATGCGTAAGGTCTGTTTTTAGGGTTTTGTGTGTTTATGTAATGGAGATGCTGTAATGCAAGATGAAACATGACAGTACATTTTAATGGTCATATGCTACTTCTAAATAAAGCTATTTACAAGAAGCATGTTATTATGGAGCTTATTAGCATAATCAAAAAGATTAGACCTTGCCATAGACTTCTTAAACATATTGAGCTGAGTGAATTGAGTGAATTTGGTGTCACAATTGTGTGTTTGGTTTTCAGAGTTTCTTGAAGGTGGAGTTGGGCATGTGGAGATGCTTTTCCGATGCAACTATCTCGCACTTGTTGGAGGAGGCAAGAAACCTAAGTACCCACCCAATAAAGGTATATTCTGCTTGATGCTGTGTAATATGGACAAAAATATCATTGTAGTGATATTTCAGCCTATGGTAATTAGTAGGAATATCGCTAAAACGATAGGAAGGAATGTCAAATTGCTCATGAAATTTGTAATATTCAGTTGCAGAAACCAGTTTTGTGAAAAGAAAACAACAAACATGTTGTGCTGTTCTAAGTGTAGTTCAAAATAGTGCTTAGGCCTTCCATGTTATATTTAGTTCACACTTGAAGTTCCTACAGTAATGCACAGTTAGAGGAAATGCACATACACTCATCGGGGACAAGAATGTCATGGCAATATTGGGCTTTTAGCGAGTCCTTTGAACTGTTCTATTTTTGTGACAGAAGGAGTGTACAACATACATGTATAATAGGAAAAAAAAAAACTTTTTGTTTACAAGAAGCATGTTATTATGGAGTTTATTAGCATAATCAAATAGATGAGACCTTGCCATAGACTTAAAAATATTGAGCTGTGAATTTGGTGTCACAATTGTGTGTTTGGTTTTCTTACACCCGCTGTTTAATTCAGGTTTTTAATCTTTTGATTTACCTTCCTGTTGGTGATCATGATTGACTCAGCACTCATTGGATTGACCAACACACAGCACAGTGGGAAAATCCAGGGAAGCTCAAGGCAGATCTGAGAGGGATGATCATAGACTTACACAAGTCAGGAATTTCTCTTGGAGCCATTTAACGAGTGGACATTCCAAAATCAGTTCAGTTGTACATGTGTAAAAGTTACTGGTGGATTGTCCATTTTGCCAGGGTCTGGAAGAAGACCCAAACTCCCACCGTCAGCTTAGTTTGGATAGCATTAGTGCGGATAGTCAGGAAGAACCTAGGAATCACTGCGGCACATGTCTGCCATGAACTGGAAGCTTCCTGAACACCAGTTTCACTCTCTACAGTCAGGCTAGTTTTACATCACCATGAACTGACAGACTGCCATTCGAGAACCCCCTGGTCCAATATTTACACCTTCAAGCAACTGTTTAGAGTCAAAGAAAAAGCTCTCTGGAGGAACGTTTTATGAATGTTTGGACAACCGGACAAAGTTGGATGTTCCAACAGGACAGTAACCCCAAAAATTCCATTCAAATACAACCAGATTGATTTTTTACAAATTAAATATGTGTGTTGAACACTCATTCTGCTCCTGAAAAAAAGAACAGTTCAAGAAATCACTGAAAGCCCAATATTGCCATGGCGTTTATGTCCGTAATACATATACATAAACGTCTGACTACAACCGTATCTCTTCCATGTTTTACAAGTGATGATCTGGGATGACCTGAAGAAGAAGACTGTGATTGAGATTGAGTTTTCCACAGAAGTGAAAGCTGTTAAGCTACGACGAGACAGGTATTCAAAACAACTTCTTCAGTAATCCCAGAAAATGTAACTTCATGATCATTCACCAGTATATGATGGGAGGGGGAGGGGTGGCTGTCTTAAACAATCCCACAGCAGCGGGCTTTTTCTGTAGATGTTATTTTCTGGCAGAAGTTGAAATCAGTGAAGGATATCGGATTTCTAGGGTAAAGATATGTTCAGCCTGGAGTGACTGCAGTAAATGTGGTGTCATCATGCTACAGAGCATCCTGCAGTGTAATTGGAACCTAATTGCTTTAATGTCTGTTTTTTTCTGGTAATCTCCTGCGAGTTAAAGATTTAGTTAGAGATTCAGTGAGCAAATCTGTATTTTCCATTTTCCTGAACTCAGCGACTCCACTTCTTCCTCTCTCTCTGAAGCTTTGTTCCGTTAACTGTGAGTGTTAAAAAAAGAGCAGTCCAGGCTCCGTTTCCTTAAAGTGCCCACATCATTAAATAAATGGTAGCGTTCAAAATTACGATGTCTGCTGCAGTAAGACACTTTCTACATTTCTGCATTCTTGTCTGTCTGTACACGGTTGGCCCAAATGATCGTTGTTACTTTCCACTGTGAGATGGCAAAATACCTCAGTGCTGGTGTTTCAGATAACTGCTGTCATTTCATGAATCTGATACTGAGACTTTCAATAGACTAATTTCAGGACTACTGAAGGTCTCTTTCAGTCTTAAGCAGTCAAATGCAAAAGTCTGAATACCGGTGGGATTCACTCAGTGAATACAGTGTACAGTGACCTTACCTTTTATGGAAGCAACATTTCATGAATGTTAACTTTATAGCAGAGGTATTAAAAAATATTCTTTTCTGTTAGTGGTAGTTACTGTAAAGAGATTTTATCCCAAGCACTTTTGTAGTGTGTATATATACATATAGGTCCATTCATCAAGAACCTTCCACACTACACAAACATGAATGACGAAAGGCGAAAGGGCTTTCACAGAGAGGAAGGTGAAGTTTGTCTTGGTAAACATTTTGTTGTACTGTATGTGGATTTTGCTTCATATTTAAGTGTAAAGAAAAAAGAAACCCTGGTATAATATGTGATAATATGTAAACAGACTATAAGTGTAATATTCTTTTATGCAACTTCCATAAACATCACCTTTATTGTGCCCATGTAAATGTAGTGATGTGTAATGTAATTTAAAGACTTAGATATACAAACAACAATATGTTGAATTGAATGTTTTAAAACTCCATTAATATTTGTATGTCTGTGTGGTTCCAGAATTGTGGTGGTCCTGGACTCCATGATCAAAGTCTTTACTTTTACACATAACCCTCACCAGCTGCATGTATTTGAGACATGCTACAATCCCAAAGGTAAAGTCTGCCATGTAAACTGCAAAACAAAATGCAATAAATCACATTTTTAGGGTGTATTCCACTGACGTTCATAATCCAGGTGTTACATGTGGAGGTTTCTGTTGTGGAGAAATGATGCTAATTTATAGTGCTGTTGTATGTATGTAATAAATGCATTTTTTAGCAGACCTAATTATGTTCAAATATTTGTTTGTTTTTCTTTGGCTGTTTTGTGGCAGTTTCAATGCTGTTATTCATGCAGTTTGTCCATATGATTATCTTGCAGGACTCTGCGTTCTGTGTCCAAACAGCAACAACTCTTTGCTAGCGTTTCCTGGAACCCATTCTGGGCACGTGCAAATAGTAGACTTAGCCAACACAGAACGGCCTCCGGTTGACATTCCTGCCCATGAAGGAGCTCTATGCTGCATTGCCCTTAACCTCCAGGGGACACGGATAGCCACAGCTTCTGAAAAAGTGAGGTCCAGATGTGACGGTGCTGATCCAAGCATAAAGATTTTACATGATACGTTACTGTGCAGATGTCAGAGACCAACCTTAATTTCCAGTCAAAATGGCAGTACAATTTAGTAGTTTATGTTATTAAATATGTCAAACCCAAAAATACACTCATCACCCAGAAGGAGTCAACCGACAATAATGAAACTTGATGGGTACGTTTGCAGATATTTCCATAGCACACTGTTGGCAGTGGTGAGTAGAAGGCGGCACACACTTGCAACACTAGGATCTGGGAGACCTACACAAAGCATGGAGAGGGAGAACTGATGAATTGTCTGATGTGCGGAGCAACCCAACAGCCACGATTATGGACATTCAGCGAGCATTGAAGCCCTCCATGAGTCATCGTGTTACTGCCAGTGCTATTGGCAGACAGCTGCATGGAGACATGCACGCAGACTGTTACGACTACTGCCCATAACACCACGTCAACGCTGCCAAAGACTGCAATGGTGTCATGCCAGACTGTCATGGAGTGACTCAGAATGGCGGCGGGTCATCTTCAGTGACAAATCCCACTTTTGCCTTGGTGGAGACGATCAACGAATCAGTGGTGGTCAGCGCCAAGATGAAGGGTTTGTTGTCACAGAATGTCTGGTGTCATGGTGTGGGGTGCAGTTTCGTATGATGCCCGATCACCTTTGGTCTTCATTATACAGGCATTTTGACAACGTAGTGTTACGTCAATGAGGTCCTGCAACCAGTGGCCCTACCTTTTCTGAAAGCACACTCTGGTGCGCTATTCCAACAGGACAATGCTCATCTGCATACTGCTTCCGTCTCAAGAGCTTGCCTTGAAGACACAGATGCTATGCCATGACCAGCTGCATCACCAGCACTGTTCCCGATTGAATGTGTGAGATGCTATTGAACACAATTTCAAAACTTCACCCCTACCGCAAAATCTGAAGGAACTGTGCGAGAATATTCAGGCTGCATGGGACGGATTATCACAGGACACCATTAGGAACCTCTACAACTCCATGCTGAGACATCTGGCATTAGCAAAAATAGTAGCCCGATGCCGTGAGAGACACTACTTCTGTATGTGTAGCTTAATAAGTATTGCCCATATCAGTCTAAATTTATCATTTATTGTTCCTGGTAACCTTTATCTTCCCTGTGAATAACACTGCAATCTGACACTTCCTTCTGGGCTGTTTTTTTATGATGAGTGTATACATATTTTTACAGCAAAGGGAAAAAACATTTTTTACTTTCAGTGGTAGTTCAGAGATTTTGGTTCATCCATCATGACTTTTTTCACACTACATTTACATGAATATCAATGGTATGACATGCATGTGATAATGTAAACAGCACTATTCAATAATAATGATAAAAACTGTGGACTGTTTGAGAGATTTGATAAATGCTTACCTTGCTTGATACTTTGGATGACACCCTAAAGTGACCAAAGAAACCTGAGTGAGGAGTCACAAAGAGCTGATTGTCATGTTAAACACAGTAGTAAAAAAATAATTTTTACTTGCTTAGATTGTTTGGGTAATTCTTTGATCATTTGTTCAGGGCACTCTGATCAGAATATTCGACACCTCGGCGGGTCATCTGATTCAGGAGTTAAGGCGAGGATCACAAACTGCAAACATATATTGGTGAGTTGTTGCATTGAAACACATGACCCTAGGTCTTGGGTTCTGCTGCTGAATTGCAGGTGTGTAATAAGTTACATGTTTAACGGTCATGTTTTCCTACAGCATTAATTTCAACCAGGATGCATCTCTCATCTGTGTGTCAAGTGACCATGGTACTGTCCATATATTTGCTGCAGAAGATCCAAAAAGGAACAAGCAATCCAGGTTTGGGTTGAAATACAAATAAAGCAGGCCCTGACTGTAAATTCAGATCAACTTTTATTCCATTTTCCTCCAAGTTTGCTTTAACCTCTTAACAAATATAATGTGGTGAGTCTCGTCTCACATCTCTTCTCTTTTCCTCTTACACAGCTTGGCCTCTGCCAGTTTCCTCCCCAAGTATTTCAGCTCCAAATGGAGCTTCTCTAAGTTCCAGGTCCCGTCTGGCTCGCCCTGCGTCTGTGCCTTTGGAACGGAGCCCAATGCAGTCATAGGTAAGGTAGAGCTGTGTTTATTTAAGTAGCCTCTAGGTAGGAAATATCTAATCTAGTGTGAAGTGTAGTAATACAACTTTGTTCAGGGCCTAAGCACTGGACAAATCGCAGCCTGTCCTGTTCTTACGTACTGCTGAGCGTACTTCTAAGCTAACTAGTATTGTGGGTTGGGAATGAATGAGTTGTAACTGGATTGTATAGGAACAGACTTGCTGACCATCTGAATGTGTTTACTGAGCAGACTTACTGACCACTGCCTTTACTTCCTTCCTTTACGCAGCCATTTGTGCTGATGGCAGCTACTACAAGTTCCTGTTCAACCAAAAAGGGGAGTGCTCAAGGGATGTATATGCCCAGTTTTTGGAAATGACTGATGAGAAGATCTAAGCAAAGCTCATACTTGGATTTAAGTGATTTTTTTCCCCCCTCCTGAAATGTCCGTATTTGCAGATGTCAGCGGACCTACTGTATGTGGCATTCATGACCCAGTGTCACTTAGGGAGATGAACCATATCAGGGACTCCCAGGTGAAACGAAAAGATTGGGAGATCTGTAAGCTTACTATTCTGTTGTTGTTTTTTTTTTTTTGTTTTGTTTTTTTTACTCAAACTGAAAGACTCTGATCAAGCAGAGAGATGGATGGATAACCCTGCTTCAGTTGACTCATCCAGTCCAGCGGAGAGAGAAGAGGGAAACTTTATTTTTTGAACAAACAACAGTTGCTTTTTAAAAGGTCTTCCATGGGAATTGCAGTTTTTTTAGTGTAGAGATGGCTAGAAGGATCACTAACACCACCTAATCTAATGTAGGGAGTGCCTCTGTCATTACCGAAGAGGAGTGATGAGTGTACATGAATTCATCATTCACAATATGTATGTACAAAAATTAGTAGTGTTAGGTTTGTTTTACTGCTATAAACACAAAATGCCAGACAGAACGTATGTAACTACATAGACTTAACATGCATAGACAAGGGAAAAAACAGCTATAATGTAGACGTGTTTTCCATTTTATGTTATGTAAATGTATGTGCAATATTCTTTATTTTTCATTTCTCACAATTGTTGGGAGTTGATCTGTTTAAATGAAACAGATTACTATTTACTAAATGGATTGCAATAGTATGTGCATAGCCACTCTGCACTCAATTCATGCAACACAGAAACGATAATCCTAAGCCATAAGGCAGAGGGGGGAGCATTCTAGTTAACCTGATTTTGATCTTAAATACAGGTAGGAGCTTCTGATTTGGAAAATGAGTACACAAAGTTCCGTGTTCTTTATGGTTTCACAACTAGTTACAAATAATTATGCATGCAACGTTCCCTTTGTATAAGATCTAATGTGAATTTTGAATGGCCGGTGTGGGGGATCTATTTTTTATAGAAATTACGTTTAAAAAATAAAAAAATAAACATTAGTGTGACACTAGTCGTAGCAAAAAATGGCTTTTCTTCATCAACGCCCACAACTTTTTGTAAAATAGTTAAGCAGAAAGATTACCAAAGTGCCCAATCTTAACCCAAGTATATTTATGCTTGAACTTTATTCGTTCTACAAATTTGTTTCTTTCTGTTTTGTATTTTTTTCAAGCTGTTATGTTGATTTGAACTCATTTCATGCTTTTGTCGTGATTGTAAAATGTAGAAGTGATTACATATAACGCAATGTTTAAGTATAACGAAGTAACGTATGCTAGGACTGTGAGCTCTGCAGGGATACAGCACACAATTTATCATGTGACAAATTAAACACAATTGTGAAATCCACTGGATATTTGTCAGTTGATTAATTGATTGTCTGCCCCCATTGGCTATAGTTTTGTGACACGCCCACCAATCACATCACAGCTGTTTACTAACTACCTTAAAGAACAGCGAAAATAAAATCTTCAGACATGATCATATACCAGTCAAAGATTAAGGTATATGTGATATACTCTGATGTGCCAAAAATCACAGGACGGAAGCTAGTATCGTTTAGGACCCTCTCTAGCCTGGCAAAGTGCAGCAATCCAATGTGGCATCCATTCCTCAAGTGGACGGAAGACGTCTGAAGGAATGCTGAGCCATGCCTTCTTGATAGCCTCCCTCAGCTCTGTGGTATTTGTAGGTGCAGGATCGTGGTTGGTAATGGACCTTTCCACCACATCCCACAAATGCTCTGTTGGGCGAATGTGCAGGCCACACTCTTCTGAGAGCATGATTCATTATCCTGCTTGAATGTCCCATCATCGTGGAGGTACATCAAGTCCATGAAGGGCTGCAAATAGTCACAATGTAGTGAAACGTATTGAGTCAAGGATGTGTTTAGGCAGGCTAGTGAAACCAACCCATGCCATGAGAACACACCCCACACCAGTATGGAACCACCACTAGCCTGCACAATGCCTTGTTGACAGTTGGGGTCCATAGCTTCATGGGGTCTGCACCACACATAAACCCTACCATCAGCCTGAAATTATTGGTACCACTACTCATCAGTCCACTACACATTTTGCCAGTTCTTTAGGGTCCAGTTATCAACCTCACGAGCCCAGGTGTGGTGCTGTATTCAGTGTCGTAATAACAAAGGCACTCTGGTGGGTCTTCTGTTCCCATCTAACATGGCAGCGCACATGATAACACCTTTCAATTTATACACCCCCTCAGGTAAATTAATCTGTGCCAGAAAATAATGACACTATCAAGGTGGTCACAGTTGAACCTATGAATGTACTCTCAACTCTATGGCATTAACCAGTCCTGGAAAGCTGCTGGAAACTTGTAGGACAGGCAGATGCATGCTGAGGTATGGTCTATCAGGGTGACTTTTGTTTGGGTGGGTATGTGATTTCACTGTAAGCCATGTTTCACATTGGCAGCATTACTTCACCACCTGAAAAGATGCACTTACACGCGTGATGCATCCTGGCCAAACCGGCTTTGACGAGGTCCTCGGTGGTTTTATGAAGGTTTTCCAATATACCCCGCTGATTTTTAATTGTATGTGTTTGACTCTCCCCAATCCGTCTCCTCCAACACACCATTTACATGCGTGTCAAACCCACCGTGCAACCAACCTCAGCCTTCGCGATGTCCTGATCCTAAACGCTGATTGGCTGCGTGCCTTACGTCACCCACTTTCTCATTGGCCACTCGCCCTGTCGGTCATGCACGCCCCGCCCCCACGGTTTGTTTGGTGGGTTTTTGCCCCTGTTCTCTTTCTCTCCGTTGCGGCGGTGGGTTGGGAGCCGCTGGCGTGATCCTCCACATTTTTTTAATCTCCATCTTTCGATTCGACTCCCCCCGGCTAAATTTTCTATTTCGTCCCCCCGCCCCAAGCATAAGAGCACCCACAGCTCCTCCAGAAGCCGCTTCGCAAGGACAAATCGACGCCAAAAGCCGTTTAGATCAGAAAGATGGCGGTGAGCGGGGTGTCAGGGTCTGCGGTCGCCCGGCTGGAGGGCCGTGAGTTTGAGTACCTGATGAAGAAACGCTCGGTGACCGTGGGCAGAAACTCGTCCCAGGGCTCCGTGGACGTGAGCATGGGCCACTCGAGCTTCATCTCCCGGCGGCACCTGGAGATTTTCACCGTGGGCGAAGACGGAGCCGGCGGCGGGGACTTCTACCTGCGGTGCCTCGGCAAAAATGGGGTGTTTGTGGACGGCGTGTTTCAGAGGCGGGGGGCTCCTCCTCTCCAGCTCCCCCGAGTGTAAGACCACAGCTGTTTTTTTCTTGCGTTATTGTAGCCAATGCACCGAAATAAAGCAAAACGAATCTCTACGGTGGCTTTTTTGTTTTGTTTGGCCGGGCAGCACGTGTTGGTTATGACAACCAAAACGGACGCAGGTCTCATGTTGCTCGCCTTAGCCAGTTAGCATGTTAGCTAACTAACGCTAGCCTGTCCTCTTTCGTTTGTTTTCCTCCAGGGCACTTAAATAACTATTTCCAAATACAGCCTTCAGCCGAGAAAGTGCGTTTCAGCACTCGCGTTGCAATGGCCTTAGCCCTGTTTCTTTGTTGTGTGCAGTGTGTTGAGGTTTTGTCTTGAAAGATCTATGAACCACACTGTTAGCTAGCTAGCTACAGAGAGCAACATCCTGTCCTTTAACCCTTCATCTCCTCAGATGCGTGCTCTGGCTGGGATTTGAACGAGCGTGCATCATTGTAATGCTCATTGTAATGGCTGTTTATATGGTGGTTTTAATTCTAATAATTGTTTGTTTGTGGTCAAACAATATTAGCATTGCACACGTATCATGTTAGTAGGCCATTGCCTTGCAGAAGTGCTTATAATACTGACGTAATGCTGCAAATATTTAATAGGATTTGTAGTATTTAAGCTACAATAATTGTAGGTATCTGCCTGATATGGTATGTGCCCCTCTATCTCGAGTCTTTCTGCTTTGTATATGTGTGAATGCCTTGAACCAAAAAGCTGCCTGACCCCCTCGGGGCTTTGTTTTGGTCTGTCTGACCTCTGGTCATTCTCCTAGAATTACAGGGTTTGGGGCAGACGCCCTGGTTTTCCCACAGATATTAAGGATTTCATAGATAATGGAATTTCACTAGATAGAGGGGGAAAAACACTCAACAGCCATCACCTTTTGGCGGAGTGGTTTATATTTTTTCCCTGTAATTTGTTTATGGATTGAAGGAGGCGGCATTTTAAAATGAAATGTCATCACCTTTCAGCTGGCTTCAAAGCCAGGTGTCTGTGTTTGTGGTTTAGCCCTGGTTCAGATATATCTGTCCATGTTCATAAAGAAGAAATATCTCTTATGTAACCTAGTCATGCTGGTCTCCATATATAAACCACAGATACTTGTGGATTCAGTTACTGGCTGGCAAGTAGGCTTAGGCCTTGTTTACTTGTGAGCTACTCGCATCTCAGTAGTAGAAGACGACGACAAGAGTGTTTAATATTCATTTTTTTGGTTTTACCTATCCACAGCAGTGTAATAGTGTGCACTCTGTGGCATACGAACATTGTGTAATGACCTACGAATTACCTCTCCTCTCTTTTAAAGGTGCACGTTCCGATTCCCCAGCACAAATATCAAGATTACCTTCACCGCACTTTCCAGCAGCAAGAAGGATAGGAGGAACGCCCCGGAGTCCCCTGAGAAGGCGGTCCAGCCTCAGATCTCGCCGCTGACCATCAACATTCCAGATAACATTGCCCACCTGATGAGTCCCCTGCCCTCTCCCACGGGCACTATCAGGTAAAATCTCATTCCACTCACATTCAGTATACATCATCAGTGCTCAAGTTCATTCAGAGTGAGCATCTCACCTTTTGCGTACATTCATCATTTGGTCTACTAAAGTAATTACTAAAATATGATGGAAAAATATATAAAAGCTTAAATTATTGAACGTAGACTGGCTTTATTATTTACATTTACCTAAAGTTGGGTTGTGTACCAACCTTTTACGGCGTTGATCAAACTACTTCAAGTTAAAATAGTACTGAAGGACTTGCTGGCCAATACCTAAATAGTCGATCTTATCCGTGTTAGGGTGTGCTTGGTGATCAGCTGTCTAAATTACATTCTGCATGCATATTCTTAGCTTCACTTCATTAGTCTGTCATCTGTTGTGATCAGTAAATGTGCCATGTGCACAAGTACTCAAGTAATTTAAACCACGCCCACTCCTGCTTTGTGGTTTAAAAGAAGGTATCCCAACATATCAGTAAAATTGAGGTATTAGTACTGGAAAAATTGAAAGGGCACCAAGTCCTAGACAACCTAAACAACAGTAACAGACCCTGAATCCGGCCTATGAAGCTTTGTGAATCCGGGCCTGCGTCTTATTTATATCTGGTATTCTCCAGACTGCTAGGGAAGTGTACTTGGATGAGTATGATTTGAATTTTCCTGCAGGAGACAAACTACCAGCATTTCTTGTAAATGTGCCTCATGTGGACACGTGAGATTGTTCTTTTTAGTAATCAAGTGTTTTCAGACCTCACTAAAAGTTCAGTTGGTAAAATAAGAAATCTGGCTTACAGTTTTGCATGGCTGTTTTAAAGTGTCTCCAAAGTATGCATGAGACGTATGGTTCCTAACCCTGGTCCTGGAGGACCCCCTGCACCACACATTTGTTTTCCTGTCTAACATGCCAATTTCATCTAAGAAATGGATTGATAATTAGCAGATTAGTTGGATCAATTTGGTAGCAGAGAAACACTAAAATGTGCAAGGCAGGGGGTCTATCAGGACCAAAGATGGAAACCACTACATTAGACGTTAAGTGTGTGTAACCTGTGTGGAGATTTGTGTTGGTACTCAAGCACTCGGTTAACAGTTAGAGGTACAGGTATTTGAATACTGAAATTCCAGTAAGATGATTTTGTTTTTTACTTATATTTTTTAGCAAGTATCCAAATTATATTTTGTCATGCCAAAACAGTATGGGTAAATGAGTGTATTGCCAAAGTTGGCTGCAAAGGCGGGTTTGTTACTAGACTAACTACTGTACCTGATGTTAGCTGGTCTAGAAGCAGTGGGAGATATTACAGACTAAACCCGTTTGCATATTGTTAACTGGGAATATAAGACCTTGAAGTCCTAATTAGCATCCAGTGTTGTACCAGTTAGCTGTGGTTTTAACTCACATCTGAAGATGCAGTTTCAGCAACCACAAAAAAAACTACCTATTTCAGTCAGCTTGTTTTGACTAATAAACATTTCCATGTATTCAGATGTATTCCTTCTTACTGGTAAGTTTTTGTGCTCCCTGCGGTTAAGTGGAAATCTTCTCGTTAGTTATTGATGATGCTTTATTATCATAAATGGGTGGATTGCACATCACTAGACCTGTGGACCATGTTATTGCAGAATCGCCTCAAAATCCATTACATGATCTGTTGTTCAGAAAAGTCAAGGAACTGAACGGTCCTTGATCAGCAAGCGTCTTTAATTAGGCCTTCTTTGAAAGGCTGTTGATAGCAACTGGATTTACAGCAGTGAGTGCTCATGATGTGAAAACAGATTTATGTTGATGGGATATACTAGACTTGTGAGAGTGGCCTTAAATTTCACATGCATCAAGAAGGAATGTATTTCAAGTTTTTGAGTGGGTGTTTGTTTGTTTGATCATGTGCATATGCATTAGGGGAATTTGCATAAAAATCATGACACATTATTTTTGGCCTTTTGTTTATCATAGATGAGTGCTAGTTAAGCTACAATCTGAATATTTCTACATGACTGAGAAGAAGGCTTAGCAGCAGCAAATGACCTATTAAATCACAGAAAGCTGCTACAGTAGAGTCTTTGGGAGTTATAAAAAGCAAACTCTTAATTGACGGTTAAGCGGTTATAAACATACTCTGTGGGGAGATGGATGTGAAAGTCAACAAAATGTAGAAAACACTTGTAGAACAGCAGCTACTTTAAGGGTCTGTCAACTCCATTAAATATTAAAACGATTATTAAAATTATATTAAATATAAAACTAAAAGACATGTGACTTGATTATTAAATCAGATTTTTTTGTTCCAAAGGAGATCATTTTGAACAACTCGACTATCTGGACTGTGTAGCCATTTTAGACCATGCATGCCTTGACTATAAAAGCATTCCACAGAAGCGTTCTTATAAACTTTTAAGGCTTGCATTTTCAGACATGGGCCTTTTTACACGATACCACATTATGGTGGTACAACTATGTTCAACTAGGAAACAACAGTAACTATGGTGGTTAGTGGTTGCTAGTCAGTGCACATAAATTTGTCATATCCTGCTCAGTTGCAGTAAGGTTAGATATAGCAAAACATATAGCTTCATGATACACAATGTGCATCACAAATCTAGCTATTCTGAGGTTTGATGAACTGGTACAGAGAAAAAAAAAGCCAGTAGTAACATGGCAGTAACCTTTATTCAACACTTCTCATTCTGCACTGCACAACATCCAAATAAACTGAACTAATTAGGCTTTCTTTATGAAACGTTGTCATTGCTTACTGTTCTTTAAGTATCCATATCTACAGTATGCTCAGAAAATCATATTGTGACAATGTATTTTGGCATGCTAATGATGGATATTACCCAACCCAGGAATTCTAGTATTATAGATGGTTGGTTATGATGGACAACAGTTTGTTCAAGCAGTGCTAAGTTAAACTGGCCAAAACTCTAAAACCCATCTGTGCAAGCGTGTTTTTTTAAAATATAGGCACTGCAGATATTGTGTTGTGGTGTTTTTTTTTTTTTTTTTTTAATTGCATAATAAAGCTGTGCATTAGTGATTTTACTACAGTTAAGGATGTGCCGCTTGGCTTATGCAGGTCTTGTATATCCAAAGCTCTAGTTGAGGGGGAAAAATACTCTTACGATTGTGATGGGTAAGGTTCATTTTCAAGTAAAGTAAATGTTTTTTGTTTTTTTTGCATGACAGCAGCAACAGCAACATGTTCAGCATTTTGTGGAATTCAGACACAAAGATATAAATGTAAAAGCTGTAAATGGGTTGTTTACATGCTGCTAAAGTTGCTTTCTAACGTAGGCTTTTTTTCTTTTTTTTTTTTTTAAAAACAATGTGGTGTAAGGGTTGTTCAGACCACATCCTTCAAAGTTCTTTCAAGAGCTCCTCTTTTCGTTGACATCTATGGAGCAACACGCACCGCAACTGAAACACTCTTCTACCTACTTTGTATTTTAAAACCACATGTTTAAATGATCACTGCTGATAAATTGATATCGGGGACGCCCCATCTCTAGTCACCAAAGGAGGTAGTTTTGCTAGCAAGTTCACCTAGGGCTGTACAACATTTGACACAAAGATAAACACGAGCTGAATGTTACAAATGTCTCTGTTTATTTTTTTTCATGAGTGAATTGATAGTTTTCTTTAGTTTTTATCTTGACTTTTTGTGTCCTTTCAAGTTTGTTTATCCAATTAACAAACGTGAGGACTAACTTTTTTTCTTTTTTTTTTTTTTTTTATAATTCTGTCGTTGCAATGTAGTTGAAGCGATTGATGTGAAATGGTTCGTTGTAGAGAAACTTGCTTACTCAAATTATTATTTTTTTTTTTTTCCTCCAAGTGGTGGTGATAGGAAACGGGGATTGCCGTGTTTACTACACAAATACAGCATTTTATTTACTATCCAAAGCCATCCGTGAACTTGTGTCTTCTGAGGTTTATATGTATTGTTCATGATGGTCGGAAATCTGTAATTTTTAAATTTGCTTATTATTTGTTTGGCACTAGGGACTGTTATGCTTTTTATAATGCGCTGCATGTACCCCTTCACCATAAATGGGTTATCAAAACATTTTAGGCCAAAACTTTATCATAAAAAATGTCTCTGGCATCAGGCAGGGCATTGTCTGAAAGGTTCTTAAGGCTGCTGTTGGAAAATGCAGCCAACAGTGAAAATTGTTGACCGTCATCAAAAGTATCGCAATGCCTGCTCGTGGCTCCAGAGTGATGCAAATTAACAAATGCGGGCGTTTATGTGAACTGTCCATAATCCATTGCACGTCATGTCAAACCGGCAGGCGCATTGTTATGCTTTGGGCATGTAGAGTATAGCATAGCTGAGGCTGGGACTGGCTTACTTGCCTTAATTGACGTGACTGCAGATGGTAGCAGCAGGAGAAATTCTGAAGTCTGCAGAAAATATCTCTCCAGACTTACAACTCACAGGGCAGGCACACGACAGTGGCACGTTGTCCTGGTTATCAAGGACAGTAGGTGGAAAATGGCAAATGTTTCTGACTGAATTAGAGACTTGGCTATGGTTACACTTCATGTCTTTTTGCGAGGCAAACGCAGGAGTGTAAACAAGGCACTTTGTACCTGGAGAAATGCACGTAATGCAAGAAATAACAGCTTTACAAACCATGTTTACTTCTACTACTTTTTTTAATTTAGTTTTAAAACTAGAGAATCCAAGCAGTTAAAGATGCCTGTCATGGGTCATGTCTGTTTATGCAGTTTAAATCAGTTTTTTTGCAGGAGTTTGCATCCCTTTGGGAAAAACTGTGCTTCTTTTCTTTTGTGTTTTTTTTTTTTTGTGTTTTTTTTTTTTTTGTGTGTTTTTTTTGTGTTTTTTTTTTAAACTTTCACAGATAGAGAAAGCATAGAAATTAACATTTACAAAAATGTTCTGTAACCCTTGGTCATTTTTGCACCTACAGATTGTCCATGTTTATAGCAGCAGTTAGCACACGTTAAGGTTTAATGGTAAACGAAAGGAACTCATTCATCTTAAGGAAAGGTAGAATACAGCTGGTTGTTGGAGGAGCATGATCTGTTCATAATGACTTCACACAATTGGCCACAATAAAAAGATGAGAAGATGTGAACAACCAAACAACAAAATCCCATGTGGGCCACTTTTAGCTTCCGGTAGCTCATATAACATATTGAACATGGTATGTTGATTTTCTCTGTTGCATTGTAAACTTTAGTTCGAGGTGTCCCGTTGGCCATAAGTTGTTTATATAGCTCTTCAAGGGATCACGTTTACATGCTCTGGTATTCCTTAATTGCCATTATATTCAGTTTCAGAATACTGATATTGCAGGACACTTGCAATATGCAAAACCAGTTACTGAATGTCCTCCTATGTCCGTGTCCGACGTTACATGTTCAGGTTTGGATAAGTCAAAAGATTCACATGATCCAACAAACACACTTTATTTTGGTGCAAAATAAAGCAGGGTAACCTTTAACCATGTTGCATTGAGGTTTTTCTGATCCACCGTTTCATCCATAATATGCAGCCCTTCCTTCTATGTTTTGATAGGCATGAGCACAAAGGGTTTTCCTAACCTTAAGATTGTGACCTCTTTCCATAGCGCTGCCAACTCGTGTCCCTCTAGTCCTCGTGGGGCGGGGCTGTCCAGTTACAGGGTGGGACGTGGGCTCACGGCAGAGCTCATAGGGGACAACTCCCAATCCGAAAACGACAAGGAAGCCTCCGGAGGAGACAGTCCAAAGGTGCGAGTCCTTGTGATTACACATTTACACTTACAGTGGCTATATATGCAGACCTGTCATATGTCACGGCATAAATGTGCCAGTCCAGCTGAAAAGAACATCTGCTGTGACTGCCCATGTGTAGCTTATGTAGTCATTTACACTCTTTACTTGTTTCGTACAGTGTTGGACATGGCTTTGGTTTACTGCAGGTAGGGGCTTTGGTGCAGCACTGGCTGTTAGACACTTTAGGCAAAACAAAATGGAAAGCAGACAGGGCTGACCTCCACAGGATTTGTGAAAACATTGGTGCAGGGCTAAACCTGTGCTAAACTAAAGAGGAGCAGGAAGAAACGATTTTCTCTACCGTATTGGGGTACAGAATTGCTCTTCGAATAAATAGCTGTGCTTGTTCTGTAGAAAGGCTTCAGACTATTATTGTGCAGTGGTAAAAGAATGTTGTTGGACCAGAGTTCATAACATTATGAAGGGTTTCTTGGGTAAGCATAACTTGTGGAGGCTCGCAGAAGCCTCAATGTGTATGCCTCCAAAATCCTATCTACATGTTGTGCAATTCTGCAGAACTGGGCATCAAGTAAATTCTGATTGGTGATAACATTGAGTAGCAATGAGGGCATGATGAGACCCGCACTGGAACTAGTGTTAAATCAAATGGAGCAGTTAGAGGATTGGCTGGTAGATGAGCACTGTTACAAACATTTCATTTGACAATTTCATTTTCATTTACTGTACGTTCTGGTTTGTATACAGTAACCCCTTGGTGCATGCATTCATATGTATGTATGTATGTATGTATGTATGACTTGTGTAGCACTTCTGAATTGATGTTAAATTTGATTTTATTTCCCTTTTTTTTGCTCCTTGTGCATTAGGATGACTCTAAACCACCGTATTCATATGCACAACTGATTGTTCAGGCGATAACAATGGCCCCAGATAAGCAACTTACTTTGAATGGAATATATACCCACATAACTAAGAACTACCCATACTACAGAACGGCTGACAAGGGCTGGCAGGTAAATATTCATTGAATTGTTTGAAAAGAAATATAAATAAAAGTGTGCGCGTGTAAAATACTGTTGAAATATATTACACCAGAAGTTGATGTAGAACAGTAATATTGTCTTGTGCTTTATTATCCTGTCTTTCAGAACTCCATTCGCCATAATCTGTCCTTAAATCGCTATTTCATCAAAGTGCCCAGATCACAAGAAGAGCCTGGGAAAGGTTCCTTCTGGCGGATAGACCCCTCAACAGAAAGCAAGCTCATGGATCAGGCCTTCCGCAAACGGAGGCCCCGTGGGGTGCCCTGCTTCAGGACCCCACTTGGCCCTCTGTCCTCCAGGTATGTAGCCACCAAAACCACAACCCTTCAAACTGTGAGTTGATATCATGCTAAGATACTCATTTGCTTAGTGCAGTTGTTTAATTTTTTTCCATCGTCTTCCTCACAGGAGTGCCCCTGCCTCACCTAACCACACGGGGGTGCTGTCGGCTCACTCCAGTGGGTTGCAGACTCCTGACAGCTTATCACGGGAAGGCTCACCTGTTCCCATGGATCCGGAGCCTGCGCCTGCCTCTGCTCCAGCATCTGCTGTTCAGCCTAAATTAGCAGTCATCCAAGAGGCTCGGTTTGCACAGAACGCACCAGGTAAGATTAGGTCAATGGCTGGAAATAATTCAGCTGTTTCCAGAACGGCATTGTATCTACACTGATATGAGCGCTCTTCAGCTTTTATTGCCTCAAGTGTCCTCTGTGCGTTCTGCAAGTCATTTTAGAGTTTTTTTAACATGTCAAGGAAGCTCTTTTTATTTCATTATCAGTCAGACTTATAAGCAGTTTCATTCTAAATTCTCGCCTACTGTTCATCTCGGTTTTCCTCCAGGCTCACCAGTCACCAGCCAACCCGTGCTCATCACAGTTCAGCGGCAGCTCCCACAGACCATTAAACCTGTGACTTACGCCGTGGCCACACCTGTGACCACCTCCACCGCCCAACAGCCCGTGATGCAGACGGTCCATGTGGTGCACCAGATCCCTGTCTCAGTTGCCACGGTGACCGGCTTTGCTCACACAGAAGGCCAAGCTGTGTCCCAAACAGAGCTGCAGGAGAACGGAGAGCACCAAGAGATCAAAGGTGAGACAACCAAACGTCACCCATATCACATTGAAAGCTAATGAGCATGATTGGGGTACCGTTGTTTAGTTAGGATCTGAACAGTAACTAGTCTGTCATCACTCCATCTTCGTCTGTCAGTATAATATATGTGGTGAAATGATTTCAGTTGATGTTCTTTAAACATTTTAGTGTTGTAACTAGAAATTAATAAAACATTTCAGCCAAACGGTGTACGTTAAGCAAGTGAGAACATGCAATAATTGATCCATTACTATTTAACATCCTAACTTCCTATCTTAACATCCTGCTCAGTATGCAGAACAAAAAAATAAAGGAATTAACTGTTTTATATGTCCAGCTGTTCTGTTGCTAATTAGGCATGATTTTAAGGCTACTGTAATATTGTAATATACTGTGATATTTTTTATTTTATTCAATGGAAGTTTTTTTTAATTTAACTTTTTCAATTCATTTCTGTGTAACTTTGGGTGTTCAGGTTGGTTCTGAGTTTTGGTTTCCTTTCCATCACTAATTTTAACTGTAGTATAGTCATTTTAAATTTTTTGGTTAGTGATGTAATGGGACGTTTCTGTACCATCTCCTCCCGACTGTGTGGTAACTGAGTTAGTCATAATGCTTTGAGAATGATGACCCTCATTTCTCTTTCTTCTTTTCTTGCTATTTCTGCAGTGAAAGTAGAAACTGTACCTGCTATTACAGCAGCCTCTATAGGTGGAGCAAATCGAATACTTCAGACATCTCAAGCCACGCCCATACAGACAGTAACTATAGTGCAGCAAGCGCCGTTGGGTCAGCATCAGCTTCCTGTTAAGGCCATCACTCAAAATGGCACCCATGTAGTGGCTGCAATTCAAGGAACAGCAAACACAGGTAAATAACCTGCAGTATTTTTTTTTTTTTTTTTTTTTTTTTTTTTTCCCCCCCTCTTCCTCTCTCTATCTCTTCCTTCTTTTATTTTCATGTCCTTGATGATTGTCACTTCTTTTTTTTTTTGTAATGGATGAATAAAGCTTGGGTTAATCCTTGTGATCTAGATAGCAAAATATTTTAGGTGTGTGTTTGTGTTTATTTTTATTTAACTGCATGTTATTTTTCCTGTTCACAGTAGCAAGTCCTCTTCACATGCTGGCAACTCACGCCTCTGCATCAGCATCTTTGCCTACCAAACGGCAGAATGGTGACCAGTCAGAGCAGCCCGACTCCAAACGGCTCAAGGCCGAAGATGGAGATGTAGGAGCTGTTCCTGTCGCAGCAGAGAGGGACGCCACCAATTAGGGCTACCACATCATGACCTTTGGCCTCACAAACCGTTCTTAGTTGAGCCCTCTTGCCCACCCAGTAAAACTACATCATCTGTCATTCTGTCCACGGTGCCAAACAGTGAAACAAGAAGCAGTAGAAGGATTGCAGAGCGACATCTGAAGATGGCGAAGATACATGCACGATATGCAAAGAAGAAGTGATGCTGATGTAAAAAAGGACAACTGAAAGTGAACAGGAGGCCTTTTAAGTAAATATTTAAGTACTCACAGACATATGCATACATATATTGATATAGCGTACTTAAAGCTACAAAATGTATTTTAGATCAAACCTGGGTACGTCCTACTGGGACGTCCCATGCCTCCATCTCTTCTACCTCTGGGCAGAACTTGAAGGTGGAGAGATAGTGAATGAGATGGATTTTTGCGATCTCTGGACAAACAGCTGGCAGCTTGACAAGCTAGAAATTGAATTGAGCTTAATCCATTTCAGTTCCGCGGGGCTCCAGGTAACCTCCAAACATTCCCGTTTATGCAGGCAATTACACCTTTTGGGCTGATCAACTATGGTTTTCCCCTTAACCGTAGCATAACTATTGGATGAATTTATGTTGTATATAGAGTAGTTCTAATTTATAGGCACAGGTCCTTTGTATCCACCCAGTTGTTGAATATACTGAGCAAATGGAATAAGAAATTTAGAGGTTAAATAAGAACTTGCCAAACAGTTATTGAGGGCAGTTGTTAAAACTGTGAACCTGCACACAGTGGCAACTTATGAGTTGTTAGGGTTTTTTTTTGTTTGTTTGTTTGTTTGTTTGTTTGTTTGTTTGTTTTTTTGTTTTTTGTTAGTTTTTTTTATTTCTTTTAACAAGAGCTTGTTTCTCTTTGGCAAAGGGTAGAATGGGGAGCCTATTCCTGTATCATGGCAGCTAGCCTCAATGTCGACCTACCTAATGCAGTCCTTGGTAGATATGCAGTAATTTGTTGTACATGTGTATCTTAGGATATTATTTGTCTGTATTTATGTTCTCCATGGCACAGATGTTAAACAACAACAAAATACCACAATGCTAAAATCAAAAAGTGAGGTCATTGGCATTTCTTATCACAAGTTTTTATTTTGTTTTATTTTTGCTCCTTTTTTTTTTTTTTTTTTTTTTTTTTAAAACATAAGGACTCATATGTTTATGGAAATGAATGTAGTTACCTCCTCAAAGAAAACACTATTGATAGAGGACTTGTGTTACTTCTGTTAAATCAAATCCAAATGTTTCTCACATCCTCAGAGCTTTTTCATATTTTAACAGATAACTTATGAAATAAGAAATATATTTCCATTTGTATTTCATTAAAATATTTCATCGACGCTTGCATGAAAATGTGTAGAGAAAAAATATACTGTACCTGAGCAGGTTTCTTGGAAAGGAACTGCGAAGGAGGAAAGGAAAAAGACTGAAAATCTCCTTTTGTGATTTGGACCATTACTGCACTTATCTTGTTAAAGCTGTTTCCTTTCCTCTCTAGACCCTTCTTTTTTATGTTTTCAGTATGTCCTTGGCTGTGTTTGTTAACTTTGTGTTACAGTTGACCGTCTCTGCCCGTTAATATTATTTTTACCTAAAGACCGTTAAAAAAGTTGGCTCAGATCATACATGTTCCACAAGGAAAAAAAAAACTAAGTGGTCGATGTTGTTCTGCTTCAGTGGGTAAAAGCATTTTTTTTCTTTTTCTTTTTTTCTTATTTTCTTTTCTTTTTTTTTTTTTTTTTTTTTTTTTTTTTTTTACATAAATTAAAAGCTCCATCATTTCTGTTCAAAGTGTGTGAGTGCTAATTCTGTTTTCAGAAAAGCAGCAACCTTGTGCAAAATTTTGGTTTCTACAAATTCTGGCTGAACTCTAGAGATGAAATATCTTAATGGTGCTGAATCACTTCATCAAAGTTCTCTATATTGTTCAGTTCTTAATTCCACTTGCTAACTAGTCAACCTTAACAGCAATTTCCAGGAGCCAATAGGCCCACTTGTGCAAAATCTAGCCTGTCTGATGTACATTCTTTATGCAAGTCAAACATCAGTGCTTCCTGATTTGCCTGATGTTTATCTGCTGTCAGTTTGTGTTCAGAATATATGCCCACTTTAACCACATACGCCTTCAAATAGTTATGTAATGTTCTGTTACAGTAAAAAAAAGACAGTAATCTGATTACAGGAACATTACAAACAGGAGTGATTAACAGCTGGAATACAATAAAACCACATACATGCGGAGTTGTTGGCTTTTAGCTAAATTTGCAGTTTTGAATAATGACTCGCATTATTTTGAGGCGTTTTTCATTTTGAGAGGCACGGATGGGTTCCTCCTGCCAATAGAAATTTTTGAGGAACCTGCTTCGATCCCAGCAGTCTTTTATTCAGCCAGTCCATAGAGGTGATAGTATTTCATCTGTATCAGCAGAATTAAGATCTAGGTTGTGCATAGTGCAGCAATAGTGGGATGTTAGTTTTTTTTGGAAACATAGCAAAGTAATTTAATTACATTATTTTAATATAGTAAGTCAGTGGATTAGGTTTCAGTTACTTTATCAGGTAAATTTTCATATAACTTTCCCAACCCTGTGAAAGAGTATTCCGAGAGAACTACCAGGTTGTATGGGAAATTATCTAGCGTTGACATCGTATGTTCATCAGTTCAACTTTGATTTTACGTTTGAGACTTAAACATCAAGCTGGATCTTCTGATGAGGTCCAAAAAACTCTGGTAAGACCAGATTATTATTTCAGGCTTTACAAGGTGTCTTGCAGCAGTGCACCCACACCATTTTAGCATGTTTTTAGATTACATTTATAATGCCAGATGCGTAATGCAGCTTTAACAAAGGAAATTGAAACCAAAACAAGTATAGTTCTGCAATTGGTACTTAGAAGGACGCCCACCACTGTGAATGTTGATATAATTAATGAACTATCCAATACTTCCTCTAGATGGCTCTGCATGCTCACATTTCAGGTCACACAACCATTTGTTCCGTAAGTACAGAAACTACTTTCTTTTTTTTTAAGAAGTTTTGAATGTCCAAACTATGTCCCAACAATGATTAAAGCAGCAGTTAACTTCAGATTAGAAAAGCTTGGTACTTCTTGCTAAGACTGCAAACAGTTATTCTAATATTCAGAGCTATTGCAGGTATAGAAAGTGAAATTAAACCTTATTTACATGTAAATATGAATAACCTCAGTCTTTGACAAGAGGCTAAAACATGAGGTATGTAAGATTTCCACAAAAAGGTTTAATATTGTAGTCTCAGTTCTTCATCTCCGAACCTCAACTAGAGCTCCAACTCCTTGAAACTATGCTAACTCTCTAAAGCTGTGGCAGAGCCATAAACAGAACACTAGAACTTTGAATAGCTAGTCCACTGTTAAATCTAAGATCACTTGTAAAAAGAAATTTAAAGAAACTTTATACTTTTCCAATAATTAATTTGTTCATTATCTAGGCTGCTTGTCCTCCTGGGTTGCTGGAGCCTATCCCAGTGCTCACTGGGCGGAAGGCAGAAAACACCCTGGACTGGTCATATCTGATAATGAAGAAGCCTATTGTTAGTATCCTTCTGCAGCTTTCTTATCTCTGATCGTAAAAGATACATTGTCAAGAGTTTGCATGAGTTAAGACACAATAATAATAATAATAAATGTTTATTTATAGAGCACCTTTCATACTGTTGGCAGCTCAAAGTGCTTTACAGACAGTTGACATCAGTAATGGGGAGGAATACTACTACTACAGAGACACACACACACATACATACATACACATACATAAACATATATATATATATACATACACATGTATATATACACAAACATACATATACATACATATATATACACACACGCACATATACACATAAATACCATGTTAATGTAGTTTTAACCAAATGCTGAGTTAAAGAGATACGTTTTTAGGTGTTTCTTAAATGTGAGCACAGAGCTCGACTGTCTAATAGAAGCTGGAATTGAGTTCCACAATTTAGAAGCATGATAACTGAAAGAGGTCTCTCCATGGTTTACAGAAGGTAACTTGTAACTGCTTGTAACAAACGCATGAACAAGTTTCTCTGCATCAGTCTGAGACAAAAAAGGCTGAACTTCAGCAATATTTCTTAAATGATAAAAAGCTATTTTAGTGACTGCATTTATATGCGGGATAAAACTGAGCTCAGAGTCTAAGATCACGCCCAGGTTTCGTACTTCAGGTTTTATATTAGTAGCTAAAGAACCGAGTTTGTCATAAAGCATTGTTCTCCGAGTTTTAGTACCGAGAATCAATATTTCAGTTTTTTCTTCATTTAGTTGTAGAAAATTCTGTGACATCCCCTGAGAAATATGTGACACACAGCTTCTAAGTCTTTCTACCGAGTCTAGATTATCCAAAGGAATCAAGATGTATAACTGCATGTCATCAGTGTAGCTATGAAAGTTAACATCAAGTTTCCTGATGACATCACCCAGAGGGAACATGTACAAAGAGAAAAGCAGAGGCCCTAAAACTGACCCCTGTGGTACTCCACAAGAAATACTACATTTTTTGATGAATGATTTCCCTGTGAAACCAGGAACAGTTTGTTAAACTGATTTAAACCATTCTAAAACTGAGGCCGACCCAGTGTTCAAGACCGTGGATTAGAATCTTGTGATCCACAGTATCAAAGGGTGCACTAAGGTACAATAAGACCAGAACAGAAGGATTCTGTAAATTGGCACTGAGCCTAAGGTCACTGACAACACGAACTAATGCTTTCTCAGTACTATGGTTAGAACAAAAACCTGACTGAAACTTCTCATATAACTTGTTGGATATTAGATTAGCATTTAAATGTTTGACAACAACTTTTTCTAAGACTGAAGAAAGGAAGGTTTGAAAATTATTTAGAACAGTTGGATCCATGTTACTTTTCTTTAGTAGAGACATGACAGACATGCTGAGAAAGAGAATCATTTCAGTACTACAGGGAGTAACTGAGGTGTCCATGAAATTGCTTGTCCAGTGTGTTCTGATTTTGAATGTTGATGAGCTTCCTGTTGAATGCGGAAGCTGGGATAGGACATGTCAAGTGTCCAGTAAACCCTTGAAAGCTGGGTCATGAACTGATCATGATCTATATTAGCTCCTCACTGTACTCTCATTTGGCTCTTAAAGCTTTTACATTTCTTTTATTTGGCAGAAATACTACACAAGTTTGCACAGTTGCAAATTTGAAAGAATCAAAGTTTGCAAGACATTGACAAGAAAGTGAGCATATTTGAGGCTGGCGTTTCAAATGCTGTGCTTCCATATGCTATACAGGCCCTCATGCTAGGTTATTTTTGTCCAGAACCAGAACAAAACCACTCAATCAAAGCAATGACCACTCTTCAAGACAGCTAAAATAAAGGATGGTCCTGACATTGACCAGCAGATTACTGAGTCAAGGGAAACAAAGTAAAGAGCACAAGTGGTACAAAACAAGGTGATATG
This sequence comes from Semaprochilodus insignis, assembly GCA_034552555.1. Classification (NCBI taxonomy): domain Eukaryota; kingdom Metazoa; phylum Chordata; class Actinopteri; order Characiformes; family Prochilodontidae; genus Semaprochilodus; species Semaprochilodus insignis. The sequence continues at coordinate 5,858,884 of CM067491.1, forward strand.
CGTGGCTGCCTTCAAAAAAAGAAAAGAGCCCTAAAGTGGCTTCACCACCAAATTTGGAGAACACCCTGGACATGGTTCATCACTGTAGAGAAGTAGAAGAGAAAAAGAGAAGAGCATTAAGTAATCCAGATTACATCTGGAAAACGACAAAAAGGCACATGTCTGCAAGGAAGTGAAGACACAGTTTGATTGTGCCAAAGGAAACTAAGCCTGAGATACTGTTTGGCCAACAACTGAGAAGGGCTGTTTGGCTTCATCAACGCACCCCAAGAAAAGTAACAGCTGTATGTATGAAAAGGATTGCTTGCTAAGACTGTTGAGACTAGCTAAAATATTTAGGTGAGAAAAGCCAAAGCTAGCGTTCTGCTCATCTGGAGTACAGTTTGAAATGTTTGTCCGATCCAAACATCTGTCCATAACTTGTAAAGCAATTATCTGCTGAGACCAGTGTTCTTCCATTATTGCTGTGTATCCCTAGTTTAAAGCCGGACTTTTAATTTATCATTTATCTACCTAAACAACTTAACCCATTCACTCATTCATCTTCTAAGCCGCTTATTCCCTCTGTGTCTTGGGAGCTAGTTTAAGTGAAGATTTGATATGTGATACCGCACTGCAGATTTTGCAGTGTTGTGTCAGACAACAAATGGATCTCATGCAGTAGTCCCAATTTGATATACATACAGTCACACCCTCTGAAGCCTCTGGAAACCCCATAAACTGACCATAAACTTCACCTCCCACCTTCTCCACTGTCAGAAGCTTCATCTTGTAACATCAGTCATCTCTGGATGACCCCTGTCCTATGAAACCTGACTTTTTGGCTGCTCCTCCTGGACTGTGTCAGCTCAGAGAACTTCAGTTTCTCCAGCAACTCCATTCATTTCTATTCTCACCACTCAACACCTCAAGCATCACCAGGCCTACCACATTATAATGCAAATCCGAGACCTCAGACAAAGCATTAACAGCTGCGCTGAAGTAAGATCTGGAGCTTGCTTGGGTTATGCAGAGCCTGAGGTGTGAAAAAAAAGACCATGCTGAAACTCCTCCCTTCTAATACATTATCTCACCAATATTGTATATCACCTCCCTGTTCCCCTCTCTGTTCTCTATAACTCTCAACTCAAACTTTTAACAAACTTTAGCTCACATTCCCAGAGTTCTTCCCCCTTTTCTACAGCTTTGCAGTGAGTTAGGTAATAAAGTAAAAACAGTCTGTGTGATGTGAGCTCACAAACAATGGTTATGTAATGAGTTCCAATGTTTTTATACTGCGAGGCCAGTTTCACCCAAGACAATTAATCTTGTTGACTCACTGATTGTCACAACATACTGAGGATAAGGCTTGTTAAAAGGCCCATATTTTACAGTTTTATTTTTCCTGGATGATCATTCATTTATAGCCTAACTTGTGTGGCCATGGACAGCTGTAGAGAGCCAGCATGACAAAAGACAAAACTCCATTCAAATAAAGATGGTAGGTAGTGCTGTCAACTCACAGCAAGAAGGGCCTGAGTTTGATTCTCCAGCTGGGCGTCCGGGGTCCTTTCTGTGTGGACTTTGCATGTTCTCCCCATGTCTGTGTGGGTTCCTCTGGGTGCTCCGGTTTCCTCCCACAGTCTAAAGACATGCAGTCAGGTCAATTGGATGCCCCTAGATGTCAGTGTGTGTAAATGTTTATGTGTGTCTGTCCTGTGATGAACTTGCAGCCTGTCCAGTGTGTTTCCCACCTTCTGCCCAACGAGTGCTGGGATAGCACCACCCCCAAAACCATCCACAACCCAAGAAGATAAGTGGCTTCAAAGATGAGCGAGTGAGTGAGTAAAGACGGTAGGTAGGTTTTCATTATAACATTACAATATATTGTAGCAGCCTGCTATCGGCTTGCATGACCACGGATGTGCGAGGGTTCATGGGAAGCACTGGACTCACAGTAAGTGTGCAGGATGGTAGGTTGTGTTATTGTGTGCTGGGCGGTGGGGTAGTTGGGCCAATGTTATGTACCATGTACTGGAGATGTATGGCTTTTGGTGACCTGCCTGTTTCCTGACTGTTTTAGCCAGCGCTGGTGGTGGTTCTCACTGCTGCTGTTCCAGTAAAAGATCCTATATTGACCACATTTTCTTCCTGTCTACGCTACAGTATTTAACTAAACACAATTCCAGTTTAAAAGGAAGATTAGAATTGACTAAGTTGTGGATAAAGAGGTGAGAGGTGTTTGTTCTTTGTGAAGAGCTGGGGTCAGGGTAACTTTCTGGCAGGTGAAATCAAATGTCCCTCTGAGGTTTGCCTGTGGGCTACAATGTCAGCAGCCCAGGTTTACATGTATTAAAAGCAGCCATGTTTCATTTAATTCCTATTTTCCAACCCCTCGTTATCCCATAGAAGTGAACATGCTGTTTAGATCACGGTTCCTCTGAGAGTGACATATGTAAATGAGGCTGAATGACCTGTCATATGCAAATGAGTGCATTTACATGCACTTAATAATCTGATAACATCAGAGAATCTGATTTTGTCAGTAGTCTCTTCAATGTGTTTACATCACTAGATTAATCTGATGATGAGAAACTCTGGGTCTACATAAATCAGTAATTGGATTTCTGTTTTACAATTGGCCAGTAAACTCACAGATTAAGACTTGTTGCAAGCGTAATGTAGAACTCAAACCATGCCATTTTTTAAACATTGGGTGACTTCAGCATATGCATATATAACATTCATACATCATCTAGAACTGTGTTTCTCAACACTGGTCCTGGAAGCACCCTGCCCAGCACATTTTGGTGGATTATCTGCTTTAACAAACACACCCTCCTGCAACTCTGAAAGGGTTTGTTAATGAGCTGATAAGTTGAATCAGGTGGGTGCAGAGAAAACACTGAAATGTACAGGGACCAGGGTTGAGAAACACTGTTTACAGAATATGAATATTTAAATCCTTTACTTCATCAAGCATGTAGTAAGTTTCACTATTGCTTTAAATGTGTTTTGTTGCCATTTCAGGGTTGTGGTGATAAACACACCTTGCTTATTTCTGGTACCTTGGATTTCTGGTACCTCGGATTGAATCTGAAAGAAATCAGAGTAAGTAGTATACATGCTCTTAAAAACCTGAGTACTGAGGTAAAGTCCAATGCTCTTTATCGTATTTCATATTATCAGCTTTGTATCCTTTAATCCCATCTAAGAAATGGGAGTACACTGTTTATATGACCAATTGAATAACCAGATGACTGTAAAAATCCAGTTGAATCTGATAATTGAATTATCATATTATTAAGGGCATACAAATACACTCAATCCTGTGACAACACAACCATGAGGAATTTAAAACTGACTGACTGGCAGTTCAGTTTCCAAATATGGACTATTTGAACTGGCAACTGAGAGATGCATTTTGAAACTTTAAAAAAGTTTACATAACTTATCAAACTCTTTATTTAGAAATGATATTTTCCAGTGAGTTGAGCCCTTTAAATATACATTGTACCAAAATTGTAGCTCTTTTTACAATTGGATATGTTCCTATTCATAGTAGTCTTGACTGCATAAATGATAAACTACATGTGGAAAATCCATCAGGCTTGTTTTCCATCACAGTGCAGATGCTCTGTTGCTCTCTTTAGTTCTGTTAGGGCAGTGGTTTGAATTATTCATTGGAAAAATATTCCAAGGCTGCACCTGATTACCCACGATCGGGTTTGGGTGGGATCCAAGGTAAAGCCTAGAACCAACCTGTAGCTCCAGTATGAGGAACTCTCCTGGATTTGATGTGAAGTGGTGAGCCGTATCTGAATTAATATTACACAAGATGACTGGAAGCATTAACAGTATTGATTATGAAACTCTGGGCAGTACCTGACTGTAAAAGCAGGTGTTATGAATAAATGAGTGGAAATTTTTGCATTTTACGTTTGAATGCTCTGAATTTAATGTAAAGAAGAGCAACATTAACACATTGTAAAAGGACAAGTACACAGTGATACAGAAGGGACTTTGCTGAAGGATGTTTGAGATAACTTTGTCTCTTAAAGCTGGACTGCTTTGGTTTCCTGTTCTGGTGCTGCTGAAGGCATTGTGTTACAACTGTTCTGAGGTGTCGGAACTGGATATCCGGATGTGCCTCTGACACGTTTGGTGTGAATACAAAAACGTGTCCCATTAAGCCATATTGGCTTTTCAGTGTGACCCAGCCTGTGTGATTTTGTGATGGCATGCTAGCCTCAGGAATGAATTAGTAATGAAGTATGCTCACAAGCAGGTAACAGGAATGTTGGCCATTAAAAACAAGCTGAAATTGTGCAACGGTCTAAGGAAAGTCATGTTTACAGTACACACAGTAACAGGTGTGTCACTGTTCCAACAGGCAACCTCCATGACAGCACACAAAGAAGTAAATGGAAAAGCAAGGCATTATATACGCGTCTGGTATTGATTTGGCCATCATATTATGAAATACTAAAAAGGAGTTGAATGGCAATGGCTTTTCAGCTTCTCAGTTCAGCAACAAGGCCATTAGCAATTAGCACAGTAACAATAGGTATATTCTAGACACGTGTATATTCTTTGCCAGTAAAATGTCCACTGTGCCCTCCATGGCTTGATCAGTATTGTGCGTGTTCACTTTGTCCATGTCCTGACATTATCAAAAAGCTGTGGCTCAAGTATCAGTACCCACAATGACAGGGTGTGTCATGTGGAAAACCTGTTTTATTGCATAATGGATGTCAAGTTCGTATTTCAGGCAGAAATACTGACTCCAAATATTTACCCTTGTCCTGAGCTTTTGTTATGGTCAGGGCAACGCAAAATATGCTAGATAATGGAAGGTCAATTTTAAATCATCTATCCTTTTTTTGTGTGACAGTTAAACTATTGACAGAGAGAGAGAGAGAGAGAGAGAGAGAGAGAGAGAGAGAGAGAGACAGAGATAGAGAGAAAGAGAGAAAGAGAGAGTGAACGTTGCCTTGGACACTGTAAACACTCTTCGCCTGAGATCTTTTTGTATGTCAAATACATTACACGTTTGTATGACACCTGATCATCTATAGTTTCTTCTGAAATCAAAGGCTTTAATAGGATGTTTGTACCCCCCTGCCTTTGTAGCAGTAACAGACTCTGCTCTTCTGAAAGGCTTTACATTAGATGGCATTGCTGTGAAGATTTTATTGCATTGAGCTACGAGAGCATTAGTGAAGTCAGGTTTTGATGTTGGACTGCCCCACAGCCCGATGCTAGGGGGGCTTTATACCCCTCTGCTGGTGTTGTTTGGCACTGGGGGTGGTGACTTTAGGCTCATGTGTGGGTGCTCCACAGCTTCCCTTTGTATTAGCAATGCTTTCTATAGAGATTATAAAGTCACTGGAGAGAAAAAAAAAGTCACCCATGACTGAAATGTACCTAGTTGCGTGTACCTAGCACAACCTCTATGAGCACGAATAACAGCTGTGATTGGATTTGGCATGAACGGGACAAGTTTCTGGATGTAGGCCACATCAATGTTCAGCCACTCTTGCATGAGTGTATATATACCTTTTATAAAAATTACTCGACATTGACATAAATAAAACATGGGCTACATATACATGAACGTACCTTTACATTCAGTAGGTCAGTGCAGATCAGATCAGAGCAATCACAGAGCTGCAGTGTCCTACTTCATTAAAGCCATTAAGAACTTTACACTCTGTGGGGCATAACACTTTTCTGAAAAACTTTATTTCATACATTTAAATATATATATATATATATATTTCAAATATTTACATAAAAGACATGTCTCCATGTTAAAAAAAGAATATGTGTAACACATTTGTGCAATATTAAAATTTGTTTCCCTGAATAAGAACAGTCCATTTCCATTAAAGCCAAAGTTGAGCTCACACAGTCAAAACACACCTGCAAAAGAGAGAAGAAATTGAAAATTAGAGTTCTCATCAAACGAGTTAAACTGAGTCATGCTGCACTACATGGCCAATCAAGTTAATGAGTCACTTTAAGCTCAAAGAAACTGACATGACGTAGAAGTAAACTTTGTGGACTGTCAACAGAGCCACTCCCCACTGAAAGTACAACTCGCTTTATCACCTATACATTCATGCTCGATACATGAGAGCAATGCCTTTAAATACAAAGGAACACAGCAGCTAATTGATTAACAGCAGAACTGGCGAAACAGTAAGACTGACACCTTCAATGCACTGTAGAGATGACTTAAAGGGGAACTCAAAACATCTGCATAATTCAGTGGTTCAGATATAAAGTAATTGATGTAGTTCAGATCAGTTAAATGTGATATGGTTAACAGAAGAAAAACTTGCCAGGTCAGATTTCTTTACAGTGGTGCTGATGGGAAACCAGGTACCCTGATGTCTACATCACAAATATAGCCATTTTATCAATTATCATCATGTTCATGATGGTAACATAGTGGAAAATATGTATACATTTTCTTTGTGGACTACAATAAATTGATTAAAATGAGTCACAAAAATTGGCCACTCCAAGAACTGTGCAGTTGGGCCAGATTTGGTGGATGCCCTCCCTGTTACAATTCTGAGGAGAATTTCCTGTAGACTGGGATTTTTGCCACTGTTAGTAGACCTGTATGACCATATACTTCCATACACCCGCAAATTCAGCTACTTCCTTCACACTATGGTCTTTGGCACGCACAATCACTCCTTTTAGCCGATCATTAACATCTGCTTTGGAGCCATTACAGACATTCACTGCACTGTACCACCTCTTCTCAATCTGTGAATCCCGTTGCACACCCGGCAGGTATTTATAGCCTGATCATCCTCTTGCAGCGCCATCTGCAGGAGCCTGAAGTTAGTACCACCTTAAACACACAAGGTGACTAATTTTTGATCAGGTGAGATTACCTTTTAGGCCAAACATTTTCCCACAAAAGTCCCGTAAAACTAAGTCAGCCTGAATGTCCATGACCACTTTTTGTTGAGGGAGCTTATAGCAGCATTACACACTTTCTGTCACCACAATTGTAAATGACTTTGATTCTGTAAGTTCTTGTAGAACAAAGCATTTGACATCAAACCACTCTGAATGACTTTGTTCACATATTAAGCATTTAGTTACACAGACTTTCAGACAGTTTATAGGAAGTGTAAGTAGCCTGAAGACATGCCTACCATAGTTAAGCATTAGAGGAGACGCTCAGTTCACAATGTAGTAAGTCATCACAAAAAAGTAAAGGATTAAGAAGATTAGCTTGAGTATCTTGATCCAAGAACAGCTTCAGTTCATAATAGTACTCAAATCCTCTTCTAGACCTTTACTGAAGTATCCTTTTTTAAAAAAATCACAATTCAGTTTCTGCCTTAGATTATTCAGTGCACATTAACCTATTTTGTGCTCCACTGTAAACGATGATTCAATGTTTAAACCAAAAACTGAAAAAGTTAGTAACCTGATTGTCTTACACACTGTGTCTTCAATTAACATCCAGTAGCAGATATATAGAACAGTAATCTATTTCACAACCTGTTAACTTACTATTTGAAGTTCACATTGAATCATTTTCATGATTGCTAAAGGAAAGAAATGGGCCTCCAAGTAGGTCATTGAGATAAAGAAGTTTAAGATACCTCCGTCCAAGCACGTGATACCATGGAACAACCAAACCTACAGCACAACAGTCACCAAGCAAACAACAATACGGTACACTTAGGATACTTAACTGTACTTTGTATGAAGGACATTATTAAGGTGATGACCTCCAGAGTACATTGTTAGTACCTTTGGATATGCAGCATATTCCATATTCCGTTTTTTCCCCTTATTTTTCTTTTTAAAAAGTTCTAAAAGAAAGTTCATAAGATTTATAAAAGATTCAAACGTGCATGTTTCAAAATGCAGAGTGAGTGTAGTGTACCTTTAAAGCTTTTCATAATACTGTATATAGTTGTAATGTATTTGTTGTAATGTAGTTAAGTTGTTAAGATCTTACAAATCATTAAGAATGAATTTTAAAAATACACATTCGTGTTGAAAGGACATTTAACACTGAAAGGAGAAATTGTATCCATGGAAAACTTTAAATAAAGGATCTATTTTTGTTTTATAGATGTTGTGACTCCTGGTTACCGTCACCATCACTGTACAATCCATAGGAATGTACAGTAGAAGTTTCTATACAATGAACCAGTTTACCTCAAACTATTCTGAACGAGCCTTGTGTACATCCCAACAACTTAATGATGCAAACAACAGTGAAACAAGATCAGTGGAATTCCCCTTTAGGACATACTGAAGGTACACAACTACACCTTAAAGGGGAACTCCACCTCTTCTTTTCAAATATTTGCCATAATTAAATAGTTAACATAATTCATCTGTTAGCATAATTAAATAGTCAATTATATGTAACAATCATTCAGGGTGGTTTGATGTGAAATGCTCCATTCTAGAGAAATATACTTAGTGTGAATGTTTACAGTGGTGGTGTTGGGAACCAGACGGCCATCTTTCAAAGCTCCCTCACAGGAAGTTTTACATGAAACAGTTGGAAATACATTGTCTTATGTCTGACACATTGTGTTATGATAAAATGTTTCATTAATCATCAGTGTTATACAGAAGACTCAGAAGACTTGTAGCGTCACTGATGGTGGTTTTGGAAAGTAAATAAAAGGCCTATATTTGCACTGTAGACGTTCAGACTCCTGGTTTCCATCACCATCCGTGTAAAAAAAAAAAAAAACAGAGCCTGTAACTTTCTCTACAGTGAAGCACTTCACATCAATCCACTCTGAACGGCCATGTTTACATCTCAACCACTGAATTATACAGACAATCTGAAAAAGCGGTGGCGTTCCCCTTTAATGACCACCTTTGAGTCTACATCCACACTGTTTGTATACTTGAGGACTAAAGTCTAGCTGCACAGCTCTCTGTTTCTGACAGGTAGTGCAAGTACAAATAGTACAGCAAACATTCAGGCCAACTGATCCTACCAGATAAGCACCAGCCATCAGTCAGAGAAGTCTCTCTGCTTTCTCATTCCCATCATTCTTCAGGAGCATCTCAGAGTTCTTCAGGATATCAAGCTTCACTGTCTTCTCGCTGTCTGAAGGCATCTCCGAGGTTCTCTCGAAAGCTCCGTTGTCGTGCGCAGCCAGTTCAGGGTTTGGCCACTTCACTCTTGTGGGAAGGTGGATGGGCACAGGTTCCTTCGCGGCGTCCTTTCCATCTCCACCGACCAACTTCTTCTCCCCAGCCTCCAGGCTCTTCACCCCGCTCTTCGAGAGCCTCTTGGAGAGCTTGTGAGCCCAGTGCGCGAAGTTATCCAGGGTGCGCGCTTTCTCGAGGTCTTCAGAAGAAAGCGTGATGTTTCCCGTGTACCACATCACCCACCAGAAGAGACTGAGAAACACTATGATCGAGCCGGTGAAGATGAGGAAATCTCCGTAAAACCTGCCGTCCACACGCAGGTTCGCAAAAACCCCGACGAGGAGCACCACTAAGCCGACAACGTCGAACACAACGCCGAGAACAAACAGCGGCACACAGCTCCCAATGCACCTCGGGGCCATGGCGCTGATACCACCCACAGACACCCCGAGTCTAACGGCGAGCGCACAGACAGACAGACCGACAGAGAGACAGTCCGGCTCGCTTCTCTTACACCTGCGACCGTTCTCAGCCCCGCCCACAGTTACGTCGACATCAAGGAGCGCCGTGTGTCCCCGCCCACTTTTCCACGGGATCCTCCAACCTCCAGTCTGTATGTGGTTTATTCCACCCGTATTCGCGGAAGCCCCGCCTTCCAACCCTGTAAGGATGAGCTACTGGCCAATGGGAGCGCGAAAAAAAGGCGGGATTAGTCGGAAAACAGGTGGGAAATTAACAAAAGGTACCCATTCTGAAGTGATGCTGGAGATTCATGCTGGTGTGTTAGATGTGAGGTCTCAGAGGTAGAGGAAGCGCAGACCCAGTACCATACATTGCTTTTCAACTTGCAAACACACAAACATGGTATATTTTATATATTTTTTATATTTTAAGTTAAAGGTGGAATATGTAAATTTTTTAGGTTAAAACATTATACAATTAAACACAATTATCAACAGAGTGTGAAGAAATAACTGTTTTGACAAAGCCGTTTATGTCAAAGATGTCTGTGTATAGTGTTGCAGAGATATCTACTTAAGTTGGCATGCTAACCAGCTAGCCGTGGCCTGTTCGGTCTCGTAATACCACTTTAAACCTTAAGAGTTGATAGTGAGTCACTGTACTGTCAAGGCTAATCAGTCCAGCATGAGAGGATGAAGAAGTAAACAATATAAATAGAGGCAAAACATGAGTTAACACTGACACTGTTTTCCACTGCTGAAGGCGCTCTTAATAAGGGGATGAATTTGAAAGTTTCTTCTAGATGGGTAAGTAAACAGCTGTTAATGCTAAAACTTAGGAGGAGGGACAGGGCATGTCCTTGTTTCTTACAATAGGGGTGGGCACCACAAGTTTCTGGTCATATGTCGCCCCCTATTTATTCGGAATATGGCGACATATTGTATCATCTTACAAAATGCTCCTTTAAGTATTTTTGGGGTGAAGAGAAGTAACATGGTAAACAAAAGTACAACTGTAATAATAAACTACAATTAGCTATTCAGAATTTCTTGACATACAAGGGAGTCTCACTTCTTGCGTTAAAATGCAGGTGTGTGGCTAAAATAAGGCACTGCCTGTGAATTAAAAACTTTTGTTTTACAGTAGTGGCATAAAAACACAGGACAGCATTATCCAAAATTCATTACTCAAAAAACTACATACACACACAGTCATCATCAAAAGAATCACTGCAATCCTATTGGGAAGGAAGGAAGAGGTTACCAGAAACAATAAATGATTATAAATTTAGACTGATATGGGCAATATTTATTGTGCTACACATACAGAAGTAGTGTCTCTCAGTATGGCGTCTTCCAGATCCTTCATGTCGCTGGTGTTGCCTTCTTGTATCCCCTGCTGTTAACAGCGTGCTATGGTAGTATCTGCCTGACCCGTATGCCACGCAGTACATCAATAAGACCATCCCGCTTCACGGAGCCCTACGATGTGACCCCTCTCCAGCTCCTCCAACTGCTTAAATTGCTTTCGATGTCTTCGCAGAGGCATACTTTGCTTGCAAAGGATGCTACCAACACAACAGTACAAGTCAGAATGGAAAGCATGCGCAACAGGATGACCTTATATGGTCAGTCAGGGTACACTGATAACCCCTGTCCCTTGCTTACATCATATGTGCAGACGAGCGTGAAACTCATTATGTCTCCTTATGAACCTACCCACCCAGTTTCATTTCTGTTGATTGAGTCCTGGGTGCAACTGTTTTTTCGATGATGAGTGTATATACAAATACATACACAAAATGTAAGTACACTCAGTATCAAGCAAGCATTTACTGCAGTAAAATATTAAGTAAAGTTTCTGTGTAAATTTAGGGGTAAATGATGATTTGGTATATATTTGGGTTTCAGTAGATCATAGCATAATCTCTGACTCAAACATCAAAAGACTGTATATATATATATATATATATATATATATATATTTACTACTTTGCTGGAATGGTTTATATATACCTTCCTATTATTTTGACATTGAAATGAAATATCAAATGTAGACACATACAAACAAGACAGTAAGACTCGAAAGATAACAGTGAGAAAAATCTTGTGAAATCTCACTTGAATTGAAGCTTTTCTGTTTTTTCTTATTGGCTGTATCTATCCAGCAGGCCAGTAATGCTTCCCTGAGGGAAGATTAGTTAAAAAGGTTGGTTGAGTTTTCCTACCAGGAGATGGTGCTATTAAACTACAGAAGACTCTAAAGATGGAAGGTTTGCCTTGTACATGGTGAACACTTGCATTACGCTGAACATCCCAGCAACACTCTGCAGTATTTCTGTTTCTTCACCATGTATACTGTGTGCCATTTTCCAACCCCCAAAGTCTTATAATAACGAGCATGATAATATGATGAGAAGGATATGTTCAAAAAAACAAAACCACTATTTGAAGAGATATAAAAAATCATTCCCAACACAGTGGGCAGACAGATTTCCCAGAAATGTGCAGGCCCATTCCTCATGGCTATAGACTGTTGGCTAAGAGGATGAAACATGCATAATAAAGTGTCTGAAATAATTATGTCTTGAGGGACAGTAAATAGCAAAATGACAACCCTCTCTGAATCCTGGCTCAGCCTCTTTGGAGCACTTCAAGAAGATGTTCTTCTGTCCAACTAAATGTACCACTGTAGGCTATGCAACGGGGCACTTTCTCTGCAATCCATTTCCAGACAGCATTATCAAGAGGCTGACGTCAAAGACAAATCTTAATGGAGAAAGAAAAAAAAGTTCTGCACAAGCGAGTCCAAACTGAAATAGGATTAGTTGAGATCCAGACAGGTACAGTCCCATAAAATTACCCACCAGGAGAAAACAACGATGTTATCCACTTTACTGCTCATTTATTGAATGTTTAGTCAGCACTGTAACTTTCTTCATACAATATGCTGCATAAAACGCTACAGCAGCTTTTAACTGTGAGAAGCATAAGCTAACTTCTCATCACTGCATTGCAGGGCTGGGGCTGCGATATGAAGCCTGAAGTTTACTCCCATTGAACAAAATGGCTAATCATCATGCTGTAATTTGAAAAGAGATTGAACATAATTGAAAGCTAATCATTCATCATTGATGAGAGTTAGGATAATGAATGCAGACTGATGCTCATTTAAAAATAGACCATGGGAAAGTTCCCACAGGAATCCATCATGAGATCTGAGGTTTGCTGTGGATTTGCCAGAGTATGTTTTTTTCCCCTCACTCACTTGGGAATCAGTAATGGGCCTAATGACAGGATAAGCATTGCTGCCATCTTCTGTTTACCTGTACAACTCTTCTTGATGTGTGTGCTTAATATCAAAGGAAAATGAGATATTGTAAGTATTAGATTACAGGCTTTCAGACACTAATGCTCCATTTTATGCAGACTGTTGACTCTCATATTTCCCAGTTCCTTGGAATATTAGGTGAAATGCGGATAACCCATCATGTGCATGCAAAAGCATGCGTCTTTCATACACGAGCTGCAAAAACTGACACTTTTTAAACCATTTTAGGGAATGTGTTTAATGACGTCATGAAAACCAATGCATTTACAGTCACCCTACATAGTCACCCTACAGCAGTGTAGCACCGCCCAGTCTTGTCAAAATGATAAGGAGGGCTTTCACTATTTTCAGTGAGGCACAACACATTGTATCCAATCAGAACCTAGCTCCTTTAAATATATCAGTCCTAAAGGAACAGTGTGTAACCTCCAGCAGTGAGGCTGCATATTGCAACCTACTAAACCCACCCCTCCCAGCCCTCTCTAGTCTGAGCAACTACTGTGGCTGTCAGGTTTTCTGCTGTCCCCTTAATGCCTGTCCTGATTTCATTTTCATGTTTTCTCTTCTTTGCCAGTGAGGATTTACCTTTCTTTGCTTTTTCTTGTGTTTTTGGTGCTGAATAATATTTATGATCTTCCATTTGTCTCTCAAACATCTCACAACACAAATTGGTTCTCCAGCACCCGCATTCTAGCAGTTTCTAAATTCTACCCACAGAGTGGTCCTAACTAGCATGTTCATATCTTAAGTACAGCACATTAACATTAATAAAGCTTTATTCCACCCTGTTAAGCTGATTTAGGGTATTAAAACATCCTAGTTATTCTTTTAATGCTGGTTGCACTTTATCATAAGGACATTCACCAGCTTCTTGTTCAGAGCTTCTTGTTTGTTGTACAGAAAAAGAATAAATATCTTGTGAACGCTGCATGCTCGAGACTAGCTTAACCAGAACAGTAGTGTTGTTTCTGATTGGTTGACTGCCCAACCCAAGGCATCAGTGGAAAGTTAACAGCCATGCTAACAACAACAATAAGAATATTTTAGCATGAAGAAAAGACACTATTAGATCCAGTATTGGATTTGACATCATGGAGTCTTCAAAAACACAGTGGAGTTAGGGTAAACATATTCTCTACAGGAAACTAACCACTATGTGAACTTTTCTGCACATTCAACTGCACAGTTTCTGTTTGCTAAGTGTAAAAACATATTGGAAACAAATATATTGGACGAGAAAGATTGGAAGCCAAGAGTAAAGAGAAGGGAAGGAACCGCTCATGATCCAAAGCATGGTGAAGGTAGTGCATAGCTGTCAATTGAACTGGTTCCTTTGTATGTACGTATGATGTAACTGAAGTTAAAAGCAGTAGGATGAATTATGTGCAGAAGTTAATAATCCAAAGCAATAATCCAAAGCTTAATGCAAAAGCAACCCCAGATTAAAAAAAAATTAAAATGATCAATTTTATTTGAATTTGGTCTTAATATTCTTACTTTTATTTTTATTATGTTTAATTGATTCATTTTATTANATGTGCAGAAGTTAATAATCCAAAGCAATAATCCAAAGCTTAATGCAAAAGCAACCCCAGATTTAAAAAAAATTAAAATGATCAATTTTATTTGAATTTGGTCTTAATATTCTTACTTTTATTTTTATTATGTTTAATTGATTCATTTTATTATTTTATATAATCCTATTTATTTTTTATTTTATTTTTATTGAAAATATTCCTTTTCTCAAATAAATCTTATTTATTTTTTAAATAAATCAAAATACGTTTTTGGAATTTGCTCCATTTTCTCGTTTGATTTTATCGTCAAATTCTTTATGTAGTCTTTTTCATTTTAGTTTAACCAGATTCAATTCCGTTTTAATTTGTTTTTTCAGTCCCTTTAAAATGTATTTTTCCTCGACTGCACTAAAATCTGGGTCAGCCTCAATGTACTTCTGAGTGAAGATAAAGTTTGATTAATTGACTGATTGAAGGCAATAAGTGGAATGCTGCAGTGGCCAAGTCAATCACCTGACCTCAATCCAACAGAACACACATTTCACTTACTGAAGACAAAACTGAAGGTGAAACACACAAGAACAGGCAGGATCTGAATAGAACTGCAGTAGAAAGAGAATCACCAGGGAAGAAACTCAGTGTCTGGTGATGTTTACAGGTTCCAGACTTTAGGCAGTCATTGACTGCAAAGGATTGCAACCAAGTATTAAAACTGACAGTACAGTTCATGATTTATGAAACTCCAATAGCATAAAACTCCAACAGACAGCTAAAATAACTATTACTTTGTCTACATCCAAAAATTAATGGACCTGACTGTATTCCCACTCAGAAAATCAGCAAAACAGGAAACTTTTGCATACAACTGGGCTTTAATGACATGTTACGCATCTGCACAGCTTATACAGACCATCTACATAAAGCATTACAGAAAGTTAAGCAGTGATCACATACATAAGTCAAATGCTGTGAATGATTCATTTTGCTTGTAACACATCAGACTTCCTGTATGTTTCAGACTGAGAATATAAATGAAGACGTACAGCAGCAGTGTTTGGGAAGCTCACTTCATTATCTGACAGTGTCTCTGTGTGAAGACTTGGGTATCGGAACTTAGGAAAACTCAAATCTCTAATTAGGCTTAACAACAGATTTCAGTTTGCTGCAGGTGTTCCGGTGTCCTGCCATTTCAAAATGTCAGATTTTAATGCGTACAATGGAAGATCTTTCCAAAGAGTCCGTCTTCCTCCCCAGGCCGATTCCCCAAAGGAGCTGTAGTCCAGACACGCTTGAGTTTCCTGCAGCATTTCAAGCAGACGTTCCTGTAGCCTGTTATCAAAGACACGACTTCTTCTTGTCTCGGTTTCCTTTAGCTCCATACCTGAGGTGCGGCAAAAAACACTAGGAAAAGATCAAACTTTTTCGCTCAAACTGGGATTATTTTTATGTAATGCTGGATGTAATACTTCAGGTGTGATTTCAGAGCGCAGCTGACTGTCTCTGAGCAGGCTGTTTTGTTCTGTGCTGAGTGTAAAGCGCGAGCTTGTTTTGGGGTTCAGTACCAGAGCAGGTTGTAATTTGGCGATGGGAATGTTGACGCTGCAGGCAGGGAGAAAAGAAGCAGATTCTTTCAGCGTCTGTCCGTGAGACAGTGGGGTCAAAGTTCTCAGACTCGTTCTGTAGTAAGAAAAAAATAGTCCCCAAGGACACTTAGACATTGATGTGTGGGTGTCTGAAGGGGCCTATAAGACCCTAGTTATACCACTGACGTTATAAGTGTCCTTCTAATACACCAACGTAACCATCATACCCACCTCATACAGGGCGAAAGAGCTGCTAGGTATCAGATTGGCATATCCATGAACTTTCGGTTGATCACGCCCTGCCCCCTTTTAAGGGGAAAACAAATTGCACTCGTCACAGACTGTGTAAACTAAATAGCAGCCCAGAACAAAACCTATAGAGAACCACCAGAAGTAGTGTGTTTGAGTCATTAAGAAACTATTTGAGGTGAATATGTGTCCACTCTGCCTGCCATATAACCGTCTCTTCAGTCTTCCAGCATCAAACTGGTGCAGTAACCCCACTGATTTGCCATATTTATCTTAAGGAGGCTCCAGATAGACAAATTACCAGTGAAGGTTTAAAAGTAAAATAAGAGTAAACATATGAATATTGTATTTGAAGTTGTTTGTTTTTTATATTATGAAATATTGCTATATTATTTGGAAAAACAAATATGGTGGCAAATATGTAGCCATTTACAAGCTCAATCCAGGAATGAATGTGATCTAGGGTGTATTTGGAGGGGGATTAAAGCAGTAGTTCATTACATCACTGTTTAAAAAACTCCCAGCCCAGAAATCAAGTATCTCCAAACTGGCAACTTTCGTTCTTTCATTTTAGTGTAAGTCAGAGTAAAGATGTTTAATTAAAGCACTGTTATTATACAATATAAAGAGCACCCTCTGTGCTCAAATCATGAAGAAAATGAAGACAAAACGGAGATACCTTTTTTTTTGGACAATGCTGATATTCTAGTGAACTCCGTAAATGACCAGGGAACGGTGGCAAGTCTAGATGTTTGAGAACACCTCAAGATACTTATGAAGGACTCAGCTAGCTTTCACTGGAGCCCTTGAAGTTTCTGAATAATAAGTCTGGAATTCTATTCAGGCAGGATTAGTTCTGGGGAGGTGGGGTAGTGTAGTTCACCACAGGCCGTCTGTAAGGTTTATGACTGATTTGAACGGAATAGGAAATCTCAGCATAAATGAGCAAGATGGGAGTGACTACTTGATTTACGCACTGCCCCCACTCTAGTAAAGAGTGGAAAACCTGTCAAAACATTTGATTTAGCTGTCATTCTATCTACCCTAACCATCTGTCTTGCTGTCTTAAGTAAAAACCCTGGGTCACTAGCATTTTCATTAGCTTCAAAGCCAATAGTCAACATTACTGCATAAAATCAATCATTTATTTTCTGAAATGTTCACTTGAAGAAGGCAGTACAGATCAGCTTCATTTGAGAACTGTGGTTTAGAACATGATAAGCAAATGATACTTGGAAAAGATCCAATTGTGATCATATTGCTGCATATCTTACAATAAATTAAAGAGGTCACAGTTTACATTTTCCCTGCAATTTATGTACTGTCTATACATTTCTGAGGTCCACTTATGATGCTTGTGTTTTGTTATATGGAAAATGAAATATATATATATATATATATATATATTTCATTTTTCATTTATCATCTATTTCATCTATCTGTTTATCTTGTTCAACCTTCATGTGTTCATTCATTCAGCTGTCAGGTTTTCTGCTGTCCCCTTAATGCCTGTCCTGAATTTGTTTTGCTTCTTCATGTTTTTCTCTTCTTTGTTACACTCTACAAAAAAGAAAGGGTTCCAGGTGCAAAGAAATCATGTTTGCTTACCAATTTAACAGCTCCTCCTAGACTTCACATTATGTGGAGATCTTTTCTTTCTTAAAGGTTCCTCATTGGAAGTTTCTCCTAGCACAAGGTTTCTCAAATCAGTCCACAGGGACCCCAATGTGGTCCAGAGTTTTTGCTCCAACTTGCAACAGAAGGGACTGTCTGGGGTTTCCTGTGGACTGGTTTGAGAACCATTTCCTTAAGGAACTAAAAGTGAGTCTTTGTTGGCATTGTGCAAAAAACCCTGTTTAGCACCATTGTTTGTTACTTTGAATTTAAGACTTACAGTATATACGTACATGAGTTCAGTTTTGTTCTTTTGACTCAATAATAATAATAATAATAATAATAATAAAGGTGTCTAGTGTCTAGTAAACAACTCATATCATGGAAAATATTCCTATAAAGTACATACACAGACATATGCACACACACTCACACACACACACAGTTTACCATGAAATGCGTCATCAGACATTGGCCTGCATTAATTTGATCAAAATTTACATTTGACCTGAGCGCACTGATTCATCAAACCACCCACAGAAGCTCCACTGGAGCATCAGAGGCAGTTCAGAATGCTCACAGTAGAACAACTGTCATTTGTTCACGGCTCATTTGCACATCATATGAGTATTGCAAAGGCTAACACCATAATAGTAATTAACAAACTATATATATTGTGCGTCCATACTCTACGCAGCCAGTGTCAGCTCTAACAGCGTCAAATAAATTATGAGGTGGGGGAGGATGCTGAAGGGAAGGAAGCTAATTTGTATTTTCATTATCTTGCTCAAGGTCAGCTTAGTAAATGGGTTTTGTGTGCTTGTTGAGGCAAAAGTTGTTGATGTGTGAGGTATGTGTGTGTGTGTGTGTGTGTGTGTGTGTGTGTGTGTGTGTGCGTATATGCTCGTATGCGAGTCACAAAGGCTTGTAATTTATAGGTGCATGCATATAAGCCCCATTCATCTTATCTGACATAGACCTAGCATATGCCATGTCTTTCCATGTATCTTATCAAGCTGAAAGATGATACAGTGTCATCTTATGACACTAACGTGGGCATGTTTTTATCAAAGGAGCCCAAGAGAATAGGTCTGACTGACACACATGAGTGTAGATTAAATGTGATGTGTGTGGCGCTGGCTGGCGCTCAATAAAACACATCTTCCTTCACTAAAGCTGTCCTGTCGTGGCCCACCTAAGCACAAAAGCGGATACCTAGGGTTTTTTTTTCTTTGATTCAGTGCAGTGGAACACAGGGCCTGGAGCTGGAGAAGGAAGAGGAAAATCTGTCTTATCTCACCGGGCAGATCCTTGTATGGCAGTTTTATCTGGCTTCGCAGATACACATGTGAAGAGTTGATTCATTTAGCCTTGAGATGATGAAGTCTTTGTCCCTGTCCCTGGCTGCTCCTGTCTGTGCTGGTGGTAGTGGGGGGTCTCCTTTAAATTGGACTTGCACACCTATGGCACCTTTAGCTGGATGTACACTGATGTAGCTCCATCCAGCCTACGGCAAATGCAGTTTCGATCCAGCTGGAGAAGCCCTGTATTTGTCCTCTGACAGTAATGAATGGAGTAATAATATTTCAATCAGCGGCTCTCTCGCATTCCTTAACACCCGCTGCGATTCCTTAGCACCGTTTTCCGTCTTGTCACAGGAAGGAAGGGCAGTGACTTGAACGCAAAACAAGCCAGAGGCAGCTCTCTATGATGAGCTTTAAGTGGCACGCTTTATTAGAAACCCCCCATCTCGTAGTACTATTGATGCACAGTTTGTGTTGGCCGTTTTCTAGCTGTTCATTAGTGGTCAGTTTCTGACCACAGAGTCTCTCTTGGCTGGATATTTGTGGATGGCAGCAGTGACACTGATGTTTGCAAACACCCCTGCAACAATGTAGTGTCTTCCAGGTCCGACACTATCATGCCAGAGTCTGGAAAACAGAGGCCCTGTGGTCGTAAACTGCACAATGAGGACTGCATACCTGCAGTACTGTGCAAAAGTCACATAGCCCTCTTTTTTCTGAAAAATAAAAACATAATGATCTTGCATAAGGAAGGAAAGCTAGTCAAATAAATATAATTCAGAGTAGGCATTTACAGAGTAGAGTTCAAAAATAGTTTTAATAGATATATTAATCTTTTGGACAAAGGAGAAAGGAGAAAATCAAGCTCCACTCTTGCTTCAGATCTGATGATATTCTGTTGTTGATGGACAAACAGATTGTGACGAGCGCTGAGCTAAAATCAAGGCAGGGTTTATTAAACAGGTTTGCAGTAAGACACAGCAGCAACAAGCAACAAAGCAGACATAACAAAGTGGCAGAGACAGAGTTGGAATCAGTATACAGGCAAGAGTCAAAACCAAGCAAACAATCAGATCAGGCAGAGGTACCAAAGGGAATGAACAAGAGGTGTAAACCAGAGAATCAGAACTAAGCCACAGTAACAAACAAGTTCAATAACAGGGGGAAACCACTCAGTACGCAACAGAGTGGCAATACTTTGCAATGGACCAGCGTGAGGAGTGTATTACGGTGGCTGAGAAGTGCAAAACAAATTAACATTTCAGAAAACAATATTACAAAAGTAAAAACAAATTTACAAGATGTGAAACACTTTTACCAGTACTGAAACACTTTTACAAACTGCAAATTCTGAAGGGGAGGTCTAACACACAGGAAGTGCTTGTTGCGGACCCTTGTCAATCAAACTGTTTCCCAGTGGTAAAGTGAGTGGAGTTTGGGATGGTGACAACACTAAAGCGTGCTTTGTCCATTTTGTGGCAGGCATTTTATCCAGCTGGCACGCTTCTGTTTTCCTGTGGAAGGTCTTTAGAGTTTTTAAAAGAGCAGACGGAAGAAAAGGTAATGGAAAAACAAAAGCGTGTCAGCTGACTAAAATGCATCCCAAACTCCACTCACTCTACCGCCACAAAACAGTTTGATTGACAAGGATCCACAACAAGCACTTCCTGTGTGTTAGACCTCCCCTTTCCGTCAGAATTCGCAGTTTGTAAAAGTGTTTCGGTACTGGTAAAAGTGTTTCACGTTGTTTTTACTTTTGTAATTTTGTTTTCTGAAATGTTCGTTTGTTTTGCACTTCTCGGCCACCATAGTATATGTTCAAACAGAGTTGATGAGGAGCAGGCGTGTGTGATTAGTATTCCGGGAATGATGACCTGGAGAACGGAACCGGATTGGAAGATGGTGTTCATGTAATGGTGACGTCAACGGGTGGTGGGTTATGGGAAATGGAGTCCGGGAGATATGAAGTGAGAGGGAACCAGCAGGTGTGACATATACACAGGCTTTTTCTATCCATCCTTCCACTCTGAGAAGACAACGCAACACCATGGTTATGAAAAGATGGGTAGCTGTCAAGAAGCTCCTCACTGAGAAAAAAGAAATAGATAAAAAAGAAGAAACTTTGCAAATCAAACAAAAGTCCTGTTTGCCTGTTTGAATTCATTAATCAGGGAGAAATGTGGACTGTAGTTTCTATAAACCTGAATGTTTACATTGCTTGTGGTCTTATGACCATGCTCTATTCGCATGAAAGGTTAAAGGCCTTGTGTATATGATGAAATCCTTTGATGATGTTGTCTAGTTATATGAGAGTATACAGTGCTTTCACCTGTAGCTGACATTATAACAGCCTCTTTAGTCAGCCTGTGAGATTTCAGCTCTCTGACAGACTTTAAGTTGCCTCTGTGCTAATTTGCTCACAGGGCAGAGAGGATGGAGTTGGAGTTCTACCACCCAGACCAAGTAAATGGTTTAAAGACTTCCTGTGATGGTCCGGCAGGGGGAAAAGACACGTGGGTGTATTTCAGGTGGAAGTGCAAATAATAAAGTGTTTATTGACTACAGTGTTCAAAGTGGTAACTGCCATTTTTTTTGCATTTTAGCAGCCCAAGACAAACATATTTCAGAGGGGACTAAATTTGCCAGTTGACAGGAGCTTGGTTGAAAACAGTAGGCCAATCACAGACTGTCACGCTCCGCCGCTCTTCCGGGCTCAACTTCCCAGAGAGCATCACTTGATGACATCACACCCACGCGTTCCCAGTCACCCAATTATTCCTGCTCTAGGTCTCCTGAATATTAGGCCCACCTGTTGTCCATTTTACTCCCTGTATATAAACCTCACTCAAACACTTCCGCATTGCGAAGTTTTGCCAAACTCCCGTTTGCAATTCTGAGCGCCCTTTCTGCTGTTTGTTTAGTCTGGCTTTGACCTCCTTTGTTCTTTGACCACCGATCTCTTCTTGTCCCCTTTGGCTTTCGTTCTCTTGTATCCTCTGGCTGTTCGATCTCTGTTCGTCCTCTGACTATTCTCTCTGTCTCTCCCCTGTACTCTGGTTGCCTTGCTGACTGCCCTGCCCTGGTTTTGACCTTAGCCTGTATCCTGACTTTGATCTCGCCTTCTCCTTTCATGTTTGATCATGTTTTGCTGCTGTGTTCAACTGCCTGATTGTTTAATAAAGCTTACTTGACTTTTAGCTCTGCATGCATCGGTCCGAGTTCTTTGTCTGTGACACAGACAAGGTTGATCAGGGAGGGAAGAAAATTCTGGAGGAGCTTCTTCATTTCTGACCGCTTCAGAGCCCAGACCTGAACATCACTGAATGTGTTTGGTATTAATTGGATTGTGAGAAGCCGAAAATGCAACCAACTTCTAAGACTGAACTTTGGAGGGGGGGTAGAAAAAATATCCCTGCAGATTTCTGAAAAAAAAAAAACTGAAAGGAAGTCTCCCAAAAAGAGGCTGTAATAAAGGCAAAGGGTGAACACACTAAATACTGCAGAACTGATATATATATATATATATATATATATATATATAGTTGTTCGGACTTTTGTGCAATTCTGTATTAGATACACCTGGTCCATTGCAAAAAAAAATCCGTTTTGACTGGAGATTAATTAAATGAAGGGTGGTCTTCTATTATCAATTAATTCTAAAGATGCTTTAAACACCTACATTTTTCAGGATCTATGTGAATCTCATAAAGTGGCCCTGTACACCAAATATTGTCACAACATTGCCACTCTTACCCTGCAGAAAATATTGACTCACCGTTAGCCATGTTTTGGTGAAATAACCTCATTTATCTGGTGTTCCTTTAGTTTCTGTTGAACATGTCTCTTTTCCTATTGTATTAAGAGTTTGCCTGGTTTGAAATATAAGCCCACCCATCCAGAATTTGTTGTTTCAAGTTGCATTTCAGGGTTCCTTGATGACAAATGTAAGGCTTAGGAAGGCTAAATGTTTGTGTAAGTCATGCATTGCTTCTCATGTACTGTATTCTTCTAAAAGCGTCCCTTTCTTGTTTCTGTTTTTGTTTTGCTAAGTCAGAGCGATCGTGTATGAAGCTCTGATCTCTGGAACAGTGCGCGCCCGTGGCAGCAACAAACAGACGGAGCAGAGTGAGAGTTGTGTGAAGAAAAACAACAGATTTGGTGCCCTCGTTTTGGGCGAGGGCCATTCTGTCTCCAAACAGAACGTTGCTTACGTCTTTCCTGAGCCGACTTTGGGCGCCCACCGCATGCGTTAAGGTTGACAGGCAATTTTCCCTGGCAGCAAGAGGGCACAGGTTAATGCTTGCACAATTATGCAGCAGAATATTTTCACACATTGTCATGAGAGAACCCTCAAAGAAAACGTCATCTCTCTTTCTCTCTTTCTCCCTCTCTCTCTCTCTCTCTACAGCCCCCCCGCTTTCTGATAAGTTCTCGAGCTGCAGTTCTGCTTGAGAGGAGCTCAACTGAAACAGGCTCCGTTTAATTCATTTTAAATCTAACAGATTCTCCTCTGGACCGGCCCTTATATGTAGATGTGTGATGGGTGCTCTGACCTGCATGGCGTATAATCTTTAACAAAAGAAAAGAAAAAAAATGGTTTTAACCTCAACCACGTAATGCAAATGTCCGTTTAATTGAAGAACTGGTTATTATTAAACTATGTGATCACATTTCTTTGCATTTAGGACTTCCTAAATGATGATTGTGAACTTATTTGGTTGTACATATGGCAAATATATATGTAGTATAAGCCAGTTCATTTACAGACTGGAATCCATATAACTGGTAGTCACAGATTAGTTTTAGCTCCAGAACCATTCTCTGTGCCAATACTAGGACGCATTCTTTTGGGGGCCCTGAGGAGGATTTTTTTGGGGGCCTTTGTCATGATAGCCAATGCACTGTAAAATTGGAAGCTAACTATTAACTACTAGTAGTAGTAGTTGAAAGAGCACCTGGTTAATGTTGTCTCAAAAAAGAATGTACGCAACTGGAGCCGAAAAACAGAAAAGAAAAAGAGGTGAGGTGAGGAAAACTGAAAAATAAAGGGTTCTGTTATTTATAGTGTTAACATTATGCTGTTTGTTTTGCTTGTAGTACAAGACATAGTGGATCTTTGTCTGTTTAACAAAACAGGTTCAACTTGGATAAGCTTTCAGCTTCAGCATCACTAATTCTAATAAACACAGCTGCAGTTAGCTCGTTGCGTGTAATTGTGACAGCTTGTGGTATTCATTGTTAATAGTAAGCCTTTACAGTGCATCGGCTATCATGGCAAAGTCCCCCAAAAAATCTTCCTCGGGGCCCCCAAAAGAGTGTGTCCTGGTATTGACACAGAAAATGGTTCTGAAGCTAAAACTAATCTGTTACTACCAATTATATGGATTCCAGTCTGTAAATGAACTGGCTTACAGCACCTGACACCAACTCCTGGCCTAAACTACACCCTAGTCTGGTTTGCATTGGCATAGAAACACACAATATAGCCACAATTGGCAATCTGCAGGTCCAAGCACCACTCCACAAGTAGTGCCCACTTTTGCATTTTCCATTACAGCATCTCCTCTAGAGGTTTGTCCACCAGACTTTGCATGTTGTTTCAACAAGATGCAGTGAGCAAGTTGGACACTAACAAGAGGTTGTCCAATTCTAAACCCCTAATTCTTCTGTCTGTTGAACAAATACAAAAACAAATAGGGCCTTGTCCCACCCGGAAGCCTGTGATCATTCTTGGAACCCTCCAAGCTGATATGTCTCGCCACTTGCTTCCCCATAGGATTAGATTACTTGGAATCCTCGTGGTGGCACTTTGAAGTGGCTGCCCACCCGGAAGCCTGTGATCATTCCTCATGACCGGCTGAAGGATGTCGTTGGTGTAGCTGGGTGTCAAGGACGGGTGGCGAGGCCCCCATCACCACCAGGGCTGCAGGTCTGGCATAATGAGATTTCAGGCGGCGTTCGACTCACCCCAGCTGTCAGGAGCTCACCTGTGGCCGCGGTAAACACAGCTCACCTCTCAAGACGGCCCGTCTCCGCTCGGCAGCGCCGCACTCGCACGCCACCTGGAGATGTCTAATTGCAGGATAAATCCACTGACAGTGCTGCAAAAATACCATCGATCACGTTTTTTGTCCTCCGCCTGTTTGGCGTGCACTCTTGACTGGAGGAGTTGGCAGCCGGGAGGGAGTTGGGCAGGGGAGGGGTGGTGGGCTGACAGCGATTTGTATCCTTTCCCATACTCCACTGCAGCATGCCAGGACCCATTCTCAATCTCTGCCTCATTCACAAAAAAAGCAGCGGCATTTCAAGAGCACTTCTTGCCATCCAGTAAACAGATGCCTGTATTTATGTGCAAGGGCGTTTTCCGCCGGTGATATATCCTCACAGTGAGATGCAGCAAGAGAGAATAGGTCTGCTTACCCACCACTTTTGCCGTCACATATCTCAGGTTGATGGATGGCGTGCTTTTTTTTGTAACCGGTTTGAAACTGAGGGGCAAAAACATTAGAGGGACTAGCCCAGGGATTCTTAACAGTGCATGTTTGTGGATTTGCCTTCACCTCCCATTTGTAGCTCATAATGTGTACTTTCTTTTACTCGCTAACTTTACTTTCTTTGTTCAGTTGCCTTCAGCTTGGTTTGAAAAACCTATTTTCCAGCCCTTAAATTGATTTTTAGATCTTTACAATGAAGTGACATATATTTCATTAGCCATAAATTTAAAGGGAAGATTAAAGCGCTCTAAGGTGCACTGCTATATTTGCTTAATTCAAATGTATACATCAGTTCCGCATGAATAAAATATCTCGGAGGAAAGAAATATCTCCTCTTAGCCTCATTTATATCTTCTAGACATAGTTAAGTCCTATTTGTATTCATGAAAATGAAGCTCCTGAGAAACAAGCATTAGATTTCTCGCCTTGTTAGTTCTATTCGATCCAAAACTAAACTACACCATCTCACCAGTGACTTAACTATTGTATGTGTCTGACTCGACCAACTCTTACCTGAATAATAATATTTACATAAGAAAAGTGTGTGATGAATGTCCTCTGGCTCTCAGAAACCTCAGCAGTCTGTCACTGCAGGAGGAGAACTTGTGCTTTTCTCATTTGTCCAGAGGTGGAAAGGAGTAAAATACATTTTACCATCCTTACAGTACTTGTGTACCTTTGTCCCTATAACAGTATTAAAATGACCTCCTAGCACTTGTACTTGAGTTTATCATGAAGTACTCTGCTACTTTAATAACTTTCATTTAGAATAGTATAGAGTATGTAAGTAAAAACATTCAATTGAGCTTGAACAGCAAACAGAACTCCAGAACTTCTTCTTACTATTAAACACCAAATGTTCATCTCTAAAAAGGGGATAATGAGAGAGCCTTTATTAATGTAATACTGAGATATGCTTCCATTTACCTGAAGTTGATATTAAGACACTGTTCCTACAAAAGTAAATAAACTGAAAGACAGATTTGTGCTGATGTGCACTACAGCTCAGAACTTCAGGAATACATACCATATTAGCAATCATTTATAATAATCATCATTTTATATGTGCTCCATTCTACCTAATAAACAATGTAATCAGATCATACATAAGGATTTATATGTATTTATAAATATATACTGCATTTCTGCATTTTGGGCTGATGTCCCAAACCCTAACCCCACAATTCCAATATATTTTTTTTAAATCCTCAAACCTTATTTTTAGGTCTTTTTTAAATTTAATTTAGAGTTATATTTAAATAAATTTGTCTGTAGGTGGGGCCCTATTTTAGCCACACCCCTGCATGTTAGAGAAGGAGGTAGAACTGCATCCTTGTCCCTCATGGCCACATGGTGAGCAGTTAGATCCTGCTGGTTTGAACTAAACATCTGAAAAGTCTGAAAATTAGAATGTCCGTACAGAAACACATATTTTCTGTAATTAAGTAAGCATTTTTGTGTTTTAATGAAATTTATTGTGATTTTACGTGTGTATGTGTCACGCCTGCTGGTTCTCCACTCACCTCCGATCTCCCGGCATTTCCCATAACCCACCACCTAATGACATCACTGTCACATGTCCACAATCCTCCAATCCCATTCCGTTTTCCCATTCCCTCTCTGGAGTACTAATCACACACACCTGTTGCTCATCTAGTCTGTTTGTATAAATACTCCTCTCTCACACTGGATCAGTGAAAAGTATTGTCACTCTGTTGCGTACTGAGCGTTTTCTCCCTGTCATCTTGTTTGCTACTCTGGTTTTTGACTTCTTTCTGACTCTCTTGTTTACTCTTTTGTCTTTGTCCTTTTTGTACGTTTGCTGATCTGATTGCTTGGTTTTGACTCTTGCCTATTCACTGACTGACTTTGCCTTGCTCTTTTGTTATGTCCGTTTTGCTCTTGTTGCTGCTGTGTCTAACTACACGTCTGTTCAATAAACATCGCCTTGATTTTAGCTCAGCGCTCGTCACAATCTGTTTGTCCACCAACACAGTATGACTGTTTAAAGCTCTCTCTCTCTCTTTCTCTCTCTCTCTCTCTCTCTCTCTCTCTCTCTATATATATATATATATATGTGTGTGTGTGTGTGCGTGTGTGTGTGTATGTATGTGTATATATATGCATGTATATATAACATTGGAAACTTTTGAGTAGCAATTCCAAACTTTTTTTAAACAGTAGTTTAATGTTTTATTTATTTATTTTTTATATACTTTAAGGATATTAATGTGGGGATAATTCAAACACATTTAAATCAAAGTCATTCAGCATACACTTTGTTTCAATATACATGATTCAATATTGCATTATTAAGATTTTTGCATTGCCACTGTTTGTATACGCAAGCAAAACAAAAGCCTATATTTTGACACATTTAACAATGGTTATACGGTACTCATGGCATATCAACATTGTGACATTGTCTCAACTGCCTGACTGTTAATTTGATATGAACCGAGATGACGGAACAAGGCTTCAAAGCCTTCGCCGCAGTGCCCTTGTGAGGTTTCTTCTTGCTGCCTTCTCTCTAATTAAAATGCACTGTGCTTTTAGGCAGGTATGGTACAGGATTATTCCTCTATGCATGTCCTCTGTCTCGAGGAAGCAGAGCCGCTTTCTCTTCACATTAGTATGCAAGCCTGCACGCTGGTCCGTGTTTGAATGCTCGTGTAGGTTTTTGTAAGTTAACATTTACAAGCATCAAACCTCTGCAAGGCCCATCAACTATGGATTACATTACAGAGAGCATAAATCAGCAAATAAAGCAGTCAATGAGGCTGAACAGTAACACAGCCAAACTTCACCTCTAAAACCTCCACGCGCAAACCTGAACGGTGGCTTTAACAAAAAAAACTTTAAGCAGAGAAAAGGGCAAAGGAGGTAAATGAGTCAAGTTCAGCCAAAACTGTCGCAGATTTGAACACTACATACAGCATGGATCCAAAACTTAGGTAGGCCAACAGTTTTCTCTGTTTTAGGCTAAATAGATGTTACCCATCTAGCCAAGGCGGCTATCACAACCCCACCTTTCTAATCATTACACTCTCTGCAAACTCTTCTTTTCCCAGTTCATCTATCACTGCTTAGTAAACATTGCTATACACCATTGCTTCAAGCCTTCAGTCATTATCAACACACATGTCGCAGTTCTGTTGCAAGATCTAGGATGTCTCAGGATGTTTAAAAGTGTTATTTTGTCCTGTATGCCATTTTCTACCCATCCAAAGCCAAAAGCACTGATTTAAAAACACTATTGTCATCAGTTTGCAATGTTTGCTTACAATACATTTTCACTACAAATGCTACAATAGGCACTGTGAAAATGTCAAAGGAAGTGTCTAACTTAAAAGATCAGACATAAACAGACCAACATATTTTTTCATTTCCAGGATCACAGTATCCTTTAGCCCAGGATGATCAGGTATTAGATTTTTTTAAAGGTTTGCTGTATCGTTTTTCCTCATTGTTGCACATATCATGACTTTATCTCATTTATGCCATCTTCTTTGGGTGGCAGTATGCTTTAGCCAAGTTTAGCTTTTTTCTCATCTCAGTCGTCTGATTTGAACTTAGTTATGTTCAGAGGGAGGTAGTAACTAGTTACATTTTGTCACTGTCCAAAGAAAAACAATATCTCCATTTTTGTTGATATTTACTTTTATGCATCATTTGAACACAACTGGTGTTTACACTGTGTGGAAATTTCATAATGAATGGACCAACAGTAATGGCCCAAAATCCCTTGGAAAATGTCTGTTTCCATTGACTTACATTGAATCTAAATTAGGTTTTGCCCTCTCTTGTAAAGTTGCTATTTTGGAGATACCTGTTTTTCTCTGGACAGAATTTTGTGTTTAATTTCATTTTTTTTTGTTGTTGACAGAATCTGTACTGCTTTGTGATCGATCACATTTCTGACTTTGGAGCTTTAACATTCTATTTAAGACCAAAATAGTTCAACTGCAGTTAATTTACTCAGTACTTGAGCTTGAGTACTTGAGTTTTTACCCAAGCATTAAGGCTTTTACTTGGGTATTGCTTCAGGCTACTCTACCCACCTGTAGTTATGTTGTCTTCATTGGGAAATGCCCTTGTGGTGTCTGAACGCATGCTTTGTGGTAAAGGATGTTGGAGTGTTTATTGTGTTGGTTGATTGCTTTTGTTTTGTATCAGCATGGAATAGAAGCACAGGATTAGGTAGGGTAATGACTGTACTGCTGTCAGGAATAGCTATAGCCTGGTGTAATCACACTCTGGGGCAAAGCAAGTTTGAATATTGTATCAACCAAGTAGGCCTTCATTTTCACATGCCTCCCTAAAAATGTATTTCTGACCATTGTAATGACAACTCATTGAACTGATTAAAATGCAAAATGCATTCCATGTTCTCAACTGACACGACTGTCTAAGCATTGGCTCTCTCATCAGCAGATTCTGTTGAGTTTCTAACTAAAAATAAATTCTCATCCTCTACTGAGAACACACTTCTGCACATTTTAATATTTAATAAGTGTAATTTTTAATAAGTATATGTCTTGCTGGTCAGTGCATTAGATGTTGTAACAGAACTGACATGTACTGTTCTCCTTCAAGCGATTCAAAAACATGCGGTAGCTGGAAGCATGTGCTAGCATTCATCTTTCCAGCTTGATTGCATCATGTGACAGGTGGAGATCTAGCTGTGGAATTGGCACATGGTGATTCAACTGGGGAAAAGTTTTGGTAAAAGTCGAAAAATATTTGTCATCAAATAGAAGTGCCCAAAAGGGTTCTTCTGAGCGATGCCATGAAACAACAACAATGAAACCCCCTTTCAGAGAGTGGTCTTTAAAGAAACAATCCTTGGCTGTTTCAAGTTCAAATGATCAAGTAAACACAACAGGCTAGGTAAAGGTATGTTGCTTCTTGACCTGTACATCTCATAACATATGATGACATAATAATATAGTAATCAGAACAAATGGACCGTTTATGAGACACATGGTGGGAAATGTACATTTGAAAGGCTTCCATCTGGCTTTCACACAGTGAAACTTTCATGACACTAGTTGCACTTCATGAATTGCATGCAACATGACTTACTTGCAACATAACTGTTCTTGCTATAGACCACTTAGTTGTGTCATTATATATATATATATATAGTTATAGGCATCATGCACATAATAGCAACTGCAGGTCTAAGCTGGATTTCTTTATGCCAGATATTAATATTTCTACACCCCTTTCTACAATTGGTGGTATAAGTTTATAAAATTAATCTTTCAAAAATTGCTGCTGTCACATCCCATGGTACACAAAAAGAGTTCTAAACCCAATACATTTTGTTCTGCCTTCTTTTTCCCACTAAATATCACAGGATTCTCTGAAATACAACATGATTAAGAAGTAGATATATGAACATTGCTACCTCAATGCTAAACAGCTGAAATGACGTTGCATGAAAGTCCACTTTTAAACTTCGACACTGTTATGCAATAACACCAGCTGCTACTAATGTCCCTTACTACTGCCAGGGCACCTTAACTGTCATACTTGGCAAAACATGCTGGATTGTTTGTGCTGTTTTTGTACCTGCCTGCCTTATGACGTCAATTCACTGCGTAGTCTGGAACCACTTGGATAACCACAGGGCATGACAGTGGAAATTTTTGAAAACCCTGTTCATTATTTTTGCAATAGAGAAACAAGGAGCTTCTAATCAATGCTAAAGTCCCGTTTCTCATCACAGATGGTTTGAAATAGGAATGAAAGCAGGGGATAACAGTGCAGACCTGACAATGAATTTTGGCAAACTATGCAAAATCCATACAATCAATTATTCTGTACAATTTACAATAACTATGCAGCTATACAACCATTAAAATAGCAATAGTACTTCAGTAACACAACCACAAAGATGAATAAGCTGAAGACAAACTACAGGTTAAAGTGAGTGTGCACCTAAAGTGAGTGAAGTTAAAGTTTCAGAAGGAAGAAGCAGAAGTGCAGAAGGTACAGTGCAACAGATGACAGTGACTAGCACAGCTGAGGTAGCAATTCAATGGGAATGTTTAAAGGTCCATCAGGTAGGTCTGTTCAGCTGTCTGACTGCCACCGGGAAAAAACTGTTCATGAGTCTGGGGGACCTGGCCCAGGTGCTCTGTAGCTTTCTTCCAGATGGGATCACACACTTTCTTTTTACTCCTTTTGGCGTACATGTCACGAATGACAGGGAATGTCAGGATGATCTCTATGATGCTTTTGTAGAAGCAGCTGAGGATGGTTGTGCGCAGGCCAGCCCACTTCAGTCTCCTTTGGAAGTAAACGCTCTGTTGTGCCTTCTTCAATAAAGAGTAGGTGTTTAGGGATTAGTCAGTGATGTGCACTCCCAGAATGTTGCCTCCTTTGTCTTGGTTGCATTCAGAGAGAAACTGTTGTTCTTGCAGCAGAACTCCAGTTCCCACCTTTTGTTTCCGTAGGCTATCTCATTACACGGGGAGGTGAGCCCCATGACTGCAGTCTCATCAGCAAACTGGATGATGTGATTGCTGTGATGTTTGGTGATGCAGTAGTGGATGAGCAGGGTGTACAGCAGAGCACACAGCCTTGGAATAGTCTTTTCTGGATCCTGATTGTCTGCAATCTAGAACCCAGTTACAGAAAAACAGGCTTAGTCTAAGTGAATTGAGTTTGCTAACTAGCCTCTTGGGTGTGACAGTGTTGAAACCTAAGCTTAAATCCTAACATAGATGTCCTTGTTGTCCAAATATCCAGGTGGTTGAAGAAGCCCAATTTTGTTTAGCTCCTTCTCTTACTCTGCTTGTAAGTCTATTGTATCTTCTTCTAATTTCTAGTGGTATTATATACTCAGTGTGACTCATGTTTGTGTTGATCCAGTGATGGATTGAATGACTAAAAGTTTTTCATTTAAATAGCATTGATAGGTAAAGGCAATCTAATTTAACAAGCTAAAACATGTTTATGTCTTTATTGTCCTCACCAAGAAAAAATATATCTATATATATTTTGCCTTTCTATTAGTTTGGGGGAATAACAAAAAAGCAAGTAGTCAATTTTAATTACATTAGCTTAGCATAGACACCTTAAGCATAAAGAAACAATTAGACCGTTTGGTAACACGTTTTTATTTTACCCTTATTAGACTCTTTTCTGTTGTATAAAGTTACATAATTGTGTTCATCAAAGTCACTGAAACTATGATATGCTGAAATATGCTTACCTTCAAAAATTCCATCAAAAACTAACCACATGTGTGGAGAGATTTACCTGTTACTTGCTTTCTCTAGGGATGAGAACAGTAGGTATATCTATTGACAGACTCAGTGACCTAGTAATTTTTTACCTTAACATTCCTCTGCCAATTGGTTGAGATGGCACAATCAGGTTGAGTTAAGTTAACACCTTCTTCATTTGCATATAGTGACTCAAAATGTGCTCTTCCAAAAAGTTGAGCAGAACGTTAATGGGTTAAAAAGTATTATCATTCAGATACTAATGATTGTAAACCTACTACAAAAATGTCTTGGAGAAAATTGTCTTACTAAAACTCGTATATCTGGTCTGCTATGCTCTTTGTTAGAGTGTGGATTTATTATGCTTAGATAGCTTAAAAGGTAGTTTGTAGATGCCTTTAGATCTGGGATGGGGGTTAAGAACATCCAAAATATTGGAAATCTATCATTCCGTTGTCCAGAATATCATCTACAAGTGGAGAAGGTTTAAAACCACTGCCAACTGATCCAGGCCACCCCAGCAAACCTAAGCTGAAATCAGACCATACATTTCTAAAAATGTCTAGAAATCTCAAAATACAGGATCTGCAGATAACTCTGGCTACTTTTTGACTTATTACAAAAATGGTACTGCACAAACTTGACCTACATGGGAAGTGTGCCAAGAGGAAGTACATCAGGGCAAGACTGAAGATTACTAATGAATACAAGGACCAGGACTTCTGTAACAATACATTATGAACAGATGAGTCACACATAGAGTTGTTTGAGCACAATACCAGAAGCCATGTTCTGGTATCCATTCCAGAGAGTGCATGAGGAGGATGTGAGAGTATATGTAAAAAGGCTGAAGCAGAAAATGTGAACCATCCAACCATCCAATGATCCCAAACATACAAATAAATACACCAAGAAATGTCTCAGAAGGAAGGAATGGAAGACAGCAGGTTATTTTGGCCCACCATAAGCTGCTGTCCAACGTCCCTGCTTATAAACATGTAAGAATGACAAAAATGAATACAATGAATTATAATTAAATCAGACCATCTATTGTTTTAGTAACTCTGAAAATGTTTAATGTCATTAGAAATCTCTCAAAAAGGTTTTTTACCATGTAAAGCCACCTTTTAAGTAAAGAAACCACTGCATAAGACCATCTTCACTGTCTGATGTCCTTTCAGACAGGGGCTCTGAAAGGCTTAGCTTGCTGGTCATGTTTCTGAAAATTCCATTGGCAGGTACCTTGGTTATCGAGGCAATCCTATCTTGGCCTTCAAGAAAGGCCATGTTGAGACAGGAATACTGATAAAGCGGCACTATTCGGAGACCAGCCTGAAGGCTCCACCAGGACTGAGAGCTACACAGTGCAATGTTGAAGGAGTTAGAGGTATATTAGCCTCACACAGTGCTAACTGTTTATGATTCATTCCCACGCCACATGAATGTGCATGATGTCTCCCTTGATAAACCAATGAAGCATCTTGCTATTTCTGTTCTGATGATGCACTGCTCTTCTTGTAATCTCTCTCGCATCTCCAGTGAAACAGCCTGCCTCATAAAGTTCAAGCGTTGGCTGGGAGTTTCTTCATGGCTTGTTTTTCTTCTAGAATTCAGGTCACATTGTGTAATCATTTATGTGTACTGTAATCACTGTTTTTCACAGAATGCTCCTATTTGCCTGATTATGTGTAGATGCACAGTCATTTGGCCCAGTGACGTATTCCACCGGTACCAAATCAGAGGAAATGGTAGCGTATTCCTGCTTTTTGACACATCTTGTGTTATTCTGAATCTCTTTCAGACATTATAATGCCAAATCATTTCACACTGAAAGCCTCAGTGACCCAGATGTCTCTCAATCAAGCCAGGTAAAGTCCCTGGGCTTCTGAAGCCAGATTAAAGCCATGAGGGCTGAGCTGAGGCTCGAGCAGCTATGCATTAACTCAGTGACACCAGGCTGTCTCTGGGCACGGGCGCCGCATGATTGCCATGGCTGTGAGGCTCCCTCTCTTTTCAATCCTGGCCCCCTTTTTGGCTGCCAGAGAGATCAAGGCATCCCAGATTTATGAGCATGGCAAGAAATGGATGGCTAATTCAATCAAGTCTATTATTCCTCAGGCTGAGCTCTGTTATCTGCACTCCCTGCGCAGGCGTTTTGATGCATTGCTTCTCCTCTGAGCATTCCACTGAAAATCAAAGGGGCCTGTGGTCCAGGAGGAGGAGGAATACGTCAGTGTCCGCGGGAGGGGAAGGCGCGAGGCATTCGCTTCCAATAACTGACAGCGTTCCTGCCATTCTCCAGCTTGGAGATTTAGGGAACCAGCTGTGTTTACCAGCCCAATGAGCCTTAGGTGCTGAGGGGATCTGAGAGCTGTACACACTTGAAAATAAAGATTCTTAGATGATTCTTCACCTGGAGGTATGGATCTATAAAAATATTAACTGGTACAAAATCTTTAGATTATATTGGAGTAAGTCACAGGGGGATGCCATGATCCTGCTGTGAGTAAGTCCTCTTTATTGACGCACCAATAGAAAGACACACAAACCCATTAGGGAGGTCACCATTAGATGCACACTTCATCCTGACGATGACCCCACCTAACACACAAAACCCACACAACTAAACACACATAGACCATAGACCTTAAACTGATGAACAATGACGTCCGTAACATAAATACTCCAGAGGAGACATAAGTACCATATGAACTCTGGAGGGTGCGTGCCTCCCATGAACCTCCTGGTGTGGCCATCAGCATGAGCATACCTCAGCAGCTTTTAGACGCCAGCACCAGCCAGTAGTGGGTTGCAGAATGCCTTGCTGTATAAAAGGTCATCAAGCCACCATTTTAGATGACGTTCAGGGCTCCCTCTCCCCTCTGATGTGACCTGGAAAAGTATCTGTCCAAACCAGTCCTAGGTTCGTCGCCCGCTCTGCTTTGCTTCACTTTGATTGTTCAATGTGTGAAAACTTTGTTAGACTTTGTGAATTTGGAGAAAGAAGGGGATGAGTGACATTTGTCTTAATGGCTGTTTACTCCTGGTTTTAAACAGGAAATTGGAGTATCTTTTTTCCCAGGCTAATTAATTTTGTAACCCTCAGTTGTTTCCTTTATTATATTGCCATTATCTTGCCCCTAAAGCTATACTTTCCTTTTCAGATTAGTCTTTTGTCATTGAGAATTTTTAAGAAAAAAAATAAAATAAACATGAGCTTGTTTACTGGTGTCCAGTGATTGGGCTGGCAGTAGGTCTGGGGAGAGACCCCACTGACACCTTTATTACACCTAACTGAACTCAGTAGTTGTTCTTTCCATTGTGTGACAATTTCATGATGATAGGACCAATAGAAATGCCTCAAAATTACTTCAAATAAAATCTCTATATATTAATGGCCCGACGTTATACAGAGAGACATTACTTCTGTATGTGTAGCTCAATAAATATCGTCCTTATCAGTCTAAATTTATCATCATTTATTGTTCCTGGTAACCTTTATCTTCCTTCCCAATAGCACTGCAATTTGACACTGCGTTCTGGGTACAACTATTTTTTTGATGATGAGTGTAAACATGTTCATCACACCTGCACATCTCATTTACAAATCCATAGTTAGGGCAGTATGCAAATAAATAAAGTAAATAAAGTAGTGACTTAGAAAATCACTTTTACCTCTCTTTAAACAAAAACAGTACAAAAACAATGTATTTAATTGTTTACCTTCCAAACGGGAAAACGAAAAGCCTTTGAGAAATTGGGAAAAAGAAAAGCAGAGTCCCTTATGAGCAAAGACTGCACCAAAAAATGTATCAGTGAATTATCCCGTAGTTTAAGAACATTCCTCAATGAACGACTGAAAAAATGTTATTACTTTTTCATCAGTAATGCGTAACATCATCAAAATATTTAGGGAATTTTAGCTAGCCTTCTTAAAAGACAAGTGTTCTAGGCTAACAGCTAGTAGTCCTGGCAGTGACAGGACGTATAGCTGCCTTCAAAGTGTCTCAAATGCGATTCTGTTGCAGCTACCTTTATCACAACGGCAAGACGCTGAGATAGATCTCTTCAGTTTCAGATAGAGCCAACAACTAAATGCTCAATACCTCAGACGACACGTCATTAAAATCCAGAATGCTTCTGCAAAGGATATCGACACATAGACTTGGGAATACTTTGACAAACTGCCTTTCATCACTGGATCTACAACTGATAAGACTGTATTATGCACAAAGCCCTCTTATAGAACAACACCCAGACCTTTCCAGACTTTTCTGGACTACGATGGACGGATGCACCATGGAAATGTATACTGTTGTCTAATGAGTCTAATGAGTCAGATGAAGAATAGGAACATCCAGATTGTGACCAGCCTAAATTTCAAAAGCCAGGGTCAGTCATAGTATGGGGAGGTATTAACGGGCAACTTGCACATCTGTGAAGGCACCATTAACTCTGAAAAATGTTGGAAGGTTGGATTCCCAATGCTGATGTTGTAGTAGTTACTTATGTCCCTTTGTGTTCCTTGCTTCAGTCCAACAATTAACCGTTGTCCCTCCAGTTTAAGGGGATTGAGAACAATACCAGCTTTGGCCACCAGGGAATAGTAATGAGCTGTAATGCTCAATTGAGTTAAGCTAAAAGAGTAAGAACTGTTGGAGGCAAACAGTAAGCTGATAAACAAACTTACTATTGTTTGGTGTTTCTCCTACAAGTCCAGAATTGAGAAAACTCTTGTTTTCATGCTCAACAGGGACATTTCTTTTATGACTTTGGTTCCCCTAAGCATAGGTGAACTAACTGTGGGACTGAGGCAAGGAACACAAAGGGACACAAGTTACCTACTAAAACATCATCCTTGGGACTCCAACCTACCTCCAGCACTATGGCCCTGTCGTCATAGCGCTGATCTTGGTGAGGCTGATCTAATTTATCTAAAACAAAGACTCTTGTGGAATAAAGCCTCTGTTCTTGGACTTTCAGGGTATTTAAAAACTGTGTTTGTTCACTTCTGGGCGGGTTTGCACCTATCTGATCGAGAGTGGTTACATCTGTACATGGTACACGACATGCCAATTTTTGACCATGACTCGTTATTTTGTTGTGACCCAACACCATTACAAAGATACAGACACATTTTGGAGCAACTTACACTGCCTTCTAGACAACGTCTTTTTCTGTTTCAGTATGACAATGACAAGAAACATTCTGCATGTGTTACAACAGCATAGATATGTAGCCAGAGACTGTATGTGCCTGTAGTCCTGAACTCACTTTGAAAAGGTATCACATAACAGGATTCATAGATTGAGAAGAGGTGGTACAGGGCAGTGAATGTCTCGGAAACTGGGTCACAAAGCAGATGTTTGACCAAAGGTCATTATATGAAGGAATCAGAATCAGCTTTATTGGCCAAGTATATTGACACGCACAAGGAATTTGGTTTCAGCAGTTAGTGACTCTCTAGTACTGACAGTCCACAATATACACAATGACTCCACATTTACACCATATACACAATAAATACAGACAATTACAATATACAATCTTCACAATATACACAATATACAAGCAATAAACAAACTACAAATAATATAGAGCTTACACATTTATTTACAAACAGTATAGGACAGTAGTGTAGAGGTAGTAGCGTTAGGGTAGTGCAACAGTATTAGCGTACATGTATGGGGAAGAGACTGTGGTGTATAATCTGGCATGAAACTATGGGCCAGCAGATGATGTGACTGGTCAGCTGTTTATGAAGGTGATGGCCTGAGGACAGAAGCTGTTCCTGTGTCTGGTTGTCTTGGTGTACAGGGTTCTGTAGCGCCTGCCGGATGGGAGGAGTTGGAATATGTTGTGTCCAGGGTGGGACAGATCTGTGATGATGTTCCCAGCCCGTTTCCTGGTTCTTGAACAGTACAAGTCCTGGAGGGTGGGCAGTGGAGCACCAATGATGTTTGCAGCTGTCTTTATGGTTCTTTGTAGTCTGTTCCGGTCCTGTACTGTGGCTGCTCCAAACCAGACTGTGATGGATGTGCACAGGACTGATTCGATGACTGCAGTGTAGAACTGGATCAGCAATTCCTGTGGCAGACCCACAGGAAGTAGATGAATTGTGTGTATGTGTATGGATATGGTGTATGGGAGCAGGGAAAAGCATCCACCAAATCTGGGCAAACTGTGCAGTTCTTTGATGCAAGAGTGTCTGAACATTGATGTGGCCGACATCCAGAAACTTGTCTAGTACATACCAAATTGGTATGGTCGCTCTCGTGTGAGTTCTAGTTAGCTAACTGAACACCGACTGCCGTTTGTAATCACGTTTGTAATCTGGTTTTTGTGCTTCATCTGTAGGTTTTTTCCTTGTTGATCTGGACTGCCATTATTACTCCAAACTTGGAATTTCTCCTTGTGAATAATATTATCTGTTCGCTATTGGCTCCAACTCAGCTCTCTTATTAAACATAACAGTGCTATAGGCATTGAATTTGAAATGGGCATATATTTACCAAAATAAGCAAATAATGAAGGTCATATGGTAAAAAATCAAATGGTGTGTTTTTCTATTGCTATACTCCTTTAATGTAGGTCAAGCAGAATTGAACAAAAATGGCCCTTTAAAGAATCATACAGTGAATGGTTCTATGGAAAGACAGCAGTGGTTCTTCTATGCAAGGAACCATTTTTGACACCTATATTTTTAGGGGTTGTGTATGTGTCTGCAGTTATCTTTGAGACCAGGTCAGAGCACTTTACCAAGGCATTTGTGAACAACAGAGATCCAGTTTAATTAAAAAAAGAATTGTACCCCTCTATTCCCTTCTACGAGGGTCCGTTCAATGAACTTTAATTGAGCTGCAGACATATCATTAAAAGTAAACCACCAGTCCAAATTAATGTGGGTCTAGTCTTGCAAAAATGCTCGGTCTTCTTATGCAAAGAGCTCTCTAATTGAAAAATATAAACCCCATTGGTAAGGTTTAATTCAGTGCTCTGTGACAAGGCTAGTTCTGGACTGGCACAGCATGCAATTAGAAATACAAATGAATTAGCTTGACTAATTTACTATTAATTGCAAACTGCATATTTCAGATGTTTTGGGGACCCAGTGCCACAGTCTTGTCTGGCAGAGTACACTCCAATTTATCTCAAGAGCTGGCGTTTTTCCCTATGCTGCGGTTAAATACTGCCGTCAGTGCAACAGTAAAACTGCTTTGAATGTGAAGGTTTTGCTATATCCACTGTCAGGTTTATACCTCAGCATCCATAATGAGGGATTTTCCTTTCTCTTAGACAGCCGTATTGACAGAGCTTGCCATTTAAACGTGTTCAGTCTACTGTTGCCAGGATACTGGATATTTCAGTATTTGCCATACATGGTTGATTAGGATTAGGATGCGTATTAGTAGAAGGCTGTGTGTGCTGGGGGAAAAGAGAGTGTGTACTCTATTCTTGGGAAATATTCTCCAGCGCATGTGAGGTATATACAGTACTGGGCAAAAGTACAGATCGCTCTACATTTATTCAACTCAGACTTGAAGCGAGAGCAGAGCTTGGTTTTCTTAATTTACTGTTTATCTTGCACAGTTGTTGGGAGCCTTTTTAATCACTTTTTGAAAAATCCAGTTTTGGAAAGATATTCCTTTCCTCTTTTAGATGCATTTCTCTGAATACTAATCTGGCAACCGGGCAGGCCAAAGAAGTGTTGTGATCTGGTGGAAACATTCCTGAGAAACCCTTGCCCTGTGTGGACGAACATAATCCTGCTGAAAAATGCCAGTTGTATGCCCTGCCATGAGAGCCAACTCATGTGGCTGGAGGATGTCCTGCACATATCACTGAGCAGTTAATGTCCCTCATATTACTACTATGGGTTACGGACTGTCGTATGCGATGGCTCCCCAGATCGTCACACCATCAGTTTGGGCAGTGTGTCAGTCCACAGCATGGGCAGGATTGAGAATAGTTCACCAACCACAACTATCCGGCAAACAGAGAATGGGTGTCCCAGTCAAATTAGATGTCTTGCTGATGTGATAATAAGTAAGCAAGTCTGCACATTTTACTGCACAGTTAGGGGGGGGGATTATGGTACATTTAATATTTTCTGTTTTATAAATCAGTACAAACATGACATGCTTAAGTGTGTTCTCTCCAGAGGATGTGCTGACTTATTTTTGCATGACATAAACACTAAAAGCTGTGCTCATAAAGCCGTGCTGCGAACAATAAACACAAGCAGCATTAAGAAATGAAGGCAGTGGTGGTGACAAATGAGCAAAGTTCAAAATAGAATAAAAAATAAGTAATAAAAATACATACAAATAAATAAAATGCACAACTAGCAACAATCACTAAGCATCAAGAAAATCTTAACATGCGTGCTGTAAATA
The DNA here is from genome assembly GCA_034552555.1 of Semaprochilodus insignis. Lineage (NCBI taxonomy): Eukaryota > Metazoa > Chordata > Actinopteri > Characiformes > Prochilodontidae > Semaprochilodus > Semaprochilodus insignis. The sequence continues at coordinate 5,900,212 of CM067491.1, forward strand.
AAGAGAGACGGATGTTAAGTGTCAGGAGCTCCTGATGTCCTCCCTGACCTTTCTCCCTTGATAAAGTCATTAAGAATGAGGAATCTGGGTTTAGGGAGAGGTTGAGCACTTCTGCTTGATTATGTCGCTTTCCGAACTTTTTTAGTCAGCAAGGTCAGGAGCGGAGCAGCGGGATGCATCTCTGACGGAGATAATTTATTCCGGAATAGATAATGGCCAGGGGATTTGGAATTGACCTTCAATATGACCTCCGAGAAATGAAGAAAAAGCTGAGTAAATAATTTAGGAGCTTCCATTAATACAAATCAGAAAATGAATTTATGATAAGGTGAATTAAATCGCATTGTGTACTGGAAATGGGTGGCATTTCTATACATAAGCTTAAGAATCGCTCCTTCACATGTTTGTTTTACCAACAGCTAAAACCAAAACAAATACCTGCAAAAAACTAACGATCTGTTATTTATATGTCTGCCTTGTTCAACATCTGGGTAAAGCATCATTAGTAGATTGAGAGACGATGGAGAATGTTTGGAATTTGTTCTTGTTTTCTTTCAAACAAGATTTCACAAAGCTGTTGACACATTTCTTCTATATATTCTAAACAAGGTAAAGCAAGAAATATATTTATCTTTTACAGTTTTAAAATAGCAATAAAAGGAAAAAGGTCCAAAGCATGTCACCCATTCCTCTTTGCAAAAGCCTTCCTTTAGATTGGGGGATCATGGAAAAATCTTCAGCTTGCACCTTTTTAAGGTAGTCCATGGTAAATTTTGAGGTGTCTTTAGGATCATTATCCTAAGTCAACCATTTCTCCTTTTTTAAAGCTTTTTTACAGATGGTGTGATTGCTCTGTTTTTAAAGGGCAGATATTTAATTGAATCCATTCTTCCATTTACCAGTGAAATGGCCATCATACCATTGACTATAAAACAAGCCCAACGCATTACTGATGCACCCCTATGCTTAACAGTTGGAGATGTTCTTTACATGCAATTCTGCACCATTTGTTTTTCCAAACATCTATTTTGATGCTTGATCCAACTAAAAAGGTTATGTTATAAATTAATCAGTATACAGGACTACCTAAATGCATCAAGCTTGATTATGTTTCTTTGCAGACCTCTGAGGCTATATTTTGTGGTGAGGATGCAAAAAAACATTGACCTCTTCCATGAAGGTCATGTTTATGCAGGTGTTGCTCCACAGTAGAACAGTGCACCATCACTCCAGAGTCTGCTCCATCTTCCTGAAGGTCTTTAGCGTGTGTTTTGGTTTGCCTTTTTCTAAAGTGACTCCTGCTGCTTGACAGGCCACCACTGTAAGTAAGAATATGTTTTACTGACTTGCCTGGTTTAATTAAAGGTTAAAAGGCTAAACTAATATATAATTGAGTTCCTATACTTAAGGATGACTCTTATCTATCGCACTCTTGTAACTGTAGCTAAACACTTATTGGATGGGTTATACCAGTGGCTAACACAAAAATAAAGCAGCATCTAGCAATGCCACAAACATTAGTTTACCTTCATAACAAATGTCATTACTAGATTTATTAAGGTTTAAATAACTTATGTACTGTGTGTTTTGGTCTGGACTCAGAGCAGCTAGAGAGCAATCACTTTATATAAGCGAGAGGAATGTGAGTAGTTTACGTATTGATAACTCTGATTGGTACTTTGGCAGCTCTGACATCATCTGCACCAAATTTAGTCCCACCAAACTCAAATGGAGAAAAAAGTAGTTTACATAATCTCTCAACAGGGCTTAAAGTTTCACTATATTCCTGCAAATTGAACCTTGAGCTCCTACTGAGCTCACCTGGCTCACTATCTTTATCAAAGTGTCAAGTTCAAGTGGTCCTGTCCTATTATACCCAGTAATCTTCTATGTCAATGCCCTATCTTTTCTTCACAGATGCATCAATGATGAAGAGTCACGCTCTTTTACCCATTTATGTTGCTTTACAATTATTTCCTCATTCATTCCTTGTTACAGCATGGAGAATGGCCATAATTATTGTTATTACTGTCATCATCATTATGTAGAACAGCAGCAAGGCATTAAGCCTATTAAGAGACAGCCTTTTTTGAAGCATCGGGTAAGAGTGTTTTATTTTGGCCTGGGCTGCTGATGCCACATTAGTTTTCCTCTCATGAGCGATGAATCCTCTGCGGTTATCAAAATTAGTCATTGTTTCAGTGTTAAATGTCATCCCACCAGTGCTGCGCCCAGGCCTGACTGTTGTAGTTGTTTTGCCTCCACATTTGCCGGCTTGCCAAAGGTCAAAAGCAGCTCTGAACACTGGACTTTGAAAGCACTATCAAGCGGAATAAGAAATCTGGGTTTGGTGTTGATTTACAAAATTAAAAGAGTAATTGGATAATTGGACATTGTATTGTTGCGAGCTCTTGTGTTTGAAGTGCAAACCTCCTTATCAAAGAGAAGGAAGTGATTAAATATGAAAGTAATAAAAATAACATGCTCTGGAAAGCCTTTTAACAATACTTGAGAAAGAGTTGCTTGTGTTTAAATGTAGTTGACCAAGCAAACAATCAACTTGCATGTCTTTGATGCAAAAGATAATGTAAACTTTGTATTGAGAGTCTACCTTTTGTGAAATTGGCCAAAAACAGAGTGACTGCAAATGTTGCAATTTACCTCTTAGGTGAGGTAGTTCGGTTCAGAGGGCCTACACTACTGATGGCACACACTAAAAATGTAAATTCATACAAACACACATGTTGCCTAAACCAGACGATGTCTTGTTCGATGTATGGAAAATGGGTCCAAAGCAGATGTTAATAATTGGCTAAAATAAGAGATTGTATTTGGGCGTGCCAAAGGCCATAGTGTGAAGGAAGTAGCTGAATATGTAGGTGTATGGAAGCATACAGTCATACGGGTCTACCAGCAGTGACACAAATCCCAGTCTACAGGAAACTCTCCTCTGTCAGTCTCTTTGTGCCAAATCCAATCCCAGCTGTTATTCGTGCCTGTCTGAGGTGACTATAGTTTTTTGTCCGGTGAGCTTATTAAAATAAAATAAAGTCTATGAAGCAAAAGACGACAGTTCCCTGAGATAAGTATGTTTTATTTACATTTCATCTATAGTACATTTTTATGCATGAAAACTTCCAAAAATACTCTCTTTTGAACGTATATGAAAAAGTGTAGCGTTCTGTCAGAGCCTGTTTACCCCTTTCCTTGTGTATGGATCATATTAGATAAAGTTCCATTCAATTTCAATTCATAGATTATGTGTGCACTCTTCACTGAAATGTGTCGTAAGTTTGACCAGATAAGATCCAATTGTACCTTACCTGTGAAAAATGCATATCAACACATACGTCATTACTATTTTTCTTTTGTTTATTCTTTTCATCATTACAATATGAGCAGTTAAGCTTGGGCTTGCATTCTTTCATTGTCCGGGAATGCATAAAGTCTCTTGGTTTGGGGCTAACTTCTTCCGTTTTGTTGTTTATTCTCTCACCTTATTTTTTTCATTTGCTTCATTTGCTTACATTTTTTTCATTTTTTCATTTACAGACGAATTTTTGTTTGTGTAATTGTGTAAGGATGACGAAAACACGTTCTCTCTACACTTGGAGTCAAGATTCGTCTCTGACGTCCTCTAAATATGACTTGAGTGATCCAATCATAATGTGTTCACAATATGTCCTGAGGGTGTTTACACCTGGCTTTTTATGCAGTGATTTGATAACCAGAAATACACGTTAATGCAAGCTGTAAACATTCTTTACTTAAGAAAAGGCTTAGTTGTAACACTGTCTTACAGCCAACCCTGCTGTGTAGAGGCTGCACTTTACCCTTGCTAGCTCTCGCTGTGAGTTATTTACATCTTCCATTATAGCCACCAAGAGAGGAATTAAAATGATAGTTATGAATGAATTCTCTTCTCTCTGACTTCTCTGATAGCAGAACATTTATGATTTGTACACTGTCAACTGTCATTTAATGCTAGTTATTGATGTTAATGTAATATGAATGTAATATTGTTATATATTGTTAAATATTGCTATACTCTGTGTGTGTGTGTGTGTGTGTGTGTGTGTGTGTGTGTGTGTGTGTGTGTGTGTGCGCGTGCGTGTGTGTGCGTGTACCAGGTTAAGCCATATTGTGGGGACCAAAACCTCCTCAAATACTCATGTTGTGGGGACATTTTGCCATGCCAATTTCAAGTTCAGGGTTAGGGCTGAGGTTATGGCTAGCATTAGGGTTAGGTTAAGGTTGGGGTTAAGTTTGATGTAAGGTAAAAGTTAGGATTAGGGTTAAGATAAAGGTTAGGGAAGTAGTGGTTCTGGTTAAGGTTTGGGTAAGTCTCCAGGAAATTAATGGAAGTCTATGTTATGGCACCACAAATGTGTGTGTGTCTGAATAAAGTGTATTTGAATTAAAAATGCATATTTGAGATACAGTCCAAAATGTGGTGAATGAATGTGTTAAATGATACTGTTTTTATGTTTATATATTTACTATACAATACAATACAGGAGGTTTCTGTGTACAGCAGAGTATAGCCTCAACTACATCACATAAATCTTGATTTCAGGGGACTGAGGGCTCAGTATACTGTTGTAGATTTACTGTTATTTACTGCAAATATTGTGCATGATATAGTAGCCCAATAGCAATAATACTAGTAGTAGCTTTTAATTATTTTACAGTGACGTTCTTTTGTAATGTGCTTCTGTTCTTCACTCAATCTGGAGAAATGTTTGTTTGATTGCTGTAAAAATATATAGATGATGGTGCCTTGAAAAAGACCAAAAGCACATTCGGTTTGAACGTGTTTAACTATATAAAATATCCATTTGACATTTTTCAATATCAGTGTGGTAACATCATAAATTTGTTCAATTCAATTTACAGTCTAGGTTTGAATCTGTATGTCTATCTTGTTTTATTTGTTATGAAAGGAATGACAATATTATTGAAAAAATATAAACACCGATTTATTTTTAAAAAAAAATTTGCTGTGCACACAACAATAACTTTCTGTCAAATTACATTATTTTTTTCCATGTAAATCTGCACACCAGTGAACGTGTGCATTGGACACAGACAAGCCTGTCATTCCGCCTTTAAGAAACGCTTAGAAAAATGGGAGCCTTTTAAGCTCTGGGCGACAAAATCATCTCGGTGTTAAAGTCTTTAACTATTGCAGAGAGCGTTCAGTGTTCTACTCACTTAACCGTCCTAAGTTGATCTTTATGCTATGAAGCTTTTGGAAAACTCAGCCCACAGCTAGTTGGCCATTAGCACGACATTAGCACAAAAAACTCATTTGCTCTCTTTTAAACGAGGACGCCACAGATCATGAGCGCCCTACTCAAGTACGATTCAGGGGAAAAATGTCTACAGGCATGTGTTTCAATCACCACAGCACCTGATCTGACTAATTAAGTTGCCTTTGTTGTTAAGGATAAAAGCTCATTAATGTAAGGGTAGTGGGAAGCAGAGCTGGAACCAATACCTTTATAGCCTGAGGCCTTCTGTACACCCAGTGTCCATACAGTGGGGCAAAAAAGCATTTAGTCAGCCACTGATTGTGCAAGTTCTCCTACCTAGAAAGATGAGAGAGGTCTGTAATTTTCATCATAGGTACACTTCAACTATGAGAGACAAAATGAGAAAGAAAATCCAGGAAATCACATTGTAGGATTTTTAATGAATTTATTTGTAAATTATGGTGGAAAATAAGTATTTGGTCACCAACAAACAAGCAAGATTTCTGGCTCTCACAGACCTGTAACTTCTTCTTTAAGAAGCTCTTCTGTCCTCCACTTGTTACTGTTATAAATGGCACCTGTTTGACCTTGTTATCTGTATAAAAGACACCTGTCCACAGCCTCAAACAGTCAGACTCCAAACTCAACCATGGCCAAGACCAAAGAGCTGTCGACACCAGGAAGAAAACTGTAGACCTGCACCAGGCTGGGAAGAGTGAATCTACAATAGGCAAGCAGGTTGGTGTGAACAATTGTAAGAAACTGGGAGAAATACAAGACCATTGATAATCTCCCTCGATCTGGGGCCCCACGCAAGATCTCATCCCGTGGGGTCAAAATGATCATGAGAACGGTGAGCAAAAATCCCAGAACTACACGGAGGGACCTCGGAGGGACCTGATGAATGACCTGCAGAAAGCTGAGACCAAAGTAACAAAGGCTACCATCAGTAACACACTACGCCGAGAGGCCCGTCTGAAGTTTGCCAGAGAGCATATGGATGATCCAGAAGAGGATTGGGAGAATATCATGTGGTCAGATGAAACCAAAAGAGAACTTTTTGGTAAAAACTCATCTCATCGTGTTTGGAGGAAGAAGAATGCTGAGTTGCATCCCAAGAACACCATACTTACTGTGAAGCATGGGGGTGGAAACATCATGCTTAGGGGCTGTTTTTCTGCAAAGGGGACAGGACGACTGATCCGTGTTAAGGGAAGAATGAACGGGGCCATGTATCGTGAGATTTTAAGCCAAAACCTCCTTCCATCAGTGAGAGCATTGAAGATGGAACATGGCTGGGTCTTCTAGCATGACAATGATCCCAAACACACCGCTCGGACAACGAAGGAGTGGCTCCGTAAAAAGCATTTCAAGGTCCTGGAGTGGCCTAGCCTGTCTCCAGACCTCAACCCCATAGAAAATTTGTGGAGGGAGTTGAAAGTCCGTGTTGCCCAGCGACAGCCCCTACACATCACTGCTCTAGAGGAGATCTGCATGGAGGAATGGGCCAAAATACCAGCTACAGTGTGTGCAAACCTGGTGAAGACTTACAGGAAACGTTTGACCTCTGTCATTGCCAACAAAAGTTATGTTACAAAGTATTGAGTTGAACTTTTGTTATTGACCAAATACTTATTTTCCACCATAATTTTCAAATAAATTCTTTAAAAATCCTACAATGTGATTTCCTGGATTTTTTTCTCTCATTTTGTCTCTCATAGTTGAAGTGTACCTGTATGATGAAAATTACAGACCTCTCTCATCTTTCTAAGTAGGAAAACTTGCACAATCAGTGGCTGACTAAATACTTTTTTGCCCCACTGTAAGTATCTGTTACTTGATCTATTAATTCCAGCGCAAAACTAAAAAAAACTGACTTTAGACATCAAACATATAGTAGTGATTAACTACAGTTGGTGGAAGGAGGAAAAAGTGCCTACAATTAATTTTCTGCTAAATTTAATTTCTCCAACCATTAAAAATGTTTGTATAATTAAATCATTAAGCCATTCAGAGTGGTTTGATGTGAAATACTAAGTCAAAATTATTTTGAGTGGTAATGATAGAAACCAGACATCTAAACAATAAATTTAAACGATCATTTATAGAAAGTTATGACATGAAATGTTTAGATATTTGTTGCCTGATGCCTGAGACACTGTTTTGATGTTTGCTTTTAGGGTAAAATGTATTTGACTTGTTTGATGGAGAAGAGATACATGCAGGCAGAATAGTATCCAAATAAAGCATTTAAATTTAAATTAATTATTTTAATAGTATCAACATAACGTATAATAACTGTGTAGGTTCACGGCTCATTGTGGATAGTAAATAAAATAACTGTATTTATGTCCTAGGCATAGTTATCCCTGGCTCCTGTCTCCACCCCTGTAAAGAATGGTGGCATGGCAAATCACTTCATTATGGTTTTCAAATTAAATTAAAGTTTATATATAACAAAACAAAAAAGAGTGCAGAGAGCTCGCAACCATCTTAGATAAAGTTCTATTACTATATGAATGAGTAAATATCAAATGTAGTTTCATATCTAGATCTACACCTAGTATTGTATCTAGAGTATAAGTCTAAATAACAAACAGGATCTATACATGTACTCTAAACTGGGTTTTCCAGGCTTTAAGAACAGGTTTGCTGGTGGTGGGAAACGCAGTTCATACGCTCTATCTATGGATCATTACGGTTCTTTTAACTGACTTGGTCTTAGACATAAATGATTCAACTTTCCATTTTGTCACTAACAAAACAATCATAACACTACTAAAACTGTACTGAATGTTCAGTAGTGACTGTTTCAGTGGTGATAATTGTAGCTAATTTCTGCAGAACTCAAAACGTTAGCCAGTACATGACTAGCAAACATAAATACTTTCTCAAAACACAAACACTTTTTTACAGAACATCTGTGTTTCTGTAGAGGCGATTCATAATGTTACACACTGATTTTCAGACCTTAGGAGACTTATGGACTAAAATTTTGCGTATAGCAGTAGTTACATGAGAAAAGGGACAGTATTTTTGGAATAAAGTTTCTATTTAAAAATTAATCTCATGAAAAATCTACATCTTTATTATTAAGTGTAAATGTAGGGCTTAGGATTTGGGTCAGCCACCCCCAATGGGAAGTATCTTATAAATGATGACTTTGTATATGCAGTATTTATTTTATTAATTTATAATTTTTCTTTCTTTCTTTCTTTCTTTCTTTCTTTCTTTCTTTCCTTTTATTTATTTTTGTGATATCATCACATCATCTTTACAAATATCTGACTACAACAGTTCAGCTCCTCCCGTTTATACTGAAGTTATACAGAGTTATAGATTGCTTTTTGAATGGAGCACAAAACAGGGCAGACACGGAGGTCATCTATCCTATATCAGTCCTATAGGCACAGTAACAAAAACAGCCTGTTGCAAGGGATGGGGAGAGGTTGAAAAACTGGTCATGTAAAACGAATTGTGAGCCACATAAGCCCACACAAAATGTATAAGTGGGAAAATATTCAGGAGGAATGTAGTTTAGGGATGTTTACTGCAGTCTTTAGTCTCAAGTTGTTTTTATTTCACGATATGAAGTGTAATTTTACATTTGCTCTCACTGTGTTTGCAAATTGACTTATTCATTCATGGACTTTGGAGACGAGCCTCAGTCCTCCAGCATTAGTGACAAATCTGCCTTTTTTCCCTCCATTAATGTGGCATCTCCAGCAGCTGCTACATCAAAAAGCGATCAGCCTCCCGCTGTAGTGCACCCCCTGACATGCCGGCGTTGGATGCTCTCCAGCCCTCGCCGACCACCAGCCACCCCAGCCGCTGTCTGTTGCTATGGCAGCTCTGCTGTGTCCAGCAGCACAGGGCCAGCGCTGGAAAACAGCTCTATTCCTCCTCTCATTACTTTCTTTCCTCGTACCTCTCTTACTATGGACGGTGTAACAAAGAGTTTCCTTAATGCTGTGTGTAATGAGGTGTCCTTCCTGGCTTTTCATTGGGTCAGCGGTGCCGTGCACTACGTGAACTTCACAGCCTGATGGATGGAGGAGGTGAGCCACTTGGCCAGAAATGGATACATTTAGTTGACTTGTGTGAGTAAAGTGAGCCATTAAATCTGTAATCTTAAATGTAATTCCTATCTTAAGAAAATCGAATTTATTAAAGTCTGGTTCTTACTTAATCAAGAGTACAAGTACTCTGGTGGTAAAAAAACTCTTGTAATAAAGCTGAATTATGTTTTACAATATTTGCATAATTAAAGGTACAAAAATATATACTTCTAGATCTGTTTCAGTGTATTTATAAAGTTGTTCTAGTTCAGTGTTCTAGTTCAGCGGGTTCCTTGCAGAGTGTCGATTAGATGTAAGCAGCCATGACACTGAGTGTAGATAAAGGATAAAGTGTAGAAAACAAAAGACTGACATTCATATCAGTTTCAGTGTGTATATATATATTTTTGTGTATTTTATGCTTTTTGTATTAACAAGGTCAAGCAGTTCTTTCAAGCACAGCCAAGGATGTGTATTTGCAGAATATGTGCTGGCTCACTACTACTGCTGTTTTTGAATTCCGAGGCTGAGCAAACATCTTCATTGGACTTGCAAGGAATCCATCGGTAACTTACGCAAAGCTTAGCAGGAGCAGAGCAGATAGTCATGGGCAGTGTTATGGGCAGAGATTAGATTAGAACCATTTTTGCCAATTGGGCTTAACCCATTCTTGCAGTAAAATAGCCACAAGCTAGTGAACACATACTAGAGGGCACCTGAGCACACATGCCTGGAGCGGTGGGCGGCCCTATCCGTGGCACCCAGGGAGCAGTTGCAGGTTAGGTGCCTTGCTCACTTCAGACTTGTCCTCCAGTTAAGGGAATCGAACCGGTGACCTTCCGATCACAAGGCTCCAGCCCACCACTGCCTCGGAGTTCAACACCACATCACACTAAATGGATAGACTAAAGAAAACCCTTATCCACTTCTTCATCCAAAAAAAAGTCCACCAGATTTAATTCTTCCTTTTCAACTTATACAAACATTGCCTTAAATGCCGCAACTAGCTGACCCAGTGACTGTGAACGAAGGGGGACTGAATTGTGGAGCTAAACTGTTTTTCATAATTTTGTGTGTTTTTGGGCAGGTCTGAAATCAAGGCTCAACGATGCACTGGAGCAGTACTTAGCGTAAGTCCTCCCGTAACACTATAGTGTTATAAAACTAGAGCACATTAACATCAGCTAAGCCAGGGCCCAGCAACTACATTTCACATTGTGAGCCCTGAGCTCCCTCCTCAGACAGCCCCTGCTTTGCTAACTTCAACTAGGCTATTGGCACTATCAGCTACTCTGTACTTTGAGTAGCCAAGCCTACCCAACTTCACTCAACTGTCTTATGTTGGCTGAAATGGCCGCTTAGGCTAACAGGCTAAAAGGCTACAGGCTACTAGTTCTCTGTTAGCTTACAATAGCTATGCCTCGCATGAATGGGAGAAAATAATAACCATTATGTTTCAGGCTGAGTGGAATGACGTTGATTCTTGGGTAGGTCAGTGTCCTCTGGCTTCAAATTGGATTCTGGTTCTGGTGGCTCTAACATGTATGGCTGTACAAGTCCAATAAAACTGCTGGATGGTGCGTGTATGTTTCAGGTTGTAGTGGTGTTTGCGGTATTTGACACTCGAGAGGCGCTACACCATTCCCACAATTGGGCACGGGTTTAGCAACTTCAGCGAACACATCCCAGCGTTTCAGAGCGGAGAACGCTGCTTATTTTTTTCATGATTTTGTCATCTTAAATCAAGTTATATACTTTTTATAGAGATCGCTTATATACTTTTATCATTTAAACTTGCCCGTGTGGTTAATAACACATTTTTCTGTGGTTTAATGAACTTGATGAACACATATTCATTACTCCTTTACACTGACCTGTTAAAAAGGCCTGGGCTGACCACTAGACCGGAAGTGTTACTACACACTTCTATAAGTTAAGAATAACCCAACCAGTTTACAGCGTAGTCACTGAATAATAAGACTTCGTATGTAAGTCTGGGATTTTAAGGGATGAATGGGGGCTCATTGTCTGTTTCTCAAGCCACGCTGTCGAACTGGACACTGACCTCTCCGTTTGCTCTCCTGTTCAGTCTTCAGCAGAAAACAAATAGATATCTAAAACTGATATGCATGTAGGTGTCACAGGCCTGGTAGAAAGTAGTAATTAATAATATTAATCCTGTGTCTTCAAATTGTATAAAAGAAAATAAAAAAACAAATCAAAAACCATGTGGTTACAACGTTTTATACAGCAGAAATGATGTGCTAGATTCATTCAACTTTTGTGTGATTTATTATTTTTTTTCTCCCCATGAGCAGCATGCCCTGAGATCATAAACGAGCATTATCTGATCATTTAAGCTTCAAAGAGTTCTGCTTTACCCCACAGTAATGAACGCTTGATATAAAGCTCATCATATACATTTCCACGGAAGTTATTGCCGTCAGCAGATGCAGGGAGACATAAGGCTCCCTATAGAACAGACTGCTCTCCACATATGGCTTGTGCTCCTGATGCCAATTTTATGTTAGTTCCTTGATCTCGCAGAGCTATTGTGAAAATAAAGCACAGCTTTTGTGCTGTAAGCTCAGTATGCAAATCAGCACGTAAACAAACAGGCTGTAAATCTAACGACACAAAAGAATGATGCACAGCCATTATGTGCTAAAAAAGCTTATGATTATATAGTGTTTTCATACAGCTATACTGTATATCAACAAGGAAATTATGCTAGCGGTGCCAGATTGTTTTTTTTTTTTTATATAGACCGTGTTTTTGGATCCAGGATGAGTTGGATGAGCTTAACATGTTTTAGAGGAACCTGTGATTTGTCCACATGAAGAACATTTTATGAGGTTCCAAAAACCTTCAAATTATGTAACAGTTCCTTTCCAGTTTTTTTCAACAATTCTTCCTATAATTCTCCAGTGGGAAAGAATCCAGAAAGGTTATTTAGGGAGCCAAAAATGGTTCTTCTATGTACAGATGTATTTAAAGAAACGACTCTTTTGTGTGACTACTGTTAGGGGTAAATGAAAAATTGGACTGGAAATTGGTTGGAAGTCTGATTTGTCACTATTCCTTTAATAGTAAACCATAGAGTGCATTTATTCAGTATTTTAAATTGTTCTGTGATCTCTACATAGAGGGTATGTGACTTTGGTCAGGCTGTAAAAAGCCTAGATGCAGTTTTACATTCCCTGTTTACACCCTATGATTTGGCCCTAGAATCAAACAAGCTAAAGTCCCTTTGAGATCATGAATAATCTGATGAGCTCTGCTCTGATTGGCTGGTTTATAGTGAGACCCCACAATTATCACACAGAAGCTACATGTTGAAATAGACACTGGCTGGACCATCACTTTTTATATTCTTTCCAGGCAACCAAATGGTCAACAGACATGGCCGATATTCATTTTTAATCAAGCCTGAAACTGACTTATTTGCCAGTGTCTTTATCGAACATTCCAGTCCACCTTAAATGCTATGGCTTCTATAGTTTTAGCTGGCTATGCCACCATTACCTACATGTAGTTAATGTTACTTATACTAGTTATTGGCGTTCCATCTGGACATCAACATAAAGCTGTTACTGACTATGAAGCTTTCAGTTTAAGATGATCAGTTTGGGATTTTGGAATCAGCTCATTTTAGGATCATCTTTTGCAAATGCGGAATATGTACTTGAAGGTATTTAAAGCAGGAGCACCCGTGTTTGAGGTTCACAGTATGTCAGTTCTACTTACTGATCTCTCATTATACAGCTATAACAGTATGAATACGTTTTCCGTTCTATAGCACATTTATAAAGAGTCTTTTTTGGGTATGTTCAGGTCTTTTGTTCTTTGAGTTCTAAAATATGTTAGTGTCGTTAGCCTTGTTGCTCCAGTCCTATACTAAAGAAGCACTATTTGAACCCCAGACAGGCTTGACTGATCAAACACATTTGGGATAAGCAGAAATTTGACTAAATTTATTAAAGTTTTTTTTTTTTTTACATTCCATGTTTCATTTTCAGTACTGATTTTAGTTCATATTGAATTCCTGATATCAAGAATCTATCATCCAACCTGAAGGAACACCATCCAGAGGACTGCGTATGAGATGCAGAAGTGGTAGCACTGAGCGCTATGATGGGTGTGCGTGATTGGCGGTGTGGAATAGCAGCTGTTAAGGACGAATATGAGAGTGCCTGCCCTCCTGCTATATTCACAGCCTCTGCTCCCACCAAACCCCCCCCCATTAGCTGCCTCTGGCGGAGCTGTGTGTGAAAGCAGCCGATTTTTAAATACGCAATCTTTGATGAGGCCTTCTTCACTTGCTCAGCGAACGTGTGTGTGTGTGTGTGTACCACTGTGTGTGTGTGTGTGTGTGTGTGTCTGCGCATGTGAGTGGGTGTAAGATCATGCTGGTGCCTCTCACATCTATCTTCTTAAGATGCTCAAATGTGTCATTCTTGAGAACATGATGGCCTATTAGCTAAAGAACAACCTTCATCTGGGGACGTCTTTTAGCGGATCAGAAACTGCTCCTTTTTTCTTATCAAAGCTCGTCTGTGACTGCTTTTAAGAGGCGCTGTGTAAGAATGGCTGTTGTTTAAAGGGAGCGCGATTGGCGCCCGAGATAGAACAATGTGAACACACGTTTGAGTCAATATTCGCGCAGTCTGTGAACCCTTTATGAGGGAGTTTGTTCCTTTGCTCAGCAGCCTCTATAAACACTGGAAATGAAAAGCTAATGTAGTCAGTGACAACATTAACAAGAACAGGCAGTCTGTGTTGAGCTGGCACATAATAGAAGCAAGCAGGTTCCATGCTTTTGATGGTCTAGACTTAGAGATGGCTTGGATGGCCTAGACTCAAAGGTCCGTATGTGTTATCAGGGACCTGTAATGCTATATGAAACAGGCTTTTCCAGAGGTCGCAAAGCAGGTGTAAACACAGATAGAGTCTGTTCATACGGCAGTGAGCCGGCTTTACTCAAAGCGGAGCAAGTTTGCTGAAGTTTATCATCCTGAAACCTGAGCTGAAGGAGAAATTGCAGTCACCCTGAAAGCAATCCCCTACTTTCAAGAGCACAATAAAGCACAAGGACACTGTTAAGCCTTTACAGTATGTTTGGATGTAATCATTCTCTGTGTGCAGGTCTCTCTCTCTTTCTCTCCCTCTCTCTCTCTTTCTCATTCTCTCTCTGTTAAATTAAATTCAATGTCGACATAACACCATGCTGTAGATGCCCAGTGCAGGACAGCCAGTGGGCTGGAGATAGGCCTGGGATTTAAAAGGTCCTCCTCTTCGAAAAGCTGCGCTATCTTTGAGCAGATCTCTGTCTGCTAGGCCTTGATAAATGGCAGAATCCCTGTAATCTATTTTCATTTGTTCTTCTTTTTCGTTCCAGCATTTCCAACCTGCTCCCTCGCCTGCGTGATGGAATTCTAAGCACTCCAAAACGCTCCTGTGAGTATAGTTTATTGCCAGCGAACTGCTTCAGGACAGACTGGAAATGATTATTTACTCCTCATGGCCATTCTGAGAGACTGAGGTCTAGGTATTTGTTCATATTACATTTCCTGCATGCCTGTGTAGCATTGCGCTCCTCCTCGCTATGCTTGTTGTCACCCTCCTTTTTTATTTGCTGTGGGAGTTGTAAAGCACAGAGTGTCGGAGGATATCCTCCGCTGTAGCATGTCTTTTCTTGGACAGACTGATGGAACCAGTCAGCACAACTTGCCCTTGTGCAACTTTGGAACTTGTTTTGGCCCT
The DNA here is from genome assembly GCA_034552555.1 of Semaprochilodus insignis. Taxonomy (NCBI): domain Eukaryota; kingdom Metazoa; phylum Chordata; class Actinopteri; order Characiformes; family Prochilodontidae; genus Semaprochilodus; species Semaprochilodus insignis. Next base: position 5,915,288 of record CM067491.1, read on the forward strand.
TAAATCCTTCAAGCCTGCATCCTTCATTGTTCCTAAGCTCTTGGTTTGGATCGTGGTCTTGGTTTCCCTGCTATAGAACAGCTCACAAAGAGGTCCCATCAAAGTGTTCTGCACATTCATTTTTAAACATGGTTCTTTTGAATATTATTTTCTGGTAAATATTTCTTATTTTGAGAATATTGTACGACTACTATAAGACTATTTAACACAAAAGACACACCAACCATCACAATATTAAATTGGCCATATTGCCCTGTAATTCATATTTTGTTGTGCAAAAAACTTTGACTGGTACTGTATAGCTTATAAAAGCATCTTCTCCTCACGGTTTCCCCAGCGTTCCTCAGTGTGTACCTCTGTCATAGCAATGTGCTCTCCTGCCATGTGCTTTTTTTGTTTTGGTTCTTGTCTCCGCCCTGTCCCGCCTTCTTATTATTCTCCCACATGTGGCTAGTTCCTCCACTCCTCCTTCTCCCTGTTGTGTCCAGGTATATACAGCCCTCTGATTCAGCTTGCTTTGTCTTGTCTTGCCGCTACCCTGTGTTTAGTTTGCCCTTTGTGTTTCTTGGTTATAAGCTAGGCAGTATGTTACTTTGCATTGTTTTGTGTGTTTGTTGTAGTAGGTTTTGTTTTTCATAAATTACATTGGCACCTACATCCAGCCTCCCCAAACATGACCAAACATGACACTTGTTTTAGTGGCAGATACTTATTTTAAGTTTTATTTTTAATTTAATTTCTTTATTAAGCTATTAAAACAACAAGAAAATTGAATGAGACTGAAGGAGAGACTGTCACTAGATGAAATTACATAAACAAGCAAAATACATAGAAACAGGTTTAGTTATCATATAATTTATTGATGATAATTTATTACAAATATACTTCCATCAGTTAATGGCACTTGAGAGTAATAATCATTACTGAAGGGTTAAGACATGTCTCAGTTAATCGTTAATTAATGTTAGGATTGATAACCATCACGATGATTCATATATTATTATATAGTTTTATACCGTGTTAATTTATGTGACTCAACTATTAGGACAGTAATAACTATGTACTAATGACCTCTTTAGTGACATCTATGAGAATAGTGTTAATACCAGAACAAACATAACTATTAGAACAAACATTAGGATTAAGCCACCACATAGCCTTTAGCTAAAATCTCATGTTAGTATTGTAGTTAATGTTTAGATGTTAATTCAAGCCAACTTATTATGTTTTTTTCTGTTTTTCTCTTTTCTTTAGGGTGTTATGGAGCTTTTTGTGCATGTAAACTGTCTGCAAAGTTATAAAGTACACACCAGAGGGAGAAACTCTCACCCACAGAAACTCTTTTCTCAGTCGCCTGAGATGCCTTGTTGGAATTCTAGCCCTTTTCTCAGAATCAGAATTAATCATTCAATCAATCAGTCAATATTTATCTGTGTAGCGCTTTTCACAACTAATATTGTCTCAAAGCAGCTTTACAGAAAAGCAGTTTATATAAAGGAAAGGAAAAACAAGGAGCCCATGTATAGACACAAGGAAGAGAAATCCGGGTCCAAGCCCCCCGTGAGCAAGCTAGAGGTAACAGTGGCAAGGAAAAACTCCATTAGAGTAAGAGGAAGAATCCTTGAGAGGAACCAGGGTCAAGGGGGCAGCCAATCCTCCTCTGGTCAATCCCGGTTGAAGAGAGAGAGACAGAGCTAACAGGAAAAGGAGCTTAGAACATCAAGTAGATATTATATTAAGTAGATATTAAATTAAAATCATTATCTTTATTTTGCACATACAAGGAATTTGTCTTGTTGAGTCACGTACACTCATCAGCCATTACAGTAAACCACCTCCTTGTATATACACTCGCTGTCCATTTTATCAGCTCCACTTACCACATAGGAGCACTTCGCAGTTCTAGACTGTAGTCCATCTGATTCTCTGTATATTTTGTTACCCCCTTTCACCCTGTTCTGTAATGGTCATTACCCCCACAGGACCACCACAGAGCAGGTGTTATGTGGGTGGTGGATCATTCTCAACAGTGACATGGTGGTGGTGTGTTAGTGTGTGTAGTTTTGGTTGGTGGATGATTCTCAGTCCAGCAGTGACACTGAGGTGTTTAAACACTCCAGCGGCACTGCTGTGTCTGATCCACTCACACCAGCGCAACACACACTAACACACCACCACCATGTCAGTGTCACTGCAGTGCTGAGTCCTGTCGGGGTCCTGACTATTAAACAAAAAAGGCGATGGGTTGGATAACAAAGTATACAGAGAAACAGATGGGCTACGGTCTGTAACTGTAGAACTACAAGATGCTCCTGTGTGGTCAGTGGAGCTGATGAAATGGATAAAGAGTGTAAATACATTGAGGTGGTTTTAATACTATGACTGACTGGTGTATTTATGACATGTAATAAGAACACAGACTGTTAACAGGCATTACCCTTAGGGAAAAGTACAATAAGATACAATAAAATAAATAAATAGATTAATAATAACGAACCAGGAAAGGAGCTAAATAGCTATATGTATATGTGTACTTATATGTATATGGATATTTATACATAAGTAAGTCTGAGTATACATATATTATAAAAACTATTATTTACAAACTGTTACAAGGTGACATCATCTCCTGACACAATCCTCAATATCCACCTACCAGCAAGCTTGCCATGCCCTGACACAAATCTTAATAATATGAGTTTGCAAGGCTTGTACACAAAATATTAGCATACTGCATCATTTCTTACTAAGAGGAAGTGAAGAAGCTTGTGTCATACCAAACAGCTGAAGGCTGTTTCGACCTTTCAAAGCTTTTAACGCTTTGTTTTTTTTTCACAAAACACAAACAAATAAACACATTGTTTACTGCAATACATTTATTTTTACAGCCTGTTTGACAGATTTGGGTTGAACTCACATTTATACACCTTTTTGGTCCCACTACCACTGCAGTCACCGTCGCATCACCGCCCGCCGTTTATTTTTCACATTTTCCCAATGTTAGAAGCTCCTCCCTTTCCTTTCCTGTTGCACTGTGGGACAACAGTGTCCTTCATTACCATACGCAAATACTGACTGGTTCTAAGTGTGCGTTGTGGATTGTTGAGTATACTCAACTTTGGCATTCGTAACTGTACTATACACTACATGCTCAAAAACTAGTTAGCATTAAGAGTGCAATGAGGACACACCCTTTAACTGCTACTGACGTCTTTGTAAGAATAGCTATGGCGGTTTGGGGATGGATCTAGTAGCAGGATGTCGCTCTGGCAGTTGACCAGTCAGAACAGAGTGGGCAAGCTGACCAATCAGAACACGCTGGGCTCATTGGGAGGTGAGGCTTAAAGACACAGGAGCGCTAACAGATTATTTCAAACAGAGAGTAAACAATGAGAGAAAAATATTGTGTTTTGGAAAAAAAATATAGCATATTAATCTAAAAATCTTAAAAATACAATTCTGAATTCTTAAATTTCTAAATGTGTGTTAAGATTGTTTAAGACAAGTTAGGAATTGGTAGAGGATGAGATGTTGACAGGTTCCAGGTACTAGCTAATAATTAAAAAATATAATTTCTATGATAACATTAATGACTATATCATATACTTAATGATTATCTGAGATTTACTTAACCATTTAGTAATGAGTAGAAATGAATGCTAATGTTTGTCACTATTGTCAGATTACTGAAGCATTTAGTAAAGCATTTTATTCTTCTTGTAAATAGTTACAATAAGAATAATTACCTAATCCACCACTGCCAGCTAGTTCTGTTTGTCTTAGAATCTTTCAGGCTTTCAGGTAGAGGAGAGAGCTTAATGTAAAAACATTTTTTGACCCTGAGGGTGAACACTCTTTAACTCCAGGTAGAGCAGCTGTGAAGGACTCGTCAAGGAATGGTTTCCTACTGTAAAGATCTCTGAATCCCATTTAAATGTTCCATCACTCCTTATGGATGAATAGTTCAGTGACAGGATATGGTGGAAGGCCAGGAATATTAGATCCTGCAGGCCTTTGACACATCTTAGACTTGGAGAGAATGCAAAACAGTTCCCTATATGACATATTGTGCACTACATTGTCTCACGCTGCAGGGAGTACAGCATATAAATGAGACGGAAGCCATTTCTGATTTAGCCTTAGAGCATCATGAAGGGATTTATCTCTGTGAAATTGTGACGGTGAGGAACTGTATACACGTTCCACTCAGCTCATAAACGTTCTTCAGATATTACAGCTGGCATTGCAGTGGGAAGGAAGGTGGGGTAGGAGGTAACTTTGTTACTGCACTGGAACTTTGTAACTTAAAACAAGCTAAATGTATAGAAACAGGTTATCTTATAGCATTATTACAAACAAGCTTACATCAAAAAATGGCACTTAATAATCAATAATGACAATCATTACTAAATGGATAAATAATGATTGAATTAATCATTAACTATGGTTAGTAATGATGACCATCACATTGCCTCAGATATTATGAAATGGTTTATTAAAGTGATCATCTCAGCTAATAAACGTTCTTCAGGCTTTACAGCTGGCATTGCAGTGGGAAGGAAGGTAGGAAGTGTCTTTTCTTACTGTACTCTTTCCATTTACTCTTTCAATTTTCCACTGTTGACTTATCCTCATGAGATTTCCAAACATATTTGTTATGCTATAATCCACATACACCGAAAAAAATATGGTTTCCTGGTAGGTGAAATCATCTTAAATCCTGATAGCGCAGCATCCCACTATCAGCTTGTTTGGCCATGCAAATCACAGTTCCCCACCACTGCTATGTTCAGTAAAAGAGCTTTTGATTAAAACACCATGTTTCTTGCATCTTCTTACTCTACACCTATGCCACAATATTACTGTAAGCCTATTATAAAGCCAGTTATCTTGTGTCTAGACCTTTCAGTTGTTTTAAATACAATAATTGTATCAATTAAGATAAACTTTGTCTATTACCAGGTGGTTTTACGTGTTCCAAGAAATATGCTGGAAACAAGCAACATTATGTGCCACTATAATGAGAGTTTTACTTTATAAAATGAAGAAATAAAATATGCAAAAAATGTCTAGAGATAAGAGATAAGTAATGAAATAACAGTGCTACACCTATGTCAAATTTAGAAATGTTAGATATATGGGCTAAAATTTAGATCATTTTACTCAATGAGAGATTTTTTTTGCACTTGTGTACTTTGCTTCTACATTACAGTACCAAATGTTTCATGCTGGCAGATAATTTGGCTTGTTTCAGGCATATTTCCTAAGACAAACAAAATATTCTGAATACTAGATTAGATTTGAAGGCATCTTTTTTTGCAGTGTAGATGGTTCTGTTAATCAGGAACCCAGAACATCAACTAATATAAAAATATGCATGGGCTTAATTTCTACTAAACCCACCCCATCCATATATACATAAGGTGTTACTGTTTGAATGTCCTTTTAACTTTTACCAGGGAATTACTGACATGAATACTTGCTGTTTTCCTTATATAAGGAATCTGTGTACTTCTGTCACCTCTGAATGTTATCACATGCCTTCAGCGTTCCATGGACTCCATATTTTTTCTCCGTGTTTAAATGATTTTGCACACAGCCCCACCTCTCTATTAAGAAAGCTTAACTGACAGTACTTCCCAATTATACTACCACGCAGCCCAACTAAAACATCATTAGTACTAGCGAGCTGAATCAAACCTGTTGCTAAATTAAGACAGACTTCTTTTGCAATCACCTGACAGCTCATCAGAATATAAAAGGTTATTCTCTTCTCCTTTCTCCCGCCCTTTCCCCATTATTAGGCTTTCTCCGCCATTGCTTGGCAACTGCAGCCGCTTCCTTCAATCCGTTTCATTCACATTTTTCTGGTGACCCAATTTCTTCAGATTTGTTCAGCATAAAAAGCTTAGGCACAAAAGCAATTTCCCACATAGCTCAACTTTTTCATGTTGCACAAAGTGTGGTCAGAGATGGGTGATAGGAAGCACTAGCAAACAGGGAATGACAATCTCTGAGCTTATAACTCACACAGTCAAATGTAATGCTTTCCATCTTGCAAAGTTCACCAACAGTTTATGAGAGTTCAGATTTGACGCCGGCATGCTTGCATAGATGGTACCTGCATATAAGTGGACATACAACTAATTAGGTTTCATTCACACTGGGACTTGGTTTATTCAAACCCTTGAAGTACCGTGATTATAATCCAGCAGTTTTCGCTGGGAAGAAAGTGCTGCATAAGCAGATAGCGTGCTCAAAAGTGGCCTGCCGAAGGGCATTTATGCCAGAATCATTATCATATCAAAATAGCATAATACATAAATGACTGCGTCTTACTGTGGCTCAGAGGGGGGGACTGGGGCATGTGGCAGATGGACGTGTTTGGGGAAGTGAGGTTTTATTGAATTCTTCTAAAGAATTTGAAATCACTGCTGAGCAGCTTAAATTAATGAGCTTCATTGCTATGGAAATAAGCCTGGCTGCTTATTGATTATTGACTTTGTTAAACAGAAAAAGTCTGACTTTCAAGAGTGTATTTGGCAGCTTGCCCAATTTGCTACTCAGCCTGGCGATGCTTCGCGAAATTGGCCCCACTTTGGCGCAGCGCCTGGGAAAAATAACTTGATACTCTGATTTCATCCGTCACAATGACCTGTCCCTCAAGATCATTCCCAGATCAGCTATCAGATACTCAAAACAACGTTATGAGGATACACATTCAAAATATCTTCTGTTATACTTATTAAACTAAAAGCCTAAACACTGTGCTGCACTCCTACAAATGAGGCTTCTTTGAGGGTTCCTGGCTTGGATGTACAGTTTCATGAAAAATACATCATGTGGAGGTTCTTTAAAGGTGCCATAGAATGGAAAACCATATTTATATTAGCATATAAATTTATGCTCACCAGCTCACGTTCTAGCCCAGGGAAACAACAACAGGAAAAGGAATGAAAAGACTGTGGCAGACTGTGCTGAAATGTCCCTTTCCAAGCTCTGAAGACCATGTTGGCACTTTTCATACCCTTTCCATGCCCTTCAGAATGGAATGGTCCATTCCACCTTAATTACAACAGATCGTACAGGTGCCAGAAAGTAACTGCGGCACCATTTAAGGTGGAATGGAAAATTTGCGACACAAGATGGCAAACAGAAGGCCAACTTCAACTCTAACGTCTTTAGCAAGATCCTGGACGACTTGCTAAATTCAGATCTGCTGGTTTACTCTTCGCATTTCACTCTGGACAGTTTCTCTAACCTTGGACAATATGGACAATAACGTTTAACACTGAAGAGACTGCAGAGAGGAACTGTTCTACCTTTTATTAGCATCACAACCCGCACAGTAACCTGTAAGAAGCAGCTATCCTGTGTGGTTTTATCACTGTTTGCCCATTGAAGCACAACATCTTAAACTAAAATCTTCATAGTGAGTAACAACTTTAGCTTACTTTGTGTTGATGTCAAGATTGAAAGCAAGTAGCTAATGCAGGTAACATTAGCTGCTTGCAAGCCTCTAGTAACTAATGTTAACATAGCTAACTATGATGGTAGTATGAGGGTCGAGCTTATTTACACAGAACAGTTTATTTCCTGTATGTGTCCATTAACATGCTGCTTCTGTGTGATCATTGGGAATCAGAAAAGAGCTCATCAGATTATTTATGAGCTCCCCAAAAAAGGGAAAACAGCTCAAACCAACCCCCCAATCAAAATCTATGTAGCCATCAGAGATCTGTTTAAAATACTGAATAAATTCATTCTATGGTGCCTTTACACTTTAAGAACCATTCTTTTGCCCCCTCACACATCTTATTTACAGACTTAAAGCCTTACTTTGTCCACTTATTGCATTATATACTATTTTTTATAAACCGAAAGCACTCTTCACTTACTCATCATCTATAGTATTTATCCTCTGGGGTCGTGGGGGTGCTGGAGCCTGTTCTCGTGTTCAGTGTGCAGAAGGCAGGAAACGACCTGGACAGGTCGCCAGTCCATCACAGGGCAGGCATACAGATATACACATTCACACCTAGGGGCAGTTCAGCATTCAACTCAACTGACTGCATGTCTTTGGACTGTGGTACACGGTAAGTACATGCAAACTTCACACAGAAGCCCCCTGCACACCCCAGTCAGGAATCAAACACGAGTCCTTCTTAATGTGAGACAGTACACTACTCTCAGCACTACTCACTGCACCACCGTGTCACTTTTACCTAAAACACTCATAATTAATTCATTTATAACCTCTTTTTATCCCTTAGAATATATCAAACTATTTTTTGTTCATGTGCCTTTAAGACTGATATACACTTCCAAAGATGTACACTTTAGAATAAAAGTGAAGACTTCAAACTATAAAATAGCACTGATGGAATTATGCAGTCTACCTTAAAAACCTCAAAAATGGAACTTTACAGGACGATAAAAACGGCTTTCTTTTCTTTGGAGTCCATCATGAATATTCCCAAAATTGAAAGGGTAACTAGAGCTTTTAAACTGTGCAAAAAAAGTTTTTTTATGAAACGAAATATATATTAGAGGTGGTAATATGGAAAATTTATTTATTTATTTATTTATTTTCAGACATCCATCAGTTGGGACTGTTAAGTGTAAGCCTGTTGAGTCTTTAAGATAACCACAAACCTCCATTTAGTTGGGTGTGTCTAAACCTTTGGCTGGTACTGTATGTAAATGACTTTCTCTGGGCTGAAACACTCCTTAGAATTTCAATGACAACAAAAGCGACCAAACTGCTGCAGTCCAAATACATGTATATTTGGTCACATGCAACAAATATAACTGTCAGACTATAAACAGTAATTGTGCATTATAAGTGTGCAGAAATGTGTCCTCTGTAGTGGATGTATTAATTTGTGTCAACAAAACATGCCATTTGACCAGAGCCACCAAAACAAAACAAAACACCTTAGTATATGACTGTTATGTAAATGTGTTGGTTGGTTTCTGTGGCATCACAAAAAAATGGACTGGGCAGTGAATGGTACATTTTGAAGCACTTTTAAACTCTTTTATTCCAAAAAAAAAAAAAAAAAAGCCAGGAAGATTCAGTTAAATGAATTTTTAAAAGCGTAATGCACTCACTCCTGTCGTGATGTCTGAATAAACTGAACATCACTGAGAGTTCATGCTGGAAACAGGCCGTGCTCACATAGCGCTCATTCAAAACTCCCTTTAAAAGCTTTTACATAACAATCTGATTAAACCAAGATAGCTCTCTTCCTGATGGTCTATTTAGCCACTTTAGAAGTACAATTTCTCCACTCCAAAAAAAAAAAAAAAAAGCCCATGGGCTTACATGTAAAGAAGCACTGGGACACTGAAATGCCCCTCCGATTCTGTTCAGGGTTATTCATTAAGGCGGACAGTCGCAAAATATCTTTCATTTTCGCTCCCTTTTCTCATTCACTTTGAAGCTTTCACCAGCAATAACTCCTTTGACTGGAGCTTTCTGAAACATAGAATATAATACAACCTGACCCAGAGTCACAAGCTCCTCTATTTTTTCTACTGGCACTTCTAGCCCAATATGCTTTCATTTGGTCCTTTAATTAAATGTGCTTGGCCGTGATGTTGTCCACAGCTGAACCTCTCTGCTCTTTGTAGATATTTTAATTTGGAAGTCTTTTTCATTTTTTCTTCCCTCCTTCTTGAAATGAGTTTGAGTAGAAATGACTTCTTCGAACTTTTAGGGCTCTTTTCCTGGGGTCTCTGACATGCTAGCATGTTTGGCACTTTCAGCGTTGGGTTTTAAACACCGTTCCCTGAGAAATGATGTGCTGCCTTGAGAGAGGGAAAAAATATCTCACATAGCGCTGACCTTTACTGTATGACATTTATATTTTATTATTCGAGTTAGAGACCAGAGATGGCCGAAACTGGTCATAAATATCACAGGATTCATGCACAGGTCATCACATTAGAGCGGCTCCTAGTCCCGCTAGTTATTCCGCTGAGCAGTGAACACAGGACATAATCACAAATAATAAAGTCTTGTGAAATTATTACAGGAGACGATTAAGAAACTGTCACGAATGCTCCAAACCACGTGCCAGTCAGGGTTCTTCAGACAGCTATTTGATGTGGAATGGTCCCTTCAAAATTATGGACAAAGACTGAGGTTCCTCAGAAACCTGCTAATCTGTCCTCGTCTAAAATGAATGAAGAGCAGCTCTGTGCAGCTGACATGTAACCCACTTACATCAATCACTGTGTTAACTGGCATAGCCCTGGTTAGAATTGCAAATAAAAGTGGACCTGTGGTGCACCCAGCTATTTGGAACAATAAAATATGTTATGATACGCTTCCATAATAGTATTATCACTTCAGTAAGTGGAGTACAGCCTCTGTGGAGCGTCTGCAATCTCCCTTTCGTTCCTGGTTTAAAAGGCAATCAGTCTATTGAAGCTATTGGGAAACCCTCAGGACCGTTTACAGTATGTCTTCCGAAAAGACCTAATGATTTCTGTGAAGTAATAATAATAATAATAATAATAATAATAACACATGACGTCGTTATTATTTAATATTATTATGCTTCTTATGTTTACATGCTGCCTGTTCTGTAGTATTACTCTTAATCTACTCTTTATTGTAACATTTATGGTGGCTTGGAATCTTTTTCCTCATAGTATTAATCAAGCTCTCCATTTGGTTAGCACTTCCTCAGGAGCTACCTGGCTTCAAAAAACACCTTGAGTTTTCTTAAGATTACCCTTAAGTATTTGCTAAGGTTAAGTGTGTTGCACGGAAAAACCTCAGAGGCGGCTTAAAGCTTTCCTAAAGTGGAATCATCGTATAGAATTCCCCTTAAATAATCTCTCAGGCTTTGCACAAAGTTCAATAACTGTCATTTCCCTTCATATTATTTTGCAGAAAGTAAATGCTTTCTTACGTTTATTGGCTAGCGTGAACATCTGAAGATATCTGAAGAGTTTTGCAGGTCTTCAAGGGGAGAATGGTACATGCAAGACCTGCAAAACTGTAGGAACAGTCAAACCTGTGCCCTCTCACTTTATCACCTAGGGTTCTCTCTATCACAAAGAAAGTTCTATCACAGGTACAGGTACTGTGATAGAACCTTCTTTGTGATAGAGAGAAGCCTAGGTGATAAAGTGAGAGGGCACAGGTTTGACTGTTCCTACATGTGTAAGCTAGTACGTTAAAAGACTTCTAGTACTTTTAGTAAGGGAGGAGTACATGCTCACTCACTTCTTCTAAATTGCTTTATCTTTTTGGGTTACATGGGGTGCTGGAGCCTATCCTAGCATTCAATGGGCAGAAGGCAGGAAACACCCTGGACAGGCTGCCAACCCGTCACAGGGCAGACACACACGCTCACACCTAGGGGGCACTTTAGCATCTCCAGTCAGCCTGACTACATGTCATTGGACTGTGGGACTAAACTAGAGCTTCTGGAGGAAACCCATGCAGACATAGGGAGAACATGCAAGTCCACATGGAAAGCACTGCAGACACCCTGGTCGGGAATCAAACCCAGGCCCTTTTGGCTGTGAGGCAACAGCACTACCCACTGCACCACTGTAGAAAACAATGGCTTCAAAGTCATTTACATGAAATATATATGGGTAAAAATAAATATTGTGGGACTTCAAAGCTCTTTTACTGAACATACCTGCAGGGGAGACCTGCTGCTCAGTGCTGTCTGAATGGATGCAGGCAGGAAGATTATCAGTAGCCACACAGTTCAACCTGACAGTATAGGCAGGGGTTGGGAAATATTATCCTACCCAAGCTTCAAATGAAAGGTCATTGGCAGACCTGCAATAATCCAACTCATATCTTTGTTAGCAGAGAGTTTATTTTAGGCTGTGAGAGAAACTTTTAATCTTCTCTGCTCCACCCGTATAAAGATGTCCACACATCTACAGCCAGTGTTTAGCAGGAAATAATTTAGCAGATCAGCTACTTAGAGAACACTCTTATGGATATAATGGAATTTTACTACAGTAAAACCTGAGGTAAACCTCTCAGTGTTTATACATCACCTTCAAGTAGTTCCTTTTGCTAAGAGATACCCTCCCATAAGGTTCCCACTTAAGGGTGTTTTAAGCAACAGGGTACTGGACTGAAGGCCTAATGTCAGATTAACCCCCAGCATAGTTAGGAAGTGACATAGCAATGATCCAATGGAATTTTTATTTGTAAACGGTGATGGGAATTTGGTAAGGAAAAACATCACTCCAGGCCTTCTGGAATACCTAGGCATGCCACTGCACTGACTGCGAATAGGAGCCATAGTCTAACCAGGTCTTAGTCTGTTAGAAAAGGAGAACTGCTGTAGTAACTGTTTGCCAGGGTGCTTTACTGAAAGAGTCGCTGTACAATTGCTACACACATTCAAATTTATCTTAATATGTTTGTTACAAGCTTTAAAGAAAACATGGATTTTTCAGAAGCTTCTAATGTCTGTGTTTAATCTAGAGAGGATCGCCATTAGCTTAGCGCTAACATGTTACTAGAATCACATAGGGGTGCTAGCAGATGTGATTTTTTTTTTTTGGGCCTGTAGTTAAAAAAAGCAAGTCATATAGTCATGGTTTGACACGGATTGACAATCCAGTAACTAATCCAGTAACTAAATCGTCACCCTTCAGGGGGGCACATTTCCCTTAAAATTCCTTGTCTTTGAACTTTGTTTCGACAGGCCCTTTGTTTATGAATAGATCGTATGGTGTTTTTAATAAGTCATATCTAGTGAACCCGATGGGGAAGAATCTCTAGAGTGAGCCTGGCAGCCTTTTGTAATGAGGAAAGAAACCACTCAGCCGTACAGCACTGTACCTCCAGTCAGGAGGCTGAAATTAAAGGACCAAATGATGCGTGCATTAAATTTTCCCTAAATCTCCAGGGTTCTCTCGCGCTTGCTGGAATCAAACTCATTTCCGTGAGCCCCATCTGCCTCGGCCAGCCTCACATCTCTGCTTCGGGCGCTAACTTTCTCTCCGAGAGTGCGAGCGTGCAGGCCTTACACTTAACTTGGCTGCCATTTATCGCTTGGAGCCGTCGAAACTGGCTTTATTAAGTCGAGAGTGGGGCGATATTACCCTGAACATTTGTTTTATCCTAACCTGGCTGAAAGCTTGACAGCCGGATAACTTTCCTACACCACTTTCCTTTTAAAGCGCTGCCCCACTGTTGGCTCTTATGCAACGCTGTGTTCAGAATCGGTTTGTAATAACTGACATCTAAACCCTAGGGAGCAGAGCAAATGTGCTACTGCTTTTTCCACGATTGTCAGCGTAGCTCAGCGGCTGTGGTCCTGCCAGACAGAAGCCTGGAGTGGGTGAGGATTCCTCTCTGAAAGAAAGGAAGCTCTGTGCTCTGTAGCCAATTAAATTGTTTATCACAGCACCACCTGTTTGATGGTTGCCTCCTCCATGTGTAGGCATTGCTTGGCACTTCTGCATATAAGTAATAAGAAAAGCTCACATCTTAACAGTCAGGTTTCTAATATGTGTCGTTTCTTTCTTTCTGTCTTTTTTTTTTTTTTGCATGGTTTAATGTGAATTAGACCAAATTCTAAAGCCCTTTTTCCAAGGGATTATGTGGTTTTGTTATAATGTGATTTGTAATAAAGCTTACAGATACAAAGAGGAGCATGAATTCCTTTTAAATTCCATTCACAAAACATTAAGAAATATTAAGAAATATTAACTGGGGACTGAAAAGGAGGCTTATAGTAAAGCCTGAATTCAGAAAAGAGCTATTCTTACAGTCATGTGGTCAGCAACATGGAATTACATGCAAAATATTAGAATATCACTTATTAAAGCAATAAGCCATGAAAGGTAAGGCAACACAAATACATAACCTTTTATTACATACAGACAAAATGCAAAATAATAAATAGCTAAATTCTATATTAATGCTTTAAGGTCATAACAAAATCTGCTATTTAATTTTATCTTCTCCTTTAAATATGAACAAAAAAACCCCAAAACAGTCAGGTATTATACATTAAAATTACACTCTAAAAATAAAATAAACTAAATAATAATTAATAAATCAACAATAAGTACACTTGTGCACTCAATAAATGCAGCAGTGTTTCTTTTATATAGATAGAAAACACAGTAACATAGTACTGTGCAAAAAAGACCATTCTGCATTTATTCCATTTGTAGTCAAAATGCTGTGAAGTAATTTAATTCATATTTCAGTCTCATAAAAAAAGCACAAAACATATTTAATAGACATAAAATAATAATGTTATAATCTTATATAAAATCATATTGTTCCAGTATTCATTTCAGTGACTCTTTGCCTTTCTTACAGCTTCCTTTCTCTTCAAGAAACACACTTCCAGTTTTCTTCAGTAATCTGCAGGGGTATTTTTGTTACACCTCCAAAGTTGAGTCTTAGAAGTTGGTTTAGCATTTTCCACTTCTCACAATGCAAGTAATAATAAAACACGTTCAGTGATGTTGAAGTCTGAACTCTGGGGTCAGTCCATTATTCTGAGATCACCAGCAGCTTTTTTGTTCATTTTGCAAATGCTCTTCTTTTTTGTCTGTTTCCTTTTCTTGGTATTGGGTTCTATGGATCTTTTCTTGCATGGTTGTTTGGAGTCTTCTCTATATATTTTAACTAATTTTAGGAAACTCCTGTTGTTTTTTACTTTTTTAGTTCCTTATGCAAGTGAACTATTTTATATCTAGACTAGATATAGATATCTTGAGTCTAACTTACTGCGAGTCCAGTGCAACGTGAGGCTCCGCACTCGGCCAACCCTCCCACGTGCCAGTAGCGGGTCATTACAGTGTTGACTTGTACACTATTAACTCATGCTTGGACTAGGTGTTGTGAATTGTTATCCTACCCAGCTTTTAAATGAAAGGTCATTGGCAGACCTGCAATAACCCAACTCATATCTTTGTTAACAGGGAGTTTATTAGAGAAGGCTATAAGAGAAGCTTTTACTCTGCTTTGCTGCACACATCTACAGATCCTCCTCAGAAATATCTCCTTGTACTTTATGGCTATTTTGACTGGAAATGAAATAAAGAAGGGTGGTCTCTGACTTTTGCACGACACAGAAGAAGTGTCCAATTCCACACACTATGTTTTTGTCTAACTTGGATGTGCATCATTACTTCCATGGAAAAAAAAAACAGTCTCTATATAAATTGCCGGTAAAACGTTTGGTTTGATGAGGTTAATAATAATTGTAATAATTGCATTAATCAACTCTTTCAGCAAGCAATCCAGTTTGTTAACAATAGACTATGGTTGCCAAGAATCATGCATTTTTAATAACTTGGCACATTAATATAGATCTCAGTTAATGTTTGCGGTCATGTATATTGAGTATTTTACAGCAGCTATGAACGTAGCTCAGCCAATCAGAGTTTAGGGCCAGAACTATCCATTTTATGCTTTACCTTTAACTGGACGCTGTACAGACTTATTTTGTCCTTGTCTTTAGATTGGATTCCACACAGATGGCTGATAAATGCCAGAAGACAAGCACTTTGAACTGATGCCACACAGATGATACATCCCATCTATGTGCTATTAACATTCCCTGAAGTCTCCTAGCTGCTGTCTAAAAGCAAGGCCTATTGGCAGCAGGCATCATTGCTCTGTACTTAATGAACTTCTAGGGCATGGAGAGCGCTCTGTCCCCAAGGTTATGTCTTAAAGATCATCTAATACCTTCTCCACTGCAAGCATTCATGTGCCCAGGAAAAGAAAACAACACCAATATCGAAAGCTGATGATGTGACCTCTGTTGCTTTTTGAATACAGAACAAGCCTTTTAGTGAAAAATGAAAGCGTGTGCGAATAAACGTTCAACACGTCTCACAAACAGAGGATAACAGGATCAATGTTTTATAGATGACTCTTCTTTTGTAGCCTGTTTATTAAACATCTCTCACACTGCTGACTATTTAAGGAGCCCCACCATAACATGAATATGAAATCGTTCTAATTTTAAAAGATGAGGCAGCCAAATGAACCGTAGTCTCAGATAAATTTGCCCAGAGCCAGCTGTACCTAATCAGCAGCATAAGCAGCTGCTTAGGACCCTGTGGCCACCAGTGGGGCAACCTAACAACATCTGGTTTATTACTGTACCATTATGTTGTCTAATGGCTTCAGTGAGGGGAAAATAGTAACTGGTTAATTGTGCCTCAAAAAAGAACATGCACATCTGGAGACGAAAACAGAAACATGAATGACAGAAAGCTTAAATATAAGGATATAATATAAAGATATAGTTTTTGTGTGTTGCACTATGCCTTTGGTTAGGTTTGATTAGTCTAGGTTTAGATACTCAGACTGTGATTAATCCAGGTTTAGACACTCAGGCTGTGATTAATCCAGGTTTAGATACACAGACGCTAATTAATCCTGGTATAGATTCTTAAAGTATGATTAATCCAGGTTTAGATACTCAGGCAGTGATTAATCCAGGTTTAGATTCTCAGACTGTGATTAATCCAGGTTTAGATCATCAGGCTGTGATTAATCAAGGTTTAGATTCTCAGACTGTGATTAATCCAGGTTTAGATCATCAGGCTGTGATTAATCCAGGTTTAGATACTCAGGCTGTGATTAATCCTGGTTTAGATTCTCAGACTGTGATGAATCTAGGTTTGGATTCACAGACTGTGATTAATCTAGGTTTAGATTCACAGGCTGTAATTAATCCTGGTATAGATTCTTAGGGTGTGATTAATCCAGGTTTATATACTCAGACTGTGATTAATCCTGGTTTAGATTACCAGGCTGTGATTAATCCAGGTTTAGATTATCAGACTGTGATTAATCCTGGTTTAGATAAGCATGGTGTAATTAATCCAGGTTTAGATTCTCAGGCTGTGATTAATCCTGGTTTAGGCTCTTAGGGTATGATTAATCCAGGTTTAGATTCTCAGGCTGTGACTAATCCAGGTTTAGATTCTCAGGCGATGACTAATCCAGGTTAAAATTTATTAAACCCTTATTACACAAGCATCCAGTCATCAGCAATACACACACATGGCAGTTATAAATGTATGCAGTTTAGGCAGTCATTGTTCTTAGTTAGTAGTCCTAGCAGTTAGTAAATAACAGGTTCCTATTTAGAAGAACATTAATTCAGATCTAATTGTTGTTATTACTAAGTCTAGATGGGGACAGGGTGCAGAAAATCTCTACAGAGGTTTGGGTTTGTCTCTATAAAGTCTCGTAAAACTGCATTACCTTCTAATTACAGATTGTGATCAATTGCCTTAGGCCTATTGCTGTGGTAAATAAAAGTCTGTTATCTAGAAGAACATCCATTCATCTAATTGTTATTATTGCTAAGGCTTGTTTGCACTACACAATTAAATTGCAGATTTACTAAGTGGTTTATGTTGGACTGGTCCACACACTGGCATTCTGGTTAAAGGAACTGATTTATAAACAGTATTACCCAAACACACCACTAGCTGGCTATGTGAAATATTTCAGAGGAGATTAGATATGAGACAATCCATTTATGTGAGGAAGGGAAAATCAATGAAAACTGGGATCACCAAGTCACCAGCAGATAAACAATACTTTCAGAGACAATCAAGCTCCTCTCTTGCTTCAGATCTGAAAAATAAGTCCACAGAGAGGGCCACTGGGTCTGAAAGGATGTGTAGCTGTCAGTAAGTCATTACAGAGAAAAGGAAATAGAATATTTGGGCTGGGTTTATGAGATGTAGAGCCTATGCTTGTAATTGGGATTACTTGGATCGGAAATTTGATTGATGGGGCTGAAATTTTGAGGTGTAATTTTGAAAATATCCCTGCAGGTTTCCCTGCAGAATGGAGGCTGTAATGAAGGTAAGGTGCGGGCACACTAAACACTGAACACTTTTATATTATGTTTAGTTTAGTTTTTCATGCACCTTAAGGGTTAGGCGAACAGTAGATACAGATATGTATGCTGTCCCTTGAGTTCATTAAATTGCAGTCTATTACTATTGGAAGAAGACCATCATTAAAAGAACATAATTCAATTTCAGTTTGTGCACAAGGCTGAAAACCTGAGGAGTCAGTTTTGCTTCCTTCTGCTTAGCTTTAGGTTACTGCACAAGAACACTTTCTCTGCTTTCGGAATAACTCAACTCTCAGCCCATTTCTCAGTTCATTCTGCAGGCGTTAGACAAGAAATGGAACCTTGTTGTTTCATTTCAAACCAGAAAGTTTAAACCTCAGAGTTTAAGCAGAGTACAGAACCTTAAATCTGGTGTTATAATAACTTGTACAGCCTGGCACTTTTGGACAAATATAATATTCAACAGCATTAGGGCTTGTGGTTCATGAATAAAACAATATTTGAGAGCTCTATAAAGTCTTCTGCACGCTTTAACAAACACCCAAGCTCATTAGTATGGAGTGGAGAAAAAGCTAGCCATTATTTTGCGTGTGGAAAATCACCAGCAGGCTGTGTGAGAAGGGAGCAATATTTTCTGTGTGAATGCTGTCTATGTGACGAGCGAACCCAACAGGAGCTGTTTGGAAAGGAGAAGTGGACAGGGAGCATATCAGTCATTTAAAAAAGTAAATGGAAACAATTTGCTTTTTTGGCACTACCACAGTTCTTGAAAAAACTAATTTTGGAAATACAGTATGTGTGGGAGCTTTACACATATTCTCTATAGCAGCTTCTTGAGGAGCCATGCTGTTCTAACCGGACTGAGGAATATAAACCTAGGCTAAGACACACTTGTTACGGGGCTACAATATAATTGTAATAGACCAATTAAACCAAATGTATTTGTTTGTGTAACTGTAAGCTGTAAAATCCATTGCTGCCTACAAGTAGCTTTTTGGTTTAAATGTACGTATTGGAGGCTGAAGCAGCATCAGAAATGCAGTCCCCCAGTGTATTTCAGTTAAGACGCTCTGTTAGCTCGGTCTAGAAACATCCCTGTATGCAGATAAAAGACGCTCCATCAAATTTCGAAAAAGTTCAAACCATTTCAGTTTTTGCTTCAGTAGATTCTGATGTCGATCCACATCAACCAATAGAAACATAGATGAGCAGAAGACTTGGTTGTCTAGTGTGTATGCACCCTTTGTGGTTAGTAAGTGCCACTGTGGAGCCATATTTGTTTACACTGCTGTGAATCACTGAATATTACTGAAAAGAGTAGCATTGTTCAAGCAACAGGTCAGGAACAAAACTCCTGATTGGTCAACAGGCTCAGTCCAAGGTGTCAGTGAATGACAGAGATGGAGAAATGGATAAATCATCCCAGAAGACATTCAGTGGTGGATTTATCATCATGGATTTATTTTACAAAGTCTCATAAAAAGTTCAGGGCTGGATTACAAAGCTTCTGGAAGGGATATGAAGCCCTAATTGAAAAGGCGCACCGGTAGCCTTCTGAGAAAAAAATGAGAGTAAATCTCTAGCATGCAGCGTTTCCAAGATTTACAGCCTACATCAGGTCGACAGCGGCATTGTCGACCTGAGAAAGTTATTAATAATACCCACTGAGGAAGCATTAACATATCTCACTCACTGCAAGGGTAAGTTTTGAGTCTGTGGCTCTCATATCTGGTTGCAGTACAATTTTCCAAGATAAATTGATGCATATCACAAAGCTAACAACACCAACAGGATAAATCCAGCAAGCAAGGGAAAAGCATTGCAGGTGTGTTTTCAGTTCATCCTTCCAAAATATACTGAAAGATGGTTGGTGCATGCATCTGGTCAAGACTGAAGGCAGGTTTAAATCCATATCTCTTTTTTGGGGATGTGCGTTCAAAGCGTTTAACCCACCGATATAACAGCAGTAGCTATTGACCAGCCACAGCCAGGTGGACGAAGGTGGACAAAGTACACAACCATGTACCTGAGTTAAAGTGGAGATACCCAAGGTAAAATATTTCTCCAGTAAAAGTAGAAGTTCCTCCTTTTAGACCTCCACTGGAGTAAAAGTCGTAAAGTATTTACCTTCAAATGTACTTAAGTATGGAGAGTAGAGGAGGATGATTTATTGTGGCTCTAATGTCCTATTATCATTTCTGGAACAAGACTCTTAATCAACTCACTGTAGGTGAAGAGACTCTAGTGTCATTCTCAGTCCACCAGTCTTTAATAGAAGGTCATTAATTAGTCTGACACTGATGTCTATTCAAATCATCATAATCACAAAACATTGAAGGAGAACAATTTCCATTAGGCAGGACCAAGTTCTGTCCAACAGCTCAGAACAAGCTCAAAACAAAGTGACCACTGTACCCTGATTGGTGGTCTCCCTTCATGCTTCACACTTCATGGACATGTTATACTTTTATGCACACATGAGCCAAAAAGGAAGGATGGATTTGGCCATAATGTAGTGGAGTAAAAAAGATATTTGAGTTTGAAATATAGTGGAGTTACAGTAAAATGTCCCCCAGATGGAAATTATACAGTACAGATACACCAAAGCAACTACTGAACTACTAACAGTATAGTAACCAATTACATTTGGTTCCTTACTGGCCATCACTGGCCACAGCATATATTTCAATGGTGATTAAGTTCACTCAATGAGTGAACCGTGTATTACCAGAACCATGCAGGCTGACCTGCACATAGAGACGCATGGACCATGACGAGGTACAGCCATGAAGTCGGACAGGTTAGCACATATTTCATTTTATTAGCCTTTGATAACATCTGCCATTTATGAACTATGTTTTTTTTTTATTGGAAAAGACATATCTAACACAATTCATAGATGTCTTACATTATACTCTGGTCCACAGTTTAATAACTGCTGCTGGATACAGCAGTATATACACTATTAGTGCTAAGCCTTCAATTTCTGCTAGTGCCCCTAAGGGAATCCAGTAGTATGCTCTAACAGTAGTTCTCAAGACTCATTTCTGTCTGTTCTAGATTAAACATGGACATTTAAAGCGTCTAGAAAACATTTAATGTTGTTTACACCATGTAACAGACTGACTGGAATCTGGTATCAGCAGTTAGTAATCTATCTAGGACTTCCAGAAAGCCTGGAGTGATGTTTTTCTCAAAATTAGTTGCAACCATTGTAAATCAAAATCTGATTGGTTGTTGGTTAATTGACTGTAAATGCCTAAATTCCATGCCAAAAACAACAAGCATGTTGATTCTATTAAATAAATCAATAAATTGATAATAAAATAATAAAACAAATAAATTAATCCTCTTTCTGGGTCTTCCTGAAACCTAGCAAGGCTTTAGGGTTAATCTGTGGTATGCGGTATGCATATATACTGTACAAAGACAACAAACTAACACAGACAAATGCACTTTTATTGAACCAGCAGCAGTAAAGCACCACTACCCAGCACTGGCTGAAATGGCAGGGAGGCAGGCAGGACTGAATACCTGAATACAGCACAGAATATGTGCTGCTATGCACATAATGTCCACACAAGCACAACTATTTACAAGAATTACAGTCTCTCTTACTGCGAGTCCAGCACTTCCCAAGAGCTTCTACATGTTGCTTCATACATTCAGAATGGCACGGTAAGCTTTTAATGGTCTTAACAACAAATTAAACAAATAGATCAAGTAACTGAAGAGAGAGATTTTCCCTTTGACTTTTTTAAATGTGGGTGAACTTGTAGAGAAGCTTTTCCCATTTTTTCCATACGCAAGTGTATATAATGCATTCCCAGGGCATGATACTGTATATGCTAAAAAGAACTTTGTTTGTGCTTCTCATTTCCACGTCATACCCATCTCTCTAAGAATAACAGTAGCTAATTGTCTTCTTCAGAGAAGCTGGGATACACTGAACAGTAACCAGCCTCTATTTTTTGCCAAGACGGTAAAGAATGGTGTTGGATTTTAGGGACTGCTCCAACAGAAACAGATGGTGGGATCTGGCAGTGTTGGTTGCCTAATAAATTGCCTCTTGACTGATACGCCTATTTTCACATATTATTATCTGTGAAACACCATGAAGAAGAACTGAGATGCACGAAGAGGATGCCAAACTCTGCTTTACTGTTGCAAAGTGTTTTCGAGCCATCTGTTTTGATAAATGGCGCCAGAGCCATAGGATTTGTACAGCACCTAGGAGGCAGCACTATAGCTGGCAGTCTTCCCTCAAAATCATAAGGCTCTCTTCTTCCCGGTGACTAAGAATACACATTACGGAAAACTGCTCATAACAAATGACCAACCCCCAAAATCAGCCCTTCCACTCAGCTCTCAAGTGCCTGGTCTGATTATTTACTGCAGCACCTGGATTACTAGGCATCCATTAATAGCCTTTTCCAAGTCCATGAAACAAAGAGAGGCAGTTGAGCTGGATACAGATAAGCCTGCTCTACAGATGAAAAAGCATGATACAAGACTGAGTTCTCCATTAACTAAGATGTAGCAATCAGCTAATGTCTGAGTTAGGACAGAGCTAGGAGAGGCCTGCTAAAGGTGCCGTTCCTGTAACCATTAGAGCTGTGATTGGAAGTGACAGTGCAGATACGCTTGGCTTTGCCTTTGACTCATTTGGTGCTCTGCTAGTCCAGTAGCTATCTGGAATAATTGGACAGTCGTGGACCGTCTCCTTTTCTTTTCTAATTACTCACATCAGAGGATGAGCAATAAAAGAGGACAGAGCAAAGCTAAGCTAATTTTTTTGGGAATGGCTTTGACAGGTCCTGCACAAAGTGAAGTTTTTTGGAGCAAAGTGTAAAATATTGCAGCAAAATAGTCTTGTGTTAACTGTTATCCTCTAATGCAAGGGAAAGGGGTGGGGTGGGGGGGGTAGCATCCTTAGCAGCTTCTTCTTTTAGCCTTGCGTGATTACTTTAAGCTGCCATCGTCCCTCAGTCAATATTTACAATCAGCCAGCAACCTCAGTCTTGTCCTGTTTCTTGACAGCTGCAAATGAGTTAGTTGTGTACAGTTCAGTGGAATTTGACCATGTTATAAGATAAGATAAGATAAGATAGTCCTTTATTAATCCCGCAGTGGGGAAATTTACAATGTTTCAGCAGCACAGAGGAAAGAACAGAAGTGTCTGGAAATATACAAATAATAAATAAGATCTATATATACAAAAATACAGTAATAACAGAAAATATAAACAAAAATACTTAAAAATTAAAAAAAAGAAATAGACTACTGAGGGCTGCGCCTGTTATACAGTCTGACAGCGGCCGGAAGGAAGGATCTGCGGTACCTCTCCTTCACACACCACGGGTGCAGCAGCCGGGTACTGAAGGAGCTGCCCAGTGCTTTCAGAGAGTGGTACATGGGGTGGGACAGGTTCTTCAACATGTGTTTAAACTTAGTCCTCATTCTCCTGTCTCCCACCACCTCCACTGGAGCACTATTCGTGCTGGAGGAGTATTTCCTCTTAAAGGCTATTAGAAAGTAGAAACTTAATGGGTCCACATTATGTAAAAACACATTTTCCTTAATTGCTTAAAATATAAGGGTTTATGCAGTAGGCAAAGAGCAGTACAAATTACTACCCAGTTCATGTAGTCCATATATGCTAAACTAAGCTTCAAAAACAGCCCAGTTTAAGATTAATGCTAACATAATATTCTTTTGCATTGCACTGAATCGCATCGTATTAAATGAAACAATGTCAAATTGCACTCCATCGTGATAAGGGTAAGTTGAAACGTATCTCATTAGTATATGTGGATGACTGATGATCATATGTATCTATAATGTATCAGATCATTGGCAATGCATCAAAATGTTAATCTCATCGGCCTCAGTGACGGAGGTGCACATCCCTAATAAGCTCACTGGCCAAAAATGTTACCTTGCATGTTTAGGGTGGTGTGCCAAAGACCATAGTGTGAAGTAAGCAGCTGAATTTGCAGGTGTATGGAAGTGTACGGTCATACGGGTCTACCAGCAGTGGCAAAAATCCCAGTCTACAGGGAATTCTCTTCAGAATTGTGCCGGGGAAGGCATCCACCAAATTTGGCCCAACTGCGGAATTCTTTGATGCAAGAGTAACTGAACATTAATGTCACCTACACCAAGAAACAGTCCTGTCCATGCCAAATTGATTACCACGGGTTATTCGTACTCATAGAGGTATTACACGCTATTACGTATGTTTCAGTCACAGGTGACACATTTTTTTGTCTGGTTATCTAGCAAATCTGCCTATTCAGCCTTCTGCAGTTTAGTCTCACCCATTCAAATTGATCAATCTCAGCGCTGCAGTGGCACTGACATGGTGATGGTGTGTTGTGCTGGTGTGAGTGGATCAGACACAGCAGGGCCGATGGAGTATTTAAACACTGTGTCCACTCACTGTCCACTCTATTACACGCTGCAGCCTAGTTTGTCCACTTTGTAAATGTAAAATCTGAGATGGTCATCTGTTACTGCCCAGTTTGTGTTAGTCATCTAGTCCCTCTAATCCTTCATCAGTGGTCACAGGACGATGCTCACAGGATGCTGTTGGCTGGTTAGTTTTGGTTGGTGGACGATTCTCAGTCCAGCAGTGACACTGAGGTGTTTGAAAACTCCAGCTGTGCTCCAACAATGTTGTGTCTGATCCACTCACACCACAAAGTCAGGGTCACTGCAGTGCTGAGAAAGATCCACTACCCAAATAACACATGCTCTGTGGTGGTCCTGTGGAGGTCCTGACCGTTGAAGAACAGGGTGAAATCAAGCTAACAATATACCTAATGAGGTGCTCAGTTAGTGTACATCGGCCTTCAAAGCACAGTAACAAGATCAGCCTGTTCAATTCTCATACATAAAAAGAAGTGGGAAAATAGTCATGGGAAAAGACTGTTACCAAGATGTGGTTATTGGAACCCTGCTACATAACACTGACCAAACCATGTCATGATGGTCCTGGGGGGCCGTTACCACTGAAGAACATGGTAAAAGTGGGCAAAGAAAGTATGCAGAGCGACAGATGGACTGCTGTCTGTAATTGTAGAACTGCAGAGTGCACATATATGGTAAGTGGAGCTGAAACAAGAATGAAGTGATGTATGTGTAAGTAATAGAAATACAAGAAGAATGTTGGACATGGCGTCTTGAAAATACTACTCAGCTCACGTTCCACATGTCATAAGGCCTATGCAACAGACACAGAGCCAACTTAACAGAGTGCTGAAGCAGCATTTTGCACATTTGTGCCACGAAAAAAAGTGAGATGCACAAACATCAAGGAGGTGTGCATGGACTTTGATGTGCTGAGCTATTTTCGATGACTTTATCATTTTTTCCCCCTTTTTCTTTTCCTGTGGGCTTTAGCTGCATTGAAAAGGAAAGAACATGACAGTCTCCATGGTCCCTAATCTGCATGTGCTGGATTTGCAGTCGTGCTCCCACTTCTACCTTGGAGAGCTCTAGCTCGTTCATTACAGCCAAACTCCAGCACCGAAAGCTTTTCAGAACCTCTCAGCTTGGTTCCCTAAACATGCATGGCAGATGAAGTGCTGGTTTCTACTGCTGAGTGTTAGAAACAGAGAGAGATGATGATTCATCACCAAGCCTCCATCCATCCCACAACGTGCTGTAGTATTTAATAGCGGTTCTGCTCAGATGCACAAGACTGCGACATCAATATATTATGTGGCCAGGACACCACAGCCTTACGCTGCGGGAGTGGCGGCCCGCAATCATTTTTAACATAAACGATATCTCACTTACGTCAGTTTAATGGCTGTGTCCAAGGTGGCGGCGGTGGTCACGTTTTGACGCCACGCAAAGAAGGTCAGAGCTGGGTCGTATGTCTCCAGAGTGTTGTGGACTCATGGCCCAGCTGTGATGAGTAAATGAAAATGTGTCCTCAAGCAGAAGAGGTCACTCTCTGGGCTTGTTCTTGGCTAGAACCTGTGCTTTGCTATTCATCAACCAGGAGTTCAGCAATGATGTATGAGCTGCCTGTTTTGGACCCTTATGCTGCTGAAAGGCACTGCATGCATACTGTCAGAAATGAAAGAAAGGAGCAACAGAGCTCCTGGAGGGTGAGGTTCTGTGCAGTCATACTTAATTTTCAAGTATGACAAATCTATGGACATAGAAAGACACTAGAATGTATGGTATATATTGTTGTTTCATTGATATAGTATTTTTTCTGTGCTACATACAAACTACTGTGCTGTACAAACGTCTAAGGCATCTGAGAAAATGGTATGCCCTTTATCTGGCCAATAAGCAATAAGCAATGAGTTAAAAACATCAGAAAATAGATTTCAGAAAATACAAATAAACAACATATTGCAATTTTATGAGTGGGAGCATTTTAGCTCTACCATTGCCGCTCAGTGAAACCCACTATTTACCTACTAAATCCGTTCAATACTTCATAAAAGTAATCAATCCTTCATTAAATTAAATGAGGTGCATGGCTGGTGGAATTCAGCAAACCCATGTGATAACACCACATTGATTTATCAGTACTCAGACTTTAGCAGAGCTCAGTAACACTGAGATTAATAACTGATCATCACACTGATTTATCAGTCTACTCAGACTTTAGCAGAGCTTTAGCAGAAACTTCAGTGTTTGTGAAGACGTTAACTGAGGTCTTCGTTAGAGTCCATCTTATGAGTATGTTTGACAGAATGTGCTTATTTAAATAGTTTTCAAACAAACATTGATGGTGTTTTTTGAAAAGATTGTATGTGTTGTTATTCAGATGTAAGTATTGTTAAAAATTATATGCAAAAGGTTTAAACATTGTAAGCAATATTCTTGACTTAAGACTTTTGTAAAGTATTGCAAACAGAAAAGTACCTGTTGTTGGTGTCAGTATGTATAAATGTTTGAACATCCTACTAAGTCAGTACCTAATATCATCTCCTTATATCTCCAGATATTACAGTTTATAGGTGTTGTTTGCCATTCTGCTATTCTGCTTTTAGGAATTTCCCCCATTCTTCCTTGAAGAACGCTTCTAACTCAAGCAATATTCTTGACCATCTTGCAGGCAAAGCATGTTTAAGATCAGATTTGGGACTGTGAGGGTTATACCAAATAAAATGCTTCAGGTTGCATTTCTTGAAGTAGTTCATGGTGGATTTTGAGGTATGTTTTGGATCGTTATCCTTTTACAGAAACCAGCCTCTTTTCAGCTTTAGTTTTTGGACTGACTGTGTCGCATTTGCTTCCAGAATTTGCTGATATTTAGCACAGTTCATTCTTTCATGCTCCCTGTTTCAGGGTCAGAGAATTTATTACACTCTGGAATTTACATTGACCATAGCAAATTACAATTCTTGACCTGCCTAATTACTCCTAATGAGTCAATTAAGGCCTACTGAGTTAATTAAGCTCTGATTAAGTGTACAAGTGTCCAGATTTTTGCTTCTCACATAACCATTTTTAATTCATTAAGCAATTGAACATTTGCAGAAAAATAAAATCATTTTCATTTTTATAAAGATAGATTGCTGCTGAGCTTGTAGTTTCTTCTCATCACATCAAAAATCAACAAGATATGTCTCCAAATTTTAGTACTGTGCAAAAGTCTTGGCACAAAACATTTTCCTGGCAATGTTTCCTGGGATCTTATCAATGTGTGGCCTTGTTATAGCAGTATTAAACTGCATGCAGGATTTGAAACATACAATGTGACACAAAATGTAACTACTTAATATATGAGATTATGATTGTTTTACCAAATGAAATGAACTGACATACAGACACAGAAGAAGATGCATTGCAACATGACCAGCCCCAATGAGCATGTCCATTACAGACTTTAGTGCAGCACTGGAGTGTTATAATGGATGAGACGCAAACACTTATGTCATCTTTTAAGCTTTATCCAAGTGTTCTGGATGTGGACATCGGGCAGGGTGAGAGGGAGATAGATAGGGAGAGAGTGTGTGTGTGTGAGACACACACAGAGAGAGAGAGAGGAGAGGAAGAAAGAAGGGCCTAGGTGGGGAGGGTTTGTGGGTGGAAGCATCTCCCATTTGGTAAATGAATGATTTAAGATTCTAGCCCATGCACTTGTGCTTTTGACGAGATAGAGGGTCACAGGGAAGGAGAAGAGGCATACGGCTGAAACATGGCTTTTCAATTTTTGCCCAGCCCTAGGAAAGCCCTGCGCAAAAGCCAGAATGCACGGCTTATGGCAGCTGTGACCCACTTAATTCATTCATCCCACAAACTACATCAGAATAGTGGAAAACAGAAGCAGCTGTAAAAGTATTCTCCTGAGGGGCTCGCGATAGCCTCCAGCCATTCCAATAACTCTGACATGTAACAATCACACTGCTGATGGAAACACGGGGGCAACATGATGGCCGAGTGGGCTTCAGGTCAGTAGTCACTCTTAAAAATGAAGGTGCCTAAAAGGATTCCATTTTAGTTTCCTGAAGAACCATTTTTAAATGAGACGTGTGAGAGAACACATTTAGCGTTTAAAGAACACGACGTCATGTAAAGGTTCTAAACTAATTCCTCCACAGAACCATACATACAAGAACCATTTAGAAGAATGGTTATTTTTGTGTTGAGTGTTACAGTCTTACTTCACCTAGCAGAGACCAAGCTCCATGACAGCCATGTTGAAAAGATGACAGCTCTTTTCAGACCCTCTATTTATGAAAGCAGACTATTGTACAGGTGCTAAAATGAGTCTCTGGACAGGTTAGTTTTTTCACGCAGCGTATGCTAGTTTCTCAAAATGTAGGTTTCTGTAGTTACCTTTATTATCCTAAAGCGTGGTCTCAGCTGAATTGTGCATTAAATGAATCTCCTGCTGACTCGATGAAAGACAGCAAAGAACTCTTTCGTATTGAAAGACTCAAACTTTGCAATTCAGAACTTGCTACTTAGCATGATTATAGCCAAGTTGACTTGTGGGTGAGACTTGCAGAGCTCTATATTACAAATGATGCAGCCTATATTAAATCGCCATTGTTATACCAGACCATGACAATTTGATTAGGCTGCCTCTAACTCCTAATATTAATTAGCCTTCTCTGAAATCTTCTGGAAATCTGGAAATTATACAAATAATACATTTCTTTCATTTTTAATTTATGTCTATCAAATAGAATTATGTTTGTGTTTAAAGTCTGCCGGTATTACAGGACTACTCTTGCCTCAGTTACATGCATTAATAATCAGAACACAGTCAGATTTCTTCAGTTACCTGAATTACCCATATATATTAGGTAATATATTCTGAGTCACTCCTTGACAATCTGGCACGACACCATTGCAGTCTTTGACGACGTTGACGTGGTGTTAAGGGCAGTCGCCATAACAGCCTCCGTGCTGTAGTCCTGTGTGGTGCAGCCGTCTGCCAATGGTGCTGGCACTAGGAGGATGACTCATGGAGCGCATCACTGCTTGCTGAATGTTTGCAATTGTGGCTGATGGCTCAGTCAGGTACAGCAATAAGGCCCATCCTTGCTTAAAACCAAGAATGAAACTTGAATCATTCACATGTATCACAATGTCAAACCTACTGTCAAAAGTTTCATTCCTGTCGGTGGATTCCTTCTGGGTGCAACTATAAATATACTATTTATGTTAATTATAATATATGATATGATCATTTTTTCCTTTTTAATTTTAAATTTCAGGCAAAATATTCATTTTATGTGGTAACTTTCTCTGAAGCTGCTTTTACAAGGAACATCTTGGCCCTATCACCTGATCAAATCTGACTTTAGAATGGTGCATTTCACATCAAATCACTCAGAACCTTAGCAGTTTAAATAGGCCACAATGTTGTAAAATGGGTATTTTTTTATTTCAAAGTTGAGCTATAATATTAGGAATGTAGTAATATGTGTAAAGAGACACTGGGGCTTCTAATATTTGAAACACACTTAGACCATCAGTTAACCTGAATGCTAATTCATTCAAGCAAGTCACAAAGCTAAAATTAATGCAGCCAGCTGTGGCCAAGTTGCCTTGACAACACCTGCGACTGAAATCTTAAGGAGGTATTTTCACAATGACGTGTCCAGGTTGTTTCTGTGTAGTATGTGGCTAGCATACATGTTTGCAGCTTAAACTGTTCTGAATGCGTTCAGATTATGCATCGTGATCAACTGCATACACGCAGCAGCGTGTTCTGGAGAGCACTCCATTTGTGCGTTCTCTGCGCACAGATGAGCCTTCATTTCACATTACATCTTCTGCTCGGAAACCTGTGAAACGCTAAAGAAACATCAGGCAGTTCATGTCAAAAGCGTGATTAATTTATGCAGGCTACACTCTCTCCTGGCTGCGACAGTATGCGAAGTATGTAATGCCTGCTGGGTCTCCCATATACTGGTGATATGTAAATTTCCCTTAACACCACCAGAAAGTCGTGCCTCACATGTTAGCAAGAACGTTGATCTTAGAGATTGGGTTTTGGATAGACATGTTTCTGTTAACAGTTATCACTGACTTATCTATGCTCCGCCCACAAATATGTTATTATGTAAAAGCAGTTATATAATGTTGAGTTTCCTGTTGGAGCTACAGTCACACTGGACATAACCGTAGTTCTCCATTTCCTTGAGAAATGGGCATGACCGAAGCTGATGCTAAATACTAACAAATGATAACATAAAACTCCTTAAACATAAACGGTACAAATACAAACGTGAACATGCTGTAATTGTATCAGATAATTATTAACTCAGGGACGTATGGACGTAATGCTGCACACTCAGTCACACCAAAACAGTTGAACGGTGGTACGATAGACGGTAGTGGGGTGACTTGTGTGCAGATGCGGTTAACAAAGGAGCTAACATCCAGTGTGTAAGATAACTTGTCTAAAACTACACGGGACTACATGTATCAAGCAGTTTCTCTCTCATGGGCTTATTTATTGCTAGTGAGGAAGAATGGGAAAAGGCTTAGATACAGGTTACATTACTTTTAGATGCTCTGTGCTGTATATGAAGAACTCCTTCTTCAAAGGTCAGCACAGCCAGCAGTAGTGCTATAAAGTCGGGAATACTCATCGTCATGAAATTTTTGACATAAAAGTTTCTCATTGCAGAAAATTCCACTGAAATGTTATGTTACTTACAAATGTTGGTGTAGCTGATCCTGTACATTGCATAAAAAAATGTGCCTCCATGCTACCTTTAGCTCAATTGAACATCAAAACATTGGCATTTTTCCCTACAGCATTATCTTTCACATCGTTCAAAAAATAGTTGAACAAATAGCTGCACCCAGAAGGGATCAACTGACAGGAATGAAACTTGGTGGGCAGGTTTGACATTGTGAGACAAGCACTGATTCAAGTTTTACGCTCAGTCGCTCATGTGATGTAAGGAAGGACTGGGCTTATTGATGTTCCTGACTGACCCAACAGCCACAATCGCAGACATTCAGTGAGCAGTGATGCCCTCCATGAGTCACCCTGTTAGTGCCAGCACCAGTGGCAGATGGCTGCATGATACCGGACTACATGCATCAGCATGAAGACTGTTACGGTGACTGCCCTTAACACCACATCAACGACGCTAAAGACAGCTATGGTGTCGTGCTAGAGTGTCATGGAGTGACTCAGAATGACAGCAGAAGAGTCCTGCTTTTGTCTTGGTGGAGATGACCAGCGAATCAATGGTCAGCACCCAGATGAACGGTTTGTTGTCACTCCACCTCCACCCCTACTGCAAAATCTGCAGGAACTACGTGAGAATATTCAAGCTGCATGGGATGGATTATCACAGGACACTGTTAGGAATCTCTACAACTCATGCCGAGACGTCTGGCATGTTGCATTAGCATACGTGGCGGCCTGACGACATACTGAGAGACACTACTTCTGTATGTGTAGCTTAATAAATATTGCCCACATCATTCTAAATGTATCATCATTTATTGTTCCTGGTAACCTTTATCTTCCTTCCCAATAGCACTGCAATCCCACACTTCCTTCTGGGTGCAACTATATTTTTTTGACTATGAGTGTAAATATTCTTTGATATTAATTGCAAGCTCTACATGTAGGTATTGTGACAAAAACTAAATAATGTGCTACAGTTTCCCATTAGCTTCAATAGGACTGCATTTGTAGGCAGAGCTTGGACAGGTCATTTCATTCATGTGAGTTAAAAAGCAGCCATTTATCACCATCACACTATACATTTTATTCTTTCCCTCATCTAGTGCAACTTATTCAACTCATTGACGAATTAACAAGCCACTTGTATGCTGGGTCAGGTGTGTTAGAGTAGCATTCACATGACTGGCTGCCTTGATGGTTGCCTTCATCTAATTTCTGTGCCATAATGAAGCCAGATGGTACTCCTTTTCTTAGAATGATGGTACTATGCTACACATAGCTAGATGACTAGCCAATACACTGAATATTAAAATATCAAGGACAACATTTTTTTACATTTAGTGGAGCCCAGGGGAAGAGGTGCTATAAAGAGTAGAGGTGAAGGATATTGCCTGTGTTCTCCGAGGCCCATTCATAGCAGTTTACTGAATGAGGGTACTGTACTGCCTGAAGCATTACAGAGTTATCCATCAGAGCTATATCTCACTTTAGTCCATAGCAAAGCTATTATTAAAGTGATCTTTCAATTGTATTTGTAATGGTCATGTTTATTTAAATACACAATATGGCCAAATGTATGTGGACAACCCTGTATAAAATGAAGCACATAGCCATGCAATCTCCATAGACTAGCTTTGGCAGTATAATATGTTGGTTTTTTTTAGTTCAGTGGCTTTAAACGTGGCACCATCATAGGATGCCATCTTTGCCAGTTCATGAAATTTCTACCTGGCTAAATCTGCTCTGGTTAACTGTTTACTATCGCTATTAAACTCTTACTATTTAAATACTATTAACTATTCCTGTGAAATAAAAGCATTTGGAGCAACAACAGCTTGATGCACGCATATAGGGTGAAGCCGCTAAATGCTAAAGAGCATAGTGTGTAAAAATGACCCATCCTCTGCTAGCCTGTTTCACTCACTACAAGTTCCAAACTGCCCTTGGCAGCAACATCAGCAGAAGAGCTGTTATTCAAACAGATTCCATAGCCAAACAGCTGCATACAAGCCTATGTGCAATGCTAACTGTTAACTGGAGGGGTGTAAAGCACACTGCCCCTGGACTCTGGAGCACTGGAAATGTGTTCTCTGGAGTGATTAATTTTGCCTTACTATTTGGCATTCTGATGGTTAAATCTGGGTTTGACGGATGCCATGAGGATGGTACCTACCGGAATGTGTAATGCCAACAGTGAAGTTTGGTGGAGGAGGGATAATGGTCTGGGACTGTTTTTCAGTGTTTGGGTCTCTTAGTTCCAGTGAGGAGTCATGTTAAGGCGTCAGCATACAAAGACATTATAGTCAGTTTGTCGATGGTCCCTTCCTGTTCCAGCATGGCTGTGCCCCTGGACACATAGTTAGGTCCATAAAGCCATGGTTTGACAAGTTTGGTGTGGAGGAACTACAGGGGCCTACACAGAGCCCTGACCTCAACCCCACTGAGCACCTTTGGGATGAATTGAAACGTTTAATGCCAACCAGGCCTTCTTGTCCAACATCAGTGCCTGAAGGGACTCTTGGGGAAAGCCTTTACAGAAGAGTGGAGGCTGTTATAGCCACAATTGCTCCATATTAATGCGCATGGTTTTACAATGGGATGTCCAACAAGCTCAAATAGGTGTGATGGACAGGTGTCCACATATTTGTGATTGTAGAGTGTATGCAAAGGTCTCATATAACGAAGTCCAAAAGTCTGAAAATGTTTTTGTCACAAACTACAATTTTTAAACAAGCACACACATCAGTAGCCTTTAATTGTTATGCTCATATAACAGCCAAAAATTGACTGTGTATCCGACAACAACGGCGGCTTTATGCTTTTATAATGCAGTGGTATAAAATATGGTAGTACACAGAAAGTTCCAGTTCTACA
Source organism: Semaprochilodus insignis (assembly GCA_034552555.1). Lineage (NCBI taxonomy): Eukaryota > Metazoa > Chordata > Actinopteri > Characiformes > Prochilodontidae > Semaprochilodus > Semaprochilodus insignis. Next base: position 5,949,149 of record CM067491.1, read on the forward strand.
TGTTGATGCCTTTTACTGTCCAGTGTGGACAAGTAGCATTTTGCATGGCCTGATTCACGAATACTACCTTTGCATTGCCTGAGTGATGCAGAATTTTAATATTTTTATTTTGCATTCTTGTTAACAGCTTAGAGCGTTCACACAGCTGGCTTGAGCAGTGTGGCAGAGTGTCCCAGATGTGGCTCTGAAGTGGTGCTCCATCTAGAGAATAGGCATCAAGTGCTGCACACAGCATGGCACGCTTAACACAGTAAAAAACAGCAAAATGATGAATGCCAATAAAAATGGAACCAAAAGCTTCAAAGATAGAACTTTTTGTTCTATCATGTATGCCAGTTATCAAAAACATATTTCCTGCAGGTCAGGTCAGAAAATCATTAAGGGCAAACAAGTACAACATGAGTTTAGAAATGATCTTATTAAGTAAAACAAAATATTCATATATCCATATAGTTGGCTATTCATCAGTTTGGAAGATGGATATCTGTTAAAGCAGATACCAACTCTTGTACCATTTCAAATTGTAGATTTACTGATTCTGGGGCTGTATGCAAAAGACGGAAATGGGACAGCTGGATGAACATTTTTGAATTAGTTGAAGCTGTGGGCTCATGAGTGGCACAACCCTCTACACCGCAAAACATGATATCATTGAAAGTGAAATCATCTGAAACCCATTTCTCATTACTCATTATGAAAAACAATAATAATCCTAAAGTCCTGTTTAGCACTATATCTAACCTAACTAGTAACATTAAACAGTTTGAAGATTGTATTCAAACAACATACAGCGGTGATACAGATTTTTCAATGACAAAATAGAACACAAACCCAAAATACGCTTGTAAATCTAATAACACAACATGACATGTGCCCTGCCGGCCCAATAGGTGAACTGCTATCCTTTAGCCCTATCCGACAGAACGAATTAGTCAAACTGATTAGCTCATCCAAATCCTCAACATGCATCCTCGACCCAATACCAACAAAATTACTCAAACAGATCATCCCCTGTGTGGTTAAACCTCTGCTCGCTATAATAAACTCGTCCCTCAGTCTTGGACATGTACCGAAATCCTTAAAACTTGCAGTCGTAAAACCCTTAATTAAAAAGCCAGAACTCGATCCCAATGAGCTGGCTAACTGTAGACCAATTTCTAATCTCCCCTTCATAGCAAAGATCCTAGAAAAAGTGGTCTCACAATAACTATGCTCGGACCCACACGACAACTCTCTTCATGAGATGTTTTAGTCTGGCTTTAGACCTTTTCACAGTACTGAAACAGCATTAACTAGACTAGTAAATGATCTCCTTATGTCGCTTGATATCTCTATATTTGATCTTCTAGATCTCAGTGCTGTTTTTGATACTATCGACCACACGATCCTCCTTGATAGGCTAAAAAATCGGGTTGGCATTAAAGGACAGGCTTTATCCTGGTTCAGATCATATCTGACTGACCGCTATCAATTTATTAGTTTCAACAATAAACACTCTGATCATAGACTAGTGAGATACTGTGTCCCTCAAGGATCAGTGCTCGGGCCTCTTCTTTTCTCTCTTTACATGCAGCCACTTACATAATCCGCAGTTTCGACGTCAGCTTTCACTGCTATGCAGATGACATGCAACTCTATATATCGGCTAAACCAAATGAGGCTTTAAACCTAAATAAACTTGAAGAATGCGTTAATAATATCAAAAACTGGATGGATAACAATTTCCTTCAACTTAATCCAAACAAGACTAAGGTCCTGCTACTTGGACCCAAACCAGAGAGAACTAAACTCTCCCAATTTGTCCTGAATTTAGACAGCCACACTATTACTCCAAACTCCACTCTAAAAAAAAATCTAGGCGTCATCTTTGATACCAGTCTCTCTTTTGATGCACATGTTTGTAACATAGTTAAGACAGCATTCTTCTATTTGCGTAACATCGCTAAACTACGCAATATCTTATCCTTAAAAGATACGGAAAAGCTGGTGCATGCCTTTATAACCTCTAGGCTGGATTATTGTAACACCCTTTTAGCCAGATGCTCCAATAAGGCTCTGCATAAGCTCCAGCTGGTCCAGAATGCAGCTGCTAGAGTCCTTACAAGAACAACAAAATATGATCATATATCCCCAATATTGTCATCATATATCCTGCAGTATCTTAGTGAATTACTTCAGTCATACAAACCCACACATGCGCTCCGCTCACAAAATAACGGCCTGCTGACAGTCCCTAGAATTAGAAGAACCACAGCAGGTGGTCGAGCCTTTTCTTGTGCAGCCCCAAACTTGTGGAATCATCTCCCTTTTTCCGTTCGGGACTCAGACACACTCTCTACATATAAAACTAGACTCAGACTTGCATGCACTAGCTTTTGGCTGATATCATCTGTTGCCACTGCAATTCTCTTACATTTCTCTATAAATGGACTAAATGTACAAACTGTTTCCCTCTCTCCTGCCCTCTCATCTGTCTTCTCTATGAGCTGATCGATCCTGATGGATAGCACTGAGGAGCTACCAGTGCAGAGGAATTCTCCAGGATTCTCAGGATTACATCCACTAAATCATACAACAATTTGCAATGCCTACCTCTCAGTCCTCCTAATCAGTCTCTCTCATTCTTTCTCTCACTCTCTCTCCACACTCCCTTTTTCTCTCTTTGTTGAGCCCAGGAGTGACATTTCTCCTGAGTGATCACATGGGAGCCCCCAGAACTGCTAGAGTAACCAGAGCATCCAATGTGAGTCTCCTGCCCTGGTTCTCCAGCTCGTCACCTGACATGACTACAATGACTACAATGACCACAATAGAGCTGCCAGCACCCGGCTCTGATCATGAACTCTATCCCTCACTTAAACAGAGAACCTTTGGGTTGGCTCTACTTTTGAAACTACTACCTCCTGGATTAATCAGGATGTATCTAATAGATGCTCTAAGCTCCTTTTCCTGTTAGCTCTGTCTTTCTCTCTTCACCTGAGGAGGATGGGTTCCCCCCTCGAGCCTGGTTCCTCTCAAGGTTTCTTCCTCAACACTGTTGCCTCTGGCTTGCTCATAGGGGGTTTGGACCCGGATTTCCTTTCCTACGTCTATACATGGACTCTGTGTTTTTCTTTTCCTTTATATAAACTGCTTTTCTGTGAAGCTGCTTTGAGACAACATTAGTTGTAAAAAGCGCTGTACAAATAAATATTGATTGATTGATTGAAATTTCAATAGCTATATCACTATAGATCTCACTATACTGGAAGATAATTTGGCTTATTTTTTAACAATATGGTTCAAACCAGCAAAGCTATCTGGCAATAGGTTGTTTCCATATGACGTCATGTAAAATATGTTATCGTTAACGGAAGCTCAGTGCAATCTAACTGAGAATCCACAAGGAGCTATTACTGAGTAGCAAAAGCTGTTGTTCATAAGTGAGAACCATAAAGAAAATTGAAAACACATTGCTTACTGCACTATTTAAGGTGGCAGATAGGAAGCTGGCATCAACTTTGTACAGTCAGGAGGAGCAGAGTTTTATATTTTGCACATTTTATCTTTGTGTGCGCACTGGTGATAGATTTAAAACAACAGCTACAAGCAAAACTACTAACACTTAAACTGGGGTCAACAGTTACACAACAGACAATGTAAATAACTTAACCTGCCCTGCAGCTGAAATGAGCTGCAATGCCTTCTCCGTCTTGTTTCACAGTGATCCACATCTTTAGTGATTTTAGTTTCACTGGATCCCTGAGAGTGGTTACCTATGATAAGTAAACAACCATAACATTAATGTCAAGAAGTGCTGTGGCTTTGGATTCGTGTTGCTAGGTTAGTCCAAAGGACAATAAAGATTATAACATATGTCTAATAGAAACTAAGACAAGAGAGGGATGGAAAGCGGAAGAAGGAGAAAACAAAATCTTTACAAAAGTTATATCATGTATTTTAGCCTACTTGTTGTATTATGGTGTTTGCTGCAGGCTCTGGAGCTGGGGGGGCATGCGGCGTAGCATTGGCATGCAAAGCCACACTACTTGGGTTAAATAAGGACATTCTTTATAGCTGCTGTTGTTATTGGATAGTTGTGTTTTGAAATGTGTCTGAGGAGGCTGGGTTCTGTGGTGTGTGTCTGTCCACCCTTCTCATGTACCTATCCTCCCATGTTACCCCCTCCCTGTGTTGCATGCTGGGCAGTGCTGGGCTGGGCAGTTGTTAGTCTGTATTAAGACTGCTTGTTGGAATGCCTGTTTCAATAAAAAGCATTTGCCTGTTGGTGTGCAGTGCTCTCCTTGATTTCTTCTGCACTGATACTACAATATGTTGGCTTGCATATGTTAGCCTAGTCCAGTGTTCAGTTCAGTCAGAGCGATTTGGTCTGGCTGAAGGTCACTTTGGTGAATGGACATTACACATATTATACAACAACCATAAATAACAGCTACTGGTAGAAAGTATATACATATACGTTCTTTAACATCAACGCATACAGAATACCTCATTTTCATTGTAGTGGGGCCCTTGATTGATGAAGGCCTCACTCCTCCAGCAGCAGGTTTTAATGAGTTAAAGGAGACAAAGCCAAAGTTTCCAGATATACTGCTGACAATACGTTAGGTAACATAAGGTCAATCCCTAAAGCTTTGATGAAGCACCAGTTGTAAAAATCTGGCTTTGAAAAGATCAACATTGGCCCAGTGCTAACATATTAATAGCATCTCTGAAACCCTCTGAGACACAAGGCCTCAAGAAACCTCAGCTCTTCTCTTTTAACTCACCAAGAAAACGCAAACATCGTTTAGTCTGCCCTTGATTTTTTTTTTCTTTTCCTATTTTCATTGAGTTTTGGCTGTGTGCATTCAAAAACGCATAAGCAGATGAAGCTTGCTAATAGCATAAGCATAAGCTGTCTTTGTCATTGTTGTAGAATCACAAAGTAAAGCTCAGCGTAGTGACTGTTGTCCTTGTATATAACATGGTAATGCTGCAACTGTGTAGTTGAGCTGACAACTTCATATCTTGTGCCTTCTGCTTTTTTTTACCCCACTAGAGTACATGTGAAGTATTCGAAATTCTTGACAAAGCACTTTCTTTGCTGAGATGCCACATGCATGCTAAAACACAAGGGGACAGTTGGCTTAAAAGCACTGCTGCAGCTAAAGCTTGTACTGTACTTAGGGAGCACCGCGTTCAAGAGAAATTGGGTCACGATTAATGACAAGGGACGAAGCCTGTGAAAGGGGCTGCAACCTAGTGAAAAGAAAAACACAAAAACGAGAGACTAGAGGGGGATTTCATGCACGTTTCTCAGTGGCTTTGTTTGTGTTGTAAATGGCAAGGTCATGTTGTTTAGGGTAGCTGTTGATATGAACTGTATGAAGATCTTGGGTGCTAATTGAACAGATGGCAGACTGTCATTTACTTGATCGGTTACATTTTAACCTTTGAATCTGAGACAAAAGTACATATTTCTGCTTTTTAGTCTACACTTCTCCCGTAATAGAATGATTTCTTAATGCTGCCTTTGAATTTATGAATTCATGATTTGATAAGAGGTGTCATGGATAATTTGTTTATATTTACTATCTTATTTTATTTAACATCATCTAACAAAGGTAAAAAGTCATATATTATTATTTTTTTCTTGAGTCGAAAACTACTATTTGAGCAGAACAATATGAATAGGAATACACTTTACACGCTGGTCACCTGGAAACATCAATAATAAGCCTTAATGATATGAAATGCATCTTGAGTGTGTGCACAAAACATTCACAGTGCATCCAGCAATAAGGGCAGAATGATGCTTGTTATATACAGTGGCACACAGAAAGCTCTATTTTCACTTGTTGATACAGTTTACTATGCCAAACATACTTATACTCAATATGACCAACAAAATCTCCAAAATGGCAGCTTTGCAGGAGAAGCACAAAAAAACCCTAACAATTTCTGACATGCACTGTAAGTTTTTTTTTTCCTGGTTGCATAAACCTTTAAAAATAAACTTTATGCAGATTGTTAGTGAAAAATAGATGCTCAAATAAAAAGCTTTAGCCTGCTTCACCCACAATTCATGACCTTCTGTCTTAGGCGTTCTTAACTAATTAAAAATTCAGCAGCAGTGTGTGTCAGAGTGGTGCTGTAGCAGATTGGTTCAGTTGGTCCTTCATTGTGTAGTGACAGTAATTATGTCCGGGACACTGTTGAAAAACCTTACAATATGTTGTAGAATGTTTGTAAATCTGGAAACCCGTCCAGTCTTCCCAAGAGAAACTCAGACTGAGATTTGAAGAGTGAATTGTTGCTCATTTCTTAAACTGGAGAGAAAAGAAGAGATGTAGGATCTCATTTAATATGTGTAAGTCCAACTAGAATAGAGTGTTTACAGCAGGAGAATTGTTAAACCAAACATTTTGTTGTCTTTAGAGCTAGTATCAGCTCCGCTATGGCGAGCGAGTTAGCAGCCAGGCAGCATGAGACACTCCCCAAATACCAGGCTGTATGATCTGAAGTAAGAGCGGAGCTTGATTTTTACCACTCTTGTGAATCTTTAGGTACTGTTTATCTGATGGGGGGGGGGTTGTTAGGATTGAATTAATTAAGCACTGATGAATTTGATATTATACTTTATGCCATTTTCTGTTAAATATTTTTTCTGCCTTAAAAGATTATTCATTTTTACTGAACCCCTTTTCGCAGTAGCCAAAAATCAGTGCTTGTTTTGGAGGTATTTAGTTTAACTCTTTTTTTTTTCTTTAATTGTGATGAAACAGACACTCATCAGTAAAAAAAGATTGGTTGCACCCAGAAGGAAGTGTCGGATTGCAGTCCTATTGGGAAGGACGATAAAGGTTACCGGGAACAATAAATTATGATAAATTTAGGCTGAGATGGGCAATATTTATTGAGCTACGCATATAGTAATAGTGTCTCTCAGTATGGTGTTGGGCCACCATGTTTGCTAACACAACATGGAGTTGTAGAGATTCCTAATGGTGTCCTGCGATAATCCATCCCATGTAGCTTGAATATTCTTCACCAAGACAAACAGGACTCGTCACTGAAGATGACCCGCTGCCATTCTGGTGCAATACTATTGCAGTCTTCGGCAACGTTGACGTGGTGTTAAGGGCAGTTGTCAGGATAACTAATGGAGGGCGTCACTGCTTGCTGAATGTCCACTGCTGTGGCTGTTGGGTCTGTCAGGTACAGCAATGTCACATGCATAGTCGAGCCTGAAACCTGGATCATTCACATGTCTCACAGTGTCGAAGCTACCCACTAAGTTTCATTCCTGTCGGTTAATACCTTCTGGGTGCAACTTTTTGTGCAACTATTATTTTGATGATGAGTGTAAATCATTTGTACTGAACCCTATTTCACAGTAGCCATAAAGTTTTGGACGTCTTCAAATGAACTCTTTTTTCTTCAATGTTGATGTAATACATTTTCATGAAAATGTGTTTGGTGAAGCCAGTGAACTGGGTTTTCATCATTTGAGGTGAGCGAGCAAGTAATGTGTGTAGAAAGCATTGACAAAAACCTGGAACAAGCCTACCATTCTGTTAACATCCCACAATGCGTAAGGAGTAAGAGCCAGCTATGGCTTTCAAATCAAGATGAGACATAAGGTCAAGATAAGAATAAAGTTGGTTTGATCGGAGGGGTTGATCCATACCAAATCGATAAGATCCTTATGTATTATTGCCATGTTATTGCCTTTGCCAACACCTTACAAACTGCTGTATTTACATAGTCAAGATGCTTTATTGCCTAACGTTGGCTTTATGAGTGCCACTGCCACCGGCAAGTGTGACATCAGTAAAATACTATCAATTTTTATACTCAAAAATTCAGATCACATATTGAATGTGACATAATACGTAACTCATATGAACTTGTGGTGTCGCAGCCCTGACCCTGCCGGCTAGTTAAACACGCTGACAATGGCAGTGCATTTTCACTGATGGGTGTTGGGGAAACTAATGTATTTGTGAGTCTGCTGGATGGCTGAGACAGATGTTCACCCCTATGAGCATATCCCTACATCATTTAGTAGAAGAATGCAGCAATATTAATGTGGTACAACTCTACAGGGTATAATGAGGTGATAACTTCATCAGTGTTACATAGCCGCGTAGTACGGTTCAGTTAGTCAGTAAATAAATCACCAGCTTCTTGATCCTGTAATTATAGCAATGATAAGGCTAAGTGTTAATGGAGTTCGTATTGTTGCACCCACCACAAGTCACACTGCCTACTCGGGAGCTCGGAAAGCATGCCCATGCGGAGGGTCTCGTAAAAAGAGACATTCATGTTGTCAATGTCATTGTCTGTTAGTGGAAAGATGTGTTGTTGTTGTTGTGTATTGTTTTGATTATGCTCTGCTGTGGGTTGGTGAGCATGTTCTAGTGGTCATTGTCTGCATGGGTTTTATGGCTTGAAGTGACCTCCTTGGTCCTTTCCTTGTAGTTCATGTACCTTTTCTGCTGGTGTCAGTAAAAAAGCACTTGTAATGGAAATCACAGATCCTCCCAGGTATCCCACTTCTGACACCAAATGTAGCATCTTGGCGAAGAAGGAAACTGCCATGATTTCTGCTTTGAGAAATGTTCTTCTATTGACAACATACTGTGAACGGCAGGTGCACACCTCCCTGACCTTTTGGCCTCTTGAGCTCCTTAGAGGCAGAGCGGCCCATGGCCAATTCCGCAATATATTCGGCTATGTGTGGGATGAAGAGTAAACTGAGGAAAGTCATTAAGAGTCTGAACACGTGACGTGGCTTTGCATTTGTGACGAGAAGCATTTCAGAGACTGCAGTGATTTTTTTCGACCCAGTGGCAGAGCAAGTTTCCCACGCCACTCTCCTTATGCTGTCTGATGCTCTCTGATGCTTCTAATCAGGCGAGGACACATGCTGTGACCCAGGGAACAAAAAAGCAGAGTCATAAAAATCAATATTTCATGGTGTCTGTAGTTACTGTAAACAGTGTTGATTTTTGAGGAGGGACTGGGCAGCTATACTGAAGCATCGACGCTCCTCCATGAACAATAGCACAATAGCCTTAATTGAGGAAACATTAGGGCCGATAATGGCTCAGTGGATAAAGGCGCTATACCAAGAAGTGATGGCTCATATTATAGGAGGTGCGCCGTGGGATGCTGACTCATTACCGGAATACTGGAGGCTGTAATCTTCCTCTGGCTGCTTCCATTGTCCTGTTCAGAAAGGCAGAACTCCTCGCTTGCTTTAAGGTGCCGCAACATGGCACCCCTCCCTCCACCTTCGCTAAAGCCCTGCTGCCTTGAATGTGAAATAAGACTCGTCAGTGGACAAACTAAGATGAAACGAATGCTGCGAGACATTCAGGCCATTTCTTGTTCTGATGTTTTGTAGTACTCATGGTGCTCCTCGTTTCATTAATCCGCGCTCATTTATATTTCCATATAATATGGCCTCTGACGTACGCGAGACATGTTTATAATGTAATTGCACTCTTCTTTGAACGTGTGCGTTCCTCCGAGCCCAATATATCTTTTAAAGTCCAGGGGAAAACTTCACAAGAAGCATTTAAATATTTCATTAGCAAGTATGGATGGCATGGTGAAAAAAAGTGGTAACTTAGCAACTGCTTCCAGTCTTTATAATCAGAGGATTGTGTAGGCTGTTCATTCAGAGACGCTTGCTGCTCACACGCCAAAATACATCAGACTTTAATTTATTTACTCTTTTTCCCATTATGTAACAGTTTCTTCCTTCCTTTGCACACATCTGCATCCTCTTGAACCCTTAGCGTTAGGTGTAGTGGCTGCCGTGTTGTTCTGAGACATTATCTCAGTTAAGTGTATAATGACTGCAATGCCAGAACTGCAAACAGTCAAACTACAAAGCAGGCTCAGTGCAATTGCAGGTCTGACTCCACCAGTGTGGGCTGAGCCAGTAAGTGCTATCTAGCAGTGGCCATGGACTTTTTTAATGCCAGAATCAACTCAAAGCAGCCAAACGTACTGACCATGTAAGACAGCCTGTCTTATACATAAAAATAAGCTATTCCTATAAGATACAGTCCAGTGAAAACATCAGAGCCCACCCTTCATTTATTTCAATTCCAATACAAGTCAAAGCTCTTCATCATCAGAAAATAATCTCACCGGACAAACAGTTCATCACCTTGTGTATTTGCAGGTTCCTGCAGATGGCGCTGCACAAGGATGATGGGGCTATTCTGTAAATACCTGCAGGTGTGTGATGGGATTCATAGATTGAGAAGAGGTGGTACAGTACAGTGAATGTCTCGTCCCATGTGTGGTAAATGGCTCCAAAGCAGATGTTACTGATTGGCTAAAAGGAGTGATTGTATTTGGGTGTGCCAAAGACCATAGTGTGAAGGAGGTAGCTGAATCCGCAGGTCTATGGAAGCGTACAGTCATATGGGTCATATGGGAAATTCTCCTCAGAATTGCACCAGGGAAGGCATCCACCAAATCTGGACCAACTGCGTAATTCTTTGATGCAAGAGTGTCTGAACATTGATGTAGCCGACATCCAGAAACTGGTCCAGTGCATACTAAATCAAATCAAATCACTAAATCAAACCGTACATTTCAGTCACAGGTGATTATTTTTTGTCTGGTGAGCTTATATTTCATAGGAATTTTAAAAAATGATCTGTAGTATTATTTTTTCCACACCTCCAAAGTTCAGTCTTAGAAGGTGATTGTATTTGCTGTAAATCTCAAACACATTTAATGATGCTCCTTATAGTGATGGTTAAAAGACTGTACGTACTTGGTAATATTAATATTCAGAAAGTTTTGTTTTTACTTGAACTACACCCCTGTTGTAAATGCTAATAAAAAGTTGGAAATAAAACCCAAAAAAACCCAAAAACTTATTCAGTGATGTTGAGGTCTAAACTCTTGGGTCTTTGTCTAAGCACACCAACAGCTTCCCAGTTTGATAGGCAAATGTCCATCTTTTTTCCTATTTGCTTTTCACAGTCACGACTCATATGCATTCTTTTGGACTGAGCCGTTTTCTCACAGTGGAAGGATAGACAGAAACATGTATGTATTTTTTCAGTTCTAACGCAGGAGTGGAGCTCCTCTCTCTCAAAAATGCTGAAGTCTTTAAAAGATCAATTTGTAAGATGACATAACCTGTCAAATTCATACTCAAACAAATAGGGGGCAGTATATCACCAGAAAGATGAGTTGTCCACCCATATCATACGAAGCAATGTGCACAGTCCCTTGTACCAAAGTTATAGGAAGGTCAGTTCACTTGGCGGCAATCTTTGCAAAGTCCCTAGGCAGTTATTTCCAGCCATACAAGACCAGACATCTATCTCTTTGAATGGGGAAAGTTGGCAGGACCTTCAGCATCATTGAGGTTACTTCTCCTTTCGTTGGCTACCTGCTAGTCCAGCCAAGAGCATCTCCTGCAACAAGTTTGATGAGGTTAGAATATGCCGTCAGGACAGCAGGGGTATTTCTTCGTCCTCTCATGATGGACTGATTCGACTCTACAGTGACTCACTATCGCCGCTTGAGGTACAAAATGGTATTGCAGGCAGGATAGACTGGGGCTAGCTTGTTAGCATGCCAGTAGATACCTCTGCAATACATTCTTTGACATACTGTCAAAACTCTTATTCTTCATATTCTGTTCTGTTGATAATTTTAGGCTCTAGCGCCATCACCTGATCAAACCCAGCCCTCCCACACCCCTACCCCGCAAGAGGGTAATAGGTCTAGATAACAAGCTACCTTCTTAAAATCTTATGCAAGGCTATTATCTAACCTCCTCTGAAATATCTGCTAAAAAATGAATAACTATTTTGACTGGAAATTAAATAAGTGATGGGTGGTATCTGACTTCCACGCAGCACTGTAGTAATGGGCTGACTGTCTGGAATAGGAGCCACTGCAGTTCTTTTTTTTTTTTTAAGATCACTTGAGCAGAGACCGAGACATAGTGTTCTTCACAAATCTGTCTCGTCAGGGTACAAGGTCTCCCCACTCGTTTTAATGAATTTTTCATTTTCACAGCATCTGGGTTCAGCCCTCTGTAGGCTAATGCAGCAGCATGCTCCAACATCTTGCAAGATTAAAGGTGGCAATTAGAGGATAAAGAGGCGTGTTTTATGGTGTGTGTAAAAGTGTGTTAGTGTGAGCATTGTGTATGAAGCAGTCAGTGTGTGCTGAGCTGTGTGGCCTGTGCTGCACTGTGACTCTGCAGAGGGGCAGGTGTGGCTCACACATGCGCAGAGAGAATGCCGCGTCCTTATCGTCCCCACCTGAGTCTAAAAGCTGTGCTTAAAACATATAAAAACACGCCAGACCAGCCTGTCATCCAACACGTATGTACTTTTAGTGCTGGAGGGGAGAGAGAGAGATAAAAGAGAAAGAGAAAGAAACAGAGAGCAAGCACCAAACAGTAATAAAAAAAACCACTGCCGACTGGTCTGAAGATCTTTTCGAGGACTTTTTGACTGAAGTCAAATGAAAAGATTGCATTTAAATGACCAGGAATTAAATCCTTCTTTTCCCTTTTCCATTAGGAATTCTATTCTATAGGATGGATGTTCACATAGGCTAGTTATCCAGAAACGAAACAGATAGATAGATAGATAGATAGATAGATAGATAGATAGATAGATAGATAGATAGATAGATATACACACACACACAGACAGGCAGACAGACAGACAAACAGATAGTGAGTCAGACAGACAGATAGAGAGACATACGGATAGAGAGAAAGAGAGAGACAGACATACAGACAGGCAGATAGAGAGAGAAAAGAGACAGACAGACAGAGAGAGAGACAGATAAAGAGTGGATTCCTCTTTTGAGTCGTGGTCCCTCTCAAGGTTTCTTCTTTTTGCTCTGAGGGAGTTTCTGTGACCCTGTCGTCCTCCTCCGGGACACTGAGGCTCGGACCTGGGTGTTTCTGTAAACTGCTGTGTGAAAGCGCCTGTTGTAAAAGCGCTGTATAAATAATCTTGACTTCTCAGCTGAAAAGCTGTAGCCCTGTAGCATCACAGTGACAGGCGTGAGAGATAGAGAGAGAGACACACACACACGCACACACACACACACACAGGGAGTTTACTTGTCTTCCACCCGTATTCCGTCAAAGCCCCGCCTCCTGCGCTCGGATTGGCTGGTAGTTCACACTCCGAAACAATCTGCCCAATGAGTGTAAACTATTGCCCTATGGACGCGCAGGGGGCGGGGCTTGTCGGACCAGCGTCCTAGAGCGCTTGGCCGACTCGCGTCCTCCAAAGCGGCGGACTGTTTAATGAGTTTCAACATATCGCTGCGGAATACGGGTGGGGTCTGCCGGAATACGGGTGGGCGTGTGTCGCATTACAGGTAGCCTAGAGAAAGAGTGGAAGAGAGGAAAGGAATCGTCCTGGGGGCGTGACGTCAGCGATGTAATGACGTTTGGCGGGAGGGCGGGCCGTTGAAAGAACTCCGTCTGCGCGCGGGACGCCGCCGCCGCCGCTGCTGCTGCTGCTGTCATGCAGCTTCACTCACCCTCCGCCAGCGGCCGCGCAGCGATGAAGACAAGCTCAAACTCAGTGGAGGTAACTTGTCTCTCTTATTTTCCCCCTCCCTCCTAATTTCCTAGCCTGGTAATTCTTTACATTTAAGTCACGGGGGAGAAATAAAACGCGTGGAGCTGAATGTGGTTGGTGACAAATGGTGACAAGTGATGAAGTGGCATTGACTGTGAGAGCAGTGGAGTAGTGATGGTCCTGCGTTCAGATGCTTCGGTTTTCCGCAATGCATTTTGCACGTGCAGGGAGATAATTAGCAGTAGGCAATAATCATTAAAAGTGAGATGCACTACGTAAGTATTTCCGTAGGTGTAATAGATGGCAAATGCACGTGCAGCCGTAGCCGTGTCTTAATGATGTAGTAGCGCAATTTAGCCCGCCTTTGCCTGCATGCACAGTGATGCGCAAAGGAACTCGTAACGTTAGAGGACCGACACATTAGATGGGTTAAAGCGTGCAAGCGCCTCTCGTTTGAAGGCTAACAGGACTGCAATGCAAAATGCATTGCTTTACGTGTTCGCCTTGTTTGCCTCCCCCCGACCCCCTTACATTCAACATTAATGACTTCTGTGCTTTTCTGGGCGTTTCATTAACAATGAAGTTGCTGTCTGCTTCTACTCAGAGCAAGATGGGCAGCAGGATGTAAAAGCTTGCTTTTGCGCGAACGCTTGCGAGTGAATCGGAGGGGAAAAAGCGAGATGCTGGTTCATCGGCAGTCCCTCCCGATGTCCCGTGACTGCCAGGTCTTCAATCAGTACGCCATGGGCGCGCAAACTGCACGCGGGTTGCAACTAAATTAAACGAGCGCCTTCCACGTTTTACCGTGTGATGGGCGTGCGGGGCAGTGACAGCAGCTGGAACTTGTGGACCTCGTGAGGAGCGAGCAGGACTGAGCGAAGGGTCTAAAGAGGAAAGGAAGAAACAGAAGAAGGTGAAACTGAAGAAGGAAAGCAAAAAAAGTAGTGTGAGAAGAAAAAAAGCCATGGGTATAAAACACTTTCTGCTGCTTTTGATCTACGTGGACCCGCTGCACGTGCTGTGCACGACTGCGCCCAAGCGCGCCAAACCCGCGCCCAGGCGGCCGTCCAAACCGCGCGAGCTCAACAACAGCACTACCACCACCAGCAGCAGCAGCACGACGGCCACAACGCAGCGGGTCGCGCCGGCGGCATCTACGCACGACACGTGCCTGGGCTACTACGACGTGAGCGGCCAGTTCGATAAGGAGTTCGAGTGCAACAACACGGACCACCGCTACTGCTGCGGCTCGTGCTTCCTGCGCTTCTGCTGCCAGTTCAAGGGCAACCGGCTGGACCAGAGGGTGTGCAAGAACTACAACAAGCCCGACTGGGTCAAAACCGTGCCCCCGTCCCCTGCCCCGACGGGCGACGCCTACGACCCGAGCATGGACCAGACCAACACGGCGGTGTATATCACATGCGGGGTCATAGCCTTCATCATAGTGGTGGGGGTGTCCACCAAAGTGGCGTACGACAAGGCCACCCAGCCACCTCAGGAAATGAACATACACAGGTGAGCACTGGGTAAGGGGGGGTCGGTGGGTGGTCCGCATTGGCTGCATTTTGATGTGTACAGACAATGCGTTGTGCTCCTCAGCTCAGATGTTGAAGTTTTACGTTAATTCCACACTGATTAATGAAGCTGAGCTTGATGGTGTATAATCCACTTGGATATAAGTATGCTGGAAAGGGTAACAGCTGATGTATAATACACCACACATCTTTATTCCTATAATAAAGGCGATACTCATCATCATGAAGCATTGATTTTTCTTGTATGCATGGAGCTCACTCCCAGCAATGCATATTATAAACAATACACTTTGTAAGTGCAAGGAAACCCTCAATATAGAACCCTTACGTTGTGTGTAGGTTCTTAATACTTGTCTTCACATTAGCACCAACAGACCAAACCATGTATCAGTGAAGTTGAGTCATCATTCTGTAATCGATGCCATGCCCATATCAGAAACTTAGCTTAGAAACTTAGTCTTAGCTGAACGTCCCTATGGTCCAAATGCATGGGAGTTTCAAAAAGTGCCTCCTCTGGTTAGTTCCTAACTTGTTATGTTTTATTCTGCACACATTGTTGCACTGAATGTCACTGGATCTGGATTATGAGTTCACTGAGGAACTGAAATATAAGTTTTGTATACTGCTGCACACTGAATTGACATCATCAAGACCGGCAGGTACAATAATACCATAAACAAACCAACAAGCTTTGTCCAGTTTGTGGTTGTTTATAAAGTTGGATAATGTGATGTGTATATGTAGCGTTACTGTGATAAATTATTTCACAATACAATACAATACGCTTTTCTGACCATATCATGCTTATTGCCGGTATGTGTAGATCAGCTGTATGTTTCAGTATATAGACATCGAAATTAGTCCTGTTTAACTGTGTATAACACAACACGCTATGTGAAATATTAATCATTGTATTCCCGGTTTTTGATAATGTTTATGTTTATGAAAATGTAGGACTTCATTCCCTGTTCCAGCTGATTAGATGTATGAAAAAATAAATATCATGACATATCGTGTATCATGAAAAGGTATTAGGTATTGCTATATTACATTTTTGCCGTACCGCCCACCTGTAGTTGCTAAGTTGCTTTGGTACTGGAAAAGTAGGAGTAGCTGGTGTTATTAGACTTTAATAGTACACTTACTGTCATGCAGCATCACGTCAGTGTTGATAACTTAATTTTAGCATGCATGTAGCAATGTTCACATTTCAGTTCCTAAATTACCTCATAATTACCTCAGATTACCTCTAATAATTCAGAGGATTCTGTCTGTCACATGGGGATAGCATCAATTTTTTCTGGTGTAGAGAAATGCAGTTTACACCTAGAGTGTCTAACAGGCATGGCTACAGAAGGTCGGATGACTTCAGAGGTCGATTTCTGCCCTAACAAGGGCGGAGCAAGGAGAATTGTCTGAGGGTCTTCAGTATTTTCTAAGGATACAAACCATTTTGCCAACATTCCTCTGCGCATGACACTAATTCCACTGCGAAAGGTTATTGTCGTGACCCCCTTTATCGTCCCGTCCACTTAGGGGTGCTCGGTGGTCAGTCAGTTACACGGTTTCCCCCAGCTGCAGTGTCCCTGCATTGAATGGCCACATGCGGCCCAAGGCCCTTTTCACGTCCAACGCTCACTGTCCCGGTTGCATTGTGAACAGCTCATGCGACTGAACGGCTGGGCGCTCTCCCTCTCCTGCAGATGTGCATCCCTTTCGCACTACTGCCCGTGCGGAATATTAAACGGGGTGTGAGGCGGCCGTGAGTAGATTCCCAAACAGGGTCAGAATGTGCGCCATTTACGATGCTTCGTAGACGCCCTCTGTTTTGTGTTCGATCAGAGTGAGGCTTTACAGTTCATTACTGATACTTCAATTTTACTCTCCATTTGATCGGTACAATAAGAGCTGATTTCATAGCTGGGTCCCTCCTGGCTGGGCTGACCATAAAGCGACTTCAGGTCGTTTCTGTTGATGAAGACTATCTCAGTTCATGTCTCAGTTTCTTATTGCACTTCGCTGAATGATTTTTTCGTTTTAGTATTATAAAGAAACTGATTTGGGGATGGGGATTTTTGTGCATCACGTTTCTAATATTTATCAAATCCTGGGTTTAATTTGCTTTGCCTTCCTCTGTCTTCTGAGCTGATGAACACTAAGCCTCGTCTTGGTTATACCCACCCCCACACATGGGTTGACTGTAGTTCATTATGACATCCTCCGTGTGGTTTGACTTTTCATAGTATTCACTATTTGTAGTTGGTGTTGTCAGCGTGTAGTTCTCTCAGCATTGTTCCACTTTTACCATGTAACCAAGTGAAACTGAGGAAATGAGTCTGGAAACAAGCTGTTAAATGCATGCAGTAATAGAGGTGAAGCAGGTCCCATGTATTTAAAGTCAAAGTCATTAACCCTCGTTCTGGTTTGGTGGTGCCAATGAAATTTACTATGTTGTTTGTGGAAAGCTCTGTTTTAGAGACCTCAAAGCAAACAAATAAACAAACGTACAGAATCCAAATGTAATTGGAAAGTTTGCCGTTGACATTTCAGTCACGCTAAAGAAGTAGAGAGCTGCAAATGCCAAAGTTATTCAGTTTTTCTTAGTCGTAGTAAACAGAACGAATGCATTCATAGTGCATAATTATTCTACAGTATATCACAAACCCCACGGCTGCCTATAGAGGCAACTCTGAGACTAGGACAGATATGGGAAAGTGTTTGCACATTAGAACCACATTAGATTCAGTAGATTTTTGATAAGCTGTCATTTTCCTTGCACCATGTTTACCTGTTTGCCTGCTACAGAGCTGTCTCTCATTGCTATTTATGTTCTCTCCACCCTTTTCACAGAGCCCTAGCTGATATTTTGAGGCAACAAGGACCCATTCCTATATCCCAGTATGACTGTGAAAACTTTGCGGCAATGAACAGCTCATCCAAAGACAACACTCCACAGCGGACGGGCTCCAAAAACCATTACACCCCTGTTCACGCTTCCAAATCAAATCATGGTAAGACTCCTGACAGCTAATGTTACCGCATATCCTGTAGAACTGACAGCTATAATTAGAATGAATAGCGAAGCTTAGATACACAGTTGCTCTGTATTAATTTGAATTGATGCAGTCTAGGCTACTCTAGCTCAGCCACAGCTATAGTGTGTTAGACTGGCGTGTTACGCACAGAGAGCTTGTCGCTAGCTTGTATGGGTTGCACTGCTGGCAGGGTGCCAGACGGCTGTCACTCAAACGATGGATAATTCAACGGTGCGAGGATGAGGCAACACATGTGCTTGGGCTTGCAGGGTAATCTGACACGTCAGTGCGTCCTAATCAAGTGGCAAATTCAGAATCATGGACAGCTTTGCTGTGAGAATCAACTGCCATTTTGGCCTGCGGATGAGCTCTGCATTTCAGCAGTTCAGTGTCAGTGGGGACCTCGTGTAATGTTAATTTATGCAAGGTTAATAATGGGTTTATATTTGATATTATCATTGTGTCATGTGTGATGTTAATATTATTAGCATATAGGGTCCAGTCACCTATAAGAAAGCAATGGCTATCTGCACTCATTGTAGCTTATGTCCTATTTTAGAAGTGGACAGTTTGACAGTATTTTATTGTAGGGATAAATAATATTATAATATTTGATTGAGAATAATATGGATATCATCCATGGTTAAAGAACATTGACCAACTGCATGCTTCAGTTACAAGGAGAGTATAATTAAGCCTATGGTTTGCTGGTGGATTCTGTCAATCTGTCAATCTTGGGATACGAATTAGGGATGTACATTCAGATCAATTTTCATGTTCAACTATCCATGAGAGTTTATGAATCGATATCCAGTTAAGAGCAGGGAAGGACAAATGCTATGCTATGAATTTGACAAATTCTTTGCTTGCATGCCACCGACCCATCCAGTGATCCTGGTATTTGATCACAGATTGTCCTTTATCTGCTTCACATTTTTTCCTCTGCCTCACAAAAGACTGAACACTACTCATATTCTTACTAATAGATCCTCACCGTAGGCTTTCAGCTGCGGTTATTGATGTTCAACATGATAAACTACTTACAGTGGTCACTGGTTTTATTGGTAACAACAGTGACTGAGTTTCATTCAGACGTTCAGGTCTGTTTCTCATTGTTACTCTCATAGGACTTTAACATTATTATATTGCATATCATTGTAAATTCTTATCCTTGTTATATGGCTTTAGTGTTTGTTTTGCTGTCCGGTGTCGACCCGAGGAGGATGGTTCCCCTTTAAAGTCTTGGTTCTTCTCGAGGTTTCTTCCTCTTGCTCTGTGGGAGTTTTTCCTTTCTCAATTGGGGGCTTGGACCCGGGTTTTCTGTGAAGCTGCATTGTGACATCTGTTGTAAAAGGTGCTAAATAAACCTTGACTTGACAAATCAACAACAAAAAACAAAAAAAAAGGTTTTTTCCAAAAATAACACAGGGCTATAGGTGTTTAGGAGATTATAGCACTGTATGCTGAAATAGAAAAGACTGTATTATTCAGAGGCCTGGAAATTGGTATGTTTTCATGTTGAATAAGTAACAGAGGCTGCTTCTTTAGATAAACCGATGAGCTCAATACTCAACACACAGCACTGGAAGCTGATGAGGATCTTCCACTCATTAGCCAAAATGTTTGTCAGAGAAATATACAGAATATCACTGTTTGTTGGCTTAGCTAACATCAGCTAGAGTATTTAGCAAAGAAAAAACTGTGCCATTAAGTTACTTAATTCTAAGTCGCAGTTCCGAACAACACATTCTTTGCAGCAGGCTCATTTGAAAGATATGTTTCATAGTAGAGGTTGGACGGTTCTGCCCCGCCTTTACACGTGTACAAGAATAAATGACTTCCTATATTGACAAACTCTATTCACAATAGACTGACATTTTTCAGACTTGCCTTTTGTCGGCGTAGTTGTGGTGTAATTGGCCTTTTCTTTAGAGCACTTTCTACAGCTGGGGCCGACTGACCATCTAAAGCTCAGTTTATACTTGATGTATTGTAAGTGATGAGCATGCCAAAAATCTGACCCTGCCGCTGGCCCCACACTTGTTGTGGCATGCAGTCTTGGACTTCTGAATTTTTGTAACTTGCCGATTACCACAAGTGGATGAACCTGAGGGGAGATTTGCTGAGCAGGTTCACCTCTAATAAGTGCATATATAACATCTCTATCATTTCATTTCACAGAGAATGCTGCCTTAAAGGCTTCGCTGTTTCTCTAGCACTACAATGCAATTCTTGTGTTCAGTTGCTTCGCAACCGTTTAGAATGAGTTTGTTGGTTTATTGTTGATTATTTAGCTGTTTTCCCCCCTATTTTAATTACGAATGCTAATTGCAGTGTGATTATTATCATTTTATATAGACTGTTTATTAGTTTGCAGGATTTTTCTACATGTTGTTCTGTACATGAAGACTCATGGAGGGCATCACTGCTCACTGAATGTCTGCCATTGTGGCTGTTGGTCCATCCGCACATGTCGGACAATCCGTCTGTTCTCTGTTTTTTCCATGTTTGCGTAGGTCTCCCAGAGCCTTCATGTCGCTGGTGCATGCCTTCTTCTATCCACTGCCACCAACAGTGTCCTATAGTAGTATCCGCATTATTCTATTTGCTCAAATTAGCATGAGTCAGAATAGAAAGCATGAGCAACAGGACCTTATATAGTCACTCAGGTACAGCGATAAGACCCATCCTTGCTTACGTCACATGCAGAGCAAATCGTGAAACTTGAATAGTTCGCATGTCTCACGATGTCAAACCTACCCACCAAGTTTCGGCTGATTCCTCCTTGGTGCGTCTATTTTTTTGATGATAAGTGTATCTATACATCCTTCAAAAATGAAGAAATATTGTTGTAGATATTGTGTATTGTGAAAATGATAGTGTTGTGATAAATTTTTTTTTATATGGCCCACACTTAGCACTCTCATATCATGTCGTACCTCACTGTCCTGGGAGCTCAGTATTCAAATATTGCCACCTTAAAGCTTAATTCTGTTTGAATATTGTGATATTGTGTTTCCATATTGCCCAGCCCTAACACATTTTCATCAAGCTTGATGCTCCTCTCTTTGAGTTCGAATTGCACTAATTTAGTCTAGTCTTAGTCTTGCTGTGCAGTTGTCTTTATTAGTTGGCAGGATTTTTCTACATGTACATGTTGTTCTGCTCCCAAACGCAGAGAATTTGTTAACTGCACATGACACTGATATGTAGTTCTGCAGCGCACGATATTGTTGTGGGAGTCACATGGGAGCGCAGACCTCTATTTTGTAGTACATACCTGAATAGAAGCAAAGTAGGGGTGTTCTACAAGGCATTCACACCGCGATTTGATTTGATTTGATTTGATTTGATTTGATTTGATTTGATTTGATTTGATTCAAATATTGAAATATTGTGATATTGTGTTTTTTCCTCTCTTCAAGTTAGAACTGTACTAATTTAGTCTAGTCTTAGTTTTGCTGTACAGCTGTCCGTAGTACATTGAACTGAGTAAATTATGATGACCTGTGTCCAGGTGTTTTGACAAAGCTTAAGTTGGGATGTGCAATATAACAGTATATTCTAAATCACATTAGCATATGCTTTTCTATATCATGAGCATACCACGGGAATTGCCATAAATTCCACAACACCATGCCTACTTCATATATCATTAAATTACAGATCTAGAATTATAGACTGCCTGTAAATAGCAACCAGTGTATAGTAACTTCATAAACTTCAGATTAACAAGTAGCTGATTGGACAACAGCCCATTTCAACATGATCTTAATTTCTTAGTGTATTTTCACTAGTTACTTGATTTGTCAGTGTAGCTGGTGTGTCGCTGGTGTTAGTTCCAACTTTAGGAAAAAGAGGAAGTACTGTTCTAGATATTGTGTATCATAAATTCCTGTGGTGTTACAGTTTTGTCATATCGCCATTGTCACCCTCGGCTACACTCTCATATCAAGTCATGCCTCACTGTGCCAGGAGCTCAGGGTCCGTGTCCACCTCTTGGGTCATTCACTGTTCACGTCCTCTGGACTGGCGTGAGCCACACTGCGTCGTGTTAAAGTGACAGTCAACAGTGCGAGTGGGTGTGAGGGAGATGCTGAGCTAGGGTGTTTCGGGGCGACCTTGTGTTGTCATAGCCGCCCGAGGTCAGCCATCACAGAGTTTCCATCAGAGGCCACTACAGTCCTGTCTCGAGAGAACATGAGAAGCACTGACAGGCTCTAGAGGAGCGTGAATAATTTGTATATAAATTGGAGTCCAAGACACTGACAACTTCAGGGACAGCTCGGATAGAAAATGCATATTCGCCTGCCCTGATACACAAGTATGGTTTTCCCTTTGCTTTGAGAAGGTGACACTGACATTGTCACTGTGCAGTCATTGCTGGTTTATAGATCCTGTGTTTGATTAAACCTATTAGGTAAGAATGCAGGATAGTACTGGCATCATATCAGTATCAGCAGATATTTGGAAGAGCAGAAAGTTTAGGCCACACTGGGCTACTGCTGTGAAAATGCATATTCACCTGCAAATATATGTGACTTTTCTCTGTCATGCTAATCCGAGTGAATCTGGTCCCAGTGTCTATGTTTTGTATCCACCATGAATGTTTGTGGCCCTAAATTGGCAGATGACAATTTGGCAGATATGTATTTGCCTGTGTCTTAATCTGAAGCCCACACTATGTGGTGTGAATGAACAAATGAAACACATTAGCACTTTTCCAGTGGTTTTTATTAGTTGCCTAATGAAATAACAAGAATGAAACAATGTGCTTGATTGAAAGTAAGAGGCAGCTGGCTATTTAGCACAGGAAGTCTTACATTATCATGCTATGACATTTGGCATACCAGCAGCTAAAATCTGGTCAATTTGAATCTTGGCTGATTCCAAACTTGTCATCTGCATATATGTAAATGAACAATGTTGGATATTGGTATTGCTGGGCAATTCCTAGGTTTTCCAGGTTTTCCTCCCTGTAAATTCCAACAGACGTTTACTGTGACTACTTGTTATGCAACTGTAAACCCCCAGTAATGACAATAGATGCCTTGGGAGAACATAGATTTAAAGACATCCAAGCCTGCATTGTGGATTTTTCCAATTCACTCATGAGACTAACATGTATGCATGTATAGTTCTCTCATTTGGATATTATTATAGAGCATTAGATCCCTCGGTTCCTTTTGTCGTTAAGAATATCCAACCATGTCCTTGCCACAGAGCAAAATGACTAATTAATATACTGTAATTCACTAATTAATTGATTAGCAAATGAACTGACAAAGAATAACAGAGCATTAATATAACCTCTCACTTAAAACAATTTTGTTGTATAGCCTTAGGACAGTTGTGTCAGTGTGATAGTGGGGCAGTGTGCGCATGCACGCCCGTGTGTTTTTCCCAGATATTGCTGCAATACTGCGTGCATAAAATTTGCCTGGCTTATTAAGCTATGGTTTAATTAGTTTAATTAACATGTGGAATGCCAGTGGGCAATTTCATAATGATATGCGCTCTACACATTTTTATTTATTTATTTATTTATTTCTACAACTTCTACATTTTTTCCCCTTTCTCATCAATTAAGGCTAAAATCACATAGGCTATAACAGGGCTCTATTAACTTTTTTTTTCCCCCGAGGGGGGGATGGGGGAGTCTGCTCACCTAGAGATGAGGATGTTAATGCTGACTACGCCCGACCGCCGAGTGCTCCGGGCCACACCTGCATCGCACACGTTCGCGCTGACGGTCCCTAGAGTTGTTATCATTTAAAGCACATTTGAAATTCTTGCCCTTGTGGTGAGACTGAAGGTTGAAGCCACTCTCACAACTCCTCAGGGAGACCAATAGAGCAGCTGGTTAAATTTAGCCACATAGACAAGTAGCAGGGGCATCATAATGAAGGCTTAGCAAGATCACGCTCTCCAGTTTGAACTCCTGTCAGTTGCTGCAGTGACACGCCGAAGGCCTGTTGTCTGGTGGATTTGGGGAGGTTTTGTCCAATTTCAACCCCCTCTGCCACACGCTCATTTATTTGATTCATAGGACTGTGTCAGAGCTCGCCTGGACCAGCATGACGCAGCCATTTCAGCGCTCTGTGTTTGTTTTTCTGTGGTTTGCCCCACTGTTGCTGGTGATCCAAAGCAGAAAAAGCAGATTCTGAAGACTGGAACAGACAAGCGTCTTTCGTTTCTGTGAGCCTCCAGCAGGCTCCACAGCTTCTTTATGCAGCCTATTACCAGACTAGTCTCTGAGGTTCCACCTTTCATTTCTTCATTCTGCTTTGCTCAATTTCATGCCTCTGTAAAACCAAAAAAATGCACTGTTTGTAATTCTGAGTAGAAGTTGGATTTATTATTAACCTGATGCATGGCCATCCCGATTGTGCCTGGATTTCTGCGGTGTAATTGAGTGTTTTCACTGAAGGTCTTCTTATCTTATTTCGCAGGATACTGTATCAGTAATTGCCTTCCCATTGTAAATCTGATGCATGCAGTTTACTGGGTTTTACTGTCAACTTAAGTTTCCAAATGGCATACAAGGTTATCAGGATATCAGATACAGCAGTATACGCCAGTGCATTTCTCTGGTAATTACAATGTCAAGAGCAAAAATGACACGTCAAGATGCTAGTTGCGCTATCATGAGCAGTGCATATTGCGCAAGCAAGGTGACTTTCCCTCTACATTATGGAAAGTCATAACTCTCCGGGTTGCAGAGGGAATTTTACCTTTATGCCGTTTATCTTGAAAGGAGAGTGAACAGACAGCACGTGTGTGGTTTTCATGGGTCTCACAACTGGCTAACTCGTTTCAGGTGGACACTACTCAAAGGAGAGCGGTCGCGGCGGAGGGCACGACCTGCACAACTTCATCTCGTCCGGCTTCGTGACTCTGGGGAGAGGCCATGTGAAAGGTAGCGCTGTGCTCTCTTTCTACTTATTGACATTGACAGCCTCAAGCCATGCCAGATTCACTGTAAAACACACAGAGAGAGATTTGCGCTGATTTCTGCAGTTCAAGTACATGAAGACCTAAAGCAGAGTTCGATAACCAAACATGCGGAAAGTGCAGTGGCTGTGACCCACGTTAATATTTTATATCTACTTTATATGCAGTGCTGGTCACATGTCTATGCATCTGCAAGTCATTTATCTGGTCAGTAAGCATTTATTTGCTGAAAATATTAGAACAAATATTCGTTACCTGTCTGTATGGCTGCCTGGTATAAGCTATGGTTACCGTCCAGTACCTGGTTTGGCAAATCACTGCTTTATTAAATTAAAACAGGTGTACTTGTGGTAGAATCTAACAAATCCATACAATGACATGGGGACAAATGATTATCATCTGGAGAATTATTGTTATAAAACAAGACCTAAAGTGAGTTACTACTGTAGTCCAGGTAAGCATTAAAACGCCTTTTCCTATACCTTACGTTTTCTCTGACGGTAATATAGTTCCCATAATACAATTACCAACTACACTAGCTTTTGATATTATGTCGTAAAATAAAGTGATACTATTGTCTGCACAAATGTCATAACAGTAACTCTTTCTGCATTCATTTGGTTGGAAACCAAATTATTGCCATACTGGCATGTTCGCACCCTTCTTCTGGTAAAGCTAGACCCTTTTGCCAGAGAGGAAATATCATCTACAACCCAGCATTTGGGCCAAAAATACATAATTAAGTTCGGTTGAGTATTGAACTCTGTCCAACTCTGTACTTTTAAGGAATTATGACGGTACTACTGAGTCCCGCCTGCATATAAACAAATCTGTGTAACTTCCGGTACAAGCCCAACGCACAGTCAGTGGTGAGCCAAAAACAGTCTCAAATGTAATTATACTTGATACAGACAATGCTCTTTGCAATATTTGTAATGCATGGCAACAAGTCTAACCTGAGGAAACACCTGGTCAGACACATCTAACCTGAGAAAGCACCTGGTCAGGCAAAAAAATCTAAAAGCTAAAGAACATAGCGTATTCGATAGCCTGAACGCCAAGTCCAACGCAGCAGCTAGCATCATGCCTGTAGCCACCATGGAAATAGTTCAACCCTTCATGGATGATGGAACTTTAAGTGAGGCATTGATAACTTCATTGACATCTTTAGTTAATTAATTATCTGTCTGGATAAGAGACGCAGAGCTTTTGTTACTGCCTTGGTTGACATTAACAGCATTTTTATTAGCCTGAATCAACACTGGCTGCATCAAAATCCCTTCCCAACAGCTATTTACTGTTTATTATTTGGTGATGTTCTGTTTGTATAGTCTATAATTAGGTGCAGGCTACTCTGTTGTATACGTTTTTGAGTTATGGATAAACAGAATATAGCAGAGAATGACTGTGCAAAGGGAAAAGATAAGTTGTAAAAACAATAACTGCATTGCAAAATAGTAGCACTTACCAAAATTCAAAATTAGATTTGATAATATTAATTATGGGCCCAAGGCTACAAGATATTAAGAAATTCATGTTGCTTTTGCATTAATGGTCTTTAGATTTATTCTGATGTTTATTTATTTAGATGCCTTTGACGTTTGTACAGTGCTGTGCTGTATATAACTGAAAGCTGAGAATGGAGCGAACAATTACACTGTACATAACTAACTGACTAACTAACATGAAGTAGTACATTTAGTTAAGTGATACTTAACTGACGTTAACATGTACCTGTTATGCTTAAGTTAAGCATTGCAACCATTGTTAATGTATTACTTCATGTTAAATAATGCATTACTTCATGTTACTTAGTCAGTAATTAATGTATAGTGTTATCAAAGCAAACTCTCCGTTTGCTAAATCCATGTAGAAGCATGTATGACCAAAAGTCCTAGCCTGTATGGGTATTTTGTCTTAGTATTACGTATATATGGCTGCACACTGCCATTACGATACACCTTGCATTATATTGTAGCTGTTCAAAAACAGACATGCATCTTTTTATTTTTAAGCGTCATTTGAGCAATGCAACTGTTTATGTAACATAATGTCAACATCTAATGATGAATAGACCAATAGAAATAATCTACAGGAACACTCACCGGACCTGTGATTGCTCATAAGATGCTCACAACACACAATAAAAACATTGTGATTGGTTAGATTAGGTTTTTCATTGTAGGATTTTGTGTCAGTATTGCGAAGGCCAATATGTTATGATTAACTTAATAACATGCAGTAAACTGGTTTCAGTTATACTGTTAATCCATAATTCGTGATTAAACCAAGCAAGAAGACATATGGTAATACTGTTTCATTAGCTCAGCGAGCTGTTACACTGTGTTCTGAAGTTATGTCCTAAAGCTGGGCTGTAGGAAAGCTTGCGATACCATTGAGAGTTTAATACGAATATGACACATTAAAGCTCCTTCAGCAGGATCTAAACTCAGTGACCTATCTCCTCTCACCCCCACACAAGGCCTGCACGGTTCCACATCCCACTCATATGTGAACGCTGCTGATGCACTAATTAACGTGCCTGTGTTCTGTATTGGCTCAAAAGCATCTAGACCTTTTATTACATGTTTGTGTACTGTCTCTTGCACTGTTAAAGTGGTCTTTTTGAAAACTCCCCACCATTAGAAGAGAAGAAAGGTGAGATGAAGAACAGGTTAGCAGAAGGTCTAGTTGATGGATAAGCAAACCAATAAAACGGTAATACTAAATTAAGGTTAATCGCACAGAACAGTAAACACGTCAGTGATGTATGTTGCTGTTGAGATACGCTTTCGGGCTTCGCCAGGTTTTTCCTTTGTCATACAGCATTATACTTGGACTGAGCTCCTCCCAGCAGTGTGAGCTGGCCACATAAATCAAGAGGTTCCCTCCCAATAAAGCGCCATAGATCAGCATCCATCTATACTAAGGGTCTGCTGGAGAAAAGAAGTCGTGAGCAGCATCCGCAGCCAGTCTCCATTAGGTGCCATTCCTCTGTCTGTGTTTCATTTTCTCAACTACAAAGCATTGACCCGAAATCCATTTATTTTTGTGTGTGTGTGTGTGTCTGCCTTTCCTCCGCCACCCGGGCGGCTTGTTTTTGTTTTTGTGTCTTTAGTGCCCTTTTCTCTGCGGCCTGTTCACCCGTGTGCAGCCATGGCGGAAGCGCTAGCTATTTTTATCAGCGCTTCATGCAATATGAGTAGCGAAGGTATTGGTGAATCCTCAGGCTCCTGCTTTAAAACCTGAGCCCAGTCTCCTCTCATCTGTTCAAGCAGTGCCACTGGTTGAGCAGCTTTGGTTCAAAATGTGTTTTTGTTCTATTTCGCACTGTATGTCAGTCCATTCTGTACTGTTGAGATAAACCTTTTTTTGGGGGGAATCAAAGGCAAACAACAGAACAAATATAGCCCCAAATAGCACATTTTTAGACTGAGTGATGCTATGTTGCTGTCTATGTATATCTTCCTGTGAGGTAGTAGTCACCCTTTCATTTATTTCATTTCCAGTATGAATGGCAGTTCAATAGAGTTATTTATTCATCAGCAATGGGGGAAAACCAGAAGAGTTTTTGACAGAAGCTTCAACAACTCTATATAAAATCAGTTGTATGAATATTTACTGTGTCCACCCCACAGCTTACGTTCTTTTCAAGAGACTTGCTTTTCCACATCTCTTAAGCTCAGTTGGCTGCATTTTCTGCTTTACATGGGGCAAGCAATCCCAAACACATTCAGTGATGTTGAAATCTGGGCTCTGCGGTCCATTGTACCGAGTACACCAGTAGCTTCTCTGTTTCTTCCTTTTTTGTCTATTCTCAATGAGGGCTTCTTGAAAGCTACACATCCTTTCAGACCCATATTGTTGAGTTTAAAGCAGTGTAGACTAGTGGGGAAGTATTAGAATGAAGTCAAGTCTGCAAGTCTACAGGTCAGCGGGGTGTGACATGTCTTTTCCAGTGAGCCCTGGATTGCTAGATTTCAGGAAAACAGAGATATGGAACTTGAGCTCACTCACTGTCTTCTTCAATTCAGTTCAATTTAATTCAGTTCAACTTTACTGTCATTATACCAGTACAGGGCTGTACAGTATAATGAAACACTGTCAGGCTACTTCTCCAGTGCCAAGATAAACAACAGATAAGTAAGTAATAGTGCAAAGACAGAAATACAAGAGTCACAGTACAATATGTGCACAGACAGTAAATGAACAGATGTGCAAGAAGTGAAAGAGCAGTAACTGTACTGAGGTGCAAACAGCAGTTAGCATATGCAGTAGAGTGAAATATGGCTTAGTGTTAAGTGTACATTCTAAGACTGAAGTTGTTGCAAACTGGACACTGAGGTTGTCGGTCCATTGTTCTAAAAGCACCAGCAGCTTTTTTGTTTGATCTGCAGAATTTTCTTAGTAATGGTTTCTTAACAGCTACAGATCTTCCAAACCTCTAAAAGTCCCTCTCACAGTAGAGGGATGGACAGAAACACCTTGAACCAGGAGTGGAGCTTGATGTTCTCCCCTCTCTCAAAGCTTTATCTGATGGGCACAGTTTCGATGGTCTACCAGGTCTTGCACAGTTGTTAGGAGTCCTTTTTTTTTCTTTGACTCTTTTGTTTTATCTCCTTTGAATGGCTAAATGATACGCCTTTACGTGAAGACTATTATCTCTACACATCTACGTGTAATTATTAAAACTGAAGCTTTTATTGTGTACCTAATGGATTAGTGTGCAACAGCATCTGTGGTATCTCCCACCACACCTTAGCAGCAGCACACTCAGGCAGTATCAGGCAGTATTTTCATGATCCTTCCCGCACCACTGCTGCCACAATCAATTGCAATCAAAGCCCAGATAGTCTGGGGGAGTTGAGATGCCATTCCTCTAGTTAACAAAAGTGGACCTGTGGTAGAATGGCATCCATCTTATTAAACCGGCCTCCTTCTCCTTCTCCACCTCTTCCTCTTCACTCTCCCTGTCTTTTCTCTTTCATCGACATTAGGCAACACCTTGTCATCCTGCCTTCTAGTTTTCTGGCCTCTCTGACACATTGCTATCTCCATCCACCGAGTGCAGACCAGGCCAGATCAAAAGCAAAGTAAACCTATCAATTACAGATTTCTCTTTTTTAGCGAGGGCTTGGGATGTTTTGGTCTCTGTCATTATTCACTGAAGATTCTTCTGATGCAAGAACCAGAAGAAATGGGCAACGAAGAGACTGTTTTAGGTTGCTCCATCTTTTCTTGAGGAAGAGGGCAGCCAAGGATGTAACTCAGCAATCTGCTTTAAAGCTTGCACTATGTCCAGGCAAGATTTATTTTTTTAATTCAATTCTTTTTTTGAAGTGGGGGGGTCGGGGGGAGGGTCTGCTATTAAATAATTAAGCTTCTGTTCTGGGGCCTAATTACAACGAGAGACTTCATTGTTTGTTGCTCCCGGGAGGAAAGCTGACGATGTCAGAACGAGGGCACGGTGAGCTGTGCCACGCCAGCTGCATGCTTCACATATGGCTGATCACAGTACACAGCGTACACTCTGTTTTCCATCAAAAGAAGTTTACTCACGCCTGTTTTACCCCCTGACGCAGTGCACTTTTTAAGACCTCATATAAACTTTGAGTGCTTTCAGTCCCCAAGCATTCCTCTCTTATGAATCGTGAAGTTGTGCTAAAAACCGTAGTGGAAGCAAACTTCCATTATGGTTGAGGTTTCTGAAGTTTACTGCTATGCTCAAATCTCAGAAGAATTCCCTGGAACACTGGAACAGACATGAAACATTGAGATGGTGGTCATTAATTCTACTCTATGCTTGTCAGATGTAGGCAGGCTGGACATGAAAATGACCCCAGCCACCATGTTTGTGCTAGCTCAATTACACAGAAAATAAAACAACAAAATAAAATACATATGTTCTCACTCACTCATCATCTACACCCCGTATCCGTCTGGGTCGTGGGGGTGCTGAAGCCTATCCCACTGCTCAGTGGGCAGAAGGCAGGAAACACCCTGGACTGTCCACCAGTCCATTACAGGGCAGACACACAGACATAGACACACACACTCACACCTAGAGGCAATTAGCATCTCCAATTAGTCTGACCGCATGGAGGAAACAGACACAGACATGGGAGTACATGCAAACTCCACACAAAAGTTAACAGCTACACAGCTTTTCTGAACCCGAGTGTGAGTTGTCTTCTCACAGTGGAAGGATGGAAAGAAACACCTGGGTACTGTGTGAGATCTGAAGCACAAGAGGTGCTTAATTTTTTTTTTTTTTTTTTGGGTGAAAGCTTTACCTGCTTACGTTTGTCTGATGCGGACAGTTTTGCATGGTTATTAATCTTGTTAAACCAAGTGAATTGCCTTATAGCCAGTCTAATATGTGAATGAAACATGAACAGTTCATGACCATTTTGCCTGGAAATGCAAGTAATGAAAAGTGATCTTTGACTTTTGTACAGTTTAGAGTAGGGCTGAACTATATATAAGTTTACCAGACAAAAAATAAGTTCCCTGTGACTGTACGTGCCTAATAGCATGTAATACCTCCACATGCATGAATAACAATTGTGATTCAATCTGGCATGGTCTGGGCAAGTTTCTGGATGTAGGCCACGTCAATGTTCAGCCACTCTTGCANGGGTCTGCTATTAAATAATTAAGCTTCTGTTCTGGGGCCTAATTACAACGAGAGACTTCATTGTTTGTTGCTCCCGGGAGGAAAGCTGACGATGTCAGAACGAGGGCACGGTGAGCTGTGCCACGCCAGCTGCATGCTTCACATATGGCTGATCACAGTACACAGCGTACACTCTGTTTTCCATCAAAAGAAGTTTACTCACGCCTGTTTTACCCCCTGACGCAGTGCACTTTTTAAGACCTCATATAAACTTTGAGTGCTTTCAGTCCCCAAGCATTCCTCTCTTATGAATCGTGAAGTTGTGCTAAAAACCGTAGTGGAAGCAAACTTCCATTATGGTTGAGGTTTCTGAAGTTTACTGCTATGCTCAAATCTCAGAAGAATTCCCTGGAACACTGGGACAGACATGAAACATTGAGATGGTGGTCATTAATTCTACTCTATGCTTGTCAGATGTAGGCAGGCTGGACATGAAAATGACCCTAGCCACCATGTTTGTGCTAGCTCAATTACACAGAAAATAAAACAACAAAATAAAATACATATGTTCTCACTCACTCATTATCTACACCCCGTATCCGTCTGGGTCGTGGGGGTGTAAAAGCAAGAGCCTGAAGTTTCTACCACCTTAAACACGCAAGGTGACAATTTTTTTGGTAGGTGAGCTTAGTTTCAGCATAATCATCACAATGTGCGCATGTGTAATAGTCACAACTCATTTGCAGGTAAGACATATTAAATCAAAAACATCATGCTACAACTTCCTTGCTCTTTGATGCAAAATAAGAACTCCCACAGTTCTCATTTCTTGTGACTAATCTACAAGAGATGTCAACAAACTTAGCAACAGTGCCACTAAGAGAACCTGTTTGTGGGCGGAGCATGGATAGGTCAGTTAGCACTGCAGTTTCCATTGTGCTACTGTGATGCATCATCCATTCACCCCTGACTCCGCTGTTCAGAATCCAGCATAGCGTCTCGGCTGTAGCCCGGTGAGGGACAGACAGGAGGGAGCGAATATGATTGGTTTGTCGGACTGTGGGGCTCTGACCTTTGCTTCTGCTCTTTGTGAATATAGAGCAGCTCCCTGAAGAAAACTGCAAGCTCTTTTCACTTACTCTTATCAGCATTCTGTTGTTGGCGTCCCATCTTTCAATAAAGCCTTTATAAAAAAAAAAAGAGAGAGAGAGAGAGAAGAAAAAAAGAAAACAAACCGCTCTCATCGGCTCATGCGGTTGCAACGAGAAAGGGGAATTGAGCGGCCGGCTCTTGCAAAATCCCTGTTTGACTTGTGCTGCCCTTAGTAGTACAGGGGATGCTGCTGTAGACTGACTCCCCATACTGAAGTGAAATCCCCTAAGCTGTGCACAGACTGGTAGAATTTAATGGGGAGTGGCCATCTGTTCTATGTGCTCTAGCGCTTCCTAATTTCACTTTCGCTCAGAGTAGTGAAGCGGCGCATTTTAGCCATCCATAAACGTCTACGCGTGCCTCAGTCTCTGTCTCCTTTTCCCCACAGTTTGATGAAACACAATCTCCTGAAATATCCGCTCCAATAATGAAAAGCCGCCTCAGATAAAATGTGTCGTACGAGACGCTTTATTTTATTCTCTCCGAGCTGGGAAATGAGAATGGCTGCCCTGATTGAAAGTTCAAATATTTGCTTTTTAGATTTGAAAAAGCCTTCACTACAAAATCAAGCCTGCCGCAGCCTTTGGTTTACATAAAGCATGCAAGTTTGGTTCGATATCAAAAAGATATCCTTTATTACTTTGAGTCTGAGTTTGAAAAGGCAATAGCTGCTGTACAGTTTCACTCCTAGCTTAGTATGCACGCAGTCCCCTGAGACTTGGATTCAGTTACTTTCTTGATTGTTTTCAGCAGCAGTGGGCAGCATTTGATTACATGTTTTAAGTTGATGGATGTGGTTGACACTCAGCATAACTGGTAGCTTGAGATGTTTGATGGACTTAAGTGATTTATGTATGGTTGGAAAGGCATTAACGCTTGCTGCTCTGCTTATATGCGGAAAGGAGGGTAGAAAGCCGGGTCCTTCCTGATTGCAGTTTATTATCGTATGGAAATATGAAGCGCTTTCAATTTCACAGCCAAAACACTGAGTGACTCACTGGCATCCCAATGGAATCTGGTGCCACTCAGTGAGCATGTTTTTTATTCAAGGGGAGTAGATTTGCGCTGGATTACCTGCCACCATTTAGAAATTGACGGCTATTCGAAAGGCCAAAGTGGCTGTTGTTTTTGGAGCAGTGCAAGTAGATGTGGTAATTTTGCTCTTCAAACTTTCAAGCTGTCCGATGGTTTCACTGCTTCCGTGGGAACACGGAGAGTAGAAGATTATTAGCATCAATTTAGTAATTACTCTTCATCCTTGCTGTGGGATGATATTTCCCATTCCTATGAAGTTTCAAAGGTGCTATTTCCATCAGACTGCTCACGGCACCTCTGACAGATGTGCGCGTTGGTCAGAGATGAGGCCGGGGCTGGTGATTAAGATCCGTGGGCAGGTGACTTGCCTGGGCTGTCAGAATCCTTACCAGCAAATTCATTAGTGTGACAACAAACAGGAAATGCCTCCCACTGCGTCCATAAACAGCAAAGTCTCTAAATGTCAGCCCAGTCATCCTCCTGCTCCTCTGGTCCAGCTGTCTCACTCAATACCCCCTGTGTGCCCTAGAGCCCTGTCTCCGAGCTCGAGAGGAAAATGCTAGTGAAGTCACTTCCAATATCCACCTAATGCTGCCTCTCTCCTCCTACTGCCAACCCTCATAGCACAGAGACTGTGTCTGAAGCTAGTTTGTAGAGCAGATGCATGGCTAGCTATAAAAGCTGTAGCTTCCCTTGCCCTAAAAGGCCTACACTTTTTTGCATTACATTTGATGTACGAGCTACGAGGGATGGGAAAAATAATCAATTCCTAAATTCAGGGTTCTGGATTCTGAAATGAGTCAGAAAACGGCATGGACAGATTTATGTGTAGGCTTTGCGTTTCTCGTAAAATAAACTCACAGGTGCTCAGAGACACTTTAAAAAAGCATACCTTGGCACAGCCAGGTTTGGAGAATGGAAGAAAATACAGGATCTTGTTAATGTATGAATATTTGTATTCACAATCTGATAGTATATGAAGTAAAATGCCTGAAAAGATGTAGGTGCTAACTAGATGTTGAAATATATTCCTGAAAAAATAACCCTGAAAGCTGAAGCTTGTAAAATACACCATATTCTGGGACATCCCATCTGAGACACGTTCCCAGCGTTTTCCATTAGGATTAAGTGTCAGTTGTTCAGAGTTGAGTTAAAAGTTAAAGAACCAGCTATCAATACTCTGTTGCCCACATTATGACTGAAACAGTTGCAATGTAGACCATAGAAAAATCAAAAATGGAGATCAAAATGCAGGTTGAATAGTTTTATAAACACACTGTGGTGCATAAAATTAAAATCGAATGGAAAAGTTAGGTGCCTATCTCTAATAGCTACGTAATAAATAACAGTTACAGTTGGTTTACAATCTAGTTTGATGGTTTCAAGTTTCAACAAAGGAAAACACACCCTATTCACAATTGTTTGTTGAGACGTATGACTAAACATATAATTGTGAAAGCTAACAACTGTGAGAAGTGATCGCTTCTTCATCTAGGGGTGCAAGAAAATACAGATACACTTGAGTTTTGCAGTATTATGTTTTGTGCTTCTGTATTGATTCTCAAAAGCACTGTATCGATTTTAACTAATGATTTACGTGTGAAGATTGGTGGCAGACGGTGAGTTATTTTGTGTTGTGTTTAAACCCTGGGCAGCTAGATAGCAATGCTGTAATCTATCTTCAGAGATTAGACTCTTCCAACCCAAGTAGCGTAAGGGGGCGCAGCTAATGATAGCATTTGCACACCTATGCATATGTATTGATTCTTGACAATATACAGTCCTAGAATCATCTAATAAACGTGGCAAGCAGGGAGGAAGCAAGTTGTAAGAAAAGGCGTTTTAAAGTGTATAATAATGTGTATAATTGGTCTACTGGTTCTTAGGAAGAAGTATTAACAGCAATTCCTAAACATGCTTAAACCAGCCTTTTTTTTTTGCTTGTTGCTCTGAGGAATTTATTTTCTTGCTTTTATCGATGAAGGAGGTCCTACAAAGTTATGTAGGTATTAATTTAAAATGGTTTACATCAGTTCGGTAAACCTCTCAGACTCTCTCTTGTGGCTCAGACTTGGTCTTGATCAATGCTTCTCATTTCAGGTCCTCTGGGTTCTACCATAACTCTGTTTTGGAGGTGGAATTTGCTTAACTGCTTGCTAAGCAAGCCTTAAAATCCCCCAAAGCCAGCAAGAGCAATGTAGATAGATGGGGAGAAATCCCAATTTTGAGTCAAGCTCTTTTTAACGTGTTGCTTATATAGCTCAATAACAGTGAAGAGGGTATAACATAGAGCAGCACAAAGCTAGAAAATGGACAGTTGCTCTTTTTATATGATGTGCAGAAACCTGTTATGCTCATCTCTGATTGAAGTAGCTGAAAGTCAAAATCTCCTGCTGCCCACTTATGAAGGGCGCATGTCCAATACCAATGACCAATCTCTCAGGAAATGGTCTCACACGCTATTTCATTCCACTTTCTTACTCTTACTTTGATGGGCTTGACTGGAGAAGCTGATTTTTCTGCTTTTTATTACAGCACCCGGTTTCTTATACGTCTCTGAATATAAAGTAGTTTGCAGGCCACAGGTTTTGAAGTGTATAAGGAGGAATGGCTACAGTTCAACAGAGATTTTATGCTCTGTTTAACACTGAAATGGAGTTCATGCATTAATAATGTTTGCTTAATTTTGAGAAATGTCTTTCACACTTTTGAATGCACCATCCATAATTCACAAACAGACAGCGGTGACTTCAGCTGTCTTTTTCAAACCACCCAGACTGCTAAGCTATTTGTCTTGCAGTAGGTAGGTAGCCAGCTTCGGGGAAAAAAAAAACATGTCATTTGCGAGCTAGTTGGAAAAAAGTAAAGAGAAATGGAGGACAAAGAAGTAGGGACCACTTTGATGTTTGGTCGCATAGGCCACCCGTTAATGCACAGCATCAATCAGGACGTTCTCTGCTACATGAGGAGGCAAGTTTTTATCAGAGCTCATTAGAGTAAGTGCAGATATTTTATGCATCAGTTGAAATGTAAGGAGTTTCTCATGCTAATTTTCCTCTCACAGATTTGTTATTTATCATCTTTGGGGGGATCTGAGGATCAAGGATAGAGGGGAAAAAGACACCACTTTCATGAATCTTGACACAAGGACGCGAGCGCTGACATGCAACAAGAATTAGCTCTAAAATACAGGGTTTAAGACATATAGACCCCAATATGACATACATTTACAATGCTATTTAAATATGAACCAAGCAAAATGCTTAATTTATTTATTACAAAATCATTTTAACTAGTAGACTGCCATTTGTGTTGCTGCATCAAATGGTAGCACCCTCTCTCTTGTCCACAGAGTGAGGAACAGCGTGCTAAATATCTCATTTAATTCTAATATATCATTTAGCCTTTGCAGCTTTAGCTGGAGCGTGACGTCGCTCAAGAGCGAAACTTTTAGATTGTCTCATTTTCTGTAGGACTGAGTTCAGTGCAGCCGTATGGCATCATCGCAGTGTAACAAACAAAACATTCCTATTTGATTTATATGGCATGGTTTAATAGTATTGGACATGTACACGGTTTTAAGGAATGCAAGTCTTGAGATTCTTAATTTCTTAAACTCTTGATAGATTGAATCCTTTTAACTTCATATTACGACTAATGAACTAATTTGGTAGAATGGTTCATACACGTTCATACACTCCATGTAGTCTTACCACATTTTTGCCATGTATAGTCACCCCCAAATAATTTTCCAGTTATTATCTGCTTAATAGCTGAAACCTGTTTCAGTGTAATTTAGTTAATGTCTCTTGGAACTTACCATGTGTTAATAAGTCCTAATGCTACTGTCTTCGGAATGCTGCTTCATATAAATTTCAGATAATAACGAATAACTAGAAAAGTGCATTTCCTGAAGGAAACACGGAATGTTATGCAACTTAAATGGTTCCCACTTCCTGCTAGGCTGTGGTTGCTATTGGAGGAATGAGGGATAAATAAACAACACATAGAGGAGTGTGGGTCAGTATGTGGTTTAGAGTTTGGGGATCTGCCCTGAGTGAGCACATGCAGTTTAGTGGCTGTAGGCTAATGGAAACAGTTGGATTTGGATGGGGCAAAACAAATGGGACTCTATGATGGGGAAAGAGGGAGGAGAAAAAAGAGAAACAGACAAGTGGTGGTCGAACCAACACTGAATTCAGGCTTGGTGGTCTGTCCTGAGATCTGAGTGTATCAGAAATGGTGTCTTTGGGCCGAGCGGAAGTATAGTAGTTGGTCATGCAGTTTTCCATCCCATTCATTCTTAATGGGAGAAAAATCCATTGCTACATGGAAACCATGCATCAGATCAAGAAGCTGTATACAAGCACACCATTCCTTATCTGACTGAACAATTTGGAGGACTGGTTAATTCATGTAGTGCACCAGAAGTATTATGTCTTTCATACATTTCTTCGTTATATGAACTGTATTCTGCAATGCACAGTAATTATGTACTTGCTATTTGGGACACAGTACATCTATTTTATTGACAATATCCTTATTTTTCTTGTGGAACTTTTAGCTTATTTGCTCTGAATTTAGAGTGTGACTTACTCCACACTCATGTCTAGCCCTGAAGTAGCACCAGAGCTCTTCCTGAGATGCCTCTGTGCTGTTATGTTAACCTCTCCCTTTCAGTGTGATGTTGTGGGCTTAGGTCAGTTTTGTGTTGAGCTTCCTAAAGCTGCTGGTTAGGAACCAAGAGCAGAGGAAGATCTGGTCTTAGATAAGCATCGCCGGGCCACATCTCCCCCTGGAAACTTTCGTCTCAGTAAGAGACCAGGCACGATAAGATTACCCAACAGCCTCTGACTGGGAAGAAAAATGAACTCATGAACTCTCTACAAACATTCCTCCTAGAACAGGGCTCCCTGGTGAATGCATTAGCAGCTGAAACACAGGGCAGGAGGCCCGAATTTGTTTCTGTTTTGTACTGACACACTTCTCTCCTTCATGTGTGCCTGTTCTGGCGTTTCAGGTCAGCCTTAATAGATCCAGAGCCTCATTTTTCACTGAACACAATTCTTACACACTCAGCGGAGCTCCTGTTGATGGATTTATGTGTAACAAAGGCATGATTTAATGAACCCGGTTCATAAGGTGACCTATATAGAACATGAACTGAAACAATATTGGAACCATTAAGTGGGAAACGCATCAACCAGCAAATAATTCCACCTCCTCTGTAATCGGAAAATGCGTCATTGGACCTAACAAACACAAGGAATCGAATCTGGATGGTAATCCTTCATAATTCTCAAGGATATTTCCTTGACCTTCTGTGCGTTATGCTTGCAACATGCCAGACAAACTCTAGTTTTTCTTTGTAATCTATTATTCATATGGAAGCGGCAGGAAAGAAGACTGTGGAAGGCAGATCGCTGTTTTCCCTCCCCCCCCACTCATCCCATTCTCAGGGACTATTGTAAGGGCGCACAAATGGAATGATTGCCCTTTGTTGTGCACGAAATTTGCCATTCTGTCTTAATGGAAACCAACCTTGTCATTCCAGGCACACCATGCCCAGAGTCAGCCGTGGGTTTTTTATGTAAGTAACGCTGCGCGGGAATCAAATTAGAATTTAACAGCTTCAGGTATGATTCATCCGCAAATCCATTCAGCGAAGATTAGAAACGGAGGGGGAGTGGGAATTATAAAGACCATCTCGGCTCTTTCGTCTGCCGCTCATTCTAATTTACCAGGGCATTGTGCCATGCGTGGAGGTTGTCGAACCAGACTTGGTGGCGCTTTCTCTGAATGCCAGAGTTGCACCCTGCCATCTCCTGAACAGTCAGACTGCCTGCATTACATATGGCCTCATCGTCCACACAGGTGGAGCCCTAATCAGTTTAACGTGCTCCAGCTGTGACTGCTAAAGGATTAAATGCTGTAATGATAAGACTCGCTAAATGTGAGATATAGATGTGGCTTGGCCGTATTGTTGTTGCCGTGTAATGCTGCAGGGCGGGTGAGGGAACGCGGTGGACTTTGGTGAGGCGGGGGGTGAGACTCTGTTGTGCCTGGCTGAAGCAGCCTGTGGGTAATTGCCTCATTACACTGCTCATTGGTACTCGTTTTGAAATAGCACAAAGTCTGTGAAAGACCTAGGAAGGACATTGTGCACTCACAAAGAATTACTTTCATGGCTCTTCTTGGTTTTTACAAGTTGCAGATAAGACATGTAGTATACCGGGGCCAAAACTTTTTTCTGTCTTGGGAGGCCAAAATGTATTAACGTTGGTGAGAGGGTTCAAAAAGACAACAATATACGAACAAGCGAGGCAGGTTTGGAGCTTTTTAAAGTGTATGTTGAATAATTCAGTATAGAGAGAATTACATATGTAGAATCTTGTTTTTCCTCAGAGGGTGCAGTGGATAACATTCACTGACTTATTCACTCATCTTCTAAGATGCTTATTCTCCTGGCATATTCTCTACTGGAGCCTATCAGAAGACAGGAAACACCCTGGACAGGTCACCAGTCCATCACTGGGCAGTGGGCAACATTCTGTCAGGTCAAATCAACATGAGCTATACCTGAGGGCAGCCCTTAAAATTCAGCAGTGAGAACAAAACTGTGGTGTTATTGTATTAATCTTTTTTCACACAGGCAAAGAAATAGTGTATAAAGTGCAGATTATAAACATTAATTTTATGTCATATTAGTGTTCGTAGGTACAAGAGGAAATAGTTTATGGTTTGAATTTGAAATGAGTGTTATGCATGAAGTAAAATGTACATTTTGATATTGTTAAAATTGGAAGAAATGGTCATTCATGTCAATAGAGAATGTAAATTGAATGCATGGGTAATTTCTTACATATTTATTAATGAAATGATCTAATTACCTTTAAATTGCAGCCTTCCTCTCGATTACATAGACTGTGATGACCTTGTTCTGCCAGTTTCATAATGAAGAGAAAATATCTTAACGCTTCTCACAATAGCATAATGTTGTTTTGTCGTGTTTCTTCAACAAGGCATCTCTTAATACCTGTCAGCGACCTGCTGTGCCCCCACTGTACCCAAAACTTCTCATCTTTGTGTCTTAAGTTAAGATCTGACAGGTCAAGATGAGATCACACTCATATTAAAGAAAAACATAATCAAAATAAAATTATTAATGTAAGGTAGTTACCCGGACAGCTACTGTTGCTGATGTTAAAAGGGCCAAAACAGTGCACCTGCCGCTCGTCTGTTTCAGTTTCTATTTCCCAAACGTTTTAGCTAGGTGGCATGCAAGCAGCACTAACAGCCACACTTTCAGTTCTATCTCCTCATTATTCATCACCATCTATGGTATGTTTTATTTGATGAGTTTTGATTAGCATTAGCACATAAAGCTAATACAAGGGGATGGTGGAGATTGTGGGATTTTTAAAACATAGTTATTAAAAAAAACTCAAAAGTGAAAGTGAAATCATTCCACAATGTAGATACATGTGATGTTAACATGCTAGTTATATTTATAGTGACCTGTGCTGCCCATCACTGTGTAAAACAAGAGAAACAGATGGTTAAAACAGAAGTTGGAATTCTGTTGTGTGTGACTCTTGTCTCCTCATTTTAAAATGATGCTCTGTTCATTTTCCAGAGTTTTAACTTATTCAGAAAAGCTAACATATCCAGTAGTGTTTTTTTTGTCTGCCCAAATACAATTCCATTCTCTAACCGAGCTGCTGTGATACTTCAGAGATCTTTGTTTGTGATTCTTTGTTAACGGTCTTTGCCACGGCCGTTGCAGCAAGAAACTTGCAAGGTTATGTCATGCCCATGGTCTGACAATGTAACTATTTTTAGCCTCTGAGGAGTAAGCTGACCTTTCATGTAACTATAGGTTGTTTGTATTGTGAAGTGACTTTTTTGTTGTGTCATTTTAGCTATTCATACCCATACAAGCAGTGTGTTTATGATTAAACTACCAAAGCTTAAAGTTGTTTAGAGTTCAACGTTCTTCACAGATCTAGCCTCTTTGTTTTGCTGTCAGAGTGCACCAGATTTAACTTTCAAATTTACAAAATTTCCTTCTGAGGGAACACATTCCCGCACGCCCAACAGGGCCTGGGCAAGGTCCACCCATCATAGTCTCAAAACGTTCTGTGGGAAACACAGAATTGCATAGCCAAACGACTGTAATAATTCAACTTTTACAGGTTACATGTTTTTCCTGTGCCTAATGGGCCTTGAGCAGTGATCTTGCCAAAAGGCCCCGTGGCAGATGTAGGCGCTCCGCTGCATCCCGTTGGTTGGATGCACTTGTTGCATAATTGACAGGCCTGTTCCATGGTAATAAATAGAGGCGGGGAGGTCGGAGAGAAGTAGATACTCAGCCTCTGCTGATCAGCCTCCTGCTGGCAGCCAGTGCATTATGTAGGTTAATGGACAGACGACCTTTTTCTAGTTCTTGCGGATGCTATTGACTTGATTGGAGGAAAAAAAAACAGGAGGAAAAGAGAATAATTAAGAAATGAAATAATGTAATGTTCTGAAGCCACTTCACGTCATGTTGTTGTAGGTCACGAGTACTCAATTAAGCTTGATTAATCAAAAACTCCTCGGTTAAAGTCAATCTTTTTGGCGAGCCAGTAATTTGTATGAATATGATGCATATTTTAAATTCTCCTACTAGGGTCTCTCTTATGACCAAAACACACCCACTGAGATACAATTTTTGCCACATAAATCTGTTCATACGTTTAATTTGTTTGTGTGCAGTCAGGTCCATTTTTATTGTTGGGCCTTTATTGTTTGAAGGTTTTTAATGGAACTGTAATTATCAGATCAAG
This sequence comes from Semaprochilodus insignis, assembly GCA_034552555.1. Classification (NCBI taxonomy): domain Eukaryota; kingdom Metazoa; phylum Chordata; class Actinopteri; order Characiformes; family Prochilodontidae; genus Semaprochilodus; species Semaprochilodus insignis. Next base: position 5,991,887 of record CM067491.1, read on the forward strand.
TAATTGGTAGATTTATAATTAAAAATGTAACCAATCATGACAGCTCGAAATTGCTTTGTCATTAATATCTGTGGCATTTACTCCGTAAGCAATGAACATTTATTAGTATTTGTCATGTTGTTAGTGTTTTCTCACAACATGTAATGTAAAATTCATTCAAATATCACCCCCAATGCAGAGGTGCCATGGCTATGCAGGGTTTAGTCTCTTTGGGATTGTCTTGGTGCAGTCCATGGAGCAGGAGTCCACACTTCTCTTAACGGATGAAGACTCACAATGCTAGCTGTAAGAGGCAGGTGGAGGTTAAAATTAAAAGTTGGATGAAAGCATACTTCAGACGACAGGATGTGTTGGAAAGCCCTCAATAGCTTGGTAATGGAAGAAAGAGAAGGAGAGAGATGGGTCCTCGGAGAGAAACCCCGTTGCCCATCACAATATGACCGAAGGAGCTACGCGTCAAGGTTTGAATGTGGATCTCAAAGGCAGCGCTTTGCTGTTGTCTGCAGTCCATAGAGGGAATGTGGTGGAGGGTGAATACGACAGGCTGTGCAGGGATGGGTTTGTCCATTGTCAGTGATGTGGCTTATCTGCTCAGCAAGAAATCTAAAGTAGTTTGCGTCAGGAAGGGATGTAGTCTCAGCGTTTATCTAGGGGGGTAACAATACGTTGTGGCATTGTGATGTTGTGATGCAGTGTTAGTGGTGTTACAAATCATTGTTTTTCTCCTGGTGCAACTGCATCGTTTATAAAATGGAAATACTGAGCAATGAGTCGAATTCGAAGCTCAAGAAAACAAACTTGCTAGCCAGACACATTCATCATCAAAAAAGCATTGTACCCAGAAGGAATCAACCGACAGGAATGAAACTTGGTGGGTAGGTGTGAAGTTGTGAGACATGCAAATGGTGTAAGTGTCATGCCTTATTGCTGTACCTGACAGACTATGTAAGGTTGTTCTGGTATGTGTGCTTTCCATTACGACTTGCGCTGTTGTGTTGGTAGCGAAGCAAAGTTCACCTCGGAGAAGAATTCGAAAGCAATTTGATCAGTTGGAAGAGTTGGAGAGTGGTTGCATCGTATGACTCCGGGAAGTGGGATGGCCTTATCAACGTTTTGCACGTCATGCCGGTCGTGTGGCTATGGCCATAGGATAGAAGGCAGTGCACCAGGCCCGCACCAGCAACATGAAGGATCTGGGAGACCTACACGAACTATGGCAAGTGGCAAGAAGAATGTTTTTGTTACACAACACTCCACCTCCACCCTACTGCAAAATCTGCAGTAACTGTATGAGAATATTCAAGCGTAAGCAAACATGGTGGCCTGATGCCATACTGAAAGACACTACTTCTGTATATGTAGCTCAATAAATATCAGTCTAAATTTACCATCATTTATTGTTCCTGGTAACCTTTATCCTCCTTCCCAATAGCACTGCAATCCAACACTTCCTTCTGGGTGCAGCTGTTTGTTTGATGTATATGTGATATTTAAACATATACATTGTGATCTTCTCTTCAAGCTAATAATATGAGTGTCTCAGGCTGCATTCACTAGCTAACTATGGGCCAGGCCCAGCTCCAGGATGACGTAACTGAGGGGGCAATTAAAAAATTGCAAGGGGACAAATATTTTTATATAGGTTATTTTTATCCTATGGATGAAGACTGTTTTGGAATCAGATAATCTATTTATTTCACAGTAGAGGTGAAAGCATTATTAAACCTGAGCGGGTCTAAACGTGAAATAATAGGCTAGAATTTATGTATGATTGTAACCACTGAGAGATGACTGCTAAAATCAACAAATCATATCTGTGGCCCCTATATCTATCTCTTTCTCTCACTCTCATTACCCAAAACTTTGCATTTCCATTCTGGGGACTGCTGCTACTGAAGAACAGAATTAAGGCCGGAAGTTCATTTTACAGCCACGGAAAGCTAATACTGCTGAATGGAAGCAATGTGTTCTATCTGTGTCTCTTCTGCTCAATTCAGTATCAGGCACATCCCATGCTGTGCAGCCCTGTGCAAAAACCCTAATGTATCTGTCTCCGACTTGCCAAACCAGCAGAAAAATTAACCAGCAAAATTTTGTCTTACATTTCCTGAGTATAGCTACAGCCTTCTTGTTTATGTGTTGAACTTCCTAAACAGGGAGAATAAGTTCAGGATACTGGCCTGGGCTAGGATCTCTACAGTGTTTAGTTTTTTCATTATCATTAATGCTATTATATATTTTTAAAAATGCACATTTTGATTTCCACAATTATATATTATTTTATATATGGTAAAAAAAAACTGGATGAATTAACTTAAAATATTTGATGGGGTGAGGAAGGTGTTTCTTTACTGTTGTCTCTAAAACTTAAAATGTGGAAGCTGAAATATGTATCTCGGAGGGAAAAGCACCCTTTTTCCCTATCGTGGCGCTGGGCGCGCTATGGACACGAATCATGGACACGAGGAAACACAGCACCGGTTTTCACACAGACTTACAAACCACTGCTCAGGAACTGCTGGTCGTATACCAACCAACTGCTTTCTATTTCTCCTTTAATAGAATTTCATCAGACTGACAAGACAATGCTCTACATGTGAATGCTCTGTAGTGTACTTAGTTATATTCACAAGATTCAGCAAGTTCAGTACAGCCTTTGTGCAGTGTATTTTTCCAAATAAAGATGTTTGAGAGCTGCAGTAGCATTACTGCGATTGGAAAAAATATGTGAGAAATTGTTCTCAATCTTTTAAATTGTAAATCTTTTTATGACCGTGTCAAACAATATGGTAAAGGCACTTCAATCAGCACATCACCACATCAAATCACTGTTTAAAGTAACAATATAGTCAAATTGTTCAGAATTTCCAATAATCAAAACAAAAACCAGAGAACTGTGCATCAAAATGAATTGCGGTCAGCTCAGATTTATACACCTAGACAGTGGTGCACCTGGTTGAGAACAGACTTTATGTTCATTGAACCATCTAATGTAATTGCACCGTTTGCACACTACTACTTGCACACTAGGTGGTGAACACTGGCAAAAGTCAACAATTCACTCCAGTATGCTCACCTGACAGGACACCATATGACTTTACAAATCTCAGAATTGCTGTACCGCTGAGATTATCCCTCGTAACCTGTTGTTGGTGGATGTAGCACTGTGCACACTACTCATGAATTTTAAACATACTTGACAACATTGGGCCGTCTGCAACAGCTTGTATTCTGAGGAAATCACACTGTGCACAAGCGATTGTCATGGGTATGTCCAACAATTTGTCTGGTGGTTGTGTTGCAGATAACAAACAGTGGTCTGGAAAACTGGGGCTAAAGTCGGGTAGTGTGGAATCGTTTTTTATTGTATGCTCTTGTAAACCAAGGTAAACAACTGTTGGGATTTTGTCAGTTATACTTTGCTTGGCTATCTGCACTTCCGTGTGTATGTCATGTTTTTTGGCATATATTTTTAAAGTGCTATCTAGTAAGCAGTTGTCTGCTCTGCACACTGTAACAGTAATGAGCCTTTAACTGAGAAAGATACATTGAACATACATACTGGATTGAACAAAATATCAGGGTATCCAGTCCTTAAATAACTATTCAGTGGTTTTGTTTCAGGCAGAAGTAGGGATATCATAAAGTACGTATTACATAACCACCTAATTGGAGGTTTTATAGCTGATATAGCAAGTATTTAAGATGACAGCAGTTGTTTTCCTTAGTTGTTAGCTGTCATAATGATGTGGTGCACTGCAAAAACCAGAATGTGAATTGGTTGTGTTTTTGTCATTGGTTTGTGTTAAGTGTGGATGAAAGCTAGCAGAAAACACATTTACTGAGACATGCAAAATACAATTAACATTCTAGTTTAGAATAGTTTAGCAGTTTATGGTTGGTTGATTTGTGTATCGTTGAAATGGCCCCTTCCTGTCAAAGCAGGTAGTGGATCTGTTGGGAAAATACTGGCTTGGAAGACTAGAAGGTACACAGTATCACCCCTGTATGAGCTTGTTGGACATCGTATTCCAAAAGCATGGGCATTAATATAGAGTTGCCCTCCTTTGTAGCTACATAAGTCACCACTCGTCTGGGAAAGCTTTCCACAAGATTTTGGTGTGTGTCTGCAGACTCGTTCCCAGAGAGCATTTGTGAGGTCAGGCACAGATGTTGGACGAGAAGGCCTGACTCACAATTAACGTTTCAATTCTGGACACTGGAGGTCCTCCGCCCCAGACATATAACCTAATTTTGTGCACTGGGCCACAGTCATGCTGGACCAGCCAAGTGCCTTCCCCAAGCTCTGCCACAAAGCTGGAAGCATGTAATTGTCTGTAATGTCTTTGTATACTGTAGCTTTAACATTACCCTTCACTGGAACTACAGTTCCTGAAAAACAACCCCAGACAATATCACTCCTCCACCAAACTGTACTGTTGGCACTATGCATTCTGGTAGGTGGAGTTCTCCAGGCATCTTCCAAGCCCATATTCGTACCATGAAACTGTCAGATAGTGAAGCGTGATTGTGCATACTGATCTTAGGCTTGTGTGCTGTCGCTCGGCCATGCAAACCCATTTTAAGAAGCTCCTGACACACTGTTGTGCTGCTGATGTTGCTTCCAGAGGCGGTTTGGACCTCTGTAGTGAGTGATGCAACAGAGGATTTTACATGGTACACGCTTCAGTACTTGGCGGCCCCGCTCTGTGAGTTTGCATGGTCTAAGGCTTTTTTGGCTGAGCTGTTGTCGCTCCTAGATGTTTCCATTTCACAATAATGGCATTTGCAGTTGAGCAGTGCAGATCCAGCAGGGCAGAAAGTTAACAAACTGACTTGTGGCAAGGGAAGCATCCTCCGACAGTGCCATGTTTAAAGTCACTGAGCTCCACTCTACTGCCAGTCTGTTTGTCTGTGGCTATGTTTTAATGGCTTGACTTAATTCACCTGTTAGCAGTGAGTATGGCTGAAACTCCTGAATTCAGTCGCTACGGTGGGGTGTTTGTGTACACGGTTCTCTGTTTTGTTTTGGAGTTTTGGCAGCTTTTTCACTGCTAAATGGAATGCACAGTGTTTGTGAAATATAGCTGCCAGCAAGGCTTTAAAACTCTTTGGATTTGCCTCACTTGTGTTCTGATCTTTTCAACCCTATGTATTTTTTTTTTGACAAAATGGAGGCCAGTACAGACATTTGTGTTTTCGCTGTGGGAGGGTGTTTGGATGTCCGTCTGTGCGGCAGCGAGGTTGATTCCCTTGAGTGCTCAGCTTCTCTCCCGGCTGGCGTGACCCTGGGGGCCAAGTTCAGCAGACACAAGGAGAAATATTCTCTCTGTCACAGTGCCACATTCTTTTCAGTTCCCCAGCTGCTGTCTAATCTGCGCTCCAGCCTTTTCATATGTACCAATGCGTATTTCACAATAGCAAGCTTGTATTATGGATTCTTGGATGCAACACTCTTAATATAGTTTCCTATTGTTGGTGGAAAGGGAATCATTTTATTATCCGTCATTGTCATAAGCACTGACTTTGCATTTTGAGCAGCTCACGGTGCATCGCGCCAACATGGTGCTGTGCGAGCAGACTTTTTTGAATGCGCCTCTCGATGCACCGCATCTCAAAGGCGCCATATTGATTTATTTCCTGCGAAAGTGTTGTCGGCTGTCCCAGCTCTATTAATATCCCATCTGGCTCGTTGAAACAACTTTGTAACCAGTAACAGATCCCACCACCCTTGGAGGTGGAGGCAGGTCTTGCAAGTAGCAAGTTGTTATCCAGAGGTGCACCAGTCAAAACATTTCCCGGATGTTTTTAAGTCATCCTATAATAGAATGTGTACCAGAGCTGTGGTAAAGAGGTTGAGTGACAGGGGTGAGCAGTCATGGCCTGGAGGTTAGGGAACTAGACTTGCAGAAGATCGCCAGTTCGATCCCCTGAACTGACAAGACATGGCTGAAGTGCCCTTGAGCAAGGCATCTAACCTGCAACTGCTCTCTGGGTTTCATGAATGGAGTTCACTTCTCCCTTGTGTGTGTCACTGCATGGGTGGGTTAAATGCAGAGGTCTGGTTTTAAATTGTAGATGTGAAATGTAATTTAATCCACTGGCACAATATAAAAATCATGTTTTAATATGATTGCAGTTTTCACATGTAGCTTGTTGAAACAAGTGAAGAAATTATATATATATATATATATATATATATATATATATATATATACATGTCCAAAAATGAATATTACAGTACATTTAGAAAAAAGGTAATAACTGTCACTGAGGTGGTACCTCTCGTCACTGGAGTGGTACCTTTATAGTACCTTTAGTCAGGGAGTGTAACTGTACCATTATGTGCTATTACAATTATATTATGTATGTTAAATTGACTATTTTAACTCTGTCTCGTCGCCAGCACTTTAATTAATTGTTCTGTGCTTAAACATTAGGGCATGAATGGGTAGGTCTGGACGATATAGACCAAAAATCATCATATTGGTATTTTTAGGCTGCAAAACAGGATATATATCTCAGTGTTTTCTTCGAAGTGAGATGCAGTGACAAGGTTTCCTTCCACATGTAGATAATAAAAGTATATAAAGTATGTAGTTCCAACTGGGCTGCTGGTCTCTTATAAGCTTTTAAAAACCTTTTTGTTCCATTGTTGCTATACCAACCATGTTTTTAGAGATGTGGTAGACCACTGTTTTTCCCTCAGGAGGCTCCCTGCTCTGCACATTTTAGCACTTTCCCTGCTCCCAACACAGCTGATTTAACTCATCAGCTCATTAACAAACTCTTTCAGCTGCATGGGGCGTGTTTGTTAAAGCAGGGGATCCACTTAAATGTGCAGGACAGGGTGCCTCCAGGACCAGGGTTGACAAACACTGCTGTAGACCATCACACTTTTCTTTACGTAAGGCACACCACCACTCCACCATCAGCTCACCAGAAACAGGAGAAAGGGCTGAAGGTGTGACTGTTTATTAGGATGAATAGTGCAGTGTGGCTAACACCATGGCTAACACAGCGGCTAATACAGTGGCTAACACAGTGGAATACACAGTGGCTTACACAATGGCTAAAGCAGTGGCTAATGCAGTGGCTAACACAGTGGAATACACAGTGACTAACACAGTGGCTAATGTAGTGGCTAACACAGTGACTAACATAGTGGCTAATGTAGTGGCTAACACAGTGACTAATGCAGTGGCTAACACAGTGGAATACACAGTGGCTAACACAGTGATTAACACAGTGATTAACACAGTGACTAACACAGTGATTAACACAGTGACTATAGCATGTGAAAACAGAGAATAGAAGTGAGATACAGTGATGCTGTGAAAAACATCAGGGTACGTGGTTCCAATCTTCTTAATATCCAGTGTATCATATTCGAGTTTTGCTTTGACCTTTTTTTACACCGGTTAATGGCAGCTCAACTTGTTTAACAATTTTTAACAAGTCCATATTGTTTATATTGTTTAACAATTTGATTCTGTATTTGCATTTCAATTGTGCTTGTGTTGCTGGTTGCTCATCAGACAATCAATTATTGACCTCAATCAAGTAGTTTACGCTCTCCTAACATGAGAAGATGCTGTAAGATAAGATAAAATAATAATAAAAAAATAAAATAATAATAAATTCTTCTGTAATATGAATTTATGAAAATCTTGACCTATTATTAAAAATTGGAACTTTCTGTAATACAGCCCCAGGTCGTCTTTGGTAGTGCAGGACACGTGTGAGCTAGTGGAGCTAGGGTTGTGCAGAGACTGCCCGAGAGGAGAAGTGCACCCGCATGACTTTATGGAAGAAACAGGTGAGGTATTTTAACACAACATCAAATAATATAGGTACAGATAGGTACTCATCTGGAAATGTATAGATACTTTAAACGTCAGTATACTGCCCAGCCCTATGAAAGTGGGGATTTTAACAAGACGCCGCTCGAGGAGGAGGAAAGACTTGTAGCTCCAGTTCTCCTGATATGAGAAAATTCACTGTGTCTTAGACATTCAAAATAAATCATTTATTACACATAATTTTCTACTTTATAAAAAAGTAATGCATTAGTTTACATATTTATCCTCTGTAAACAGCAATCCTTTGTACTGCTCATTCCATTACAATAGCTTGTTTATCACTTGTGGGCATGTCTAGACTCGAGCAGACCATTAGTTGCCTACGGCAAGCACAAATCCGATGCGTTCCTAATAAAATAAAATTCCTAGAGAGAAAAGGATTGTGTTTATTTACATTTTTGTTGTAGAGAAGAACTCGGCCTTCTGCATTCAACGTCTGTTTATGGCGAGAACGCTGTCGCCTTTCTTTCATCTCTAGTAGGAACGGATACCTAAGAACCAATACAGCAGCATGCTGTTTCACAATGGAGGGAGATAAAGCATGTACCACCCTGCTCAGTGTTTCATTTCTGTTGGTAGTCACCGCATCACTTTGCTTCTAACATTGCATTGCTGTTGTTCGCACTGCGCCCCGTCACTGGAAATCACCAGCTCTTATTGACAATGAATGACCTCTGGCTGCTTTGGTACGTTGCGTCGCTGCCCGTGTGAATGCAGTAATTGTAGTAGCAAGTGTAATGTTATTACAGTACATTGTAACACATTACCCCCAACACTGGTCAGAGAGGTGCTTTTCTAAAGTTGCAGCATGTAAGATTTTAGTTTAAAACCTTCCAAATGAACCAAAATAACTACAGTTATCAACAGAAAATGAAGAAATAACAATTTTGCTGGTCTGGCAGAGGCATCTCTGTGTTGTGTTATAGAAATATCTACTGAAGTTAGCATGCTAACTAGCTAGCTCCAACCAGTCCTGTTTTATATTACCACTTTGTACCTCAAGAAGTACTGCCCCCAACAGTGTATTCTAACCTCTTGTCCATCATGTTGAGGGTCCTATTCCTGGTTAGATCATTTAAAGATCATTTTGACATATGTTAAACCCTGTTTGCCAGGCAAGGCAAGTTTATTTGTATAGCACCTTTCATACACAAGGGCAATTCAAAGTGCTTTACATAAAAGGGTGAAGATACAAAGAAAAACAAAATAAAAGCAAAATAATTCATTTAAAAATCATTAAAATATAATCATTAAAATCATTAAGTAAAATATAATAATAAAATGACATTTTAAAAGAAATAAAAGTAAGCATAAGAATAAGAAAAAGTGCCGTTACAGGAGATTATTTTTTTCTAGCTAGTCACAAAAAAAACTTTAGCTCACTGTTATTATCCTTCCAGAGGACATAAGAAATGGATAGTGGGCTGCTATTTTATTAGGAATGCACTGATATGGAAATAGTGGGCAGGAGCCAATACCAATGGCAGCATCAGTACAGCAAAAGCATAAATGGAGACTACATCTATCTGGATGGCTTTAGCGAGAAATCCAGTATTGATTTGTAGTTTTTGTTTCCCTTTTATTACAAATGAAATGTTGTGCTCTTTCAGAGTACCAAAATCTGGAATTAGTCACCTGTTTAATATATCAAATGTAATAGTGTGTAATAGAAATAGTATTACTATGTAATTACAGTACAGGTCAAATCAGTATGTAATTAAATACGCAATTATGTAATCACATTTAAAAAGTATACTGAACTTTGACTTTTTAGGTGTCAATTTATTCTGAAAGCTAAATCTGAATTATATTTATCTGATCTCGACTGTATCACATTTTACTTCAGTTCTGAGGCAAAGGTTGCACATGCTGAACAACACTACAAGCGTAGTTGTGAACAGATGTAATAAGGATTGTATAAACCTTCTGAGGAGCAGTTCGGAACGTAAGATCCTGCTGTCACACAGTGCATGGCGAGAGCTTCGTCAGCTGTGTGAGAGACATCCTCTCCGCAGTTTACGCTGTCGCTGCGCTGAGTTCAGTTCCTGCAAGAGATTCAAGCATGAAAATATTTAATTAAACTTGAGGAAGCCAGTCATGCATCAGATATGGGGAGGAAGATGCCTTGGGGGCAGTCGTGCTGAAGTCCCAGACTTTTTGTGCTGTCCCACTGCCCCTTGTCCCTTTGGGCTCAGCAGAACATAGAAGTTCAGACATGGCACACAGTCATCATGACCTCCAAAAGGCTGCTCATCTATGCTCACTAATGTTAACTCTTAGAACTCTAGTTATTCATTTTGTCTTACTGTTTAAACCTGTAAACTAATATTTATGAAGAGCGTCATTCAAAAACTGCATATCAGTTTGTAGGAATTAATAAATGAGTATTAGTGAGTAATGCAATGAGTATTTGAAAAGAACAGGAACTGCTGTTTAATAGACACATTTTTATGTCTCTAAGAAAGCTAGTATTATTCATAATATAGCCATTGATGTATGTGTAAAGCCCCCTCTTTACATCTTGGAAAATTCTAGAAAGTGGTCTATTAATGCATTCAGAACTAAACCCTTCATATATACCATGAACAGTACTGTGTAAAAGTCTACGCTTTTTTCTTTCTTTTTTTCTCAGTAATGACTGCACAGCTACACATCCTTTTAGACTTTGATTGCATTGAGTTGTCTTCTCACAGTGGAGAGAAACACCTGTTTTTTCAGATCTGCAGCAGGAGTGGAGCTTGATTTGCTTTCAAAGATGTACTATTTATCTAATGGTGACAGTTTTGGTGGCCTACCAGGTCACAGTTTTACAGTTCCTTTCCTTAGATTTTCCATTTTACTATACAAGTGGATTATCTTATATTTAGTATCTTCAAACGTATCTTCTTAAAAAATGAATAACTTGTATATGAATACAAGTTGTACATTAATAACAAATATGTCTATTACATAAACTGTGTAAATGTAATTACATGGTTACATGGTACTGTGGTTAAGTGATTTACATAATGAGTTACATTTAAAGATATTTACATTACAGATATACAGATGTTTTTTACATTCTATAATACTTCAATTTTTAAAAATGATGACAATTTTATATTTAAAATTTAAATTTAAATATTTACAAAAAAATAATGACAAATGACAAAAAAAATATTGCAAAAAATGACTGCGCACAATAACAATAACTTTCTGTCGGCTTCAAATCATAATACACTAGTGGACCAAACAATGGGCCAAACCCAAATTACAGTGGTTCCCACTGGTAGTTTTGGCTGGCCAGCGTCCAGATGTAAATGCTACAGCAAATATTTTGCCAATGTTTTTCAACTGTTTGAAGCCTTCCATGCTGAGTGGACCAATACTGAAGACTGTTTGCATGTTTACCTCTGAAGCTTCACTAGTTAACAAAATGAAGGGTAAAAGCTTCCCATACCAACTTACTGTATCTGTTTGTTTAATGATTTGTTATTATGACCATTTTGCCTGGGAGTGTTGAATATCTCTTCTGCTTAGGTGGTATATGGAAAGTTCAGAATCTGTTTATTTCATTGAGCTATAAGAAATATATACCATAAAATTACTGATCCTAAGGGTTCATGTCAAAGTCATACACCCCATTGCACATGCTGTGCATAGATATGTGAGTGTACCAGATATATATCATAGCATAGGATTCAGAGCATCGGTCTGCTGCTGCATTGTGAGCTGAATAAGATGGACAGATAGGCTTACCTTCCATACAGCTGCCACCCTCACATGGTGCTTTCCTGCTTGTGTTAAACAGCGGCAGCGTCTGTGAAGTCAGGCTTCCCTTTCATCCCACATCTCACCTCCAATAAAGCCTCACAGACTGATGACAAATTCACGCTCTGCTTTTTCTTCAAAGCCTGAAAAGAGTTTTAAAATGCTTCTTGCTGGAGTGTGTTGTTGCTGGAATGTGAGCTGTGATTATAAGGAAGGAAACTGGATTTCTTTGTGGAACCTGTGCTCCTGATACAAAGAGAGAGAGGACACAGTTACTATACATCACAGGTCAGAAACTCCAGTGACAAACTTGTTCCACTCAACTAGTGCTGTCCTGATTACAGTCCATTACTTGATTAACTCAATTAGTTGATTGAAGACCGCTTTAAGTTTGCTCTTTTGATGAATCGTCAGTGATTTCTTTAGCAGTTTGCATGATGGTAATGCAAACAGGGCTTCTACAACTAATCAGCCTTATTGATAATGTCGGTAATAAGAAATCAAATCTTGTTATCGATTAGTTGTCATGGTGATTAACATGACCTGACTGAAAGAGGGCAAACACAGGTGGTGGAGACTACAGTGCAGGACTAATAAAGTAGAAAATATGAGAACTCTCTACTTTAACATTAATAAAACAATCGATTTCCTGTAAGACGTGTAAAAATACATTAGCAGCAGAAAAGAACCGAAGTGCAGTATGGTGAGGACACTGTAGTAAAACTGTAGTCAGAAGTTGAGAAATGTGTAGTTGTCTGCTTTTTTTCGTCTGCTTTTCTGCAAGCTCTGAACTAAATTGAGCTGAATTATATTTATTCATTATTAGTGCGCTAATATGTACAGACTTGGATATTTTTCGGCTTTCTCCGTGTTTTGGCCTTCTCGACAGTGGTGTTTAAGGTCGATGAAAAGGGAGCTTTTGGAAGATGCTTTCATTTTTGAAAACATTGTCATAATATCAGATTTGATTACCTATTACAGACCATATATCCTAATTAATTTATCTTTAATTAATCATAAGATGTAGAATTAAACTGCCTCTATTATAGTACTTGAATCGTCATGGACCATTTTATCCTTTCTTGTTTTTGCACCTTTTACACTGAGCAAAATAGCATTTTGAGGGCAGTGAAGAAGGAGATGTGTGGATCTGATAAAAGTATGACTTAGAAGATGTGTTTTAGCCTATGGGCAGGTGTTTTTTGTTTGAAAGACTATTGTGCAAAAAAGAGTAATAATCGGTGTATTTTTAATTTCTTGGAAAAAAAAAACATACTAGACCAACTATGAATCGCACCCATTCTTTTCCTGATTAATAGATTAACTAAAGCCATAATTGTCAACTTAGCAGAAATTTCCCGGAAGTGATTGTGAGCTGACTCTTCAGTCAAACCTCGCCTAAAAAACTGCAGGTGAAGCACTTTATACTGCCTAACATTTCAGAACATAACATTTCCATATGCTAGAATCAGTTTTAACAAGTGAACTACTTCGTCATACATGATCGCTGATACAGGGTTACTCTGCTAACTTGTTAGATAGCATGCTAAAGGTTAAGCATCTAGTATGAATGAATAAATAAATTTATTTATTTTCAGCCAAGCTGAAGTTGGTAAGAGCATGTGCAAAATAATTATTGAAACGAGACCAAAGAATCACATTATATTATATTATATTGTAGTATAATATATTATAGTATATCAATACAAATTAGACTCTTATATAACTGTTCACTGAGGGATTTTTATCCAGTAATTTACAGAGCATAACTAATGTCTTCTAATTAGTCATAAAAGGAATTTGACCATGAAATTTGACTGACCCAGAAAAAATAAAAAGGTTGGCTTTAAGTCAAACTGTTGATAATTGGGCACAGTGTTCACAGATTGTCTGGTTGACAAAATGGGTCTTAAAAAAGCAAATATGACCAAAGTGTAAAGCCAGTTCAGCTCTGAATCAAAGTCTGGTGCTTTGAGATAATGAGCATCAGTGCCTCGGAATGAACGTATTTCAGTTTTCAAATGGCCTTTTTCATTGGGATCGTGTCTTGATACAATGCTTTAAGTTGCTTTGTAAAGGAATCTTTAATGGCTCCATATATCTTGTGTTTTACGCTTACGTGCATGCATCAAAGTTTAACAAGGTCTCTGAGCGTGATCATTTCCATTTATTTTACAACTTCTAAACAGTATTTTCTTCAGAGCCTGTGTCATCTGCACATAGTAGTTCAAACCATTACATCAAAGATATGGATGCATAATTCATATTCTTCTATTCAATATTGATTATAGTGCTTTTGACTGTGGTCCCATTTGCTTATCACTATTGCTCACAAATATCTAAAGCTGTGTGAGCAATGACCAGCGCCTTTGAGAAACAGCTTGGAGGGCAGGCACGTAAGAAATGCATCATCTGCTGCAAAGCACCAGCCGCCAGCATCTCCCTTTTATTTTGTCTTTAAAAACGACTGGAATGATGTGCCAAGAACGCCGCCTCATTTGCCATTGGAGCTCATATCAAGCTGCTGCATTCCATGGGTTGGTAGGTATATACAGTGCTGTGGCTGAACTGCCTTGAATGGACCAATCGTTCTTTTGAAAGATTGATCTTTATAGATCATACTTGACTTTTAGAGACTGTCTCATTCTCTTCTTTTAAATGCTCACTATCAGATAAAGAGAAATCTAAGAAATTGAGTTGAAATGAAATCTCATTTTGACTGGCTGTTACCATACCTTAATGATATCATTAAGTCTTATAAGAGGCTGTGTGTCTCGGAATCTTTCAAAAAGAGTTTTTTGGCCGTAGGCGCTTAGAAAGAAACGTATTGTCATTTCTTTTTTGTTCACCACACCAAGAGAGTTTTCCACTAAATATTTTTCCAGGACCAAAAAATACTACTTCCTTTTTTTTAGACACATTGAAATGCAGACTGGCCTATAGGGGGGCTTCTATCTCATATCACGCAGCTCATGTCATACCAAGTCAGAGTTTAAGTACACACTTCTCTCTCTTCGTTTGCTCAGTAATGTGGAACGCGTAGTGAGCTTTTGTGTGCATGTGCTGGTAGGTTTGTATCAATGTATTGTCCTCCTGTGAGTCCTCAGTGCCGTGAAAGAGATATGTTATTGGAACAGCAGGAGGTTCCCTCTCCTGCCCTTAAGCTGTGGTGAGCTTTTCTCCACCTTCCCTCTCTTCCTTCTTCTTAGCTTGGTCTACTGTTAAGTAGTAGTTCTTTCATTCATTCAAATGGCATTTGGAATTCAGGCTGCACTGGTGTGGAATTTCTGGGCTGATAAGGAGAACCTACCTATAATGGCAGTCTATACCGATATCGGTAAGCAGTAATTTGATTGTACTTGGAAACAAATTCACACTATAATTCACATATAGCGTATCAACAGACTGTCAGGATGGACCATTTAGTGATTTGTTCATAGTTGCTACATCAGAAATACCAATCCACATTCATCTACAGCACTGTGGAAAAGTCAGAGACCACCCTCCGTTTATCTCCTTTCCAGTCAAAAGTCTCCTTTCCAAGGTTTTTGGCAGATGTTCGTGTGGGAAAGGAAAATAAGTGGAAAAACAAACAGAAGTTGTCAAGACCGGAGTTTCAAAAGTTACAAAGATAAAGGGATCCTAACAACCGGACAAGACCTGGTAGACCACCAGAACTGTCTGTAGCTGATAAACAGATACTTAATGCTTTCGTCAAGCTTCACTCTTTGAGATGAATGTCCACACTATTAAGTGATTAGATTGGATCCTAGACATCATCAACTTATCTGCGTGGCTTGCTGTGTTGAAGACGTAGCCATCAGTAACTGGGTAGCTGCATAGTGAATTTGTAGTGAACACAAATGCTGGAGAGATAGAGAAGCATTATTTCACACTCCAAACAAACACTCTGTCTGACATTGTCAGTGTTTGTTGAGTTGCAAGAGATGCAAAAGACACTTTGAAATCTGATTTGAGCAGGCAGAGTGTCCAGACAGATGGATTTATAAAAATCAGACCATCTCCAAACATGGTTTGTATCCAAGTTGCAGGAATTGTATTTCAGTTGTTTTTATTTTTTGCTGTCCACATTATGAATTAGTTGATCTGGATACAATCTGGATATACCAAAAACCGGATTTGGGATACCAGTTTGAACAAAGCCCAAGTAGCAGAAAATGCACCCAGTTTCTAAGATTGAACTTTGGAGGTGTATATGAATATCCCTGCTGTGGCACGTTTTTCAGACTTCTTTGTAATTTTCTGTTAAATATGTTTTCTGCATTTTTGTTCTGATAAATAAACAAATTTGCATTTAATAGTGGTTTTAACTGGAAATTAAAAACATTTTTTAAATAAATTACAATCCTTTTTAAAACCTTTTCACAGCAGCCTAGATGAATGTGGCATTAGTAGTCTTACTGATGTTGTGATGTGGAGTTTCAGTAACCTGGAAAAGGGTGAAAATTCATGGACACCGCTAACAGAGCTGAGTTTTATCTTAGCCAGTGCAGTATGCATCAGTGTTCCACACAGCTGAGTGCTGGAGTTGGATAATCTGGCTTAGTAGCTAGATGGCTAGCTTTCAAACAAATAACCTCCACTATCTTGAAGATTAATCTGATCGGTTTTCGCTGTTGGTCTTGGCCTTTGGCCCAGTATAATTTAACTGGATGTTCTCATCAAGATGATTGCCAGTGCAGCTTTGTGATTGGCTCCCTCTTGCTGTGACTGGAGATAGTGTCCTCCTATCACACGGCTACTGTTTACTGTGCTTCCTTTTGCGCTTGAATACACCTAGAACATCGAGTTCCTTTTAACTACGACTGAAGTGATGTTGTCAGTCGAGATAAAAGCTGTCCCCTGTCCATCCAGCAACACTAATTGGCCATTTGCTATGCCAGCACTGACCTAGTTGTGATTGTGCGGTGTTGGTTTCCATGGTGTTCCTATGGATGTTTGCCGGGCAGGTATCGATTGACATGGTTCCTCTCCATTCCCAAGCATGAAAAGATAATGGCTTGCAGATCGCTGGGGTCCTAACATGGATCAATATCAAGCATCTAGTCTTAACCTGCACTGAGGAAAATATTCCTCAGCTTGCTTATGTTACATTAGAATTTAGAGTGGTTGTAATCTGATATGGGTTGACTCACTGTAAAAGGGTAGGTGACTCAGATGGAGGACTGCACTGTAAAAAATAGATTTGACACGTAGCATGTAAGTAACCTGTCTGCCTTGAAATGTTGATTTTATTAAACTTCAAATATTTTAAAGCAGATAATATTATTTAATTAACTTACTATTCAGTGTTCAGTAAACAGGCAGGTTCTTGCTTTTGTGAGATAAAACCACTAATCTTTCTTACAGTGTGGGCAGTACGATGATATGTTACCATTATCCTGCTACATGTTCAGTCATGTGACTTGTGAGACAATAACGGCTGTCATCTAATGTTTTAATGTGAGGGTGATGGTGGAGAATTAGTGGTGGAAAACTCAAAATGATTGGTTTTGATTTTTGATTTTAAGTGTCTCATATATGGGAGACTGTTTTTGCCCCCAGTTCAGGTTCAGACACCAACACTGACGTTACTGTTATGTCAATAAAAGTACTTTTGCAGGACTTCGGGTCACGTTCATTACCCAGCGCTGAGTCACTCTCCAACAAAACACATGCTGGGTTAATCTGACATAGTGTCATTATATAAATAACCCAACAGGCTGGGCCATTAGAGTTGGCCTAATTTATTGGTTAGTCCAATTTTTTCTTTGCTTGTTTTTCATTTTTTTTCTTTTTCAACATAAAAAAATTACATAAAATATCAAAGTATTGTTCAGTAATCACAAACTGTTCAATTAAAATCAAGTCTTCATTAATATTTAAGATTATTCACAGTTTGGTGCAGACGTTATGGCATGGTACAACTTGAAATAAAAGATTAAAGATCAGACGCACAGTAAGAGTGAATAAGAGTAGCTTCTCATTTCTTCAACAATCATGTGGGAGGACGTATTATGTGGTCATGGACAAGATGTTACTAAAGAGAAGCGGAAATGACTGGAGCTGGGTTCAAAACTGTCCAACACATTATTAAAAGCTGGAAGGACAATGGAGGACCATCAACTGTATGGGTGAAAAATGTGGTAATCCTAAATGACAGTGGGTGGAGATCACTTAAACGCTTAATGAAGGACAGCAGACCTCACAGCTGTGTTGAGTAGTGAAAGTAAGGGCATATCCATAAAACTCACAGGATTGGGACTAAACAGCTGTGTGAATTGTTGGTGAGGCCCGCCAGGGAAAAAGGCTTTACTTTGCTAGGAAGCATAAAGGCTGGACTCTGGAGCTGGAAAAAGGTCATGTGGTCATATAAGTCCAGACTGACCCTATTTTGGAGTGATGGGTGCGTAAGAACGGAAGCACATGAAGCAATGCACCCATCACGCATAGTTCCCACTGTACAGGCCTCTGGAGGCAGTGTTATGATCTGGGGGTGCTTCAGTTGGTCAGGTTGAGGCTCAGTAACATTGTGTGGCAATAAAATGAAGTCAGCTGACCACCCAGACGTACTGAATGACCAGGGTATCCTGCCTATGTTTTTTTTTTTTTTTTGGTAAAAAAATTAAAATACCACTCTTAATGGAAAAAAATGTTGTAAGGTCACACCATAATGAAAGCCTAAGGTGGTCTGCTGAAATATTAGAGTGTGGAATTTACTGTAGGAATACAGGAAGCTTTTTATTTCTGATTTCTGATGGCATTTCTGACATCAAGCTGTAAAGTACAAGGTATAACTTTACAGGAAAAAACGTAATATCATTTTAATGTCAACGGAACCAGACTTCTGGGCCACTTTTGGGCCACTTCTGTTGG
The DNA here is from genome assembly GCA_034552555.1 of Semaprochilodus insignis. Classification (NCBI taxonomy): domain Eukaryota; kingdom Metazoa; phylum Chordata; class Actinopteri; order Characiformes; family Prochilodontidae; genus Semaprochilodus; species Semaprochilodus insignis. The sequence continues at coordinate 6,010,375 of CM067491.1, forward strand.
TCCGTTCTTCAGGAAGTGTTTACACAATGTAAACGGTAGATGCTGTGTTCAAACGGTGTGTATGTATATATATATATATATGTATATATATATATGTATATATATATATATATATAACATAATGTGTGTATATATATATATATATATATATATATATATATATATATATATGTGTGTGTGTGTGTGTGTGTCACAGTCATATAGTCACATCACATCACATGACGTCACAACAACAGCCAGTGTATAGTAAGTGCATAGTAACAAGTAGCTGTCACCACACATACTCAGAAATATGTTTTTTAAATACAGTATATGTTATAAAGGATGTTTGCCACTGTGTTAAACCTGTTGTCTCTGCAGATACAATCCCGAAACTTAACTGAAAAATCTGAGTGCTGTTTAGGCCTACAGTGATGCTGCTGGTTTTGATTGTGTGGCTCAGGTCACTCACTTCTTAATGTAACTAGAACAAATGCTTTTTGCCTCCGGACTGAACAGATACACAATACACACTGCAAACAGACAGCAGAAGTCAGCAGTGCATTATCTAAATGGAGAATCTGAAGTCTTTCGACTGTGAGTAATGCCTCCTTGTTTCAGCGGAAAATGGCTCGCAGTATGACGAATATAAATATTGCACTCCTTTATCCATATTTAAATACATATTTGGAATCTTTTGTATATAAATGGACAAATGTTGCGCTTTCAGACAGGGGCTGGTATTAATTTGGGCGTCTCTAAGTGGCCTCTCGGAAACAAGCAGCACTTGCCGGTTGTTTTTAAAATTTCTGTCCATTATGTGTTGGTTTATTTATTTATTTGTTTGACGAAGCGACTACTCCATTCATGAGCTCATGCGGTTTTCAATTTGTTCGTTGCGGCTTAGTTACTCCATTGTCTTGGTTTGACTCCCTCCTTTTTGTTGCCATTATCTAAATTATGATTTTGGCTTATCTTCCTTTTGCTTCCTATTGCTTTTGTAATCATGGCTGCTATGCCGCGCAACTTCTGAAAAGGCTTCTACGGCGCCTGTGGGAGCTTTCAGGCTCATGATATTTTCTGCCTTTTGCTGCACAGAATGGCAATGGCTGTTTCATTAACCTCAGTCCTTATCAAACACTCTGCACGATTTATTGTGTGTCAGAGTTGGAGGAAGAAGGTGTTTTTGGAAGCGTGAGATTGTGTATTGTTTTTTTTCCTTTCCTTCTCAGCAGCAGTTCACAGCCATTTGCTGTTTTCTGCAGTGTTACATATAACACGGTAACGCTCACAGGGACTTTGAGAAAGCAGAGAGGCGAGTACCTGCTTCGCCTTGAAATGGGGAACAGCAGAAGAAGCCCGTGTTATCAGAGCCGACAAAGACACTTGAATAGTGAACAATAACAAGAATTAGGCGGTTGTGATTTGGGCTGATTGTAGGCTTTTGCTTTTCTGCCATTCCGCCCAAATCACAGGAGACGAAGCAACAGAGCAACAGTACGTGAGAGAGAAAATAAATATTTAACCAACTCTTTTGTCTGGATCCTTTTGTTCAAGAAAAGGCCATCAGAGATTGGAAAATTGCATCTCTCAATAAGTATGTCAAGATTTGATTTGATGTTCCCCTCTTTTGTGGAAACATCTGCTTACATATTCATGGGCCCTTTGCTCTCCAAACATGAGTTTGCCCACTTATATCTGTTGTGTTCAGCCAGCCGGATGGTAATTTAATCGTGACTGTGACTGTGGCTCAGTGAAGCCCCCCCTATTGGGCCAGGCCTCTGCTCTGTGACACTGTTTTCCGCTGCTCCATCTTTGTCGTGTCATGTAATGATGAAATGCAATTACAAGAATTGCATTTCCTCCTGGATTTGATTAGATTCCGGAATAGGGGCACTGAAAAAAAGCAAAAAAAGAAGGAACTATTGTTATTGTGCTGGAGTGAAAATTGCTTTACATAACTTGTCAAAGTGTCTCATCTTTCTGCATTGGGATGGTTCTCTGTCTGGGAAAAGTGATAAATTCCAGTCCTCTTGTAATCACTTGAGCTCTGTAGGATGATTCCCACAGGTTTACGGCTCATCCTTGGAATAACAAAAGCCTGCTGTAATTTCATATAAATTATTCCTTATTCGTACCTCATTGAAACAAGCATCATAAGTGTAGATGCTAGTAGATGTTTATTATGATTTGAAATTGCCTTCAACATTAAAGTGTGCAGACCACATGACCTTTTCCCATTGCTCTGGAATACAGTCTTTATGCTCCCTACCAAACTGAAGCCTTTTTTTTGATTAGCCTTATTAACAAGTCACACAGCTGTTTAATCTCAGTCCTGTGAGCTCTCGTCGTATGGATACGCTCTTACTTTCACTGTTAAGATTAGCCGTGAGTTCTACTGTCCATTTCTGTGAACTTCACCAAGTGTTTATCAACGATCGCAGTCATTCAAGATATTTTTCCAACCGCATTTCTTTCTGAAGGACGGTTCTCCACCGTCCTTCTAGGTTCAATAACGTGTTGGACAGCTCCTGACCCAGTTCCAGTCATTTCAGCTTCTCATTTTCTCAGTCATTTTCTTTGCTTGATGCAGGACAATTTGACCCTCCTGAAACACGGTAACATCTTTTCCACAACCATGGGATACGACTTCCCACACGATTAGTTAACAAATGAGAACCTGGTCACTGCATCAGTTGAGGTTAAAATAATTGTTACCAACTGAAGTAAGCAGTAATTATCCAATCAAAGGCTCTTAAATTTCTTTTTAACATGATGTCTCCCAATAAATAGTGTTACAGAAAAAAAGTTGCCATCAGTTATCTATTTTATTAATGTAACTGCTGACATGTAACATGAACCGTTACAAACATTGTCCATAAAGATAATTGTGACATTGTAACATTTCTTCCAAAGAAAAAAAAAGTATCTCCGTTTTTGGCGATTTTTACTTTTATACATCATTTGAGCACAGCATCTGCCTTTTACATTGTGTGAAAATTTCACGATGAATGGACCAACAGAAATGGCCCAAAACTGCTTGGAAAAAGGTCTGGTTCCATTGACCCACATTAAAATTAAATGAGGTTTTTGCCCTCGTCTGTTAAGGTGCCAGTTTGGAGATCCACATGCTGTTCTTTGTATTGTTTCATTAAGGTTTGCTGAAAGATCTTGTATTATACATGACAAGTCCTGCTCAAGGTTTAAAATTGCTCAGACTATCTACAGTTTAAGCTTTAGCGGTAGCTAAAAAGTTCATCTTCTGGTGCTAAAACCTGACATGAAAACGTACTGTCGAGCGGCTAAACCATTTCCCTGGTCCAATAAATGCATACATAGTTTCCCGAATTGCTTTTGTTTCTTCCACACTGCACTGAATATCTTATTTTCTTTTTGTTATTCTTATTTCCTGACCCCCAAACAATTGTTGAAGTCAGTACAGAATGCAAATGAAATGTAAATGTGATTCTTTTCATAACTCACTGTTTAGTTTAATATGTAATAACAGCATTGCATTCGAGTAGAGTAGCAGAAGGAAAGTAATGGCAGGGTTAAGGGTTAAGGATAATAACACTGGGCCCATAAATTGCATTGGGAGGCATTTTTGTGCCTTCCCATGGTGGAGTGGAACAGGGGCACAAATCAGTGGCTCAGAAAGCATGTGTAGGATTGCCTTTTATCATCTGCGGTATCGTTTTCACCTGCCTCCTACCGCACTAGCTCTCAATAATGAGCTTGTCGAGCGGCAATGAGGTACGAGTCCTTGAATTAAAACGGCATTCTTCACTTTGATCATGTGGCTCTATGCGCAGCGCAGAAATAAAATCTGCCATCTCACATTAAGACTCTCTCTCTCTCGCTCCGCCATCCCAATCTCTCTCTCTCTCTCTCTCTCTCTGTCTCCCTCTTACACTCTCTCCATCGTCACGCTCTCACAAGTTTGTTATTCTACACAAATGAGTGGTGGTATTGTACCCCGCACTGGCATCTCTGGAAGTTATTTGATGTTCAGCATATCTCCAGCATGCTGATCTAAACAACACTGCCATTTAGGTTCAGAGTAAGACCAGCCATCCTGCTGTTGTTCGTGTATCTTAATTATTTTCTTGCCAATTGAATATTTATCATGGAGTGATGAATGTGATATTTTTTGAAGTCCACCAGAGAGTCGTATCTAAAGTACACAAGCAACCGCCACCCCCCCAGCTTCTTTTTCTTTAAACTGGCACGCATGCAATTAAAGGACTCGAGTTAAAGAGCAAGTAAAAAGATGGAACAGGACTCAAGCTGTGCTTCTGTCTAATCACAGTGAGTCATCGATGCTTAAGGCGCTATTTGAATTTCCAAAGTCTATCAGAGCGCTGGCTTCATCTGGCATCGGGAGACGAGCTGTTGCTCATACATCTCTCGCCTTGCATGGCCCTGCGTGTACGCATCCTACTGTCTTAGCTACCTGCGTGTGGGGGGAGGGTGACATTTAAAAGCATCATCCTCCTCCATGTCACATGGGCCCTGTGCTTCTGATTACGCCAACGTTATGATGGTGCAGGCAGTTAACAGTTCTTAGTAGGACGTCACTCTCTCTTTCTCTCTCTCTCTCTCTTTCTCTCTCTCTCTCTCTCTCTCTCTCTCTCTCTCTCTCTTTCCCTTCTCACTGTCTCTCACTACAGGTACTTCCAGCCCCAGCCTCTCATGCTACTTGATTTGTTAATATGCTAATAGCAGTGAGTCTTGGTGCTTTGGAACAAAAGGGCCCCCTTCGATCCTGCCACTGCACAGGATGTTTAATTAATGTGAGTTATTACTTCGCCCGAGTGCTTATCGCAGTTGATTTGAGATACTTCAGGCGCTGATGGCTGAGAACAAGGAAGGTCATAAATAACAATGCAGCAAACTTTTCCAGATGCTTGTGATATGACTGTCTTACCGTGCCTTGCACGCTAAAAGCTGAGGTGTTGCACCCATTGTGGAAGAGAGAGGAGGATACAGAAGGGGCACAGTGTTCTGCACACATGCTGCGCAATAGGGATGGGAAAGGTGGCTTGCCATACTCTCCCTTGAAAGACTGTTGAATGGATTCACAGAACCTGACTTTAATTTAGGCTCTATATGTCCCATGAAATCCCCCCCCCCCCACATGAAAGATGTTTAACTGACTTGAACTTTGCACTAAAATGTTTTTGCTTTGAGTGACCCTGTACATTAACAATGCTTATATTGAAATTAAGACTGAACCTTCCACTTTGTTACTACTAAAAAAATCAGAATACTTGCAAAACTTGGCCAATTGTTTTTGGTAGTGATTGTTTCAGTTGCGCCAATTTTAGCAAATTTCCGCAGCACTTAAAACCGCATGTTTTGATGACTACAGACATAATATTTTTATTACGCCATGAAAAATGGTCACTTGTTGATGTTTCAGTAGTGACAATTAAAGTTTAACTCCAATATTAAGACTTTTGGGACAGTTTTTTCAAAATATTTTAGATGTACCGTAACTGCTCATGACGCGGCGGAGAGGGACAAGGATACAGTGTCACTTCCTACTATGCAAGGTTGTGGTTAAAGCCCCAGGAAACTCAGAGTAGAAAATTAACATTCCTAGCTTGCTCTGCTATACAGAGCTAAAACCATTGTCCAGCTTTTATGTGACACTAACTGGTCAAAAAAAGTCACGGATGAACAGATAGATGGACAGACGAATGAACAAATGACGAACAAATGAACAAACAGATGTACGAATACGAACAAGCAATGAAAGAGCAGTTTACAGACAGGTGGTCTAGGGCTAGGATTGCTGGCTTCTTGTTATGCTGGTTAGCTTTAGCTCGCTAAGTCTCTCTGACTCTGAAACCATTTTGTGTGTACAGAACACATTTTTTAGACTTTGGGAAGATATCGATAATTTAGGTTCCCTCAGGCTCTAAAATAAAGCAGGCCTTCAGACCCTGGATCAGCTGAAGTGTCTCAGTGGTTCAGGTGAGCTGTAAAATTACCCTGAATCGAAATCAAATCATGAGGTGCTTAGAGATTCCGACCCCTATTGCATAACCAACACACGGCTAAGAAATAGCAGCAGAAGTGTCTGTAATGATTTGTAAATGGATCTTTTTTTTCAGTGCTCGTGGTCTTGAATGTAGTTGACAGGGTCCTTCTAGCCTCAATGGAGATGTAGGCACTTCAGACAGCAGCAATGAGATAGTTGTCATTGACTCACTCAAACTGCAATAAAGAAGGGCTGCTTTCAGTCATTCATTCAGTGTGGAAAACATTACAGATGTTTAGCTGACTTGGACTTACTTTACACCAAAGCGCTTTAGATTGAAATAAATGGTTAAACGTTCCACTTTGTACTAAAACAGTCAGAGCACTTGCAAACCTTTGCCAAATGCTTCGGTAGTGACTGTTTCAGTGGTGTCAATTTTAGCACATTTTTAGCAGAACTCAGAAATGCTAGCCAGCTGATGACTACAGCTTTGAACAATTGTACACACATAAAATAAATACACATAAACACACATAAATTAATAATATGTTAACTCACTTGCAAACAATCTGTGTTGCAGTAGTGAGAGTTTTTAAAGTTCAACACTGATGTCCAGACTTTGGGACACAGTTTCTTTTAAACATTGAGATGTAGCTGCTCACCATGTGGCCAAGAGGGACTGGGGGATGCAGTCACACTTCCTGCACTAAATTTCAGGGTTGTGGTTAAAGCCCCAGGAAACACAGAGTAAAGATTAACATCCCTAGCTTGCTCTGCTATATAGAGCTAACAGCATTATCCAGCTTTTATGTGACGGTAACTGGTCAAAAAAGAACCAGACGAACTCAAAACAGCTAGACAGTAGATAGATAGATAGATAGATAGATAGATAGATAGATAGATACTTCATTGATCCCAAAGGAAATTCAGCAAGTAGATGACTAGTTGACTAGCTGTGAACAGTTTTGGTACAACTGTAGACAGTTTGTGTTTCGGTCGGGACAATTCTTGAAGACTTTGGGACACATTCAGTCATTCACTGCATTCCAAGGCATGCTTCCTTTCCTCCAGGGCTCAGAACAGAGAAAAAACACAATCACATGCTTTCCCCCAGAGAAAAGGGGGAAATGTTGTGTGGGCATTTAGCAGATAGTTTTATGTATCGTGAACCTGTGGAGGAGAGCCAGATACCTTAGCAATGAAAGTTAAAGCAATGAGCATAACACTGTGCTGGATCTCAGCATGGTGGCTGTTATAACACGGGAGGTGGAAACTGCAGTTCCTGGATAGCTGCAGCATTGCAGAGATTACTGCTTACGCTACTCTAACGGACCCTAATCAACTTCTGATGCGCTTGCCGATTAGCCAGCGAGTTGGATCAGTAACGTTAAAATGCTAGACTCTGCAATGCCCAGCCCCTCCAGGACACCCTAGCTTTAACAGATTCCTGACGTGCCTTTGGGATTCTTATGTCCTCTCCACTCCCCTGTGTTTGCATTAAACCTGCAGATTAGCTCCAGCAATAATTCCTTGCCTGGTTTACCTCAGCTTATCGATTTCTCGAAAATGTACCACTGCTGTGCAGCCCGCTTGTATAAAAGACAACCGACAGAGGCTGAGCCCTTGTAAGACTATTTACTCTGGACACCAATCTAAATGAAAATCTTGGCAAACATCGACTGCCATTAAGGAGAGGAGTCGTGGGTGTGCAGGTGGAGTGATCTCTGGAGCCGTGAGCAGCCTGGTGACATCTTTGTGGTGCTTTGGCAGGGTTACCGTTTAGTGGTCAGGTGATGGAGTATTCAAATCCAATTAGCCAGTGGACATCAGAGTGATCGAATACCCCTGACACTTTACTGTAGATGAAGAGGTTTGAAGCAGGGAAAATGTTTTGGATAGGGAGGCCAAGGAATCTGCCATTGTTTGGATGTCAGACACAGTGGGTCCCCTGGTGCTTTTTGCCACACTTGTCTGTTCTGTTTGAGTTGATTTGAAGAGATTGGTTATTGTTTTACCGTGCTTCTTTCTTGTGTTTCATAACAGTCACTCACTGTAACTTGCATTGCTAGCAACATGACAGTGCATTTAATCTGCCCCCAAAATCTTTTGATAGCGTGTCCCTTCTTGCAGAAAGTGAATCAAGCTGACACAGAACTAAACTGATCGACCGTAAAGAGGCAGAAGTCAAGTAATCTCAAAAAATGAGGCAGGACTGCAGATGTAAACGTGCAGGTATGTTGCGTTTCGAATTCATTGACTATTAGCAAAGGTGATGGAACCAGGTCACCTTAGGCTGAAGGGCAACAGAAGTCAGATTATAGAAAGCAAATGTCTGTAGGAAAGTAAATTAGGTAGTTTAGAAATTATGGTCAGGTCTCAAAAAAGTGCATCTGGTCAGGAGTTTGATCTCTTTCATTGAGTCAGTTAAATGAATCCGGCATCGCTTCATACACAATTTCATATCCAAGGAATTTAGCAAAATAGCAAAGTCATGTTAGCCAACGCTAATGCTGTTCACTACAGGGCCTTGTTTGAGGGTAGAGTCTCTAAGTGGCCATATAGGTGGTGCTTTATGACTGTAGATAATGGTGAGAGCTAGTAGTGGTCAGTTTTATGGTTCATCTGGTATGCAGATGCAGTATTCATCTTAGCATGTTTTGGTATTATTGTGGTTTATGAGCATTTATGAGCATTAGTGATTCAGTATGTTTCTGTACGTGTTTTTGCAAAGAGAGCATGTTTAAGGCCTCAGCATACTCTGGCAAGACGACGTTCACATGGCTTTGGTGAACAGTATGACGTAATTGTGGAGAAAAACAAACATTAGCATTAGGTGTGGTGTGGAGGGAGCACTCGCGACAAAGTCTGTAATAGGCCGGTACAAAGGAGGCGTGCCGTGAAACAAAGATAGACAACTTTGACTTTCATTTTACTATTTCGTACGCTGAGCACTTTGGCACAGACACCAGTATTTCACAGTTGAATGTGCATTTGTTAAATACACAGTAAATACTTCCTGTACTAACTAGTAGTAAGAAACAGAAGATATATTTAGGTTCAGGTTGAAGCTGAAGTTGGCTTCCTATTTGTCAGTTAGAATTTAGAATCCCACCTTAAATGTTGCAGCAGTTACATTTTGACTTGCACTTTGCCATAGCTAGAGCTGTGATAGACAGTTCTTTAGTCCTGTTTAATTGTATGCGGTGCAGTGCAGTTTGTGAATAATTGAGCAGTAATAATAGTATTCTTAGTTTTTAGTAGCAGTTTTAAATGTGGCACTACAAGTGCATTCATAGACCCATCAGAGAGTTAGGAGGTGGGCTGGAGCTGGTCACTGGAAGGTACTGTGACTTGCTCACACGCTGAATCCCGTGCAGAAATCGAAGGCGCCTCTCTGCAGTCTGTGGGGGCGGCTGTGCAAAGTTGATGTTTAATCGATAGTGATGGATCAAAGTGGTGCACCTCTGCTAGCCTGTGGTAATAGCACGTTAGTGTTCGCAACTTCACAACCTCCTTTCATCTCAACACTTTCTCTCTCTCTCTCTCTCTTCTCTCTCTCTCTCTCTCTGTCTCTCTCTCACACACTCACAGCTCAGTGAAGACTCCTATTGCTTTAGGTGCTTGTCTTCATTCCTCCATCCCCCCGTTTGCACTGTAACGCTCTTTAATTAGGAGAAGGAACAGAGTTCAGCAATGCTTGGACTGACATCCAAGGACCATGAGCCGTCTTTAGAGAGATGTAGTCATTTGCCACATTCCTACTCGACAGGAAGGGGAAAAAATCGGAGCTTCCATAATGAAATGGTGTATTAGAAAATACATAGCAAAATGTGACATGCCTGGACAAATGTGGGTAAATTAGCGTGTCGCGGGTGAAATCGGATTCTACTGCCTCTTCAGGTTTGACGATTCTCAGAGTGAAAAACTGAAGTTAACTATTATCCTGTCAAGGCACAGCAGCAGATTGCACACCTCTCAGTCTGCCTGACACTTGGAGAGTGATAGTCATAGACTCTCTACACAGAGAAATTGAACAAATGCTGTCCTGTGAGTGAATACAGATCTTTCACACATTGCTTGTGGAGAAAAAAAAAAAAATAAAAAAATAAAAAAATAAATAAATAAAACCCTTTCTAGAACCGACGAATGAGATCCTATTCATCATTTGGCAGGGCGAGGACAATTCTTTCACCATCACTTACAGGTTGTCAAGTGTCCGAGCTGACAAATGTTCCACAATATATTTGTGAGAGAAAGCACATCAACTCCAAAGAACAGCTCAGAAATAGAATGTTTGTCCAGAATATGCTACGATGTCTTTTTGTTCTCTTGTACAATTGCGTGGTTCTTGTTGTCATACGTCATATGTCCAAGGCGTATTAAAAGCTGTATTGTACAGGATGCAAACTAATGTGGAAGAGCAAGTTAGCCCACTGCTTCTGCTTCCCCACCAAAGTATGACCTTAAACGTGTACTTCAACAGTAACAAGCATTAGTGTGTAATAAAATGGTCCAACAAGAGGAAAAGCTTTTCTGCTGCTGTGTTTCAAAAAATCCATCTAAATTCAGCATCAAAGTATGACTCTGCAGGGGAACATTATTCACATTGAATAATTCAGAATACACCTTCGTTAAATGTATTGATTTGAAGGAAGTAAGTGTGTAAGAGGAAAGGGTAAAGGTGGTTTTTGTGGATTTTCTTGCAGGTGCTTCTCTGAAATCCTAATCATCACTGTCCAAAGTAAAACATGTATCTCCAGTCTTTTCTACATTATCTAGGAATGAATGGACTAACAGAGGGACTTCAAAACTGCTTTTTCATGTTAACTTGCATTAAAACTGAAGAACGCTTTTGCCCTCTCCTGTAAACTTTCTATTTTGGAGCTACTTGTTTTTCTTTGGAAAGCAAAGATGTTCAACGACTGCTATATCTAGGGGCCTGTCTCACGAAGCATTTAAAGCTTTAAACATAGTTGCATATGTCTCACAACTGTGGATCAGTATTTGCCATAATAACATAGTAAATAACTACAAGGCTTCAGGGCAGATTCAATTTCATGTTATGGATCATGAACAGCCCTTGTCCAATTAGGAAAGCTTCTGACCAATCAGCAACAGGGATTTCTCTTTGGTGGCCTCAATCTTGTGAAAAATACTTATCAAGTAAGTATTTTCATATCAAGTGTATAAAGCACATGTTTCTCCATTAAGTCATATTTCTACTCCTCATTGCCACATGGTGAGCAGATAGATCAGTCAATAACAAAACATATTTTCTGCAATTGTTCTGACATCATTTAAAAGTCTGAGGTGTGTTTTCAGCTGTTTGAACCAATTTGCTGAAATTCTCTATATGAAGTATTTTTCACCTTCTGATTGAATCTGCACAGTATCCTATCCTTTAGTTCTGTCAGTTTTTTACAGTTCAGCGTCTTCAAAAAATATAATTAGGTTTGTCATCAAAATAAACACATTAATAAATTCATTATTTGATAACTCATATAATTGGTGGTGACAGCCCTCCTTACTTTGTGAGAAAGGCCCCGGGTTTTTTCTACATTACAAGGGAATGATCTGTATCATATGCACATACTGAGATTCACAGCCAGCACAACAAAAGAAGCCTTTCTGTGTGATGATCAAGTGTTTTCAAGTGAAAATGATGACATGGAGCAAATAGAATCTGCATTTGCTACATGTTTCTACTTCCTCTTGTTTTGAACATGATAATTTATTCTGTTCTAATTAATTTAGCACAAAGCTACTGTTTCCTGAGGAGGAAAAAAAATACTGAATTTCTTCTTATGAATTTCTACTTGCATCTGAAAACGTAACAAATGGAGGTTCCTTCTGTCGAGAGGCAGAATGTTATGAAAAGCTGATTTCTAAACAGTGTTTTTGTTTGTTTGTGTTTGGTATGGATGGCCTGTCTCCCACTCACCGCCTCGCTCTACTTGGTTGTGTCTTCTAGGGGAGAGGCACTGGCCGGTGCGGTCTCAGAGTCACCATGGTAGGAATGGCAATTCTGTGTAGTTGAGTGTGTTCTCCCCTCTTTGGCCTCTGACGCTGGCCTCTGTCTGTGTTTGTGGTGGCTGTGTAAGTCTGTGTACGCCCACTCCTCACCATGTAGAAATCTGTGCAAACGGTCAGCTAGATTTGTTCTGTTATTTCATTTGTTTATTTGTTTGTTTATTTCTTTTTTTTTTGTCATGGAAAGCCCAGCATTCCCTTTTGCTTAACCTACTCCCTCCCCTGTAGTGTCTCTGTTCCTCTGGACTCTTTACTATCCCTTTCCTCCCTGCTTCGGAATCTCTCCCGCAAGTTTTGGACGCCTTCGGACGCCGGCGTCTATGCAGGGATAAAGACAGCTTTATTGATGATGTTACTTCTTATTAATGAAAGAAGACATCAAATAAATCTGTGCTTATCCTTGTTAGCGACTCGACAGTGCTCCTCATCAAGGGAACATCTTGACCTTGGGATCTTCATAGCAAACCTGGTATGTGGGACAACTGAAAAGAAGTCTTTCTGTTGTTGTATGTTCTGACTGTTTAGGACGAAAAGACAAGGAAGCTGTTTGTTTATATTCATAATGACTTTACTGACATCATATAACACTTTTAAGGCGAGTAAATGAAAACAAACAAGCAAACCCACAATGTGCTGGAAGCTTTCATGCCGTAGCGTGATAAGAAAGTCTCAGCTGTCCATTAGTATGGGGTCAGCATTCTGGGTTATGGGTCAATGTCCATTATGTTACTTGCATGGCCGTGATGTTGTTAAATGAGCCTTTGGAATGCTGCTCATTCTGACCCCCTCGAGATGGGTTATATAGTCGCTTCAGGAGCCTATCTGTTTGCATTTGTCAGTGTGGAATAAAGCACTTTGCAAGCGAGCCCAGACTATTATTTACACATCAAGCTCTTTCACCTCGATTGCCCCGGGGTTACCCTGTCTCACAGACTATGAGTGACTTTAATAGAAGGGGTCCTAGGAAGACTATTAAGATTACTGACGCTTAGATCACATGATCCAAAAACTCTGATCTGAAGCAGACCAGTTTTTGTTTGTTTTGACTTTTGTTTATGGCAGAATACAGTCAGACACACTGAACTGAAGTGCACTTCATTTTTAGGCCAAAATCTGCCTGCATGCATGACCATTATGGCATTTAACATTTTGCAATTAAATGTTAATGCTCTTTGTCAGTCGCTAAATGCCAACCCCCAGTGGCTTACTGGCCCCTCTGTCTATCAGAGCAGGAGGAGAAGGGCAGGCCGACTGCTTTCGGCCTGTCAACACGCCCAGTGGGGCCGGACCCCGTGCCTCGCCCGGCCCTGCCCCACATATCACGCGTGGCTTTAGTAATTAAATGGCACGGCCGTTCATTTGGCATGGTGGCTGGGGGAAAACCAACAGAACGACAAAGGTTAAGCTTGTAAAAGGGGTGATTCTACTTCCTGGCCACATGCTGGTCCAGTCCACATGCTGGCGTACTAAAGCCTAGTTGGAAAAAACACCCAAAAGACTGCAATCCACAGCACACAATGATCTGTCAGTCAGTAGTTTCATTCAGGGAATTTGTGAGCAGATGGCTTTGAGATTTTGAGTCATTGTTATTTTCTTCTTCAGTCAAACTACTGTTTTCCTACGTCATGGTGGTTCTTGCACATGCTGAGGACCAGTCCGAAAAACGATCTTGATTTTTTGCCAGTCATGATCTAGAAGAAGGTTCTCTCCTGACTGACTTCAGATTCTGGGATCTTATGGTTATTAAGCAGGCAATTCTGTGTTGCGGTTGCATCCAAACGAGCCTGGGTTGGCCTGGGGGTGACGGCAGGGAACACAACACTGGAGGCTACACAGCTGTTCATGCAAATGTTCCCTTATGACCTTGTTTATTTACTTGCACTTTATTTATTTCTTTTTTTTTTCCCCAAGGAATTTCTGATGGCAATTATTTATATCTTTTATGATAACTAGTCAAAGAAAAGAAACATGAGTGGTATCATGAATTTCAAATCTCTGCTGGAGTTCAACTACTGAGGTTTAATGTCATGGAATGATTCATGCAAAATGAGATATTGATGTGTTTTGAGGTAATTGCTTATGCAAATCACAGACCTTTCTTGCATTTTTTTGGAAGAGGTTGTTTATTTTCATTAGATTACATTTATGTGTTTATGCAAAGAGATATTGGACTAAAAGCCCTCCAGCCTTAGCCGGTAATAGGTTCTCACGTATGACTTAGGGGAGTGCGATGATTTGTTCAAGCCGGTATTCCAACAGTCTAATATTTATGCAGGAATATAGCATGCATATCAAGCACGTCACTCTTTGTGATGCCGATGCAGTTTTTCCTCTCGTGAATATGCAACAGAAATGTCAGACTACTGAATCATTGGTGCACCATCTGGATATTATGCGTACTGGCAGGAGTGTTGTTGTCAGGATGTATTAGGTGTGAAACAGGAATGTGTGCGGTGTGAGGATTCATTTGCTGTAGGCGCTGGATCAGCGATCATAGCTCTCTATACTGTTTTTGTTTTGAAAGGCCAAACCCATCAACAACGTGGGCTGTACATGATTCACAACAAAGTAGACCGCATGGCAAAACAAGGGCGGCTCTAACTCCGCAACCCCGACAGGGCTGAATGTTTTAAATAGCGTTTTTAAAATCTCTGTGAACTAGATGCATCATGACAGTCCTGTGATTTTTCACACCACCTGAAGTTCTGTTCTCTGCCTTCTGAGGTGTAGGGGTTAATGTATATGTTTTCTTCAGGGCCAGTGCTGACAATCAGTTAACAAGGACACTTGTAACTAAAATTTGTGGCTGATATTCATTTATTCACCATAAATTTGATATTTTGTAGTGTAAAAGTTTACAAGAATGCAACTCTTACTCATGACTTTACATTTATGATTATTAAATGATTATTAGAACATAAGAAATATAAAGTGCTTTGTGCTAGTATAGGCTGAAGTATAGGCTGAAAAAAAAAAAAATTTAAATGGATAAAAATAATAAGTTAAATACTTAATATACTTATATTTAATAGTCACTTTGTAAGAAAAACTAATTAATTCATTTGTGTTACATGTAATCGGATGTTTTCTGATTGGCTCTTGGCGAAAGGAAATGACCCTGTTAGCCTGTGTAGTGATGCAGTCTTTGGAAGTAGAGATGTTTAAGCTACACACACATGAGTTACATTTATCCGGCTAGAGTGAGTGAAATGATATGACAAAGTGCATTGAGCTTTTTGCCAACTGCATTATTTAACCTGGACAGGTTCTAAAGTTCTTTTACTTTTGCTATGAGGGCATTCATTCATTCCCTTATGCGTCTCTCACAAACACCGAAAGGTGTCTTTGATTGCGTTTACTCGGCTACAATTGGACTGGTCATCCAAAAGCGCAGTAGGCAGGAGAAGTGTTGATTGTACTTGTTGCGTCATCCACATTTTAAGCAATCCAGTAAAACTGTGGGCCGGACTTTGGGTGTGTTTGTTGATCATGGTTGTATGAGATATGCATATAAATAACATGTAGCACTTTTATCAGCAAGGAAAATGTTCAGATTTTCTGTCTTTTTTTTACTTTTATGCATCATCTGAACACAGCAGCTGTCGTTTATATAGTGTAAAAATTTCATCATGAATGTACCAACAGAAATGGCTGAAAATCGCTTTGACAAAAGTCTGGTTCCATTGATTTACATTGAAGTTAAAATAGGTTTTTGCCAGCTCGTGTGAAGTTGCCATTTTGAAGACAGCCGTTTTTCTTTGGACATCAAGAATACAATATTAGCTTTCTACTGTGCTCTTGTACAGACTATACCATGTTAAGATGTATGTAAAATATGCTTATGTACATATGTATGTAAAATGTAGCAAAACCAAGAACCAAGATAGAACAACATTAGAGGACTTACGTTAACCCATATGTTTTGCTTATAACCCACAGAAAAATGAAATATTCTATTAGAAGACTGCAGCCTATTACATCTTACAAGTTCAACTTTAAATGTTTAAGCCACAGGTGTCCAGTTTTATCTGCAAAGGGCTGGTGTAGCTGCAGGTTTTTGTTCCAAATGAGCAAGAGCTCACTTAATTCTGTTTGACTAATCACCTGCTCAGCCTTCAAACAACTGATCATGTGATCTCCTGCTTTATTGGAATGAATACTTGCATCCACATCAACTTTCACCAATAAGATTTGACGTCTCTGGTTTAAACCTACTGATGCCATACTGATGAGGATGTGTTCCAGTGATATCTGAAAATTAGCTTTCATACTTTGCATCATTGCAAAACTAATATATGGAATTAGTCAGTTTAGAGACTGCTGATTTTGATTTATTGGCAGCTTTGATGTAGCAAAACCAACCAAACTTTGTTACGTACCTGTAAGCCCTCAAAAAAGTAAGGGAAACTTCTGCACGGCGAAGCCTAATTGCTCACCCCAGGTCTGCTCTGATTAAATTCCACATTTCTTAAGCTCACCACGTAGAAATGGAAATGCATTAATAGGCAGGTGCTCCTGGAGTACTTAAATTCATCATTAACCCCATGGCCTCTCCAAGACGTCACTACCGCTCTGCTATGGCTTGACCTTGTTGTTTAAATGACTTTTGTGGGCTCTTGGTCAGAGTCAGGCTAGGAGTGTGACAGCATGTCAGGCTGGGAGAGCAGACCTCCAGCTGCGGCCGAGGCTTCGGCTCGCCAGCTTCTCAAAAGCAGCTAATTGGTCCCCAGATTAAAGTGAGATCACTGAACTGGACCATGCTTCTTATTAATTAGGCCTCACCACCAAGTTTTGAGTTCCAGCTTCTCATTCGCCTCTGTCTGCGCCATCGTGCATACACCCATTTACCTGATACACGTTTTATTTGGATAGCGAGGCGGCCTCTTAAATGGTCCTTAACTTTTTTATCGTTTGAACTCTGCCGGTTTTAATTACAAGATGTTACGGCAGCAGACTGAGTGCTGATAAGATTTTTGCAGGGTGTTTTACAAGGACTTTATTCAGGCACTTTTGTAGATGTGCAGTATATACAGAAAAGCAGACAGACAAGCAAGCAGGCACACAGACATACGGAGTAATCAGAAGCAAACAAGCAATACATACCAGCATTTCAATTTAGCAGTGTGTACTTCCCACTAAATTTGCAGAACACTACCTCTTGTAAATACACTTATTGGCCAAAAGTATTTGAGCTTATTAGACATCCCATTCTAAAACCATGGCCATTAATAAAGAGTTAGCCCCCCTTTTTGGGCTAGCCTCCACTATTCTGGGGAGTGTGTCTGTGGGATTTTGTGCCCATTCAGTCAAAAAAAACTTTTCTGAGGTCCGACCCTAATGTTGGACAGCAGGCCTGGCTCACAGTTGATGTTCCGCTTTATCCCCAAAGTGTTCAATGTGGGTGAGGTCAAGGCTATGTGCACGTCACTGACGTTTCTCCACACCCAGCTCATCAAACCATGTCTTTATGAATGTCACTTGCCTGAATAGGAAAGGTCTTCATCAGATTGTTAGTACCACTTTGGAAACACAGGTACCGTAACATTACCCTTCACTGGAACTAGGGGGTTGGGTCAAGACCATTATCCCTCCTATACCAGCCTTAACTATTGGCACTATGGCTCCTTCCACTGCTCCAGAATCCAGCACTATGCACCACTCCAGACATTGTTTGATAATGTGTATAGTGATATTAGGTTTCTATACAGCTGCTTAGTCATGTAAACCCATTTCATGGAGCTCTCATCGCACAGTTCTCGTGCTCATGTTGCTTTCAGAGGCAGTTTGGAACTCTGTCGTGAGTGCTGTAACAGAGGATAGACGATTTGTATGCACTCTGTGTTTCAGCATCTGTGTTTGTGTGGTCTGCTGCTTCGTGGCTGAGCTGTCGTTACTGCTAGACACTTCCATTTCACAATAATAGCACTTACAGTTGACTGGGGCACATCTAGCAGGGCCGAAATGTCACAAACTGACTTGTGGCATCATATGATAGTGCCATGTTTAAAGTCACTGAGCTCTTTAGTATTAGTATTTAGTTTTTCCTACTGTTTAGTGCCCATATTCATTATGCAGTGTTTTCTTGTACACTTACACCTTAGGCTTCAAAACCAGACAGTCGTGTAATAGACACTTTCAACAGGGATCTAGCAACAGTATGCTAGCTCCACATAACTTCGGATGACCTCAAAATCATGCCGATTTTTATTGAGGTGTAGTTGCTGCAAACTTTTGTTATATATTATAGCTATAGTTCAGTTCAAAGCAGAGGTGATAACTGTCAATTGTACCAAGGTATTTAAAAAGCTTTTTAATGGGCACCCCATTAATCACCACAGGTAGTGCCTGTTATATGACACTCCATCCCTGCATTTATATCCAAGGTGTTAAAAGGCACAGTCTAGCCAAAATAAAAATCTATATCCATTGTTTATCATCATCATTATCGCCACTTTAATTTATACAGTGCCTTTCTTGTGCTTGGTGATGCTTTACAATCCTAGAATATGAGCACATTAAACAGAAGGTAAACCCTTATCTGAGGATGTATCTTCAAGGTTGGAGAAACTTTTGAAAAACTACAACTGCTTTGTGGATTTGTGGGGATGTGATGTTGAGTGCTGAAGGGAGGCAGATACCTAACATTGCCCATATACGCCGATCAGTCATAACATTAAAGTCACTTCCATGTTTCTACACTCATTGTCCATTGGATCAGCTCCACTTACCATTTAGGTGCACTTTGTCAAAGCTGAGAATGATCCACCACCTACATAATAGCTGCTCTGTGATGGTCCTGACTGTTGAAGAACAGGGTGAAATGGGATTAACAAAGTATACAGAGAAACAGATGGAGTACAGTCTGTAATTGCAGCAATTCAAAGTGCTCCTGTATAGTAAGTGGAGTGTAGATGCAAGTAGGTGGATTTAATTTAATGTTATGACTGATCAGTGTAACTATGGTAGCGGTCTTCAAATCATCTTTTCAATGGATGAGAAGAATTACTGAAATGAGAATAATTCATCAGATTACATGGACTTATGGACATGGAAGATAAATGGTCTTAGGTAGCTGGCTATCTACATACTTTACATTGTTTCTCTAGCTGGAAAGGTAAAAAAAAATGTGTCTTCATTTTGTACTGAACCAAGGTATGAGTTACACTAATGCCAGCTTGGATATATTTTTAGTCTATTAGTGCCTATGCTGGCAGTCAGGATTGATCGACACAACAGGGATTCCCAAAGGTTGTATGATGAATTTTAAATAACACCTATTAAATTCAGGAAGTGGCCAGAATTCCTCCTCTCTAACTGACAATGACAGCATGACAGTAGTGACTCCAGCTGCAATTGTTACATGTAGTAGCAATTATAATAATATTTTGTTTTGTTTTTTGCACAAAATTTGCTCAGTTTTTTTCCTAAAAATGGGAAAGAAAAATACAGAAGATCAACAATCAATCAACCAAACAACCCCAATTTTACTGTCTTGGCCAACAAATCTTCTGTTGTCTGAATGTTTATAAATATTGATCTAAGTGGCAGATGTAAATGACTGTTAAACCAGTAACTCAACTGCATTTGTAAACAGGTACAACAGGAGTAACCCCCAGGAGCACGGCATGGGGTCTATGCCAGAATGCAGACATTTATCACAGGTTCTTAACAGGGCCGTCATTGCCAGCCCAGAATAGCTACCATTCATCATGGCTCATGGCTGCTCGAGCCTGCCACTATCCTTTGATGGCCTTCGCAAAACTCACCCTACCCATGCTCTGGCCAGTCTGCTGTTGACCGCACCTGCCTTCTGCAGTGTACACACACATAGCACACATGTATGCGCTGTAAATGAACAGACATGATGACTGATGGCAAAGTAAATTTATTGAGGTCCTTCAAACACAGGGTAATAAACGTCAGCAGTTGATTTAGCTCCAGGCGTAGTCTAATCAGTAATGTACCTTAAAACTACCTTACCTAATATATTGTCCATGTAATATGCTTCAGCTCATTAAAATCTGCCCCCCCCCCCCAAAGCAGTTGGTATGTGTGGATGTAAAATGCGTCAGCATGTGGAATAGGAGCTTTCTTTGTGCTCCTGTGTTTTCTTTCACTGTATTAAAGAGGCACCATATTGCCTTTTATTGGTGGATGCACTGTTAGCTTCTAATTGAACATCCGAGAACTTTCAGAATGCATTTCAGATCAGTGTGGACCAGTGGTGGACGGAGTATACAAACCATGTAGTTGAGTTAAAGCTGAGATAGCCAAGGTAAAACATTCCTCCTTTTAGACCCCCACTGGAGTAAAAGTACTAAAGTATTTACCTTCAAATGTACTTAAGTGTGGAGGGTAAAAGTAGCATGATTTATTATGCCTCTAATGTCCTATTATCATTTCTGGAACAAGTCTTTTAATGGAAGGTCATTAATTAGTCTGACACTGATGTCAGATTGTGTGATATGAAACAATCACTTCTGCTACACTTTAAAAAAAAGGAATTTGTAAAGAAGCAAATTGTAAGATGACACAACCTGTCAAATTCATATCCCAAACAGTAGGGGGCAACATATCACCAGGAAATGCACAGTACCTCCTCCTCCCTCGTCAGTTCTTACCAGTCTTGAAGAAACGTTGTGAGTTCAGCTACAAACTTCATCTCTTTACTCACAAAGAGTGTCTCCAGCTGTGTCGATGGTAATTCTTGTTTTGCTTCCATTTATTCTGTTGTTTGCTGCTAAATTTGGGTTCAATCATTATAATGGTTGCTTGCCAAAAGCTTCAGTCATAATTTCATTTACTCTTCATTTCATTGGCTATCTGTCCTTAAATGATCTACTCAGGAGCAGAACTTTCAACATGATTGACAAGAGGCTGGAATACACTGTTGAATCAGTGCTAGTTTTTCATGTTGGAGTGACTTGACTTGACGCCGCAGTTACTCACTGTCGCCTGTTAAGGTACAAAGTGGTATTACAAGACAGGACGGGCCGGAGCTAGCTAGTTAGCATGCTAATTTCAGTAGATATCTTTGACATACCATCAAAACTGTTATTGCTTCACGTTCTATTGATTATCTTTGTTCATTTTGTAATTCTTTATGCTAAAAATCTTACATATTGCATCTTTAATAAAACACTTCTGTAAATGTTGACTTGCTTGCTGAACTGAAAATACAGAAAACAGTTTTCTTTGATTTATTTGGTTTATCAACATTATTGATATAAAATGCAGCTGAGGGATCTCCAAAGGAGGGCTTTTTTGTGTGTGTACTGTGAAGTACTGTGTAGGTGATGAACAATACATCGTGGTTTAACTCTGTATGTCGCTGCTGTGAGAGCATAGTCTTGTATCTCCATTTTGTGGCTTTTCAGGTTTTGACATAATTAGAAAATGGCTGTTGTTTACACTGTGCGTCTATGATACATGTACCATAGTACATATGATATACATATGACATATATGGTATATATCATAGTACATATTGTGCATATGATAAAAACAAATGGCCCAAAATGACTTCTGGCATCTGATGTCTGGTTACAATGGCATGTAAGAGTGAAGTTTTTGCCTTCTCTAATAAGGTTATCATTTTGGAGATGTGAGGTTTTGTTCAAACAGCAGCAGTATGTGAAAAATGTATATACACTCTCCAGTGTTGTAGTATGTTTACCTCTGCTTATCATGTTAGTGAGTGCGTATGCAGTGAGTTAACTCTTTCTCCTGTGTTAACTCCCCACATAGCCTCACATCTCATCTCAGTCATGTGGAATATAGATCTATGTTGGCTGGTGCTCTACATGATTAGCAGTACACATTTCCATCACCATTCCTGCTTTAAATGTGTATGTGCTGGCCCATTCTGCTTACTATGATTACCATTAATCTTATCCTTCCCTAACACACCATTTCTCCTATCTGAGCCTTCGTGTTCTAGATAAGAGTTCATATTTTTTTAACCATGACTTGGTTTTCTGTCATTGCTTCTTCTGCAGGCACCCATCAACACAACTACAACCATCTGGGTCTCAGTAGCCCTACTCGAACACCTAAAAATGGTAAGAACCGCTGTCTCCATCACACCCCAACATACCATACAACAGAAACAAATGCGCTGCTGAGTGAAGCATGACTTTCACTATATTGTTGTTGGGTTGTTTTTTTTTTCTGAGCAGCTTGTTATGTTATCACCACCTGCCTCCAACCCTGATGGTTCTTTGAACAGGTCAGTGGCACTGTCCATCTTCCAAAGTGCCAGCAGCAGGAAAGCACAGTGCACCTTGATTTGAGTTAATGTTCTGTGGAGGACACGGTCCGCTCTGCAGGCCAGAGAGGTGCTCTGAATTCAAATGCTTCACCTGGCCATGCTACCGATTCACAGCTAACAAGCCAAATCTAATCCTTCTGTGATATTGTACCTCTCTAAATCAAAATTCAGGACATTTTGTTCTCTGCGGAAGGAGTGGCACAGTGGTGTTGACCCCCCCTTTACCCTCAACTACCGCTGTATATATTATAACATTTTGTTTCATTATCATTAGCTTTAGTAAAGTGAGCCTGCACTTTTGAACCTCTTATCCTTTCTGTCATGAACGGAGAGCACAGAATGACACTCAGCCTTCAAATGGTTAAGGTAGTCAGAGGCATGCAAACGCTTAATGTTACATAAATGCCGATAGCAGGGCTGTTTGTCCAAGAGCTTATGAATATTTCAGTAATTACCAGTAAGGTTGTTATCAAAGTCAGTCAGCTCTCAATGCCCATCCCTTCACCCCACCCTAGTTCCACACTGACAAATGCTCACAAATGGTACACTTTGAAGCATTTGGAAAAGAGGATGGGCACTATGAACCAAGAGCTATTGAGAAACAAAGAAAACACCACTCATCTTCACTATCACCCTAATTTACCTTGTTAACACAGTTAAAATGCTGATGAAACACGATTATCTAAGCATGCAGATATATTGTGTTTCATCATCTCTTTAAATAGGGCAATATTAAACCCAGCATGGGAACATGAGCATTCACCATTGATAGATAACATGTAGCATAACATTGAAAACCCCAAAGCCAGACTAGCAGAAAACATTAATATAGTAGCAGATTTTTTTTCTTTTTTTCTAGATAAGAGTTAATTTTGTAAATCATGGCTTTAAAAAAAACATGATTTTTCCCACAGATTGTTTGGGTGATTTGCTTTTGCAGTTTCTCACATGGCCAACCGTGACTAACAGTTTGTAGAAGAGTAACCAGAACTTGCTTAACTTATGGCTTTTTCCTCACTCCACTTTTACTCTCCTTTATTTTCAACTCACTGTATTTGTTCACTGCTGCCTAAGGTGGGAATCATCATCAGTAGGCGGTAGCATTTAGTCGACAGATTTGCATATTGTTATGGTGATGTGATATGAAAGCCTATAGCAGAACTAAACCAAATGGGGTGATGCAGAAGCGGAACATACCACAATAACGATGCTATTTTGACAGTTTTAAAAGAAGTGCAAAAATTTCAACAAGACTGGTGTCATTCCTAGCTTTTCCAGTACAGTGATTAGGAAAGGCTGTACATGCTTTGTCACTGGTCAGTAAAATTTCCCATTGCTGCCTTTGAGTTGCCATTCAATGAATTTCTCAAAATAATCACAAGATATCTTATAATCTCTTATAATGAGTAGTGACTGCCCTAAGCCCAGCAAGGCTCCAGAAGGGTGTGGCGGGGGGCATCTCAGGAACAGAACAGACATGGATATAATGGATAAAGAAAATGTTTTTCAGCCCATTACTTTTCAAACTTGACCCAGGGGAGATGGTTAAAACGATCTGTCACTTAAGCCATCTCTTTCTGTTCTTTTCAAGTCAACTTTTGGCTTTGTAATCTTGTTCTGGAGTGGAAAGGGGCTAGCATGGCCATTACGCCTGCCGCAGTGCGCATACTATGTGCGTTGTGCTTTTGAAGAATCAATTGAGGCAGAGGCACAAGTCAAGTTGTGCAGGGATGACTTCTGTAAAAACAAGCTGACACACAGTATTTGTACTCTATCGACATTTTTCCCACCTAATGAACACACGCTGATCAAAAGCTGAAGGGAGAGCAGGGAATATGCATGTGACGGGGTAAAACTCTCGACTGGCACCCCTTAAAATGCGGAGGCTAGAAATGCTCTCGCTAGCGAGCAGCGACCGCTCTTCTTGTTAGTGAAACGATTAAATCGCCGCCTTTGGTGAGCCGCTTCAATTCGACCGGAGGGGAGTGAGAAGATGGATAGCACTCCCTAACAAGCTCCAAAGATTTTTCAGCAGATTGGTTGTTATATGACAAAGCCTGTTATTGCTCTTTTCTCAGTGAGGCTAATTCTGTTTATGGCTTTGGTACTTTCTCTCAATAACAGCGCAGTGCTGCTTCTCATCTTGCTGTGCTGACATTTGTGTCTGATATTTGCCGTAACCTTTAAGACATTTTGATTTAATTAAGAAATGAAAATACCGTGTTAATAACAATGTTTAATCCTGAAAAGAGGAACACGCAGCATTACAAAAGCCTTACAGCTGGTTTTGTCTTAGTTGCAGTTTTTCTTGCACCAATCCAATGTGGTGGATCAGCACAAGGACAAGTTTTATCCTAATTAAATTAATAGGTCAGAAGTGAACAATCCACATGTGAAACATGGTCATTATATCATTTTATAACCCTTCTATATGATATCATTTTACATTTTGCACATGCTTAAAAGAAATGCTGACATGCGATGTCTTCATTATAGTACTTTGCTATATATTCACAGTACTGTGCAAAAGTCAGACCACCCTCCCCTTATTTCATCTCACTTATAGTCATTAATCCAAGTTTTTAAAATACAGTATAGAAAGAAAATGAGACAAAACTCCCATCATTATGCACATATTTGCACATTATGCACAGTGCTTACAGCTTTCATTTTTGCCAGAGAGGAGACCACTCCTGCTTTAGAACTGAACAATCCGCAGGGGTTTCTGTCCATCCTTCTACTGAGAGAAGACAACAGTATGGGTCTGAAAGGATGTGTAGCTGTCAAGAGGCTCCTCACTCAGAAAAGGAAATAGACACAAAATATATTTGCAAATCAAGCAAATAAGCTGCCAGAGCTCTTAGAGAAATGGACTGACCCCTCCAGAGCCCAGACCTGAACACACCTGAATGCCTTTGGAATTATTTGGATTGTGGAAAGCAGAAAATGAAACCACACCTTTGGAGGTGTGGAAAAATATCTCTGCAAATGTCTTAGAAATATATCCGAGACTAACTCTCCTGCGAAGAATGGAAGCTGTAGTAAAGGCAAACGGTGGACACACTAAATACTGATGGGGCTTTTGTATCCTTGCTGTTGAATACATGCTTCCTGCTGTTTTCCGATGCTGAAAAATGAACTATTTATTGTCTGTTTTGACTGAAAATGAAATAAACAAAGGGTGGTTTGGACAGTACCGTATATTTATCTACTTTGCTGCTGCGAAACACAGCATTAACACTGGATCGGTACTCAGAGTCAGCCTATCGGATATCAGAATCTGTATCAACAGACTAAAAGCTGGATCAGTGCATCCCTACTTCCTTCAGCACGGCTTACTGAAATGCATTTTTCTTCCCGCTAGCTCACAGATCTCTAAGGCATGGTAAGTTGTTCTTTACAGCAGAATTACACTTGGCGCCCCTCACCCCCACCTCCCAAACCCACTCCTCTTCCTCCTCCTCCTCACTTAAATAAAGATGAATGCCTTGCTGTGCACTTTGCCAGCAGTAGCTTTGGATTAAAAGAAGCAAAACCCACAGCATGTGCTGAACAGAGTGCAAAATGGAGTGAGTGGTATTGTGTAAACACTCTCCTCGTCTCCCACCGCACCCCTCCCGGCTCCCTGGTGTGTCGTTTTTGTCTCAGACCTACGTTCTGCGGCAGTCGTCCCTGCCCTATTTTTAACCAGGGCTCAATCCATGCCCGTCCTGACCGAGTCCAGGCTGGCGTGACGGGCACACAGCCCCCAGGGTGAAGGCGGGGGGGAGGAGGGCAGCGTCAGTGGCTGCTATCCTCCTCTACAGCTCTTACTCACATCAAATCGCTCACAAAACAAGGGTGGAAGGCCATTGACCAGAACATAACCGAGCCAGTCTCTCACAATGGCTGATTTTAGCCACCAGGCCACAGTGTTCATCCACTGACTCCCCCGCACTGATGGTGCAGACTTGATGGCACTGATGCTACTGCAGTGGCAGTCTGTCCTGAGTAGGCTTTGTCTTAAAAGATGGATTTGAAAGTTCAGAGTTTTTCAACTTAATCTGCTGCATCTGTACTTTATTATCAGCTGCTGCGGTGTTTGATACACTGTACTTAACCGTCTGAAAACATACGAAAAGTCGCACATATAGTGTACATATAGCGTAAGCTATGGGGCAGTTGTTAAATTCTATGAACAAATGTTTGAAATATATATGAATATAGCTCAAATGAAACTATTACACTCTAACAATCAAAATCATTGGATAAAGCCAGAAACGGACTTCACTCAAGTATACAAACGCTTGGTTATATAGTATATGGTATATATTAGGGTAATATAGTTATATGGTAATATAGATAGCTATAGACGGTATCATAATTCATTGCTTTCTAAATTGTGTCACAACACACTCCTTAGCACACACAATCCGCATTCACTTGAAATCACTTCACATGTTAAGAAGTCTTAAACAATAATGACGTATACAGTGTAGCCTGAAACGTTCTTATAAACTAGACCTTTTCGAGCTGGCTTAGTTTTATTGCTGATGAGATTCATTATTTATCCCATTACAAATCAGCCAGTCACAAAATACATTACTGGGCCTGCTGCAGTCAGACTACTCCAACTCTAATAGGGCTTAAACCTAAACCTAATTTTTTGCAGTTGTAGGGGGATTTTGGGAACAACGAGAAGTTATATCATTAAAAATGAATACAAAAGATACCACAAAGACTTCAAGCAGTCTGGATTTTAATTAGTTAGTTAGCTCTGGATGCTTTACAGGTTTCCCACTTATTATGGATCTGCTGTAATTCAGCAATAATTATAATCTATCACAGTAACAAACGTTTGAAATACATGGCAGTATAGTTCAAATAAAACTATTACACTCTTAACAATCAAGGTCAGAAACAGGGTAAAGTCAGAAGCGGACTTCATGCAAGTACACAAACACCTCTAGCTACGCAAATATGGTTTTGTAAGTTATTGCTTTCTAAAATGTGTCACAACACAATTCATAACACGCACAAGCTGCATTCACTTGAAATCACTTGACATGTTAATAAGTCTTATACACTAATGACCTATACAGAGTAGCCTGAAACGTTGTTATACCCTAGACCTGTTAGAGCTGGCTTAGTTTTATTACTGGTGATATCCATGATTTAACCTGGTATGAATCTGCAATATCCATAGCTTTTACAAGTATATTATACAGTAATCCAGAGAGAAATACTTTTTATAATTCCTCAAACGCTGGAGCTCCTACAGTGATAGTAGTCCTATTTGAATCGACCTCAAGGTAAATTAATAATGAAACCTGTGACCAGGCTAACCAATAAAACAGAGCTTAGTCTGTGATAGAAATAGAGTCTGTGGTCTTTGGCTTTATCTACAAAGTTCAAAAACAGGACAACTCTAAACATCTTTGGTGATGGTCTAACTAGAAGGAGAATGAAAATGAAATATTTGAAGGGATCTCTCGTCCAGTGAGTCCTGTCTTATCCATTGGGCAGCATTTGTTAAATTGCATCATCCCACTTTATGGTTTACCTAAACCTAATTATTTGCAGTTGTGGGGGGATTTGGGGAACAACGAGAAGGTATATCATTAAGAATTAATACAAAAGAAAGTGTAATTTTATTTATTTATTTTTTTAATATTTAATTTATAGTAATTGCTTGTCACAAAATCACAAAGACTTTTGGATATGAAGCGTTCTGGATATTAATTTAATTGGAAGTTAACTCTGGATGCTTTACAGATTTGCCAATTATTATGGATCTATTGTAATTCTGCCATAATTACAATCTATCATAATAATTATATTCTGAAGCTTCATTCATCATTGAACATTTCCTAAACAGCCTCCTACAAATTATTTGAGTCCTGGAGAATATTAGGATTGGATTAAAACAGGTTCATGAAAGTGTCTGCAGTAACAGCTGTTCCAAACTTTTGAATGATGGTGTATATTTGATACATCATTACCTCTTCATTCTAATAGAACAAGTACAGCAGCACTATTCTTTAACTTGACATGTTTACATCCCGTTTACAGACACCCTGGTTGTCCTCTGTCAACCCCTTAAGAACGCTGGTTGACATTTGTCAATTGCCTTCATTTGCTTGCGTTGAGTATGTTTCTGGCAGAATGTGAGAGAATGTCAAAGCTGTTTACTAATGATTCATGAAATTGTTCTACAGAAATACAGATTTTACATTAATGATTGTTGATGTCTTCAGCAGCTGCCCCATGGCTTCTGTGGCTGTCCAAGCATTGGTCGCATCATAGGTTTGATCTCTGGTGGCTGCTTCTGGATGGGCAGGATGGTCCTCCCTCTCCCCCAGCTCCGCACAACACTAGCCAATGCAAGCATCTGTTGGCTGAATTGGTAGTTGGTGTTCTCCTCCAAGCGTTGCATTGGTAGCAGTATGAAAAGATGCAGTGGCACTTCACGTGTCTCGGAGGAAGCGCATGCTAGCCTGGTAGCATCGTATGGTGATACAAAGGGGAGATCTGGGGTGATAAGGGGCGTCCTGGCTAGTGGGTGGATCTTCATTCTGTATGGTTTCAGCCCTACGCCACAGATCAGATCAGGTTGAAAAACTCTGGCATATGCCTTTACAGTTTTTACTTCTTCCCATGCGTTTTTCTCTTGATATGTCTTTTGGTTTGCTGTCTTGTTATCCTCCAGAGAACACACGCATGAACAGCATCCTCACATCGCAGACGGAGCCATACGATCTGTCCTTCTCCCGCTCTTTCCAGAGCCTCTCACACCTGCCTCCTTCCTACGAGTCTGCCATGAAGGCCGACCTCAACAAGTACTCCTCACTCAAAAGACTCAGTAAGAGCCAGTTTCTCATTCTGCACGCTGCTGAGCTTCAGGCATTTCAGCAGGGTTGGGATCAGTTTCCTTTTAATGCATTCATTTGAGTTTCAGCAATGAAGTTGATGAGATGAAATTCAGCTCATTATTGAAATTCGCTGATACATTTCCAAGCAGGTTCTGAAAACAATTAATCTCATTCACAGTGTAAATTGAATTTATCTCCACGAGTTGTTGGAATTGATTCCGACCTTGCATTCTGATCGAGCTTTGCAGTCTTGGTTGAATTTGTACTCTGTACCAGGCATGCTGTTTGAGATCATTTGCTTGCTGCCTTGCGGTTGGTCCCACTGCCCATCTAACAAGCCGGGCGCAACTAATCAGGGGTTTCTGGTACTGGTTGTGTTGTATTAGGGTGGAAGCAGGAGTTGGAACATGATTTGCGATCTCTGTTCTGAACACTCTGTTTAAGTGGTCTTTAATTCCTGTTCTGGGGACCTCATGCTTACCTGGATTTTTACGTTGTCTTTGCTCTGACAATTATCAAGTCTGTCATGAGCTTTCGAGAAGAAAACCCAAAAATATTTAGTCCATGGGATTGGAATGGCACTAATTAGGATGCTCCAGTATGGAATTTCTAGGCAAATAACCAGTTATTGACACCTTTTTGTGGTTGATATGAAAACAATACAATTTTAAAACATTAACTATAAACAGTAACTACATATACCAATAACCACAGACCAAACCAGGCTTTTGGAGGTGGCAAAGCTTAATTTTAATTCAAATGGATGTCAATAATGTTTTCAGCAAGTGGCATTATATGAATTTCTCAGCACTGATGTCCTGAAAATGCGATTACCTGTTTAACAGCTTAATTAAATCAAATTATTTACTTGCATGTTTTAGTAGTTTTAACAGAATTAGAATATCTTCTGCTTCTTGTCTAACAACGATTAAATTCACACAAAACCCTTTAAAATTAGAATAATTAACTGTTTAAACATGTATGCCCCTCATCTGATATTAAGAACCCTTATAGTGGCTTCCTCTTGCTTCAGTGCTAGAGACAGTTTATCCAGGAATAAGTGTAAAATGAATCCCCTCTGAGCCACAGCCTTCCTACCTAACGTTAATCAGTTCAACTCATAGCTGTATTGCTGTATATACTATATGTTTGATCCTTCAAGTAATAGTACAGGGGCTCAGGTCCATTTGCTGTTCACCAAACTAACTAAATTAACTAAATGTAGCATTTTTGGCATCTAAATCAGATGTGGAGATAATCGCAAACTTATTTAATATTAAGATTTTAAATTATTTAGCACACACTGCCATCCAGAGCACCTTACAAAAGCATGTGAATATAACATTAGGAGTATTGCCCTTAGATTCTTATTGGATAGCATTCCTGTCTGGGAACACTGGGATAAACTCTAGGGCTGAACCTGGATATTAAACTATTCTGGAATTCATTTATTTGTATTTTTAGCTAAATGTAGGCTGTCAATAAGGGCAAACTGGCGTTCTCTGGAGAAACTTAAACTACTGGAGGTTACTGTCCATAACAGTTATTTAGTTTGCTGAAAACTGCATCAAACATGTCGAAAAGAAATACAGCCTATCCAACACTAATAGCTTTAAACACTGCTCACTGCTCTACTCCTGAAAACCCTGCTGCTCCACCCATATTCAGGCTCTTTAGCATAAAAACGTTCTTGTACGAACGAACCTTAAACAGCCCCACATAAAACATTTCGTCTCTTTAAAAAGCTGAACCAATTACAAGGCTGTAACGTATGCCATTTAAACCTCAAGTTAGACAACTGGTATACCAATGCATGCACTGTGCTGTTTAAGAGAGGCTAGTGGGCCAGGTAGACTGACCAAAGCCTGAGCAAAGTGAAGAAAGCAGCTTGTCTGGAGATTCAGATTTTACAGCGGTTGTAGCCGCAGATGTGCTTTCAGCATGGCCGTTGTACGTGAAAGACTTTCGAAGCCCCCCCAACATGACATGAAGCTTTGATATGTTCACTGTTGATTACTGCTGAAGCTCTGGAGCCCAGAAACCGGTATTCGGGACAGCCCTACTAAATTATGAGTTATAAACCATTACAGTCTCCCTACACATGACACAAGATGCCAAAACCATAATTGTGTCTGTTTTACCCATATAGACGCAGCTGTCTGCCAAAATGAAGGCAGACATTATGATGATGGTTTTTCGATATTAACAGCTGGATTAGTATTAGTATAGACTGGCTAGTGCAGTATGTGAACAGATGTACAGTAAATTAAATTTAAAAAAACCTTTAAATTGTGTTCCCAGATAATTAAAATCATTTTAAACATGTGCAGCTTTTTTGGAGTAGTCTGTTGGTGCCCCTAGGCTTTAAATGCCCCGGGCAGTCTTCCAGATCACCCATATGGTAGATTCGGCCTTGCTTCTCGCGTTGGTCCTCCTTAGTTGTCTCAGTCCACAAGTAGAAAAAGTGAATACTGGTAAGCCTTTGTTCCCTGATATGAAGTTTATCCTATTGTGTATAACTCCATACGCTATATGTTCTCTGTAGATTACTGCTGAAGTTTTGGAGCCCAGAAACTGGTATTCTGGACAGCCCTACTAAATTATGAGTTTTAATTATTGGCTGTAATTTCAATATTAGACCAATACTAATCATGAAATGTTCTCATTTTATACTTTGATATATATCAATCACCCATACGAAAGGCTCTGTGAATTAATGACTGTGCCTTAATCATCTTATGTGTGTCTACATGAATGTTAAAAGAAGTCTTTTAAGCTGCCAGTGAAGAAAGAGCGATATACCTTTATTATACATGCACATTCATATCACGCTGCGAGGGAGAACACATATTTCACAGGCCCATTATCTCTGTCAGACAGCTCAAGCCTTGTTAAAACCCCAGTTCAGAAACCCTATTTAAAGTAAAGATTATTGGCATTCAGTGCCAAGGCAGGTGATTAAAAGCCACCACTATTTCACTTTGCTTGTATTGCTGGAGATAACTTACTCGGCCTAGACTCACTGTTCTATTGATCTGAGCTGATGGTAGATTTCTGCTGTGCAGTATTGTCTCAAGTCACAGGATTACCTAATTGAAGAGTAAATACAGCTAAGGGTTGTGTAATTGCATATGGAGAAGGCTAGAAAACTCTGGCACTATAATCAAGTGTAGTATGGGATATTGATAGACCTTCATTAAAGGTGAGCACTGGCACAAAATTGGGGGTGAATTGCACAAGGTCATTTTAGCTGGTGGCAGGATGGCTGTCAAGTAGTAGTTTATATATCGAGCATAAGCTTCTCAGGTTCTCCACTTACCTCATACAGGAACGTTTTTCTATAACCAATATTGAGCTTATAGACATATTGCATTTTTCAGAATGACTGAGTTGCTGAAAGACCTGCTAGATATATGCAATTATTCCTGGACAATAAAGTGAATCTATTCTGAATACATATCAGAAAAAACAGACATTATAACAATATTGATTGCATTGCATACTATAAAGCACAGCTTGATGGCTAATTGTAGGTTTACTTTATTTCACCTACCCTGTTTAAAAAAAAAGAGCTTTAGTTACTAGAACATGAATCTATGTTTTATGCCCTGGCAACTGTTGTAAATTTGTTTTATTTTCTTGTTTTCTTTTAGTTCCATATATTCTTGTTATCAGCTTGTTTTCATTCGTAAGCAGTGTTGATATCACATGTTTAATATACGACAGTCCAAATAGCATTCACGACAACACCCCCAGGTTTACCTTCCCGGAACAGAAGATGCGGTTTATGACGCTGATGTATTTACAAAGGATTTAATTCCCTGGGAATGCTGACTCAGCAAGGGAAATGCAGGTATAAAGTTTCATCCCTACGTCATATTGCTTCAGACTGCATTCTAGAACCCAAGTCCGGATTGTCCTCCTCGCTTCATTTTGATACCAGAAGAAGAAATTACAACACAACCTATTATTACTATTAATAACAAGTTCAAACAGCTTTTTAAAACTTAGTGCCTCACAAGTTAAAACCCCAACATTCTTTAAAGTGTAGGTTTACATTTATGCTGTATGTGCTTTAGCATTCTGACCAGGTCCAGAATAAGACCTTTTGGTGCCAGTGGGGACTCAAACATTACAGTCTCTGCTACCATTACAGTCTCCCTATCATATACCACTTATTCATTCATTTGCCTTGTTACTGTTCTGCTGACCTGTACTATTACTATTACTTGTACTATTAATTCTTCACAATATACCTCAACTGAACTAACTTCGGCTCTTTAACAGACACCTTGTCAAGATCAGCCGGGTGTGTAGATCAGTTCATTTAACAAAAATCACCAATGTCACAATACACATGAAACAAGAATTTTGTCTGTGTTTTGCCCGTATAGATGCAGCTGTCTGCCAAAATGAAGGCAGACGTAATGATGATGGTTTTTCGATATTAACAGCTGGATTAGTATACATAGACTGGCTAATGTAGTATGTGAACAGATGTAAAATAAAACTGTGTTACCAGATAATTTAAATGATTTCAAATGAATGCAACTTTTACGGAATTATCTGTTGGTGCCTCTAGGCTTTAAATGCCCCGGGCTGTCTTCCCGTATGTGACAGATTCGGCCATGGTTCTGACGTTGGTTGTCCTCAGTTATTTCAGTCTACCAGTAGAAAAGTGAATACTGCTATGACTTTGTTCCCTGATATGGAGTCCTATTGTGTATAACTCCATGTCACTGCACAGTGTAACCACCTAAAAACCCAGTTTGCATGAAGATATGAAGAAGCATTAGAGTGCAGTAGTTGGCATTAGCTAGCTGTAAGCTTTTCAGTGTCAAACTGTTCAAACTGTCTAAGCATGCTTGGTTTTATAAAGTTAAACATAAGCCTTCTATCATTTATTCATTTTGAAAGGTGAAGAAAAGTTGATTTAAATGATCTTTTTTTTTTGCAATATGTTTACTATCCAATGGAAAACATTGTGATATAAATTACACCTTATATCACCCAAGCCCACTAGTTCATCAGCAGGTCCCTGTTCATCTACTAAACCAACAGACGGAATAAACATGCATACAATCACAACCACTCAATAATTCCTTGTGCCAGATTCTCCTCAAAAATGCCCTCAGGCATTGCCACCCTGATATTTCACTTATGCTTCTAAAGCATATTATTTGTTGTAGTGAACAGCCGAAAGGCTTGGCTATGGCTATGTTTGGAACTTCAATGGCATTCCCACAGATAGATCTTGCAGGGTGCAGCCAGCAGGAAAAATACCCTCTCTTTCTGTGTAGCAGTGGAACCACTCTGCTCTTATGTACACATTTAAAGAGTCACATATGTGTTTTTGAACTTAAAGTTTCAGCTGTTCAACTGTACATACTGCTATACTCAAGTGCACTGCTTTCATAATTACAAATAGTACATCTATGATCACCATAACGTTTTACCTCCTGTTAATGAATTATAACTAATTATATATGGTTTATGAAACGAAAATTAAATTGTGTGCTGTTGTTTCATAACAAACTTGACATAGTCCCTTTATAAGGGGCTGCATTTCAAAAATTACCGGTACCTCGAGGTCCTGCATGCAGCCTTTCACTGCCAATCTGCAACTTGGGTCTCCTATACGATGTTGTTTTGCTTCCATTTCTTTGATTTGAGGTTTTAATTTTCTTGGATAGAGTTTTGGTCCTCCATAAAGCGATGCACTCCAATTCTCTCAGGGAGAGAATGTGTGTGGAGCGATCCGTCAAGTGTAACAGAGATCTCAAGGTCATCAGCTCCTCCAGACCGCATTCATTCCAAATCAGTGGAGACCGTAATTTAATTATTTCCATCTGTAATCATTCTGTTGTGGATACAGTGGTCACTTAGTGCTCTTTGTGCTTTGAGCTATGCTCTGAGATCTATTTTTTTTTAAGATAAGAAATATAAAATGATCAAAAAAAAAAAGCAGCAAGGAAGGTTGTTGGGCAGTGTAACTGGCCATAATCCAAAGGTAAAAAATAAAGGGTAAAAGTGTCTCTGCATTATGAAGTTGACATTATTTTATATTTAATATAAAATGTAGATTGAAATATTATTTAAAAAAAGGTATTTTTAGGGAAATGGTGGACACTGCAATGTAGTTATCTCTTTCTGAAGACTTTCCTACACTACTGAGCACGTGTTCAACAGCAGACTATTAACATAAGTTGATGTCAGTCATGCACATTACAGTGTCGGTATAGGTCGTTTGTTCCATGATCCCACCTCTTTTGAGAGCACCACCAGTCATGACATTTAGAAGCCAAGCTTCCTGGCAGGACAAAAATGACATTTGTAAAAGCCAATAGTCCAATAGTGTTGAGAGGATTTAGTATTACTGGAGCATCAATAACTCCCAGTGGTGCCCAGGGTCTGGGTGAGTCCTAAAGCCTGATGTTTGATAAACTGTGATCTGAGCTCCACTAAAACAGCATGTATTTGGATCAGCCATTATTTCACATGGAAGCCTGGCTTCAGTAGGCTGGTGATTCATGTGGACCGACGACACAGCTTCATCAGGAATTGTAGTCCGGTTTGAGTTACCTCACAGTAGGGGCTGTATAGACTAGTTGAGTAGTTGACTTGTATCTTGAATGTGATCAACAACTAGATGTCCGCTAGTTGCTGATTACATGATTGTGACACTTAAAACATGGACACCTCAGAGAAGACAACAGGTGAGAAACGTGGTGATTTTGGGGTCTGTATCTTTGGTTTCCTTAAGGTTAGCAATGCAGATCCAGGACTCTGGAAAGGGCAAATCACTGTACTGAGTTCTAACATTTCTCCTCAGATCTAAAGCTTTAAAAATCAGATATTGAACAATGTTATCTCTGATTTCCTGACAGCTACAATAAAATGTCTTGTGTTAATGGAAAGGGAGCACAATGCTCTTTAGTCATGTGAAGTTTAAGGTTGGTTACTCTCCAGCAAGGCCGCCTATGGTCAGATACAAATCTGTGAGATTCCGGGGTCCATATCTCCGGTTCCATGCAGGCTAGCAATGCGATCCAGGGCTTGTTGGAAATGGCACAGCACACTGTACTCACCCATGAACCTGTGTTTGCGTGGTATGGAATTTTAAGTGGCTTGCTGCGAAGCATTTCCTTCTTCTGTGATTTTATTCATGATGTCATTAGTGATTAGCCAACCTTGACGCGGCGATAATTACATTACTGTTGATTTTAAATATTCTGAAATCATGCAACCCCTACCTCCAAGTAAGGTAATAACTAGTATTGTTAGTGGACACGCTGTGAGCTGTGTCGTTATTGAGTCACATAATGCTTACATGTACATACAGACATTTCCAGATGTTTCAGTCAAATTACAAAGTAACTTTGTTTCATGTGAATGTGGCCTCACAAACTGCATTTTTAAAAAACTGACCCTGCTAAAACTAATACAGATCGTTACCTACCTTGGAGGTACTATGATGGCTTGAATAATAACCAGACTTCACTCCTCCACAGCGGACAAGGACGTGGATGACTACTACAGCCGCAAGAGGCACCTTCCCGACTTGGCGGCGCGAGGCACCCTCCCTCTTCATATGATAAAAATGAATCAGATGAATCAGGAGTCGCAGAGCAGTCAGCAGGCCCAGCAGCAACAACAGCCTCCACGCCAGCGCCCTCGCCGTGTCCAAAGAGCCATGTCCCAGGACCGTGTGCTGTCCCCTGAGCGCGCCTACGCTCAGGACTACCCCATGTCCCCCTATGGCATGTCCCAGTATGGGGGGCGCATACTGTCTGACGAGCAGTTGCTCTCGGCTGAGCGCCTGCGATCCCACGAACGCCTCATATCGCAGGACCGCCTACACTCGCAGGATCGCCACTACTCCCAGGACCGCATCCACTCCCAGGAGCGCCTGCAGCATTCCCAGGTAGGGATAGACGTTTTAACCATTTTTTTCTTCCAATATCTGTATATATAAACAGCACTACTTCTCTCAACCCGATAAAACTGCATCCAGGTCTTCATTAATGTTGCACAGGCTTGCCAATGTGGGTTAGGACACAGTATGACTCACTCTGAACTATAAAAAGCAGCTGCAGCCACTTTAGACAACAGGGTCTGTAATCACAAACCACCTGAAGAGTAGGATTGCTGATCTAGAATTAGCGTTTGTGACAAAGACTGTCATAAATACAGAGAAACCTGATCCAAGATCAGTCCTGCTTTGTAAATACCAGTCCCGATGTTGTCTGAAATGGCTGCGTAGCAGTGAAGCAGTTCGTTTTTGTTGCTCACAGTACGTCACACTGTTCTCTAAACAACATCGACAAGTCTGGGCGACTTCAATGAAGGCCTGCGTAAGTTGGTGATGTATTTTTATAGAAAATATTTGGGCTATTTGGGTGACTATTGGGATGTAGTGATTGTTAGCAACATTAGCCTGTAGCTAAATGACAGCGTAAAAATTAGGCGGCAAACATGATTTGGCTGACCTACTTAGATTTTTAGCTGAACTATTCCTATAAGACAAGGAAGGTTTACCATGTGTTTATTTGCTCACATGAGAGGTGGTCTTTATCTGATTGAAAACACTTACTTATGTATATATTTGCTACAGCGTGAGAGAGCCAGTCTGACCACCAGTCCTCATGTTTTTTAGCCATGTTTGTTCATGCTGTGAAAAAAAAAAAGAGTAGATCATAAATGAGACGGTCCTTCACTTCTAACAAAACTGTGGCATTATAAAGGATGTTTGAAAAAACAGATTGAGAATAGAGAGGTTCTCTACCTCATTATAGACCTGAAGCTTCATGAACTCTTTCACACACAGCTCGGATCTCCATAACTCAAGTCTTCAAGTGCAAATAAAATCTCATTTGCTTCTCAGTAAATGTGACATTGAGCAGTACTTGATCTTTGGAAAAGCTGGCGAACGTGAAGTTTCTCCACCTCATTACAGGATCTAAACCTTTATGAGAGATTTCACTCACAGAGTTTGAGCTGGTGTTGAAGATGCTAAACCATCCACAAAACAAACAAACTAAATGCACCCAGGAGAACTGACAAATGGTCACACTGGGCTACTGTGTGTATGAAGAGCTTCATCACTTCATTCAAAAGCTGAAACTCTGGTGCTTCGTCAAAGGCTATAATTTGGTCTTTGATGCGCTTTGTAGCCCCTTTTGAGCTCTTTTTGGAGATTCTGATTCTTTTAAAATAAAATAATATTACATTTTTACTGCCATCTGAATGAATTACATGAAAAAATACATTTGTTGTGAAACAGCCCTTACGCTGAACATTGAAAGAAGCTCACCAGACAAAAAATTAGTCACCTTGGGTATTTAAGATGGTAGTAGCTCCTGCAGATGGCACTGCACAAGGATATGAGTACCTGCGGGGTGTGGGTAACAGGATTCATAGCTTGAGAAGAGGTGATACAGTGCAGTGAATGTCTCATTCAGTGTGTGGAAAATGGATCCAAAGCAGATGTTAATGATTGGCAAACAGGAGTGATTGTATTTGGGCGTGCCAAAGACCATAGTGTGAAGGAAGTAGTTGAATCTGCAGGTGTATGGAAGCGTATGGTCATACGGGTCTACCAGCAGTGGCAAAAATCCCAGTCTACAGGAAATTGTAAATGAATACTAAAGCACTACAGGATGAGTTGAACTATGGGAGCAAATGATGTAATCTGTAAGGAGTTTGACAGATAAATGCATCTGTGTGATTTCCCCAGATTTTAACACAGATTTGAAACATCTGGATTGAAACATCATCATTACACCACATTCAGTAATAACAGTAACAACAGTCGGCATGGTCATGTCTGTTAGTAGGCTTTGTTAGTATGTTACTGTATGTCCTGTTAATAAACATGTAATAAGTTTAGAATAATACTGTTAAGCTACTGTTAGTACTATTACTGAGGTTAATGCTGGTTCAGGCAATTAAGGGCACTCGCTCCACAGTTATTGCTGAACAGACAGAGCAGATTCACAATGGATTATCTAAAATGATGTATATATTATATATATATATCTTAAATTATATACTCTCCCAGTGTAAAGGCAGAAAGTGGACCTTTTATATCAGTCTATTTGAATAACCATGCTCATCTCTACTTCCAGGAGCGCCTCTACTCGCAGGAGCGCCTGTACTCACAGGACCGGCTGCGCTCACAAGATCCGCTACTGTCCCCTGATAAGATGATGTCCATCAAGCGTTCCAGCTTCCACGGCGACAGGTCCATGTCCAGAGCCATATCCCACACGGATGTGTTTGTGCCCACCACACCGGTCATGGACCGCTACAAGATGACCAAAATGCACTCGCATCCCAGTGCCTCGAACAGCAGCGGCCCTGCTGCTGCTGCTGCTGCCGCCGCCGCTGCCGCCGTCGCTTCACACAACACCATAAGCACGAACCAGACGGCCTCCAAGAGGCAGGCGTTCGCCTCGCGCCGCACGCAGACCGTGGAGCAGCTCCACTACGTCCCGCCAGCCGCCCAGCAGCAGCAGCACCATCACCACTACCGCACAGGCAGCAAGACCGAAGTAACTGTTTAACTCGGACCTCAGCGACCAGCCAGGCGCCAGAAAATCCAAGAGACTACAGAGTGAGAGAGAGAGCCAGTCTGACCACCAGTCCTCGTGTACGGTTTCCACAGTGACTGACCCCAGCACCAGCTCAAATATATATTCGGACAAGGAGGCCCTTCCGTGTGCATATCCGACATTACCCTGCGTTTGTAGATCACCGATTAAAAGAACGGACTAGAGGCTTGCGCAGTTCATCCGGAGAGAAAATAAAACCGTCCGTCCAGTTCTGCAGTTCTTAAGGGCTTTGCATGGAGGACTGATAGCAGAGCAACAGAAGCTGTGAAAGAAAGCGTGTGAGATGATGTGGACATGGAGAAGAGGAATTGTAAAACTTTATAAATATATAAATACAGATACTGTTTGTACTTCCAGTCCTAGTCATAGCTTTAGAAGTTCTTAAATTAAACCAATGTTAGCACTTTTATCGGTGCCTCTACGAAAAATGTTCCATTTCAACAACGAAGTGGTTTTGTGGGTTAAAAAGCACAATCGATTAAATGCGTTCTGTTCTGTTCAATCATTTGTTTTTTGTTTTTGTTGCTCTCATTTCATTTCCTTTTTTTCCCATTAGTTTGGTTAGTGATGGCTAGCACGTATCAGTTTGTTCTTTAATTAATGGCAAGTTCCTTTGCATAGAAGATTGTAAATAAGCTATTTTAGCCGCAGTAAATGGATACGTCTGTTCTGGTTGGCGTTTGTATTACTGTAGCTTTATTTTAGAGATTTGAGAATTATAGACAACCCACTAACCCAGTATTGGACAGTTTTAAACGAATACAATAATTTATGTGTGCCATTTTAAACGTGTTTGTAGGATGAAAACTGGGTGAATGTTGTCGACAAACCATGACCACTCTCGATATCTGGCTGTAGACTGTGCTCCAGTGAGTAACTCACAAGACAAATGAATATATTATGCTTGTTGTAGTAGCTTCAAATAAACCATCCTTATTTTTTTAAACATGATACTCACTTGGAACAAACTTGTTGTGACTCCTCTTGATGTACTGTGGAGAGGGCAGGTCAGGACTACAAGGATCTCCTTGACCACCTGGTAGCCTTCTCAGATGACACTCCAACAATGAAAACCTCAGAAATCAGGGGTGAAATGATACACAAAGTTCAGTATTTGATTCAGTGTTTAACGGATGTATCTTGCTTAGGGATGTGCACTGGTACTCGAGTACTTGGTTAATCAGTCCAGGTACAGTTGCTCAAACAATAAAAATGCTGTTTGGGTATTTCTTACATTTTATCAAGGGGAAGATGGGAAAATATAAAGTCTGACAATTCAGGAAAATGGCAAATGTCAGTTTTGAACAAGACTCCAACGTAACAGCTGACGCATTGTTAAGAACATGGCAGAGAAAGCAAAGATAGTGTGGCCGGTGTTTTTAGTTACTGACTTTAATTCTTGTTATTTAGGTTCGGAAAGAATGAATATAAATGCACCGATCTGCCAATACATTTAAACCACCTCCTTGATCCACCACTCAAATACTACCTGCTCCATGGTGGTCCTCTGGAGGTCCTGACGTAGAACAGGGTAAAAGGAGGTTAACAAATTATGCAGAGAAAAAGATGAACTACAGTCTGTACCTGTAGAAGAACAAAGTGTGCCTATATGGTAAGTAGAGCTGATAAAATGGGCAAAGAGGTTTTAATGTTTGGGCTGATTGCTGATCAGCCATAACATTAAAACCTCATACGGCTGCTGCTGGAACAAAACCTCGTAATGGTAAATGTACAGGAGAAGGAACAAATATTCTTAACTTTGAACGGGATTAAATAGAGCTCCATTTATTTTCAGGTATTTTTGCTTTTCTATTCGTCCTTTCATCATTAGTTATCACATTGTAAATGGCACCTGGCATTTTTACATTCTCTCAAAAAATGGATGACAAAAAAGAGATGCGAGGCTTTATTTGGACGGAGCATTATGTTTCTCTGACAGAATTACAAGTGTGGAACATCGTCCACTGAAGACAGAAGACGGCAAATCTCAATCAGCATGTCTCTGTTTGGCTCCTTTTAAAAGCGTCTTCTGTTATAGGATAACAAAATCTTCGTTATTAGATTTTAGCCCTTAGTGCTATGTCCCTAGTGTTTCATCCAAAGTCCATTTTCACTGTGTTTGTTTTGCTTTTTTCCCCTCAGGGGTTTAACTGGATATTTAACCATCTACTCTTACAGACACCTGAATATCAAAATTATTTGAAATGCCTTGTATGGGAAATAGATATGGGAATTGCATTTCCAAGAAGCAATTAAATAAAGTTAGCCAGTAGAACTTTTTCATGTCTACCGTGCCACCCTCTAACAGTCCTTTGAGCATTTTGCACAAAAGATGGTAAACGAGAGACCCTCGGAAGAGACAGATGGGTGCCTCAGCAATACAGGTTTAAATTTTAATACACAGTTCCAAATAAGTTGTTTCAGCATGTATTAAAGTCATTACACCTTTAACGTACACACGTCTTAAGTAAAATTTGGGAAGACAGAAAAAGATAAATCAACCTGTGAATGTGAAAATAGCAGAGCACAATCCACAATATAGCTTTCGCCATATCACATATAGCAGCCCACGTGTCAGTGATTTGTAGTGTGGCTACACACAGACTGACGTTTCTGCAAATGTGAAGGAGGAACTGTAGTCAGAGGTTGCCAAGATAAAACCAGCTTTGCCTTTGCAATTCTCCAAACAGTAAAGAAGAGCCATTACTCCTATTTAGATCAACTTGATGAAACACGCTTCAGCAACAAACAAATTCACACAATCTTCTCTCCCCCACAGTCCAGACATGCTCACTGTCTGTTTGCTTATTAAGTTTTGCACAGGAGCTACAAGGCAACATGCATACATCTCAGCATGGAGTTGTAGAGGTTCCTAAGGGTGTCCTGCGACAATCCATACCAAGCAGCTTGAATATTATCATACAGTTCCTGCAGACTGTGTGGTGGGAGTGGAGGCGGAGTGACACCAGGTCTTCTGGACGTGTGATGTGTGACAAAACTATCAGTAAATCTTTGCCTGCCTTCCGTTTTTTTTCATATGTGTTCTTGAATCTGGCAAAATAGTAGTAAATCTGGAAAAATGTATTCTTTCTGGAGGGTACTTTTCTTTATTCAGTTACATTTTAGCCATTTTCAGTCATATTTAATTACCAATTTCCTATTTTTTGGAATGTAATTTGGGCTTTCATTGTGTTTTGTTGAGAACAACATTTGTCATTGTTTCAGTCCTCTGACTTTGGTGTTTTTGCCTTTTTTAGACCAAAACAAAAAAGAATAGAGCCAAACAATCTTCAGTTCCCGGGCTGATAGATGGAAAATTGGAAATTGCTTTGTTCTTTTTTAGTACTTTAGTAGTTTTTGACTTGATATTTTTGTACATCTACTGCCAGCAGTTGTTTTTTGGGGAGGTACTTTTGCTGCAGTCATTGTTTTAATGTTTCAACACATTTACCTGAGTATTGATTTAGGTTACTCAATTCCAGTGTTTCCCAACCCTGGCCCTGGAGCCACCCTGCCCTGCACATTTTAGTGGATTCCCTGCTTTAACGCACTCCCTGTAACTCTGAAAGGGCTTATTAATGAGCTGATGAATTGAATCAGGTGTGCTGGGAGCAGAGAAAGCACTAAAATATACAGGGCAGGGTGCCTCCAGAACCAGGGTTGAGAAACACTGCTCTTTACATCTCTGGGCAACCCTGCTAGAATCATTCATTTCATCATTTCAGGATGAAACTAAAATTTGTTCAGACATCAAACATGCCTTGGCTCGAGCTACATTTGGGGTAAGGGGAAACTAATGTGAATTCGATATCATAGCAACTGAGACCAGACACTCGATTCCAAATTCCCGGAACCTCAAGACGCGAAACATGCATAAAGATAAGAGAGCCAGTTCAGCTGTTACAGCTGAGCTCACAAATTGAGCTGGGATAATTTTATGAGATAGAGTTTCCTTAGGGTTACATAAAAGAAGTAGTTTATGATATGGGTTCTCAAAGGCAACATTCAAATTGTTCCAAACATCTTACAACATAAGATAGGACAACCTAATATTAATGTGATGAGTTTCACCCATTGCAAAACATATGTAATGATGTTATAGGGCTGATGTGATCTAGGGATACCATGATCATGACATTTTTGATTTATTGTCATAAATAATAACGATTACTATTTTATTTGTCTTTTCTTGTTCCTTTGC
Organism: Semaprochilodus insignis; assembly: GCA_034552555.1. NCBI lineage: Eukaryota > Metazoa > Chordata > Actinopteri > Characiformes > Prochilodontidae > Semaprochilodus > Semaprochilodus insignis. The sequence goes on from CM067491.1 coordinate 6,054,305, forward strand.
ATTGTATGACAATATCATAATTACAAGCCTAAAGTGGCAAAAAAGCCACTGTAGAGGCTAACTATACTTACTTAGCTAACACTGGTTGTAGTGGTTCTTCATGAGAGTGAACATAAAAGTAAAAAGCACATTCTGCCAGTACACAACCTAAAAACATGAGAATCACCTTCATATCTAACACACGAACTAGCATTGCTCAGCACCGTACTCTAAAGCAGGATTTCTCTACCTGTGGACCATGAAACACGTTCTAGTGGTCCGCAGGCGCATCCTCAGGGGAAGGTAATAGTCCTTAGTGGGCCGGTAATGGCACTTTACGTCATAAAAGTATAAGTGAAAAAAGTAATTTAGTAAGAGCAAAAATCGAGACATCAAAGGTTTTTATTTTCACACTCTTTGCTTGCTGTCCGCTTGCACTTTCGAGAAAACCTGCCCACATCTCCCCCATATGATTAATCCTTACGATATTCATTTCATGTCAGGAACATTTGCACAAGACATTGCACCCTATAGAGGGTCATAAATGGTTAGAATAAAAAAATGAATGAAGTACATTTTTTATTTAACGATTTACTGTATTTTTAAGTAGAACCTTAAATAACTGTATGCACACTATTTCCTTATTTAGACATGCTTTATTATTTGTAATTAATTGTTGAATTTAAATAATTAAATTTTATAAGTCTTTATTTAACCATTTATTAATTTCAAGGTTGCTGCTTCACACCACACTGTGAAATAATTGAATCTGTCATCGACATCCTCCATCAAAGTCAGTGGGCGGGTCTAACCAAGACCTATTCAGGTTGATTGCTTTGGCTTGCACTTACTGTTGTCCAAAACACTGTGGCACCGTTCATGGCAAAACTGAAGTTGGCTGGCTGTTTGAGTTATTGTCCCACGTTAAATTTAAGGTGGAGTGGAAAATTCAATGAAGAAGCCATTTGTCAATATACATGACATTCCTTAGGAGTTTGTTAGAATAATTTTTAACACCAGCAGAAGAAATTGAGTCAGGAGTAAAATACAGGACTTTATTAAGGCGACTGGTGGTACCACTCCACTCTCTGTCCAAGACATAGATCACAGGGTGGCTTCAGACTTTGATGTATTCCAGCTCTTCTCCATAGTTAGAACCAGCAACCGGGAACCTACTGGGCGCCTGTCTGTTCACATGTCCAGAGCATAATGAGCGCCATGTCCCCTACGGAGTACCAGAGAAAGAAACTGGAGATGTATGGAGTGTAGTAGTAGCTCTACTTAACCATTCTACAAAGAACAAACAGATGTGGCTCCATTCTGTAGTAACATGAATAACGTAGTTAGTACTTAGTAGTAGTTTGTTTGTGGTTAATATAAAATGGTGATAGATTGGACAAATGATTAGCTATCTGTCCAGACATTCTACACATCTCCACAGTTTAAAGATCTGAAGCTCCACAAAGCGCATAGGGCTCAGACTGCACTGTGGATGTAACCAGTCAGGTGCCTGATCAGTGCTCAAGCTGCTCTAGCACTGGAGAAGCGCTGAAGCACGTCTTCAGTCTCTAAAGCTGTCCTGTGCTGGTTACAGAGTGCAGAAATAAACCCTGTAGCAGGCCAAAGCAATCAACCTGAATTAGACGTGCCCACTGACTTTGATGGCTGAAGCTGATTTAATTACTTCCCAGTATGAAGTAAATCCGTGAAACCATGAAATAAATAAATATTTAAATAAATGATTAAATAATTAATTCTACAATTACTTAAATAATAATGCACATTTAAATAGATAAATATTTCTTTTATTTAAGCTTTTATTTAAAAATTAAGTAATTAATTCATTTTCATTTAAATAATTCATTTCTGTACTCTTACTCATTTTTTAATTTATATACTAATATCACAAAAATCCATCGGCACTACAAACCTGATTTCATTACTTATCTACGAAAGCCCCTGGGAACAGAAACTCACCCGACACAATGAGTCACCTTGCTTCTTTAAGGTGGTAGTAACTTCAGCCTCCTGCAGATGGCGTTGCACGAGGATGATGTGGCTATAAATACCTGCGGGTGTGAGTGACGGGATTCATAGATTGAGAAGAGGCGGTACAGTGCAGTGAATGTGTGGAAAATGGCTCCAAAGCAGATGTTAATGATTGGCTAAAAGGAGTTTGCATTTGGTTGTGCTAAGGACCATAGTGTGGTAACTGAATTTGCAGGTGTATGGAAGCGTACGGTCATACAGGTCTACCATCAGTGGAAAAAAACAGGAAACTCTCCTTGGCATTTTGTTCCACCAAATCTGGCCCAACTGTGCAATTCTTTGATGCAAGAGTGTCTGAACATTGATGTGGCCTACATCCAGAAACTTGTCCAGTCCAAGCTGTTATTCGTAGTCTTGGAGGTATTGCACCTATTAGATACTTTTCAGTCACAGGTGATAAAATACTACACTAAAAACTAAATATTATAAAATATTGAATGTTTTATATAATGTTAAACGTAATGTTAAACCGAGAAAGTGAAATGGAAATTTCATAAAACTCTCAATAACTCAATAAACAGTCCAGCTTCCAAGCTAAAAGTTTTAGCATAACTGCTGGCATTCTGAATGAAATGACTGAGACTGTCCTTAGTGAAATGTGCACTACATATTGTCTTGTTGTAGATGATGCCGCTGTCTCCATGACACACAACAAAATGTATCCAGATTTTATGTGACAATACTTTAAAGAAGGCAAGGCTTTTATCTACTTTCCTGTCAGGTGAGCATTCAGGGAATGCACACTCACAGAATGTTAGCATAACGTTAGCTGGTTGAACAAACTTCAGATGTACACAGTAGCTCCAATAGGTAGCTACTGTAGATAGATGGATAAAGAGCTAGTGAGTTTACTTAGAGGCTTACCAGCTTAGCTATAGCTCATTAAGATGCTCAGACTCTGAGGTAGCAGTATTGGTGTGGCTTCAGACCAAGGGAGAACCAAGATGCTCTGACTTCCTAAAAAGCTGCTCCACACTCTGGGCAAAATCATGCTGCTCCACTCCCTACTCCGCTCCTGCTCTGCACCACTCCTGTACTCTGCCAAATATCTTATAGCACCAGGTTGCAAATTTTCGTTAATTTACATTTATTTGCCTCAACCCAACACTTCTTGTTTGATTCAGCATAATGTGACATGTGAACTTGTGAACAGCTATGGAATATGATTGCAGTCAGCTTAAATAACTGAGATCATTTCAAATAATTGCAGTTATACAGAGTAATGATTGTGACAGGTTTATGGTGAACAATTTTAAATGTCCTCCTTTTCACGGGGAGGGTTTGTTTTCCGAGTGAATATCATGGAGCATGTTTTTTCATGCTTTTCCTGGAGTGGATTTGTATGTGCAGAGGGGAGTTATGCCAGGGTCTGTCATTTCTTTCCCTTTTTTTGACATGTGAATTAATACCTAGCATTGGCATGCTTAAAAAATACAATCACAAAACCTTATTTAAATTCATTGAACTTCAGGAGTGCAAATGCAATTCTCATGGCAAACAAAGGCTATGGCATTTGCATTCCTTCTTGGGGAGGTGGACGTTACATTTTCAAGCCCCCCCACCCCCCACCATTCACACCAGTTCCCATCAACATGCAGATGAAAATATGACACTTAAATGAAATCGAGGCTGTGCGGCAGGCTGCTTTAAGAGGTGCCTCTGAAACAGGGAGCAAAGGCCATCTCTAGAGCTTTCCCACTGCGCAAATGGCTGCTGACTAAGACAGAACTTCCATATGAAATAATGAAAAGCTTTCACCGGCTCTACCTTGGAAAGCTATGTCTTGTTCAGCCCGAGTACAGCCTCTCTGCATTTGAAATTTTAATCCTTGCTGAGTTGACGTATAGGACAAGTGCTCCGAAAGAATTCCGAACATTTGTTAATGGGCTGCACCATGTGAGTATAAGAATCTGTTCAAGCTTTTGGTTACAAAAAATGACAAAACAAGTATCTCTATTTTCATTACTTAAACATTTAAAATGATAAATTTAACACTTGTCTTCTAACTGTCTAGTGCACATATATATCTGAAACTACATTAACCATTCTAGCTACATTAATATTAACCATTCTAGCTACATTCTAGCTACATTAATATTAACCATTCTAGCTACAGTAACTACATTAACATTAACATTCTAGCTGTTTAGTGCACCTGTATGTCTGAAACTACGTTAACATTTACAAGTCTGTATGTACATACAGTGGCCACCATTTAACCACTAGTGAAATTTAATGAATTAGCTTAATTTTCTTTGGGTTAAATGTCTAAAATGTTTAACAAAGTTACATTTCTGTCATTTCCTCACTGTCCAAAGAAAACCATGTATCTCCATTTTTGTTGATTTTTACTTTTATGCATCATTTGAACACAGCAGCTTCTGTTTACACTGTCTGAAGATTTTATGATGAATGGACAAACAGAACTTGGACAAATGTCTGGTTCCATTGACTTACATTAAAATTACATTAGGTTTTTCCCCTCTCCTGTAAAGTTGCCATTTTGGAGATACTTGTTTTTCTTTGGACAGCGACGATTTATTACTTTTAGCACTACATCAAAAGCTCATGGTGGGAATGTCCAAGTCTGGGGCTGAGCTTGTGTGTGTGGCTCATGAACTGGATCATGAACAGACACTGTGTATGCAAACCTGCAGAAGTCTGCAAAGTAACTGCTCAGATGGACTGAAGCTATGGGAGCCTGTTTCCACCATTTATAGAAATAAAAAGAGTTTATGTAGTACATCATAATTGCGAGAAATGATGTAAAGTCTCCTAATTATAAAATACTAAGTTTTAATTGACCTACCAAGTTATAATTATTAGATTGTAAGTCAAAATTATGAGAAACCTAATTCATAATTTTGAGATCTCATTATTATATGAAAATAATTATAAGATACTAAGCTGAAACTATGAAACATTAACTCATTACTGTGAAACAGCAAGTCATAATTATTGGATCGAATCTTATTATGTCAGAGTAGGTCAGTATTAGTAATAATTGATATTAAAATATTATCTCTGTATTATTACAGTATATTAATATCAATATTGAGATATTAAGTAGTATTTATGATTATACTAGGTCATAATTATGAGAAATGTTCTCATTATTATGACTTACAAAACACATGTAATTTGTCTTGTTTTAAATGTTTTAAGTGTTTTTCTATGCGTTTAAGAAAACAGGCTTCCATATGAGTCAAGCCAGTATTATTTTCCACAGCAGGTGATGATTGACTATTCTCATTATGAAAAGGTCAATAGAGAATAAATATAAATATTAAATATAAA
>CM067491.1:6065799-6095923 GCA_034552555.1 Semaprochilodus insignis
AAAAAAAAGCAATTTAACTAATGCATCCAAATCAATTGGGTTATTAACCTTACAATGCTATTTAATATCCAGCTGGTGTCATTAAGAGACTCAGCTGGATTGAAACTGGGTTTCGAACTAGTAGGTTGAGAAACTCAAGTAACGTTCTGCGTTGTGGGACTCTTGAGGGACACGTGTCTGCGTGGGCACATTTTACACTGTTTGTGTGTTGCCCTTTTAGACTGATCAAGAACCACAACTCTCTCTCATATACTAACCTTACAGGTTAAATGACTTTTCCAGGTAGGTTTTTATGCATTTAAGTATAAATGGCTTGCTGTGGTATCCATGGCTGGCTACATGGCCGCAACACAAGAATAACAAGCTGTACCTTCAACCAACCGCAGAAGAAAGTCAAACATAAAGCCATTTCTCCAAAGGGTGTTCCCATCTTATCATACTGCTGCATTCCACACTAGCATTCCATACTACCTTAAACATTCCTTTTTATTTAAATGTATTTTTGAGGAATGTGCTAATCAGAATACAGAAGAATACTCCCCATAGCCCTTTATGCATGAGTGTCCCTCACAACCTCATTCCCACCTCAAGCTCAAGCCCAATACTTGCCCCAATTTATTCATGCACAAATGGGAGGGCGATGGCTGCTACATGCATAGTGTGTATAATGTGACATCACTGGACAGGTCAGCACGTTTGGAGGAGAATGCTAACTGCCAATTCTGCTAACAGATGCATGTAGCCTAGCAATGTGCCAAGTGATGGTGGGAGAGGGAGGGCCAATTATGCTGTCTTGCTCTCTTCTACTGGTGAACATGGATGGCTGTGGCATCACTGGTGATCCAACGCCAAATTATTTTTTTAAAATAAGGACAAAAAGTCAACATATATCCAGTTTTCATCATATTAAAACTGTATTACCAAAATTTCTAACACTATTTGAAAACTCCAGCTGAACGCTACTTTATGCCAATATATCAAGACAAGGTTTCAACCCTTACGTTACTATGATGGAGATTAGGTTATTACTATTATGGACAAAGTTTTGACCACAAATATATTTTAGTGGTTTATTTCATGAAAGTAGTAGTTTGTAGGCCATTTTTGTAAATAGCAGAGGCGCATCGAAAAAGGAGTTGTAAGCTGATGCAAATATCTAATATTTTCCGTGCACATATATGCCGGTGCCAAAGCAGATACATGAACATTTATAAAATGTAGAGATTGGAGCATGACTTTCAACATGACTGACAAGAGGTTAGAATACGCCGTTGGGGCAGTAGTGCTACTTCTTCATCCTCTCATGTTGGACTGACACAACTCAACTTAAAGTGATTTACGTTTCTTGTCACCTCTTGAGCTACAAGGTGGTATAAGACAGGACAGGCCGGGGCTAGCTGGTTAGCATGCTAACTTCAGTAGATATCTCTGATACAGAGACGTCTTTGACATATGGTGAAAACTGTTATTTCTTCATATTCTGTTGATGATTCCCTTTGGGAAATGATATGCTAAGGTCACAATGACTCCAATTTCATTGTTCATCTAGAGGTAATATATATATATATATATATAATATAAATGGTGAAAATACAATACCACAATTCTTCATGCATTTTTCACAACATGTCACAATATTTAAGCTGACATCTGCAATACTGAAACAGGTAAAAAAGAGCCATCAGTGGCACATTTAAAAACCACCTACTGTCCAAAACATTGAGAACTTTGTGATTTGTATTTAACATTTATACATACTGTGGTGCACTAAATCTAGTTAAACAGGACTAATTACGCTTTCATTCTAATGAAACTTGAAGTTGGTCAATGTGCTAGAAGTACCCACGATATCCCCATAAAAGCATGTTGTGACACACTGTGATGTAATGATAAATATTTTCATAAGGGTTATACCAGCAAAAGAGCCAGCACCAGTAGCAGCCCCTGCATTTCTCCCCCTGCCTCTTACCTGTGTGTCCCAGCGAGCTCCCTCCATAAACAGGCCATGCACATAAGCTCCCTCCCTTGGTGGCGAGCTGAAGTCTTCCCGGTTCTTCTTGGTGACGTCGCATTGCAGGCTCATTTTGTCCAGTGGCCACTCGTTGCGGCGAGCCATGGACTGCATGATGGCTGTGAGGAAGGACTGAGGGTTGAAGAAACCGGCCAGCCATACGGCTGGGGGAAGGATAAAGTCTGAGCTCCAGCTCTCCAGCTCACGGATTCGGTTCAGCAGATCAGTGAACCACAGTGCCAGACCACACATAGATGGGTATGCCCGCTTTGTCCATGAGTCAGGCACCTGATCCAGGTAGATGGCGTTCTGCAGGCTCTCCATGTCATTGGTCATCGTGAGCTCTCCCTGAGAAGAGATGGAGTATTCATGGTTGGACAGCAGAAGGTGGGAATTTGTAACATAATTAACCCCAAAGAGGTCTGTCGTTTTGCGGTTGTGGAATAAGCCTCACTTTAGATTTGTTTTAATGCCTCCAGTTTTACTAATTAACTAAGCCTCCAGTTTTACTAATTAACTAAACATCTGATTAATTAACTTGTAATGACCGAAAACATAAAATGTAAATATTCAAGAAAATCAGCCATGCTACGATGGACCTCCTGAGCCTCATAAAGCGCTGAGTATTGCCAACTAGGTAGATATAGGATTTATGGGATCATGCTGTGTGAAGATTTGACATGTGTCATATCATGGTGCATTATAATAATACCATTACATAACAATGATTAATGCTCAAAATTAAATCTGAAAGAATACTACATGCAAGTGTTAGCTCATTAATCAATAACTTCAATATCTGACAATATCTGATATTTGACATTTTTTTCAGCTCATGTGTTCTCTGAGCTTACATAAGTACACACCATTGCCTAAAACTGTATCTCACTTAATATATCATATGAAATCTAATCTATTTACAAAATCAAAATAATATTTCTCTGTGAATACGGATATGAAAATTACATGTAATCACATTTTCCAGGTAATATTAGATGTTCAACCAATGCATAACTACACAAAATTGAATCACTTCAGACTAGAGGTTCCCCACTAGTAGACTGTGGACCAGTATCGGGCTGAAGATCATTTATCACTGGGAAACGACAATGTGAAAGTAAGCAGGGGGAATTAGTGTCCTAATTGCTTATATCCATCCATTCATTCAGTCATTCATCATCTAAAGCGCTTATCCTCCTAGGACATGGGGGGGGGGGTGCTGGAGCCTAGCCTATACCCACTACTTTATAATTATTATCAATGTAATTAATATTCGTTTAATGGCATTTTTACTGAATTTCTTTCATACTGGTTGAGGTTGGGAATCCCTGTTTTAAACCAATCAGAACAAGTCCTATGGAATTCTTACACTGAATTCAGTTGTTGGACATGAATAAGTTCAAACTTGAATTAACTTAATTGAAATGCTCATTGACACCCTTCAACAACAAACCATTAGCCAGTAACCCAAATACAGAACTTCTACCTTAATACTGACGTCTCGATTTACACAGGAGCTTGTTGTATCATGTGGTTACCAACATCTATAAGTGTTAAGAAGATTCTTTATCTACACTGACTGAACCTTTCCAATAGACATGAGTACAGATATATAAGTTATGGATTAATACAAGACTTTAAAGGAGGAATGGAGAATCACGGCCGACAATCATGATGCCACTATTAAACAGAATCAGTAACTTTTTTTGGACATGTGCAGATTTTCTTGGACGGTGCCATTATCAGATGAAAGAATATGACTCATACTTAAACTGTTACATGTCCATTTACTGAGGAAACAGGCAAGTCATCCTTTTCATGATAATAGCCAAGGACATTTTAACCATTTTATCCATTCTTAAAATTCATCTCAGTGCCTAAAGTAGCCCTCTTGTCTAAATCACATTACATTTAGCAGAGGTTCAAATGGCCCCCATTACTTCTTAATAATCTTGCTCCATTCAGTGATATAATGCACTTAAAATAGCTTTAGAACAAGCAGAGGAATCGATTGGCAGCACCCTGGCGATTAAGTTTCATTTATCCTGAGTGACCTGTAATGGGGCACTCAGAGCACATCTGAAGTGTCACAGTATCTACAGGGTCAAAGGAGCAATGCTATAACGACATGAGTGCTAATAACACAAGCTGTATGAAAATCAATATGCGTGTGATTGTGTGTGTGCACATGGGTGTTCAAATTGAATGTGCACGCGAGTGTATGTGTGTGGAAAATGGCTTGCAGTACCTTCAGGCCCAGATTGAGCTCTTTAAGCGAGCGTTTGATCTCCTGGGTGAGGATGTTCATGCGCTCACACTCCTGCAGGGCCACCACCACGTACGGACTTCTCTCCTCCACCTTCCCCATCAGCTCCACCATGTTAAACTCTTCCGGAAGCTTTTCCAGGATCTCGTCCAGGATTGCTTTCACCTTAAAAACAAGCACATTTCACACAAGATGAGATCTGGACACAGGTGAGGGTTAGGGCTGTGTAGTTTGTGCAGAGGATCTAACTGGGATTTTTCGGACAAATCTTGTGACTACAGTTTCAGTTGTGATTTTTCCCTATTATTCTCATGTTCAAATATTATTCTCATACTGCCCATGTGTATTCACCCTCTCTCTGAAACGCTCTGTTAGAGCTCTTATGTCTTTAAGCTCTGCCTCCAGATGAGCCCAGTGTACCCAGATTGACCAGCTCACCCACTTTGTTCTGATCCGAGCAGTTGAACACAGTAGCGCTGCATGAGCCTATGGCAAGCGTGCCAATAGGTGGCCAATAAGGATGGATGATGATACGAGATGACATGAGTTTGTAACACAGAAAATGGCTGGACTTCCAGCGAGGCGTTTCAGGCAGCTGAGAAAAGTGGTTTCTGTGGGAGAGAGTTTCTCCCTCTGGTGTGAATTTAGGGCTTTAAAACTTTGCAGATTGTTTACATGTACAAAAGGTTACAGAAAGAAAAGGGAATGCACACTAAAGGAAAGAAATCACTACAAAACCATAATAAGTCCCCTTTAAGTTCCAGGCTTGGTTTCTGACTAAGAAGACCAGCACATACAATACACTGAACATAGTGCGCCAGACTGACATTTAGATGTGGTGGCTGTGTTGTCATGTACACATCATATAGGCACTTGGTTAAAATTGAACTCTTTGCAACTGCTGTATAAAAACAATTAACCTTTCGGCCCTAGATGGGGTGGTTCCCAGCCTGCTGGTGCACAGGCATGTAATCAATGTTTTCAAGGCAGCAAAAGTCTTTACATTGTGGTCAAAGATCACACACCCCAAAAACTTTTGTCAACGTACTTAACAGTGTGTAATACACACGCTCCACAAGCACCAATAACAGATAAGTTTGTGGATTTAGGTGACATCAATGTTCAGCCACTTTTGCAACACAGAATTGCGCAGTTGGTCCAGTTGGTGGATGCCTTAGAACGAGACATGAACGGGATATGAACTAACAACAATTTAAAACAAGGTTTTTCAGCTCCACCCAAAAAAGTATTTCATGGGGTGGCAAGCAATTTCGCTCATTTTATTCCAATAAAAACTACAAGGCAAAACAAAAGTAACATTTGACATCAAGTCAAACTTCAAAAACACTTAAACACATCTGCCCTGTTCCACTTTTTACTGTGCAGGTAAAAAAAAGGCTGACTAAAGCCCGATTTGCACTATGCAAAAGTCTTGTGCGTTTAGTGCATGTCACACTGCACAAAAAGCTGAAAAGGAAATCTTGGCCAAACTGTGACACACCGTGCAAATTCAGTTCTGCAGCACATCAGATTACACGCTAAAGGATAGATATAAGATGCAAGAAAATGGCAGCATTCTGCATGCGCTTTCTGTAGCAAATATACCCCCAGCACAGCCGTGACAATGTGTCGTATGAATAAATGTGTATTAAATGACTGAGAAAAAGAGACTGGAGATGCTGAGAAAACAGCTACATGGAATGCTCATTCTCCAAAGTGAACTTGAGGATGGTACAACTTGAGCACAATAACTGGCCTTTACATTGTGTGAAAAATTTATGATGAATTGATGAATTGAACAGAAATAATCCTATATGTAAATTTACATTAACTTACATTGTAAGTTTACTATTTTGGAAGTTGTTTGGACTGCATACTTTCTGCTTGTTGTCCAATCTTTATACATAAAAGTCTTACACTGTCAATAATTATAATTACACTCATCATCAAAAGAATAGTTGGACACAGAAGGAAGTGTGGGATTGCAGTGCTGTTGAGAAGGAAGATAAAAGTTTCCAGGAACAATAAATGATGATGAATTTAGACCGATATGGGCAATATTTATAGAGCTACACATACAGAAGTAGTGTCTCTCAGTATGGTGTCAGGCCGCCATGTTTGCTAACACAACATGCCAGACGTCTCGGCATGGAGGGAGTTGTAGAGGTTCCTAATGGTGTCCTGCTATAATCCATCCCATTCTTCTTGAATAATCTCACATAATTCCTGCAGATTTTGCGGTGGGGGTGGAGGTGGAATGACACCAGGCCTTCTGGATGTGTTATTTGTGACAACAAATCGTTCATCTTGTGCCTCCACACAGGGATTCGTTGGTCATCTCCACCGTAACAAAAGTGGCACTGAAGATGAGTCGCTGCCATTCTGAGTCACTCCTGAGTCTGGTGCGAAACAATTGCAGTCTTTAGCTACTCTGACGTGGTGTTAAGGACAGTTGTTGTAACGGTCTGCGTGCATGTAGTTCTGCATCATGCAGCCATCTGCCAATGGTGCTGACACTAAAAGGATGACTCATGGAGGGCATCAGTGGTTGCTGAACGAGTATGCAATTGTGGCTTTTGGGTCAGTCAGGTACAGTGATAAAGCCTGCCCTTGCTTACGTCACATGTGCGGCCGAGCATGAAACTGTATTCATGGCTCATGACGTCAAACTTACCCACCAAGTTTCATTCCTTGTCGGTTGATTCCTTCTGGGTGTATCTATTCTTTAGATGACGAGGGTAGATACAGGCATTTGTAGTTGTATAATGCTAATTAGTGGCATATAAAATGTCATTACTTGTTAGCACGTTAGCCTTGTAGTGCCAGTGCCCAACAAAAGACACCAAACATGCCTTGGTTGATCTACAAGATGATTTGTAGTAAAGGGGAAAATGATTTTCACTGCACTGACACTTTAGATAAACACTTCTTCTTAAGTGTCCCCTTAAAGACAGCTGAACTTTGCACCAACATGAAATCCACAGAGATAAAGCAGTGCAAGGACGCAGTCTGCGTAATCAATATCCCACAAAAAAAAGGTCTATTTGTCTCTGTCACTTACATGACCAGTATAATGCAAAGTGGTCATTGCTTACAAATCCCAATCTCTTAACTGAAAAAGGTCAGCTGTCATAATGCTTCCAGGCACACTTCCACAGCTCCCATATCTAATCTCTAAAATGTCAGAGCCACCGAACCCAACCCGCTACTGTGGAATTAGCTCCATTTAACCTCTTCAGACACAAGTGGGCCTTCCAGTCTCAGGCTTAGAATATGACTGTGTGATTAGGCTGACTCTTTTAAGAGCACCCATAGTAGAGGATAATACAGAGGATGGGCTCACATCTAGTCTGTCTGTTGATTAGAGGTAATGAGGCTAAATTAGAAGCCCTGACACACAGTGATGACGATGTATTATTAATAATGGTTGTTAATAGGTTGTAGAACGGAATCAAGAAAGAGACGGGAGGAAATGACAACAGAAATGTTTCCTGGACTGCGGCAAAAGCCACCGCAGGCAAGGTGTGAGTATTTCCTTAGTGTCTATGTTCCGTTACACTGTACTGTGTGCAAGAAACCATGTAAAATCTGACGGTCCCAGGAGAAAATATGCTCACTTCTACACAAGGCAGCGTTCATTCTAGAAAGAATGTAATTCATTAATACGAACAGTATTGTGCAAAAGCAAGAAACCATTTATTTAATTTCCAGTGTTCTAATGGCCAGTGTGTAGATTTCATACATTTTTTATTACAGCTTCCATTTTCCATTTTCAGCTTTCCACAAAAATCTGCAGGATTTTTTTTTTCACACCTCCAACATTTAGGCTTTAGAAGGTGGTTGCCTAATTAAAACACATTCAGTGATGTTGAAGTCTAGACAATGGGGTGGTCAGTCCACTGATCAGTCTATTGCACACCAGCTGCTTCTTTATTTATCGTTTCTGGTTTCTTTTCTCAGTGAGGAGCTTCTTGACCGCTACACATCTTTTCAGAGCCATAGTGTTGCGGTGTCTTCTCAGAGTGGACAGGATGGACAGAAAGGAAGTTTTTAAATCTGAAGCAAGAGTGGAGCTTGATGTTCTCTTCTCTCTCAGTGATTAGAGCTTTATGTGCTGTTTACCCGATAGTGGCAGTTCTGGTGGTCTACCAGGTCTTCCACGGTTTACAATTATTAGTTTCTGAAATCCAGTTTTGGAAAGTGCTCTTTTTACACTCATTTGCCTTCTACTTTCCCCTTCTGTACACAAGTGGATAATCTAATCTTAAGAAGAGTAACCGGCAGTTAATGATTGGTTTGACTGGAAATTAAATATATTAATGGGTTGTATCTGAAGTTTAAACAGCAGGGCATTAGCAGCATGAGGAGTAACACATGTTTGTTTTGTGTACATTTAGGGTAAAAATATATTCTTTGTGGGAAAACCAGAGAAAAACAAGGAAAACGGAATTGACATTCACAAAAAGTGGCCCTTACAAAAATGTCTCCAAGGCTTATTATAAGAGCTAGATATTTCATTTCCGAGAGGTCAAAGTGGTCCAGTACCTTCTCGTCTCGTGAAGTTCCGCTGCCCTCTCCAGAGCCTCCATCTCTGGGCTGCATTTCCAGCACAGTGCGGAAGAGCTTCTCTGAAGTCTGGGTGAGGAAGCCAATCTCAGCGTTGGGGTGCAGGCCGTACAGGTAGGGTGATTCGGCAGGTAGCGTGTCATCAATATACTGAGAGAAAACAGAACAAAATGCATCAGAGTAAATCAGAATCAGGTACTCATAGCAAAAAACACGTGCTAAATGTTCAGGTGATTTGGAAAGCTTTGGGGCTAAAGGCTTTTAAATCCATTTTAAAAGGAAAATAAATTACATGAATAAATGTAATAATTCCAAATTATTTGGAACAATTATCATATAATATCATTGTTATTATATTACTATATAGAAACAAATAGACTGGAATTATCTTTAGATTAAAATAAAAACAGCTGGCCTGAACATTTTAAATGAATACACAGCATTGTCTGCTATGAAATAATACCTTTTTGTCTTTGGCAGGACGGGCTTATTAGGCTACTGTATTTCTCTTTAAGAAGTAATAGAGAAATCTTAAGTGTAAATGCATATATAAGAGTCGGCTCAAGGCCTTGTAAATAGACATATTGCCTGCTTTAAAGTATATCTGCCCTGATGATTGCAGAATAGCCACTCTGCTACGCGACTTACCGGTTTCAAGTGGCTGCATTCACCCTTACAATGCTCACCATCCTCTGCACAGCACGATCATCAGGCAGAGGAGCTCATTCAGTGGCAGACTGCTGTCCCAGTCCTGCTCCACAGACAGACTCAGGAAGTCTTTTGTCCCTCAGACCACAAGACTGTTCAACTCTTCTCAGTTCAGCAAAGGAAAAACTCTGTGACACTCTCTCATTCCGGTCACTCCAATGGACACACCCCCATCTCTGCACACACTCCCTCCTTAATGCCCAATATCTATTTTTATTGTATTATTCTACTACTGGTTACATACTTTGCACTGTTTACATTTTTTGCACTGCTAAATTATTTATATTACTGCGTACTTGCACTGTCTGCATGGCTGACATCAGTCATCTCAATTTGCAAAGCAATGGTATCATGGTTACACAGACACTAAGGACTCTAATTTCATACCTTCATACTTTCTATTGAATCTTTATCTTTATCTGTATTACTCTCATGCTTATGCTTCTCTTGTTACTTCTGTGAACTTTGTATATCTGCTACTGGATGTCTGAATTTCCCTCTGGGATCAATAAAGTATCTATCTATCTTGTCCTTCAAAAGTTAAAAATGTCCTGTTTATAGCTAGCCTAGCGTACAACACTCCATCTTAGGTTTCAGCATCACTCATCAGAGAAGTGCATGTTGTCACATGGATATTTTTGGAAAAGTGTGCCAGACAGCCCCGCTATAATAATAATATAAAAATATGTATATGATTCTCCTTATTTATAATTCCTCACTGAAATGTCTCTGTTCATTTCTGTGTACCTATTTCAGTGTTATTCTGTTACGCATACTGAGTGGCCAAAAAAAAAAAAACAGTTCTCAACTACATGATTTTGGTTGAATGATGCGTCTTCGACAGATGCTTAGACTCGTCGAATTTCAGGGGGGAAATCCTACCATTTCCAGTCTTCAAGTTTACATAGAACAGACATTGTATCATCATGCACCCAGACGTAGCCCAGACCTTAGACTTAGATTGTAAAGCCCACCAGCCATAAATAACTATTGATGTCCCTTCTAACAGTATTAATAAATAATAATAGCTGTTTTATATGAACAAAAACTCAAAAGCATTTCTGAAAGTCACTGAAAAGCAACTGAAAGAAGTTTCAAATGTCAAAAGAAGGCCAGGTGTCCCACAACTTAAACCTCACTGAGCAGATAAATGCACATTTAGCTCCATGAAATCCCAGTAGTTTCCACTGCTCTAGTAAGAGTGTATGACTTTATATGACAACATACTGCATGACAACACAAGGACATGCATATAAATCTCACTGTTATGAAACCACTGTAATAGGACAGCACAGAACAACACAGAGAGGCAGTACACAAACACTGGCTTGAGGGAATGGACATAGCCCCAGGTTTAACTGAATAAGGCCTACAGAGCGCTATGTGAATGGGCATGTTTACAGGCCCGCCTTGCTCAGCCTGTCTGCTTTAAAGCCCTGCAGAAGGTTCGGAGAGAGAGAGTAAAAGAGAAAGACAAAAAGAGAAAGAAACATAGGGAGAGAAAGTAAGGGAAGGAGACAGACAGAATGAGAGAGAAAGAGAGACAGAAAGAGTTTTTTTCACCCTCTGGAGAAGCGCAAACATTTTCACCCCTCTAACTCCCTCGCCAAAAGTGTAACACTGTCATCCAGCATGTATTGTACTGGCGTTTGTGTCAGTGCACACAAGCCAAATGAGCAGCACTTGGGCTGAAAATAATGTTGCGCTTCTCGTTCCCCAAGGAGCCGGCGCTGTGGACAGCCTGAGCACTGACAGAAGCAAAGCTAATTAAATAGCACTGATTCAAATCTTGGCTGTTTGTCAGCACACAGGCGAAAAAAAAAAAAGGCAGCCATAAATTATGGTCTTGGAGCCGTAACAAATTATCAATCACATAAAACAAGCATGACCTTGATTATGTTTAAACCAATCAAGAATTATGTGCATATTGTAGCAGTAAAGGGGGAGGGGAGGGGAGGGAAGAGGAGGGGAGAGGAGGGAGGTTGTTTGCTGCTAAAGAAAACAGTGATATTTCCAGAGAGAACAAAGCCATTTTTCAATCTCCGTACTTGTGCGATCCAAAAGCTCTTTGTGCTTTAGAGTAAGAGTTAGATGAGGGCACTCTGAGCACATAACTGCACAGATTGAAAAACAGCCCCAGTTCACAATTCTTACGCATCTAGTAACGCAGCTGGCAGGCTTAGAAGATGCTGTGATGCTCCTGCCCCTCAGGTGATAGCCATTTGCTCTATTAAGATGCAAGTATTTTCATAGCAGCAGCAGCAGCAGGAGGGATGTCGGGCTACACTTATACCCAAACACATCAGACTAGCGTATGGCTGTATGCAATATTACAGCAGGCGCATATGATGAAATACATGACAACTGGCTTCTGACATTTTCTGAAATGATGGGCAGGAAAACAGCCTCGCAACACAGTGGCTCCTCATTCATCAAAGTTGCATACGGTCTAATCTGATGATGTGATCAAACTCACATTTAGTACACAGTAGTACATTCCTGCATTCAACCTCAAACCTGACCAGAACCAAAACTATCGTCAATAATACCAATAATGACGATACAAGTAGTAAGTAACAATAACGCTAATAATTGTTTCACCTGGCAATCCAGTACAAATGTGGATGTACATACAGTATTTTACATGTACACTGTTATAAACAAATGCTGCAAATACACATCAGATCAGGCATACATCATCCAGAGTATATCACCACGTCCCCTTTTTGGGGGAAAATAATCCCACTTCTCGCACTGACAACAATAGTTGAGAAGAAAAGTTTGAAATGTGTTTCTACCTTTCTACATTGAACTAACTGGTGGAAATTAGTAACGCTGTGCTGAAGAGTTGTTGTGTGGTTGGTCGTATTAATAACACATTAATACCCTGCCATGTCCTGGTTAGGGTTCAGGCTATATGCCTGGGCCAACATGGCTAGCCAGGTCAGTTGTCAGAGCACAATGTTAATTATAGCTAGCATGCTTTTTATAGACCAGGACTGAAAACTAAAAAGTTTCATGAATCAGACGCAGAGTAGTTTGTTTGTTCCTAAAGGTCAAATCTGAACTCTTTTTAACTTTGATGAATGAGGGCCATCGAGCCTCATCATTTTATGATGTCTTCCTCCTTGAAAGACTTATAGACTTATAGCATATATAGCCAATAACAAAGATGAAATGATGTGAAATGAGTTTGGCAAGTCTCTCAAAGCAGCTGAGTTTCCATTGACATTTCCAACGACAGAGGCTGAGGAAGATAGAAGGAGAAATACAGTCTTGGACCAGATGTTTTGACTTCCGTAAAAGTGTCATTCCATGAGAACATTGCCAAGTTCATATGCTTTATTTTGACATATTTTTATGTGAAGGAATCAGATTTTTTTGGACTTCATAGTTTCGATTACAGATGCCTCTGGGGGGAAAACACATTTCTTCACCTTAATGACTATTTGTTGTCAATGTAAATCTGAGTACCCTCATACTAAACTTGTGGTCAAGGGAAATGATGTGACATGGTGGGATATTCAGGACACAGTGGCCTGTTATGAAGGGTAGACCTTCAGTTTTCTAGCAGTAAAAAGTCTTTTCCGTGAATATTCAGGTAATAATTCTCCATGTATTTCTCCAAATATCTTGTGTGATTGCTTGAACATGTTATGCTTGGCAGCCCCTGTCAAGGATGGAGAAACCACTAAATTTTCAGTGTTGGACAAAGCTTTTGAACACAGCTCTTCTAAAAGCTTAAATGATGTCACTGGCTCTTCATCATGCCATTTAATGAGGCAGAACATTATTTATGCTAAATAAGTCAGTGTGAGAGGTGAAGAGTAAAGCTCAAGGACACCGATAAATTGTGGTGTTTTTCTTCAGATTATAGTTATTAGAAAAGCCAAGGAGTTCAGGAAAGAAGTAAAAATTATGTGAAATGTCCTCAGGAAAAATTGTACAGCATCATATCATTCTTATGTGGAACAAACAGAATGGTCACCATACATGGTCAACCTATATGCAAGACACTATGAAAGAAGCAGGGCTAGAGGAGAATTCAGGATTTCTGGAAGAAACATCAATAATATGTGGATATTACAACACTCGTAATCCGAAAGACCTTAATGTCATTTTAAGGAAGGTTAAAGAACAGAGTGAAACGGCGGGACTTCAGCTCAATACGAAGAACTCTAAGGTAATGATGACAGAAAAGACCACTAATCTTATCATGGAAGGAGAAGACGTTGGAAAGGTTGGACAGCTGTTACATACTTGGACCATAGAAGAGGATCCAGCTGTCAAGAAATACAAGACAGATTGGCACTAGGCAGAACAAGCATGAGGGAGCTGGAAAAAATCTTCAAATGGAACAGTTTGCCTCTACACATGAAGATCTTGACTCTTTGTGGTTCTTTATGAATGTGAAAACTGGACCAAGTGAGATGGGAAAAATATTGATCCCTTTGAACTTTGGTAGGCTAAGACTTTTGGAAGTTTCTTGGATAGCAAAGAAAACAAATGGATCCTCAACCAAACCAAGACTCACTTTTCATAGAAGCACAGATAATATTGTAATAATAAGATCTTATTTTGGATATACTCTGAGAGGAATCAATTAATTGGAAAATACCATTATGCTTGGAAGTGTTGAAGGTAAAAGATGAAGAGGAGGATAAGTAAAAAGATGGATGGAAATCACTGGAGTAATCTTGAACCAGCTATTCAGTAGCCTGACAAACCACACCAGAAAATGGGCTGTTCTGGAAAAACGGTATCCATATGGTCACCAGGAGTCATAAGTGACGTTATGGCACTTAATGATAATATGGAAACTGATATACATTTAGGAACGCTAAAGGATTCAAAAACGAGTCAAAACGAGTCATGGGTGGGATGGGGATTGGGTTGTCAAGGAGGGCCGGGGTGGGGACAGAGAGGTCACGGATGGTTGGGGTAAGAACAGGGTTGACATGGATGGTTGGGGTGGGTACAGCTCTGTACTATAAACTTTGTGTTTAGTATTGAGTGCTGGGTTCAAACATAACACATGGGCTGAAAATGTTCAGTTTGTGCCTGAACCTGGCAACCGCTTAAGAAGGAAGGCTTAAAAAAATAGAAACAATAACTGCTTACTATTCCTGCTTTAACTATTGAGCAGAATTCCACTATTCTATGTAAATGTGCTCCAATTCTGTGCTTCTGGCAGCTGGAACTTACAGTAATTTGACCTTTTGAAATGCATATTTGACGTACTGACTTATTTGCGGTTTTCACTTGACTTGAATTTTAGTCTTCAGAAGTGAATTCTCTGCAAAGTCACTGCTGGTCCTGTTTCAAGAGCATTTTTGCATTTCTCCTCTCCTGTCTGTGCCCCATGAAGCCCACCATGCTGTTAGAATAACAGGTTTTGTTGGTCTTTTTTTTTCACAGTCATTTCTACCTGCAAAAATAACTTCAGGTGCGTAAGCCTTCAGAGATTCCTTGCTTTCATTCTGTTTCCGTGCACTTTTCAGCAGGAGGGCATCGCGATGTGGGCTTACCTGGTGATAGCCATTATAATCCATGTTGCCAGGCAGGGGGAAGCCCGGGGCCAGGTACAGCTCTCCCTCCATCATCTCCGGCTTGATGAACTCTTCTAGATAGGTGCGGCACAGCCTGCGGTCCCAGTCGTCTGTGATATGGCCACCGTACATTATCTCCCCAAAAAGATAGCGCAGGTCGTCATACGGCACCTGCAACAACAAACCCGGCACTCTCAAGTCACTGATGAACCTCCTCTATCCCAAATTCCACTCCTGGGACTATTGCAGCATGCCTGTGAGCTAGCTTCTAAACAATGGGATCAGTATTACTGCAAACTCTACAGGCTTGCTAGATAAACGCTGTGTATTTCAGACAAGTAAGGGAAAAAAGCCCTTTAGTTCAAATGACTGTCTAGTACTCATTCTATGAGCTGACACATTCCGATCCACCATAACATTAAAACCACCTAAATGTATTTACACTCTTTATCCATTTTATCAACTCTACTTACCACATAGGTGCACCTTGTAGTTCATCTGATTCTCTGTATACTTTATTAGCCTCCATCACCTTTTTTCAAGTGGTCACAGGGCAGGTGTTATGTGGGTTGTGCATCATTCTCACTGCAGTGACACTGATGTGGTGGTGGTGTGTTAGTGTGTGTTGTGCTGGTGTGAGTGGATCAGACACAGCAGTGCTGCTGGAGTGTTTAAACACCTCAGTGTCACTAATGGACTGAGAATAATCCACCAACCAAAACTATCCAGCCAACAGCATCCTGTGGGCAGCATCCTGTGACACTGATGAAGCACTAGAGGACGACCAACACAAACTCTGCAGCAGCAGATGAGCTATTGTCTCTGACTTTACATCTACAAGGTGGAGCAGCAAGGTAGGAGTGTTTTATAGAGTGGACAGTGAGTGGACACAGTGTTTAAACACTCCAGCAGCACTGCTGTGTCTGATCCACTCACACCAGCACAACACACACTAACACACCACCACCACGTCAATGTCACCGCAGTGCTGAAAATGATCCACCACCCACATAATACCTGCTCTGTGGTGGTCCTGACTATTAAAGAACAGGGTATAAGGCGAATAACAAAGTATACAGTGAATCAGATGGACTACAGTCTGTAACTGTTGAACTACAAAGTGCTCCTATATAGTAAGTGCAGCTAATAAAATGGACAAGGAGGTGTTTTTAATGTTATGGCTAAAACTTTTGTTTTTACATAATTCAAAATGTATGAATACTTCAAGATGAGAAGACCAATAGAAACTGTCCAAAATTAAGATAAGAATTGTGTTGCATATTTTACAAAATAAAAGTGATTTAGGACTAAAGTTATTTAGGTTATTTAGTTTTCTTAATGTTACGTGAGCTGTTTTTGATATCTACAATAAAAAATAGAAACTGAAATAATATTCAGAACTATAAGAGTTTTACACCACAAGTTTCAGCACCTGGGTTTTTCACAGCTCCAAAAGTTAAATTAAATGCTTTCAGCCTGCTGCAAAGATTTAGGAAAAACAAGCATATGCCATATTGTTTACTCCTTTCCATTACTAACATGATTTCAGATTGCTGCTGTGGCTTTTATTTGATATGTAAAAACAGTTATCCCCCACACCAACAATGTATGACATTTGATCAGCTTGTTACAAACTAGCATTCTTAAGTCACACATCTTTCCTTCTTTACTGTTATTTTGATTACACATTAGCTCACACGTTTGCAGGAAATAAACAACACACCACACTGTTACACTGTGGACCCGTTTTGAATGGCTTCTTTAAGCTCCTGCTCCTTCCTGGCTCCAGCCTTGAAGCAGCTCATTCTATATGGTCACACATATAAACTCACATGCATATAGCCCTACATTCTGGCTGTACGGCAGCCAAAAACTCTTTGTGTCTCCCAGAGCTCTGAGGTGCGGTTCCTTTGTGAGGTATTTACCTGTGTTTACTAGCTTTGTCTTCTGGATTCTGTTAAATGGATTACCTACTGTGTACCTGCCTGCCGGTGCTTTCTACCCCTGCCTGTGAAGTCTTGCATTGGTCATAATAAACCTACTCTCCAAACGCAGCCTGCATACAAATCCCATTCAACACTGTCAACAACACCATCAGCAGCATCCAACAATGAAGGAAGCCTTGTGCATCTTGTACGCAGTGATAGAGAACACTATAAACACACAGAAATAACTGGTTCTAAATTGATATAATGACTTTAGTGTTGGAAATGGGGACTATAAATATAATATTCATTTGCAAGCAGCAACTGGAGGTCTTCTCTCTGTTTGGGTTATCCTGCATATACAGAGTTCATCTGATACACACTGTTCCCCATCTGTGCATGTGCAGAAACACAAATGTATAGAGCACAGCTGTCAGTCAACCTGTAAAGCCTACATGGTCATAATTACAGCATTATGTGGAATTTTGGAATTATCTGCCAATAAATCCTCCATGTCAAAAAGAAAACTGAGACAAGCTGCAAACCTACAGTAGAGCAACATATGCCATGTGTTTAGGAACAAATCTGATTACTGACTGACTCATCTAGATCTGGAGTTGCCCCAAAATCCGATATTCTGCAGACTATTTTGTACATTTCCACATAACCAGTGATGACACCCAGAGTGCTCACTGGCTAATAAAAACTATTTCTGCTTTGGAAAGAAATTACATAGGCATCAAATTGACTATCTATACTACTTATTACTACTATTATATATATTCATTTTATAACACAGGTATGAGCATAAAAATGGGAGAATGAGTTATAAAGTAATACTTTATAGTATTTATAAACAGTTTATGCCATTTGTTGCAAGATGGCATGAGATGTTTGGGGAAGTAAATGAAATAAACTAAAGTGGCAGACATTTGTTTTAATGCATCATTACAAACAGAATGTACAGTTAAAAACAGAGGGCTAGTTAAGATAAATTCCATAAAGTAGGTTCAGCATAATTGGATCATTGTGATGTAATCAAAATCATTCAGATTTACTGGCTTGAAGTAAAATGGTCCATTGTAAAGAAACTTATAATTTTATTACAGTGGTGGGGATGGGAACTAGGGGTCACAACATTTACATAACTTTCTGTGATGGAGCGATCCACTGTGAACTAATCTGACTCTCTAGAACAGAGCAATTCACCTCAAACCACTAAAATTTACATATTAGCTATTCAATTATGGAGAAATCTGGGAAAATTGGGTGAGTTCCCTTTTAGGGACACCATACATCAGCCCTATATACACTCACTCACTCACTCATCTTCTGAACCGCTTAATCCATCTGGGAAACAGGAGACCCTCGAGCCTATCCCAGAGTTCATTGGGCCGAAGTCAGGAAACACTCTGGACAGGCCACCAGTCCATCACCGGGCAGACATACAGACAAACACATTCACTCACGCACACTGACATCTAGTAGCAGTTTGGCTTCTCCAATTCTCCTGACTGCATGTCTTTGGGAGGAAACCCACACAGACACGGGGAGAACATGCAAACTCCACACAGAAAATTCCCTGGACGCCTCAGCTGGGAATCAAACCCCTTCTTGCTGTGAGGCGACAGCACTACCCACCATGCGCCACCATGCCACAGCCCTATATACAGTACTGTGCAAAAGCATTGTTCAAGGTCAATATAAGCACTGTAGAACAAATTTAACAAATATTCATCAAACAATGCAAGTTACTTCATGCAATGCAAGTCATGTCATAAGCTGTTTATAAACAATAGACAAGCATGAAGTGCCGATGCAGCTCGAAAGTGTTACCTAGAAACTCATTTTGAGCATTTCAGCATAAACCTTTCCATCAAAATGTCTTTAAGATTATGAAAACACATTCAATCAGGCGTGCCTGGACGTTTGCCTAGCTCTGTATTGTAACCCATATTAAATATGATTAAAAATAAAGATGGCTGCTCGTGGCCATGGCCAGGAGCGCTCCAGCTCTCTGCAGCTCCTCTGTGGGCCGTGACCGAGTGTAATGTGATTAAGCTAATATGTGGCGGGCCGGCGCGGAGCCGACAGATGAAGCCGTTCCCAGGTGAGAGGTGCGTATTATGAGCCCTGTGACCCACTAAAGATGAAGTAGGTGGGGAACACTCACTCTGAATGGCAATCTGACAGGCGCAAAAGCGCAAAGCACATTAAATATGTATCCACAGGGCTTAATTCAACAGTCTACTGTGTTCTTGCTTGTTTGTATATTATAATTGAAAGACATACAGGTGGTTCAACAGTAGAAAGGCCAGAATTCCAAAACTACTAGAATGGTCATAGAGGTCATTTTTGATTGTTTGGATTTTAAATGCTTATTTATACCAAATACTTTAGCGTTATTGAGGTATGTCTTGAACAACAAATTTTAAAAGTACAGATTATAGATTTTGATTATCGCTTATTAATTACTCTATTAGTGATAGTACTAGGTGATAATGCTAATACTAGAAAACATAGGCCATACAAATAAACCTAATTCACATGTGAACAGAAAGAACGTTTCACAGGTGTTTACGGCTAAGTGGGCGAATGGTCAAATTGTCAGACGCAGGAAATTAGAAATTAGCCCATATAAACTGTTAACACTATAAAAGTCATAAAACAAAGTAGCTCTGATGACCTTTGCTTGTTATCTGGTTTTTGGATCATGTTGTGTCTGTTGTTTTAGATTATGATGCGTGATTGGCCTGCCTGTGATGACTATGGCTGTTTACTTGCCCCAAATAAAGCTACTCTGCCCTTGCATTCTCCCTTATCACTCTGTTCATTACAATAAAGACAAGCAATACACAGTAATCGTCTTATTTTTCCATATAGTTATGAATATCATTTTGCAATTATGACAAATTGTTTAAATGTTTATATTTTTTTACAAGATCAGCCTTTTCAGATCAGTTTGGGATCACATGGCTCTGCTCATTTTACTGGACACCACTAAACTATATCTAATGGAATAAGATTATTCGAAATGTATGAAGCTGAATTATGATTTAAAACTGTATAAGTGAAACTAAAGTCACAGCATTACTTCCGTCTATATCCACTTGCTGTTTTTGAGCTAAAAGACATGCAGTGAAAAAAGACAAGCCAAATGTGTTAGCAAGGTGACAGAACATCAGCATTTGTCTGTTTATTTTAAAGCCTGGCTGCCTTTCTCTGTGTAAATTTCAAGCCATGTATGATCTATTATGGCTTTCTTTGGGCTCAAAATGGCTTTACTTCTCTGTAGTAATGACAAAATGCTGAGCGCTGCCCTGTGACATGCTGAGAAATTGAACAGTGCTCAGAGTCACCAAGTGTCAACACTGAATGTTGGCGCTGGTATGGATATCTTCATGAAAAACAATGGTTTTGAATTTTGAACATTGTGTGACATCACAAAAATCTCTCTTTTACTACAAAACAAAGGAAAATTTGGTTTTCCATTGAGCTGGTTTTCACCCCATTAAAAGGTTTGCAAATTTTGATGCAATTCCACTGAACAATTCAGTTGCATTAAACATCATAACTAAAAGAACATTCATTTTCCACGATGTATTGTCACGTCCTCACAATGCACACTGTCACAATTTCTTGCACTACGTTATTACAATGTTGGCTTTGTTTCACGCCTATTAAAGAGGACCAGTCATGCTGTCAAATAGTCCTGATTCTAGCTCTCTAAGTACACACTCAACAAACACAAATCTTTGCAGTGTAGCTCAAGAGATATTGAATGGTTTTGTTGTGCAACCCATCAAGTCTGATTCTTACATCTGCACTGTTTCAGTGCAGGCTATATCTATTCATGATCGTGTCTCCTCATCCACCTCAAGTTTAGCGCTGCTACTTTTGGAAAAAAAAAAGCTGCATTTTCTGTGAAATGAATAAACATATTTACTCGGAGTCAGTCAATATTCCGCTGCTGAAGAATGTACAGGAATAAAAGTGAGTCTTTTTCAAACATCGCTGAAAGAGGTATAAGCTATAAGTAACCCCATCTCTGACAAAAACACACCATTAGATGCAATAAGAGCATCACATTTCCAGCAGAACCTTTCATGAAGAATTTAAAGTTTGAACTTTTTTTTTACTTTGTTGACTTTAACATCAAACCTTGACAGAAGCTAATCCTTTTCCGATCGCTATTGACAGAAACAACACTAAAGTGTTGAGGGGAAAACCATGACTGACATAAGATAGACTCACCATAACTGTAAGTAACTAATTAGCATTTCTGACAAGTAAGCTCACATAACAAAACTGTTGTCACCTTCAGTGTTTAAGGTGGTAGTAACTTCAGGCTCCTGTAGATGACATTACCTGCGGGGTGTGAGTGACGGATTCATAGATTGAGAAGGTGGTACAGTGCAGTGAATGTCTTGCTCGATGTGTGGTAAATGGCTCCAAAGCAGATGTTACTGATTGGCTAAAATAAGTGAATGTATCTGGGTGTGCCTAAGACCATAGTGTGAAGGAAGTAGCTGAATCTGCAGGTGTATGGAAGCGTACACCTGCGGGTCTACCAGCAGTGGCAGAAATCCCAGTCTACAGGAAATTCTCCTCAGAATTGTACAGGGAAGGCATCCACCAAATCTGGACCAACTGTGCAATTCTTTGATGCAAAAGTGGCTGAACATTGATGTGGCCTACATCCAGAATCTTGTCCAGTCCATTCTAAATTGAATCACAGCTGTTATTCATGTTCTTGGAGGTATTACACACTATTAGGCACCTTTTAGTCACAGGTGACTCATTTTTTGTACCGTGAGCTTATGGCTTAGCTACTAGATAAAGTGTTCATGTGATAACACGACAATATGTTTGTCTCAACTCAGCAAAGCCATTTGAACATTTATTTGATCATCTCGTGTTTCACACTTTAGCATGGCTCACTGTTTGTGTTGTCATTTATCTTGTCACCATCTCAGGTACAGAAGCTTTGCTTAAATATGATATGGTTTCATGGTCATTTCAGAATCTTGTGTTTAATATTCTGTCTCTAGCAGCTGTCTCTACCAAAATCTGACACTTCATATCATACGCTTCTGTCGTATCAAAAAATATATAGTCTGGGCTAGCTCTGTATTTCCAGATGGATAAACAGCTTCAGGTGGTGAGTTTGAAGAGGATGAGCTGGCGAATGAGAGTGTACAAGTGATGCTCGTCATGCGGTGATTTATGGGAGAAGAGTTCTCTCTCTGTCTGAAATATACCCATAGACATCACTGATATGTTGTTTCCTTGCTTTGTTGAAACGACTCGTATTGTAAAAAACGAACCTGGTCAAACCTCTAAAATTAGGCAGCGTCATCTGACACCAACAAAATAAGCAAACATGACTGGCCCTCTTTTCTCCTGACAGAGCTAATGTGTATGACTTACATTTCCATGATGCAGGGAGCGAGCAACATGGTAATATAAGAAGACTCATTTGTAGCGTGGTTTCCATATGAGCAACGTCTGTAATACGGAATGGCTTTGTGTAGTAAAGGGCAGAGGTATTTGGTTAGAAGCGGGTGGGCGCGTAGGTGGAGAAGGGTAATTTCAGCAGCTTCAGCGAAAGCTCGGCTCGCTTTTCTGCAGGCAGTGCATATGTCAACAAGCTTTGTTTTTTCACTCTCTCTCTTACGCCCCCCCGTCCCCCCCTTATTCTCTCGTTGTTGTTCTGTTTTCCCCCCTCGTGTCTGTGACTGACAACAGCAGACTCACCTTACTGTTAGCCTCCAGGTAGTTGTAGAGGACGTTGACGGAGATGGTGAGGTCGCCGGTGTTGAAGGGGTAGCTCCTGTTCCAGCCTTGAGGGCCGAACTTGCGTCTCTCGGCCACCACGGCATGGAAGTAGCACAGAGCAAACAGGATGCTTTTGAACTCGTTCTCACGAGCGCACATTTCCAGTGTGTCCTGTCAGAGAGTGGAGAGTGGCATCAAAAACCTGGGGACAGGTAGTTACAACGATTGCCAGCAAACATTGGTGAGTGGTTTTGCGTATATAGCTCACAGACACAAACGGAGGTGTTCTGTCAAAAGGGTGGGTTTTAAACTTTCAATCAATGGGGTATGTGTGTTAGCAAGCAGAAGTGTTTTAGTTTGATTTGCATGTGGGGGAAAGTTGCTTTTGTCTGTACAGTCTGGTTTTTAAGGGAAGGAAAAACAATCTTTTGTTTATTCCACATTTCTGTTATTCATTGAAGCCAAAGTGAAAGAGCAACACTGAACCTGTGAATAGAGAATCAAATCCGGTCCACAAAAATTTGGAAATTTGGGTGGCAACAAAGATATTGTCGTTTTAGCTCTATAACACTTTAATTTGAGGTCACATGAACAGTGTAGGAATTACGATCATTTTCCTGCATAGGCAGCTAAAACAACAACGACAACTTTGTTGATGTCCAAATATGTATGGGGCCGACTGTAAATGTGATACAATGTGTAACTACTATGTTATTAAATCTGTAATCACAAATGAATAGTCTAACAAAGCAACAGCAATAACTTGTGACTTCTAAGGACCAAACCACAAAAGTGTTGAAAGTGACACCTCCCCTCATTCGTTTCCCATTGTCACCCACTCTCCTTCACCAGTGGGCTCCCGGCGGGGTCTATAAGCATTACAATAGACAAAAGGATGACTAGATTCCAATAAATTCCAGGGCTGAGAATCCTGTTTAATTGTCAGCGCTTGTCAGGGCTTTCGACAATCCTCTATCCCCAGGCTCATTATTTCAGATGACTTAAATGAGGAAGGGGGGGGGTTGGGAGAAAATGAAATAAATGGCAACTCGCTCTCAAGGGAGGATCACTTAAACAGGCATGACAACAACGCTGGCTTAAACAGTGAGGGATGGATACATTCTGCCAGCTTTATGCTAGCGAAGCCTTTCGCTGGGTTAGCCTGTCAGAGCCGCAGGAGCTGGCTTGAGGAGCTGGATAAAGGCAGAGGTGTGGAGCCTCTGATCCAGACACAGGGCGCATTAAGATTCCACACACAGCAGTGCTGGGCTGAATACAGCTAAAAGCAGTGCATTCCTCCACTACAATGTTCGCTGAAACCCTCAATAAAGAAACCCCAGCGACAGCACGAGCACAGGGTATTTCAGAAACGTTAATCAAACGTATGTATCCGAACAACCTGCCATCCCCGTGATTAAAACACTGTGTCTTGTGGGCGTGTTGATCGTGATGGCAGGTTTTTCTTTATGTGTGTGCATATAGGAAGCATTAAAAATGGCAAAGAATCCAAATACACGATCTTTTTTTAGCTATGTAGCACAGCATGTCACTTTCCAACAAATCATTACGAGAGATAGACATCATCTGTTTGTAGCTAGCCGCTAATTTGATTACCACACAAGGGAAGAAATTGACTTTGGTTGGTTGCTACCACAGCTAAAAGGTCAATATGAAAGCAGCTGTCATTTTCTGGATTATTGCGGCTTACCAGGGCTGGTGGGCTGTTTAGGTCGTTTTTTTTCCCTCCTCTTCCTCTATACCATTGATTTGCTTTCAAGGCGCGTACATGACTGGAACACAAGCCATTTACCCGAGGAAACCTCCTCGAAAGCTACAACCACCAGTGTGTTGCTATAGCACTTATCAGAGAGATAACCATCAGCTCTGCGAGCACAAAATTAGCCCAGAGCGAGCACTAGGGTAATGGCATAGATTGGGTGTCATTGATAAGACGGTGCAGATTTTTAATTATCATTAGCCTTTGCAACATCCTAAATGACTCGAGTGACTGTACGTTCTCATATGATAAGCACAACAACGGCAGATGGAGCGAAAAAACCCGCTCTAAAGCAGCCAGGTATTTAATACTGCGTGGGATACGTGTAAAACAAGCACTGGAAAGTCTTTCTTATCGGATTTTGTTTGACTGGGTCTGAAAGCTCTGGTTTGAAATGGTAACATTATCATTTCATATGTTACTTTCGAAGGTAAGCCATGTCGGTCATGCCCGTAGGCTGTCCAAACGCACCTGGTTGAAGTTGTCCAGCGCTTTGTGCAGGTTCGCGTGCATGCCCAGCGGCGGCTCGTTGGTGATTTTGATGGAGTTTTCCAGGATGCCCTGTGGGATGATATGACTCTCAGGGCTCGAGGAAGGCTCAGCACTGATAAACACTCGAAAGTCCTGGTGGCTTCCATCACCATGCTGTTCCAGCTTCTTCTCCAGAGTGCCCAACCACTTGGCCACCAGGTGGATGTTCTGGTTTCGATAGAGAGACAGAAGCAGAGACCATAAAAAGGATGGAGATAACAGGCAGGTCATGGTGTCATCAGACTATTTACAGTTCTGTGCAAAAGCCAGAGACCACCCTTCCTGAAGAAGAATGGGACTGTTAACAACCGTGCATGACCTGGTAGACCAACAAAACTGTCACCTTCAGCACTTAAAACTTTCATTTTTCAGAGAGAGAAGGAAATCAAGCTCCACTTGTCCTCTGTGAGAAGACAACTCAACACTATGGATCTGAAAGGATGCGTAGCTGTCAAGGAGATGTTATCGAGAAAACAAAATAGAGAAAGACATTTGCAAAAAAGGAAGCTGCTTGGGTTCTTACACAACACACATCCAGTCATGCTAACCTCAACAATAATTCTTTTCAACACTGAGCAACTGATAAATAATCCCAGAAGACATACATTTGTCATAATGGGTTTAATTTCCAGTCGGCAACATCGCTGACCTCAAAATATGTCTGAACTCTATACTCCACCAAAGGGCAGTGTAGAGATACTGCAGGCATCTAAAGGCTACCACACACATCACGAGGACAAAGGTAGTACAAACACACCGCTAAACGACAGACTACAGCTTGTGTTACACTTTACTGACAGATACAATTAAATGCTTTCCACATCATTTAGTGATCATGTTCGATATCAAGTTTCATAACTAAGTCTTCACCAACATTCTGTGTTTTAAATAGCAGACTTCAATGTTACTAGGCCACTGTTAAAATGAAAAATTAAGCAAACTCAAAAGTGTTTTGAGGTCAACTTAAACTTTTAAGTAAAAACAAACACCTTTAGTTGTGCCAACTAACTAGCTTTTATTCAGATAATTTGAATATATGTATAGAAATTTGTATAAAATTTGCCTTGAAATTTTGAGTTTTCTTAACTTTTTCATTTTTACAGTGTAGTAACATTAGCTGAGGTGAACGTAGATGCTTAGCATTAGGGATGCTAAGCATTAGAATATTTGAATATTTTTTCAAACATGTCGTGTTGAATCTGACCAGAAGGCTGAATCCCATAACCCCTTAACAATCACAGACCAGCCCGAGGGTCCAAAGTTCTATTACTCATTCTTATAACTTATTAATATCTCAATCATTGTAATAACTGAAAAAAAATTAACCTTAGGATGTGAACATCCACAGGTTTTAAACTGCTAAGAACAGTGGGGTGGTTCCATGGTTCAATAACTCTTCACATCACTTACATATTAGTCTCACAGTAGTTTTATTATTCATAGACTTGTGAATAATTTACTCTAGTTACTGATGAATAAGCATAGGGTTTATTAACTGACTAATGAGTCTGCAGTTTAAGGTTAAAAATGGAGGAAAATGGGTCTTAAGATGTCCATTACCTCTATTAGACTATCAGGAAAATTCTCACTTATACAGTAGTATGGTCTGGTGATGAGCAATACTCCAGTTGATAACTGACTTCTAATGACTTTCCAATGGAATGTGTATCATGTTTGATCTGGCACACTTTGATCTGACAAGCAGATGCTTTGTTTACACTCTCTCCTGTCGGGTAGAGGACATGGCCCACCGAGAATATTCCAAATTAACCATCCAGGGCAGCAGCTCACGTAACGACAGAACCTAAAGTACTGGGCAAAGTACCCTCTCTTTGTGACAGCTCAGCTTAGAAACCAGGAGAGAGGTCTTAGCGGAGACAGGCCGAGCTGCAAACTGCATACTGATCTCACAGCGCTGATAAAAGCCTCCGCTCCTTTTTCTGCAGGATGAATTACAATGGCCAAAACACAGCTACCTCGCCACATTAGAAAGAAAAGATCATTAAAGAAAACGTCCTAAATGACTTCACTGACTGTAATTCCAAACTTTTAAGCACAATGAGCCAGATAAAGTTACAAAGCCCTGTCTAAATCAGCTAGGTATTTAACAGTGTGTGAGATAAGCACTGAAATGTCATATCAGATTGGATTAGGATGGACTGGGATTGGAAACTCTTCTTGAAATGGGACACACATACATTACTGTGCAAACGTCAGAGACTTTTCACAGAAGTCAACACTTCACACTTAATAACTACATTTATTAAATATATTAAATGTCTATACAAGTGCAAATGGAACACAGACACTGTGCAAATCTAAATTTCCAGGTTTATTGGTCCCCTTAAAATTTGACATACACATAAGCTGATAAAAGCAGATAAAATTCTAATTTCTAATTCTAGAAAATAGAATGTCAAGTCTGGCATTTTCATTTCAAACTCTTAATATCCAAAGCATTTCTAGGGTGAAAAATCAAAACAAACCCATCAGAGAGACAGTAAAAACATTATGTTTGGCCAGATCATCTAATCGGAGACAGTTTTTTTAATTTTTAGTGAAAGCAGCCATTAAGTAATTTTACTTTAGCATTCCTTCTGCCTTTATTGTCTCTTCGATTCTTTTGGCATACTAGCTTCAAAGAAACCTCTTAAGTTCAGTCTTACAAGTTGTTAGCATTTTCTGCTTCTAACAATCCACCAAACACATTCAGCAATGTAGGGGTCTGGAATCAAGGGGGTTCAGTCCACTGTTTTGAAAACTCCTGCAGCTTCTTAATTTGTTTTCTTTTTTGTCTGTTTCCTTTTCTCAGTAACAGGTTCTAACAGTTATACATCCTTTCAGACTCATAGTGCTGAGTCATCATCTCACAATGTAAGTTCTCTTTTCTCTCAAAGATAAAAGCGTTAAGTGCTGTTTATCTGGTGGTTAGCGTCTCATGGTTAGAGTCCTAATTTCCTTTTGACTCTCCCCTTCCTGTTAATGGACGTTTAGACTAATAACGAAGTAAGTAAAGTGTGGTGTCTAACATTTGCACAGTATTGTAGCAGCAGCATTCCATATTATCACCAAAGAAAAACAAGTACTTCCTTTTTTGTCAATGTATTTCCAAAATTGCAACTTTTAACTTAACTTTTAATGTAAGTTAATGTAAATAGCTTTTATTCCAATTTAATTTGGAGCACTTCTAATTGTCCATTCATCATAAACTAATCTCAACTTAAGGTCAACCATCATGTTCATAGTGCACGATGTTGAAAGATCAAAAATAGACAAATATAGAGATACATGTTTTTTGGGAAAGTGACATGTTTTCTATGATAAGTTTCATAACCTCTTTCATATCTCCCTAATGTATCTCCAAAAAAGTTACTTCACAGGAGAACGTAAAAGGATAATTTCGAATTTCTGCTGGCCCATTCTTCATGAAATATTGGCTCAAGGTAAAAGGTAGCAGGCCGAGTTGCGATTTGCATACTCATCTCATAATAGTTATGAAAGCCTGCACAGCTGTCCTGCAGTCGCTGCATATAACAAGGCTAAATTACAAAGGCCAAAACACAGGTTATTTGAGGTTCCCATATTGGAAAGCAAAGATAATATTCTCACAGAAATAACAAAGCACTTAAACACAGTTCCCTTTGAATTTCAATGGATGATAGTAGGGGATCCACATTATTGCCCACAAAGCGTCCACCTGAGTCAGGAGCACAAAAGAAAACAGAGTGGCGTCTTCCAGCTCGTCAGCGCAAACTTAAGCATTCTTCCTCGAGGGCAGAGAACGTCAGAGCGCCATGGCTGAGTGCAAATGAATTCCTCGTGAAAGAAAAGGCCCTGTTTTCAGTGGAAAGGAGAGAAACAGTTACCCAGCACTGTCTGAGAAGAGGTGTTTTGAATGTTGTTAACATCGCACAATTGCTGTTGCTAACGAGAGTTTCACCGGCGTGTCCTTTTTTCTGCCTTCCCCTGGCTAAAACACGTTGGCTTATCAAGCGCTCGCGCAGCAGGGACGCTGCAGCTGAGGCGTGTGCGCTTGCGGGAGAGGAGATGCACCGGAGTTTGCAATCAACAGCTTCGGAGCTGCATGAAGTGATTATACAATTACTGTATCTGATTCATTAGGCATAACCTGTTAAAGACATAATTAAATAATCAGACACACAAAAAAAGCCCTGGCATGACAGGGCTTGAGCATCTGAGACATTAAGACGGAATGACAGCTTCAAGTACCCCCTCTAAAATAAAGACTCCTAAAAGGGTTTTGGCTTGAAGATTATGGTTCTAGGGAAAAACAGCACCATAGTGTACATGGTATAAAAGTACATATTCTAATAATATACTACTCAATTTACGATGAAAGGAGGTAAAGGGGCAAAATTGTCAGATACCTCTTTTCCACCAACAAAGTGGCAATATTTGTGCCAGAGCTGGAGGTGGTTTCTAGGATCTATCGAACCGGTTACGAAGGAGCCCCCTTTTTCCAGTGGTTTGAGAGCTGAGAGATTACGTGAGTAGATATGATCAGTCCTTAGTCCGGAAGCAGAAGTTGGCAGCCAACACATAAAAAACATGATGGGTCATTTTGCTGCTGCTTTCATTGTTTTCACTCATTTTTCTGTTTGTTTAGAAAATGGCGGGGTCAATAACATTTGCAGTGACGGCAGAACCACGTCCTTTTGCCTCTTTGCGTCACGGGTTCCACAGTTCCAGACCAGCAAGTCCATGGGGCTGCTACGTGACTGACTGGCCATGATCCAGTTTTTCAGAGCACCAAGGTTTAAGATTTTGGCACCGGAAAAAAGTCTGATTCAGAGCTCTATTGGAAGAGTCTTATTTCAGTACATTCCTATCATCCTCTGTTTCATCAGCAAGACTCTGCAGCTGTACATGATTTTATAACAGTTGATGTTTGTTTAAATCCCTATTTTATTTTCAAAAACCAAAAGGAATCACAGTGAAAGTGATGTAATTTACACTGCTGACAGATCAAAATATGTGGTATTTTATTTTACT
>CM067491.1:6103774-6241131 GCA_034552555.1 Semaprochilodus insignis
TGCATATTAAATTTATATGTAAAGTATATAATGTCTATGTAATATTTATTAAACACAGACAACTTTACAATAAGAGTCACATACAACATTAAATAATTATTAACAATGCTTAAGTAATATATTTAAAAGGAATAATATATAAAACTAGAATTGGGACATTACTTAAGCATTTAGTAAGGATTATAAACTACCTAATAAAATCTAATATAATTGCAACATTACATAAATATCTAGTAATGCTTATTAATATCTTAGGGACAGTTAATAGATATACCCTTATTAGGTAAAGTGTTACCACATATTCTCTACAGAGAACACACTCCTACACAATGTATTACACAATTAATATTTATTGGCTAATTTTAACATGTTGGAGAAATCTGTGCCTCAGAGTTATGCTGCACTTTTTACTTTCCAAAATCCTAAATTCAGCTAATAAACAGAAAGTAACAGAAAAGTGGCATATTTAAGTTTGTTCCCTGCAGAGTCAGGGATCAGGGGCATAACTAGAACATTTAGAGGGGGCTGGCCAGGTAAGCCTCAGAGATTTTACTAGAGTAGAACACTGCTAAGAAAATAATAATAAATAAATAGTTATATTATAATAAATTGTTATTAAAAAGTGATGCATAGTTTTTTTTTCTCTGTATATAATTTAACCTGTCCATCGTTTCCACATGAATAATACAAAAACACAATTATTGTCATAAGTGCACTGAAAGTGAAAACTACATTGAAGCATTTTAGTCATTCATGAGGAAATGATCAAGTTAATTAAACTAAATCTCTATTTTCAGGGCACAGCACTGACTTTAACAAACACTTTCATCACAGACAAGTAGACCAGAGTATTATTAGTTTAGGTTGCTCTCACTACAGGTTATACGTGATTCTATACAGTCAGCACTTTATAAAACAGCCAGCCACAAACGTGTACTGAACTGTAAAAAGAAATTTAGACCACAGAACAGCACTGCTGAAGGAACCCAGCGAACATTCACTCACTTAGGATTAGTTAAGCATTGTAACCATAAGTTTTATTATTATTTAGTATTACTTCATGTTAACTAATGCATTACTTCATGTTAGTTAGTCGATGCTTAATGTAAAGTCTTACCCAAAAATGTATTTGAAGTTAGCAAGCTGAATCATGGGGCTTAATCTGATATCAGTGAATGTATTCAGCCCCTCACTGTCGCCGCATCATCCCTACATGAGTGCCATGGAATTGTGCACTTTCAAGATACAGGTGAACAGAGAATCGAACTGAGGAGTCACTAGTCGAAAGTTCTGAGGAAAGTTTTGAGCAAGCCACTGCCGCCCTAAACCTTCCCCATGACACGTCACCGGCAGTGTTTTTTTTTGGACCTGAACCAAAAAGCATAATGAACTCATCTGCCTCTGTGTTGTACAGAGCAGTTAGCGGAGGCAGTAACCAAACTAAAAAAAAAGGAAAATCTTGGAATAAGTTCAAAAATGAATTAACTTGATTTTAAGGGGCCCGTTTTAAATATTAACATGCTTTGAAAGCTTTGGGGATACACTTGCCATTAAGGTTTAGCTCATTGCTGAACAGATCTGACAAGTGAGTAAACTTCTGCTAAGTGTCGTCCTCTGGGACGCCTGCACTAATGCTAGACAGACTCTAAGATGGAAAATGCTATGTGCAAAGGGACTGCTGGTTTTTACATGTGCAATTAAGGCTTTCTTCTAGTGCAAACTACGATTTGGATGATGTAAGCGTGATGTAAACACTTCTGTTAGGGTGCAAATAATCCATTAAAGGAGCACCGCATCATTCATAGACACATATTAGTCAAAGAAGAAGTGGACGACACACGAGCACATGAAATATGCAAAGTGCATCTAATGACCTTTACAATGTCTCACCTTGATTCCTCCCCATGAGTGATGAGAGAGGAAGTCCACAGGTGATGTAACGCCAGGCTGGACAGGATACCTCAGCAGAAAGTCCAGCTCACTGGAGTTGATCTCTTTATTCATTAGTAAAATCTAAATGGACAAGGGGGGGGGGGGGGGGGAGGGGGAAAAACAGGTGAGACAGAGAGAGAAAGTAAAAGAGACAGAGAAAGAGAGTGAGAGAAAGAGAGACAGAGAGAGAGAGAGACAGAGAGAGAGAAAGAGAGGGAGGACAGAGAGAAAGTGAGAGAGAAAGGGGGGGGACAGATGTTAATAAAAAGTGCTCAATTAATCCATATATATTCCTCCAATTTGATGATTCCACAAAAAGTCCTCTTTCCAGCTTAACAGCAGTATGACCTGTTCACGGCTCCCTTTCATAACCCTACTAACACATCTCTGGTTATATATCTCTCTCATACAGCGTTATAAGTGGCCGTTACATGTTCTAAGTGAAGTGAGATTGTCTAACTGGTAATACAGGACATGTGTGAATAGTTTCAACATTTTAAGCTATAGCTAACAGATTACAGCATTCATGCTTACAGTGT
Organism: Semaprochilodus insignis; assembly: GCA_034552555.1. NCBI lineage: Eukaryota > Metazoa > Chordata > Actinopteri > Characiformes > Prochilodontidae > Semaprochilodus > Semaprochilodus insignis. Next base: position 6,106,246 of record CM067491.1, read on the forward strand.
TCTTATGAACAGATATTACAATGCAGTGTGAAACCTGACAGCTGCATACTCCTGTTTTGTGAAGTGTTACACATGTAATTATAACAAGTTGCAACTAATTATATAAGCTTATATGAGCATGCCGTCAGTGAAAATCACTCAAACTGTTCAACTTCAGCACCACCAGCCATTTTTCACAAGACCAAGCTAAAAAACAGAGCGGGTAGTAATATATGTATATATACAGTGCATGACAGGTATTTATGCATATCACATTTCACAGTTTTATAACTCTTCTACTTGGTCTGCTTAATTACCCTAATATAACCCCATGTTTAATAACCCCGTTTTGTTTCCTTTTCCTTTTCCAGTTGCTGTCATTTCCTTTCGCTCCAGGATGCAGGATCCTCTGTAGGATACTCTGACACAAACAGGCATCAGATATTTTAGTGCTGGTGTTGATAAAATTCAGCATCACATTTTTTTCCACATTCTGATTTCTTCCTGAGCACTCTAAGCTCAAATGATGTCTCAGTAATGTATATATCTGACACTGCCTGTTTTGGTTGCTGTTCCTCTCTTAAAATGACACAGAAGGAAAAACGTTACACAGTATGGTAAGTGTTAACCAGGCTTTCTGAAAGGAAAACCAAACTGAAGCACTATGCAGATGATGTACAGTGCAAGTTTTTGGGTGATGATTTGTCTTACAGTATTTTAAGGTCTAGGTATTAATCAGATGTGGTACACAGAAAGTACTGGGTAATTATTTATGGGGTACAATCCTCACAGTTATTTTGGGTTCCAAAAAGTATCACAAACATTAAAAATAAAAATGAAAAGACTGTACACAAATAAAATACAAAAAGTCTTAAATAGCATGTGCTGGTCTATTACCTATACTAATGAAACTGAATCTGGGATATTAAAGAAAGCACTTATTCTTACTAGAGCTTTACTCTCTTAGTTATTCTCTTTAATAATTACATTTGTACTTCGTCCTGTCATTTGACAAAATAAAACTTGCCCAGTAGACATTTCTGGAGGTATTAACTTCTCTGCATAAACATATTTCAACATAGAATTTCACGGCACCTTAGAGATTGTACCACATATATACTTTGAAATACTTTTGGACTTCGTACCTCAAACATAACTGAAAACACCTTGAACTTTAGGTCTTGTATGTGATTCTGTTCTGTTTATGGCTTAATATAACATGATGTATACAGATAAAACATGCTGGTGGTAGTATGAAGGTGTGGGAATGTTTGCTGTCTTGGCACCTCGACAATGTGCTATTATTAGAGGAACCATAAATTCTGTTCTGTATCCGAGAAGTCTTAAGGAGAGCATCTGTTTATCAATCCATGAGCTGAAGCTGAAACATAAATGGGTTATGCACCAAGACACTGATCCAAAGCAGAACAGTACATGCAGACCTGAATGACTGAAAAGAAACACAATGAAATGTTATGGAATGGCCTTGCCAAAGAGCTGCGGCAGCAGAGTAATATATACACCAGTATATCTGAATTGAAGCGGTTCTATGAAGGAAAGTGAGCTTCCACAGCAACGCAAGAGATATGAAATGATATGAATTATACAAATTATGTGAATTACACTCATCATCAAAAGAATAGTTGCTCCCAGAAGGAAGTGTCGAATTGCAGTGCTGTTGGGAAGGAAGATAAAAGTTACCAGGAACAGTAAATGATGATAAATTTAGACTGATATGGGTAATATTTGTTGAGCTACACATACAGAAGTAGTGTCTCTCAGTATGGCACCGGACCGCCATGTTCGCTAACCCAACAAGATGGACGTTTCCATCCCATGCAGCTTTATTCTCACACAGTTCCTGCAGATTTTGGGGTAGGGGTGGAGGTGGAGCCTTCTGGGCATGTGACAACAAATCGTTCATCTTGGCACTGACCACAGTGTCTCCGCACACAGATTCGTTGGTCGTCTCCACCAAGACAAAACCAGGACTTATCAATGAAGATGGCACGCTGTCTTTCTGAGTCACTCCATGACAGTCTGGCACGACACCATTGCAGTCTTTGGTGACGTTGACATGGTGTTGTTGTAACGGTCTGCTTGCATGTAGTCCTGCAGTCGTCTGCCAGTGGTGCTGGCACTAACAGGATGTCTCATGGAGGGCATCACTGCTTGCTGAATGTCCGCAATCATGGTTGTTGTCAAACCTACTCACCAAGCTGTCGCTGATTCTTTCTGGGTGCAGCTATTTGAGTGTACGTTTCCACAGTGATGTAAATTTCATATCTAATCCCAAATGATATGATTGACATGTATGCAACTATCCCTTGTGAACATCCTCCCCCCTTACATACTTATATCCCTCCCTCTTATATACCTGCCAATATGCTGAGGGAAATGTATACACCTGCACGACGGATGGTTTATTAAACCTCATCAAAACCTGACCACAAAAACAAATGCCATTCATGACTCTGCTCTCCCTGCTCTGGCAGCTGTAATGAGTGGAAGCGGCTTACCTGGAACGCGAGCTGGGCCGTGTATGTGAGTTTGTCGCACTCAAAGAGGCCGCGGGTGGTGTACTGGAAGACGGAGGACGTGATGCTGTCAATCAGATTTAGCACTCTCTGTTTCAAGGCCTCGTCGGGAGCTGCCTTCAGCACGGCTTTCTGAAATACAACGCTGAAGGCCTGACACGCATAAAAGCAGAAACACACAAACAAGCAGACAAACAGATGGATTAGAAACCCACTCCAAATATTTCCATTGCTGAGCAATTAATCATAGAGACGCTTGTTTTTTTTTTCTCCATCAGCCTCAAATGAGGCATTTTAGAAGGCGCTTCCCGCAAAAGATCACGCTCGTTTCTCCTGCATAAATTTGTATAAAAGAAAGAAGCAATTATTTCCTGATAGCTGCGTCTTGTCACAGCATGGCGACTGGGTGGATATATGAGAAAGCCTTTCAACACAGACCACCGGCAACTTAATTATGCATTTTTAATCTATCTTCCGCTAATGCTCACAATTCTCTCTCAGAAAGCTGACATCCTGTCCATATCATAAGCCAGACGGACGATTTTCCATTATTGCGAGTTTGCGCGCTTAGGGAGCATGACAGTGCATTGTATTAAATGTCATATTGTCCAACAGGTGAATGACTGAGAGAGAGAGAGAGAGAGAGAGAGAGAGAGAGAGAGAGAGAGAGAGAGCATATGCCAAAAGAGACGGAAGACAAAAAGAGGCGGTGTACAGAAAAACACAATAAACTGTGTCTGGAGAGCAAACTGAATCAGATCGTATGAAGGAAATAAACAAAGAGGGCCAGAGAGAGATAGAAGGTATTAAAGTTTAGGGTCAATAGCGAGGGCTACCTTGAGAGAGAACTGGTACATGGGGTGGATTTTATTGAGGTCGTTCATGATGAAGTAGAGGAGAGAGGCACGGGCGGCCGCCGGGCGGTAGTGCTCCCTCGCCTCATTGATTTTGGCCTCCGTCACCTTCGCCTCCTTCACCTAAACCAGCACACAGGTACACACAAACACACGGAGAGGTAAAGACCATAGCCGTTAACGCATGCCGATGAACAGTTCGAAACGAACCAAGACCTGCTGACATGTGCATCGAACTGCAGCGTGTAAAACTGCTTTATAAGCTCATTCCACAATGACAGCATGTCAGCTGCCACAGGACATTTTCTATTATGGTTAGAGCTGCAATGAGTGTCCTAGATGGGGATAAACCAGATTTTTGAGATTTTTGAGATACAAAATTAAGAAACATTTTGAATATCCTGCTGATTTTAAACCCCGTTTTGCACATTAATTGCACATTTTATGCACTTGTCTCGTGAGTACGAGTGGAATTCCACTGATTTGTCACTTCACATCTCAGCATATTTCAGACAGATTTCCTTTACAATGGTGGGGATGAGGACCAGTGTTCCCAACATCTACAGCTCAGATCATTTTATCTGTAACCCACAAAGACCTCAGAACCTACAAGTGTCTGGTAATGTTTATATGTAATGTTGATAATGGTAAAACACTGTAGTTTTCTTTTTTTAGAGGTCTGCTGTAGACCACCAAACACGCCCCCACCATCTGCATATGGATTGAAACAAATGAATTAAAATTAATTTTAGGCCAAAATCATATCTGAAAGCTGCTGTAAAACTGTCCAGTGCATCAGAAACATCAACATACTCACAATTATTTGGTGTGACAATATTACAGGCGTTAAAAGAAGTAAAAAAACTGATCAGCCACATGAGTGAACAGGGATCGAGTCTCCACTCAGGCAGGACCAGACTGCATGTGTCATCTAGGTCTGTTTGCTAAAACAGATGTACTAAGATCATGAGACTGCTGCATTTTCATTTTCATTTGAGACATGGCGGAAACATGCCTGGCTTAGCTACTCAGCTCAAAGGAATAACATTGGCATGGTTTGTTTTTTCCATTTCAGATACAGTGCGTGAACACTAAGATACATTGTTTATCACCAAAAGGCTGCACTGAAAATACTATGATATCGATTTTTAACTGTATCCTATACTGTATCCTAACTATATTTTTTACAGTTCAGTGATTGTGGCACAATGCATAGTCTAAAAATACACTGAATACATGTAAGACTGGAGGAACTAATTACACATTAGTGGAAGAGAGGCAATGCAGAACGGGCAATCAAGAGAGATTGGAACTCACACACATAAGCACCAGAGCATTTAGACAAACTATAAAAGTCACATCAAAAAGTATGTATGTGGTAATTAAAGAGTTAACGGGTGGCCCCTATCTTGAGTGGTCCATCCCTGGTTTGCTATTTTTAACTCATACATTGGATGAAGTTTAGATGAAGCTGAAATAGAGTTTAGATGTTTCATATTCTCATTTTCATTTATATCCTTAAATGACATACACTTATATTCAGACATTGTAGAAGAATAAAAAAGCTAATTAAGGAGGACACAGCTGAGAAGGAGGGTAGTGAGAAACGCTGACAGGACCTCAACTTGCTTAGCTAGCATTCGTTTGCAGCACCCTAACTGTCATGTTTGTGTCTCATTTAGGATAAAAGCTTTTACTCGTATCACTAGCTAGTCACCTCGGTTATCTCCGTGTAACATAGAAACGATGAAGATACAAGTGTGCAGATTTTAGAAAAGCAGCCGAATTATAGTAAGAATCTGGGGTGGGCTGATCTGCATCATGTAACTCCCAGTCTAAAAACCATGCCCCACTCCAGCCCTTAATATATAGGCCATAAAGGGGTATTGGGGAAAATAGCTTGTGAAACTAGCTAGCCAATAACTGAGGGCATACTCCACTGAACATTAAGGGGAGCCTATTATGCTCATTATCAATGTTCATAATTGTATTTTTGGGGTCTAATCAAACTAGATTAGATTTACAAGCTTCAGTTTTCGCAAAACCTAACATTTTTCTCCTACTGTACATCTGTATTTACAATGTCTGAAACACTCTGTTAGAGCACCTGTGTCTTAAAGACCCCCGTCTCAATTAGTCCAGCATGCTGTCATTGGTTAGTTTACCCACCCTGTTCTGACTGCCTGCCAGAGTGGTTCAGCCTTTACACAACCTCCAGCAGTTGCTGTGCTCTGTGTGAGGTGTGCAAAGCTTGCAGGTAGATGGGCAACAAGGACTGTGTTATGTGTTGACATCACCTTGCAATATCATTTTGGCAACTGAGAAAAGTGGTTTCTGTGGGTGAGAGTTTCTCCCACTGGCATGTACTTTGGGGTTTATAATTTTGTCTACCTGCACAAAAAGCTCCATAACACACACAAGTAAAAGGAAAACTGAAAAAACACAATAGGTCCCCTTTAACACAAAAATCAGTGTGGTCAAATTATCAACATCTCCAGTATTTTAATAGCTCACTCACAGGGCGGGTGGTCACAAAGTGTAATAGTCCATTACACTTTAGTAATTTTCCTCTTCAGACACACATAGTTCAGCTTAGCTGTTAGCCACCAGGTTCAGCAGGTCTGGTTGAGCAGTTAAATCAACAAACCATGGTTGTCCCCCTCCCAAACTGATTTTTGCATTGCTCCCATACACTACCTTTTCTTCAATCTCTGCAGCTGTGCGCTTGGTTATCTCCAGGTTCTCCACCAGCTCTGTGTCTCCTAGGAAGTTTCCAGAAGCGGAGGAGAGGCGGGAGAGCAGGTTATCTTCCAGAGTTTTCAAAGTGATCTTGAAGCCGTTCTGCTGCTTCGTGAGGTTCGACTAAAGAAGACAAACCCAGAAAAAAAGAGAGAGAAAATCACAGAGCTGTGGTGAAAGAGGCTAATAAGCGAGGCCGTGGAGGGTGAGTCAGGGGGGCTGGGCATACGAGCGGCAGAGGTCAGCTCAAAGACGCCACTGATCGATACACACTGCATCTGCAAACAGCAACATGAGGGAAAGCTTGGGGTGGATTAACTCACTTCCTCTTGGCGTAAGACATCAAACTGCTTTCAGCCTTTATAAGCCCCCGCCTGACAGGACTGTCAATGCTGGTAGATCTATGCACCATATTTTGATAGTGAAGCAAACACAACATGCAAACAAACACACTCACACATGCAGCTATAAAAAATGTCTCGGGCAAGATGTGGCCAGCAGGGCTGCTTATTTTAAAGAAACACTCCGGCCAAAATGAAAAACTGTACCGACACTACATTTGTTGTAAACATGTCTACTCGCCTCCTACAGCTGTTCTGCAGTGGTGAAGTTCTCTGCTTTACAGAATTCAAAAAAGAACAAGTTTTCTGATCATGTATCTTGGACCCAGCTAGAAATGAATTGTTCTAAAAGGAGGAGAAAGTTCTCTACAAGCATTTTCTGCATTTCTCAGTAACATCCATAAAACAATGTTGCCCTGAGATTGTTCCTCTGTTGTTATCATGTAACATAATCTGTGGCCATGGCAACTTCCTCTGAATGCTGCAGTTAAAACGTTACGTCTTAGTTAACATTCAACCTTATAGGAACATTATCTGACACTATAAACATCTTTAAAACATTCTTTGAACATTAGACTACAACATTTTCTTTAAAACTTTATTAGAACTTCTAAGTTATGTTAGCCAGAGTTCTGGGAACGTTCCCTTCTAGCTGGGTAGGGGGATTTTTGGTAGTGGGCTGTTGCTGGCAATTACAAAAGCAAGGCGGATAGCTAGTTAAAGCTGCTGCTAGAAAGCTGAACACTCTTACTGTGACTGTATATCTAAAGTAATTGTCTTCAAATCATCATTACAATGGACAGAGTGTAATTACTCAAATGGCAGAAGTGACTTGATTTAGCAAGCCAGCTACCTGGATATCAAGACATCAGTTTTACTCCTTTTGCACTGAATAAAGATAGAACTCATGACCAAGCTGAGCTACATTAGGGCATGTTAGTTTGTCTGTGCGTATTAGTCTTTAGCCTATGACTAAGCTGGGAGTCAGGATTGTTTGACTCTGCATAGATTTTCAATGGTCATATGATGACTGTCAGTACTGCATGATGAGTACTGTAGTGGGCAAACATTGATGAAGAAAACAATGAAAAACAAAAATGTCAATTCTTTCCAAACAGCAAGGCTGAGAAATATAATGCTGAGTTACAATAACAGTCATTATCCACTGGACCCCATTCAGTTAATAATATCAAGTCTTATTTGCCAGTAACCACAGTGTGGACCCACATTTATACCCTTGTAGTTGTGGGATTAAAAATAGCAGCAGAGCCCATAAATGTAAAACTCCAAGCTATGTAAGCACCGTGGGACTTTTAATTCCATCTTTTTATGAGGCTTTGCTCATACCCATAATCATTTGCGCTCTGACTTCAATGACCTTGACCTTACACGCAACCTTTAGCCAGAGAGGAGAATGGAGGCCGCATCTGAAGCGGTAGCTTTAATGAGTCCGTAATTAACCACTAAACCTTTCTCGGCATATTGTGCCTGCGATTTCCCCAGACCCCCGAAAACAAACAATTAACTAGTCAGCGCCATGTTTAATTGGAATTAAAACGAGACAACTCGTCTATAATTTCAGGAAAATAATGATGCATACACGAGAGCGTAGTCGGTTAAGGTAATTTAAGACATGGAGCTTTCTCTTCCTCGTTAGAATGCGAGACAGATGCCTGCAAAGTCGAGGACGACATTTAGAATCCGTAGGCCCTTCCCATCTTTAGTATGAAAGCAGTTCAAGGCCTATTTATTAACTCACAAGCTACAATTTCTCTGGAGTTTCTTTCAATAAATAACATGTAGGGAAAACTGTGTAATGAAACAGGCATAAGCAAAAAAAAAAACTAAACAAAACAAAAAAATGAACAGTCTCTGGGGTGTTATGTAAGACCATTTTCTAAACTGCAGCCGGCTTTTCACAGCAAGCAGCAAGGTAGGGCGCGACTGACAATCAGCGTGGTCTGTTCACTCCCACACGACTCCTGCAGAAGGAGCATGGCATGCTTTTTTTCCACTTCAACTTTCACTATTAATTAAGGTGATAAGAGAGTTTGGTATCCTCTTTCTTCTCTGCGCTAATTAACCGAGCTTCATTAAGTCACATTTCAATTTTACAGCAAATTTCACCGAAGGGACACGCAGCTCAAAAATAATCACAGCATTTTTTCAGTTATGAAAAAAACACGTTTGTCCACAGCCGAATGAAGGCCTTCCGGTTCAGCTTAATCTTGCCCTTCGGAGGGGGTTTGTGGGTGTTTTCTGGGTTGGGGGGGGGGACAAAATAAGAAGGGAAGAAACAAGCATGGGAGAAATACAATACAACTCCCCTCTCTCATTGAACTACTGACAAGAGTTCTCAAATTATCTGAAGTTTGGATCTTTAAAAAGCCTGCCGTCAGCAATCTGGGCTTGCGTGAAAGCAGATTTTTGATTTTACGGGCGGAGCTAATGAGAGTAGAGAGGAAGCCTTGAGAGCTTTGCCTCTAATTGTATGGCAGCAACAGCAACCTAATCTAGAACACCGGCCTCATTTGCTGCTGAGGTTTTGATTGAGTCGGTTTCATATGATTACTTCCATTTACATAAAGTGTTTGCCATAGCCTAAAGTAGAGCCCTCAACAGTCATTACCCAAACAGCATAGCCAGGATGAAAAGGACCATACTTTAGAAGTACCAGCGCTGAACCACCCAGTAACCTCATTACAATGGAGCTTATGATACAGCATAACTGTTTTGCAGATGTTTTAGGTGTGCTGCAGGGCTGAAATGAGTTTTTTCGCTATCACAAAGCTCGGTTTAGGTGATTGACTATATGCTGGCTATTGCCGTAACACGACTAATTATCTCCGAGTTCACCCCCACTATACATCAGAAACCAATGAATCCAATTAAGTTCAAAAACGCCTCTCCGAAAAGCCACCAATTAGCTCCCATCCCACTCAACTTTCCCTCAGACAAAGCAGGGAGAGGATAAGCCCATATCAAAGAACCAGCTCCCCGCTTTTAATGAAAGCCCCTGTGATGTTCCCCAGAATGGACTTGGATGCGAGAAAGCATATTGTCCTATCAGTGTAATAGCGAGGTGCCGGAGATGAGAGCCGACAGATGTTAATGAAGTCCGCCTGCGCTCACCTTCAGCTCCTCCAGGTCCGGTCTCTCCATGCTGACCACAGCAGCCAGCAGCTGGTCTTCCAGGCCATCGCGAGTTACAGTGAAGTTTATCAGCGTACACTGGGCCTGCAGCTCCGGCTGGTAGTGCGGGTTAGCCAGCTTGGTGTGCAGGATCAGGCGGAAACCAGGGTTGTATTCACACTCTTTGTCGCCAATCTTTATGTAGCTGTAGTAAAGCAGCAGAAAACACATGCTAACATTTTGCTGTGAGAAAAAACGATAGCACTGCAATTACACTGCTGCAGAGTGAATTTGTAATACTTCTTGCATTAGGTTAAAATACAACAGCGAATCAAACACGTGTCATGGTTAAAGATCAGTACTTTGACCCAACAGATTGACTTTTGTTGAAGTACATGAATAACACATTTGTGTTAAGCATTGAGTTTGCTATTGGTTGAGATGTTCAAACCATGCAGTAATGGCTCATTTACATACTACAGCTTTCTTTGAAATCAGCTTTCCAGTATTGCAAGTAAGAAAATACACAAAAGCCTCAAAAACTATATATACAATATCACGTGTAGTGTGTCTGACCTGAAGCGGATTTTTCTGTTTAGTCTTAGAAGTTGGTTGCACTGGCTACACTCACAATCTGAGTAACCCCAATTAAAAAATACGTACCCATCAGTTTGTAAAACCTTCCTCATGTCAGATGTCAGGTGTTCTAGTGCTAATTTTCTTTGTTTTTATTCATTTCTTTTTTATGCTGGGGACAGTTTTGGTGTTCTGGTGGGTTTTGTAAGGCTGATAAAAGTTCCTAATCATTATTCCTTAAGCTCCAGTTTCGGAAAATAACCTTGCCATAGGGTACACAAAATAAAGAGCAGGCAAACTGATAGATATCACGCTTCCGGGTTTTCCCGCCTCCGCTGCTCCTCCGGACTCCACTTCCCAGAGGACATCACTCGATGACGTCACACCCACGCATTCCCATTCACCCAATCATTCCCGCTGTAGCTCTATATTATGAATATTGGGTCCACCTGTTGTCCATTTAACTGCCTGTATATAAACCCCACTCAAACACGTCCGCATTGCGAAGTTTTGCCAAACTCCCGTTTGCAATCCTGAGCGTTCTTTTCTGCTGTTTATCTAACTCTGGTTCTGACCTCCTTTGTTCTTCGACTTACGATCTCTTCTTTGTCCCCTTTGGCTTTTGATCTCGTGTACTCTCTGGCTTTTCGATCTCCGTTCGTCCTCTGACTATTCTCCCTGTCTCTCCCATATACTTTGGAAGCCTCACTGACTGTTTACCCTGGTTCTGACCCTAGCCTGTTTCATGACTTTGATCTCGCCTTCTCCTTTCATGTTCGGTCGTGTTTTGTTGCTGTGTTCTACTGCTTGATTGTTAAATAAAGCCTACTTGACTTTTAGCTCTGTGCGTGTCGGTCCGAGTTCTTTGTTTCTGACAATAGACTTGATACCACACTTTGTGTTAGGGCTCTTGTGTAAATTTCCAGTAAATCCCTGTTTTCTACTTTTTTATGATGCTGAAAAATCAATAACTCGTACTCAGTGGTTGTTTTGACTGGAAATGAAATAAAAGAAGAGATGAGCTCTGACTTCTCCACAGTACTGTACATTCACAGAAGTCCCTGTGTCTTCCAGGAGAAAGGGTGACAGCTGCAGGACTGATGCATCATAAACATGCTGAACAAGAATGTATGTACTTGAGGAATGCATGGTAAAACCACTAGTACAGATAAAACGTAAATGCTATTAACATAAAATGTAAATATAAGTGAGTATATTTAACGCATAGTCTTACTCAACCACAGTTTTGCATTTGACTTACCGTCCCTTCTTGATTGTTTCTCGACCCAGTAGGGGTCCAAGCACCGGATCCACAGTCTCCTCCAGATTCTCAATAAGGACAACCTCGCCTGCAGATAAGGCCCTCTCAATGGAGTCCAGATAGCTACATACCAAAAGCAGAGGACAAAAGGGAACCAGACCATGAGAAATAAACAAACCATAGAGGCACCACAAACTAAACAGACATCTTGTGGCCCAATAACATTCACCCTCTCTGGCCAATCCTGATGACCCGAAGGTCATCTCCGTATTTATTTTTAATCCATTTGATTCCCTGGAGCTGGGGATCCACCATGAGAGGCCATCGCTCACAGCTGGTGAGGATCGTGGCATTCTCGGTGGACATCCGGTCTGCTGGAAGTCCCTCATTTTGCCAGGCGGCAAGGTCTGCATCGTCCATCAGCATTGTGAGAGGGTCCAGTCCCGGAGTGACTGGGATAGGCACCTGGACAGCAAGAAGATAACGAGAAGTGAGTCACCGCACTGAGTCTGCAGTTCCTCAGGACAGGAGTAAACAACGCAGGAAAAGCAAATAAGGTGTGCAAACAGCCGTCAAGATCTCATTCAGAACCTAGAGAGATTACAAGCTGAAGATGATTGGAAGGCTTGGTTTTGTTTTGTTTTCAGGCAATCAAGTTGGACATATCAGAATTAGCAAACAAAACACTCCTGTGACAATCTTCATGGCATGGTAATCCTGCTTACAGTAATGTCTTACAGCATGTTAGAGTGGCCAGAGCACTGACAGACGCCTGCCCAGAGTAAAGAGTCTCAGACTCAATAGCTGCATAAAACTGAGCTGTTAAACAGACCGTGAGCTGGCTGAGATATGGCTTCCAGGTGCTGTCCATTAGCTCGTGACGGTAACGCTTGGTGAAGTAGCCAAGATAAGAGACGAAGGCAGTGATGAGGAGAACATCCCCACACAAAGTTCTCTCCTGATGTTTGAAGTTAGCCACCGCCTCGGCCCAGCGCACGTTCTCTGATGCCAAACCTCCAACCTGAGAAAGAATTCAAATATGTAAGCAACTGTGTTCATTACTTTCCAAAGGTTTGGTAGCATTTCTTAGCTACTTGCTTAATTTCTACTGTAGTGAACCTTCAAGTTTTTGGGATAAAGAAATAAGATGTAATACATTTATCTCATTTTATCTCAGATTCACTCCAGTATCACATTAGTAGCCACATTTTCATTATAATCTACGCTTTTAACTCCACTTTCCAATTTTGTTCCAGAATAGCAACTGGACTAATACCGTGTCTCTAGGAAAGAAATGGAGATCAGACCTACACCTCTAGGACCTTTGGTGGCTTGACAGCATAAGAACAACATAGGCAAGAGTATACATTTGGATTGACAAATTTATCATCCAATTAGGCAGTAATTTATATATATATGGGAGTGCTCCGACTTGTTCAAGGTATTGTAGCCAGCCATTGCACAATATGTGTCTCAGTACACGGTGAGCATTTAGCGTGCTCACTCGCCAGCTAGTAATTAGCAAGCAGTATAATAAGAAGCAAAGCTTCTGCTAAAATTATGGAACAAAGTCAACAAACTATTAACAATCGTTTTTAGATTTAACAAACATGAAAAAGGCAATCACTTCACTTTTAGCTTCTTACCAAGGTAGCAAATGATAAAGCGAGCAACCATTAGCTTTAGCAGAATGTTCTATTGGGCTTGTTTTCTGTTTTCCACTGCAACCTCTGTGTGGAGCAGGATTTGATCATTTAAGCGGTTTACTTTAAGCTGCACTGACTTCAATCACAATTATAAAGAAATTACTTTTGGAATTGTCAAGGTGCAACTTTATAATCGAGCCCAAGAACAGTTTGAAAAGGAAAGGGATGGGTTTTGTATTTACGTTAACGACTTTGGTGATTTTAACTGTTTCTGTTTTTATTGCCCCTATTGCAACAGTACCATGTAATGCAGTAGCTATATGGTATTAATTTCTGAATGATTGCGGCTGACACATGTGAAAGTGCTTTCATTTTAAACATTGTAAAAGAAGCACCATTTGGTGTACATTGATTGTTAAGATGATGTGGCAAAAGTGTTGATTCCATGTGTTGGTTAATCATGTCCCGCCAATGTCCAGAGAGTATGTCAATAAGCATGTCTGCCACCGTCATTTTGTTTGACAGTAGACAAACTTGAAGATAAACACTAAACAACATATTGTTCTTATGTATCATGCGTAACACTATAGTGACATGTTTAAAGTCAATGAACCACTGCCAACGTTTGTCTAGGGAGTACTGCATGGCTATGTGCTTGAATTTATACACTTGTTAGCAATGGGTTTGACTGAAACTCTTGAACTCAATAATTAGGAGGGGTATCCACATAATTTTGGCCATATAGTGCAACTATGGCAATTTGTTGTCAAGGTATTAGCCTTTAAATTTGAACACAATCTGTGAAGGCGTTCTGGATCTTAATTTTTAATAACTTCATTATCTTAACTTAATTACCTGACTAATACTGTACTGTCTGACTTATACTGCACTGCCATCTCTGCTTACCACACAAACTTGGTCATTTTATTCACAAACGACTCAAAACAAGCTGCAGAGTTTGCATTATGAGAATACTAGCATTATTAAATACATGTGTCAGCAATAAAACTGGTTTTATTATACTGGAAACACTCAAACATTCAAACTTTTATACAGTATTTATAGCTGTATTTATAGCAGTAAAAGCAACCCTGCCATTAAGCGGGAGTAATTCGGAGTGAAGCATCTGCATTATTGTTTTGTGTATGCGTCTGCTTTTTATGTCAGGTAATTAAGACCTGAGATGCCAGCAGATTCAGCTTGGATTTATTCACACCCTCGTCATCTTAGCGGGGATCCATCGGCTTCCGGAGGGGACCATGTCGTTGCTGCCAAAGGCTCCGAGCGTGCGTATATGTGTGCGTGTTTGAGGCGGGGAGTCTCACCAGGCGGTTGGCGAGGGAGATTGTGCGTGCTGTGGTCTCGGCCTCTTGTTGGCATTTCAGCTTGTCTGCTGTGGCTCTCTCAAACTTTGCCGTCAGCTTCGCCAAGTTCTCATTAAGGTGCTGTCAGGGGTAGGGGAGGAATAGGGAGTTGTTAAGAGAGGGAGAACCAGACAGGAACGAAGCATCTCAACTTTTAAAGTTCTACAAGGGAACAAACAAGTTCATCTCAACCCTGGGAAAAGAAATTGTACCTGAGAAGTCCTGAAAAAGTTACAGTAAAGTTCAAGAAAAGCCTTCTGAACAACAAATCCTCCCTGTTCTAGCAGTAAGCAAGGCACAAACGCAATTAGGAGGTGAAGAGAGATTTATCGCCTCACTTCAGCTGTGTTATAATGCTGTAATTTGTGCCTTTCCACAATATGCCGCAAAGCGCTGCTAAGTTAACACAATAACGACTGTGAACTCTTCTAAAAACAGTCTTGGAGAAAGAGGCAAAAAAGTCCTCAGCTAGCTTACATTGATTTTTGCCTTGATGATGGAGAGCTTCTCCTCAGCTGAGGCGAGCTCCGCGTTGGCTTTGTTCAGGGCTTGTCTCTTGGGCTCCACTTCACAGTAAACTTCGTAGAACTTCACTATGTTAATGACCCAGGAGCACAGGCCAGCTGCTGCGTAGGACTTTGCTGCCACCAGCTCTGGCTTAAAGTCTGGGTCCTGCAGGTAGGGCTGGATGGCTTTCAGGCAGTTCTCGTGGATGTTCTCTTTGTTGAAGTTGATCAGCGAGTCCAGGAAGGCATCCACCTTGGCCATCATCACCTTGGCCGCTTTCCAACTGCGGTCCTTCGGAACCCGGCCGCCAGGGGCCATGAGGACCATGACGGCAGCGGTCACGTTCGTAACGGCAGCAACAGGAGAACCAAAAGACTTCAGCTCCGTCAGGTTATTCTGAAACAAACACAACATTGGGAAATCATCAACACCATCACAACCATCTGTATTATGTTAATCATCCCATAATGACTAACAACAAGGGAAAATCAACAGGGAACCCCAATATATTGATGCTAACTGGCACATACTAGTTTTAGTCTGATGGCATTATTAGATGATGTAGTATATAATTTGTTCAAATAAACCAAGGAGGTTTTCTCATTATCTACTTCCTCCACTCCTAAAAGTTGTTTGTGTTGAATGTTTGGTTAATTTTGTTGTCCTATCCTCAATACTCCTTAATGAATCCAGGGACACCGAAACCAAAAGTGTAGTGTTTGCGGTAAGCCAAAAAGACAAAGCAATGTATAAATAAAGAAAAGTTTTAAATGGCATATAAATTAAAAACAAATTTTATAACATTACACTATATTGTGCAAAATGTTGATGCACACGTTTGGAAAAAGGAAAATAAGAATATAATGAGTTATCTACAGCATAAAAATATGTATGGAAAAAGAAAATGGGGTAAATTTCTTGTTGGACACATTTTGAGCAGCGCTGGACTAAGCTAATGCAAATTCAATCAATGCAAATAGCATTCCAATAACACTTAATTTACCATTCAAGATGTAGCTTATGTTGTCATGCTTTGAATACTTGCTTAAGAGAATATATGCAAACTTCTAAAGCAGAGGTGGGCGATAGGCCAAAAATCTAATATTGCAATACTTTGAAATTTTTAAGATACACAATGTCACAATATTAATTTTGGTACCGCTTTACAATGAGGCTAACCTCATTAAGGGTTTATAAATGATTTACAATGAGTTTATTAATGTTATTAGTTAGGTCATAAACACTTTACAAAGTATTAATAAGCAGTTATTACACATTAATAAAAGGGTAAAAATTAGTTTTTACATTTGATAAATATGCATGGAAGGTGACAGGTTTAAAGCTGACTGACGGAAAGGGCAAATTATGGTCAGTAAACATCAAAATCTGAGCTTTAACAGTATAAAACAATGTGGGTTCTCTACTGAACTAACCACAGGTCACTGTTACCCCTTTTATTAATGTGTTGTAACTGTTTATTAAAGATTTTATGGTGTTTATTAGATTAGATTAGATTCAACTTTATTGTCATTGTGCAGAGTACAGGTACAGAGCCAATGAAGTGCAGTTTTATGACCTAACTAATAACCATTTGTAAATTCAATGTATAAACCCTTTATAAAGGTAGTCTTATTCTTAAGTGGTACCTTAATTTTTAAGACATCTGATCAGCTGGAATTCAGTAAAATGAAGCAGTAGTGCAACATTTGAAAAGATACTTACAGAAATATGCAGTTGGCCACATACGTAACATGTTCAGAAAAGCATATTTTATCATCCATCACAATAACAATATGTAACAATATATATAAATGGAAGAGGGATATATGCGCCCAGGCCTAATCTCAAGGTTTTTGTGTAGGGATGTGCTGCGCCATATATTTGACCTTGTTGAGCGTGTTAAGGGCCTCCTGAGCTGCTACGAGAGCTGGCTCTGCCTTGGCCAGGTCCTCCTCGCAGTCCCTCTGCTTCCGGGTCACCACTTCGGCGATGTTAGCAACCTTCTGCTCCTCCTCATCAGCCACAGCCTTCTCCCGGCTCACTTTCTCCGTCTCCACGCCCACCACCTGGATCAGTCTGTCTGCGTCCTCATTCTTCTGCTTCAGGTCCACCTCCTGAGCCGCCAGCTTGGCCTTCAGGTCGTCCACCTGCGGTGCCACGAAAGGTTCAAAAGTACTTTAGAACGAATGAAGGTTGCCACATCCATGGAATGTTCTCTTTCAACAGCAGCGATTGCGTGATGAAGAAAGAGAGAACAGCAGAGTGATGCGCTGTAATAGCATATTGGCTTTATTACATAAGCCAAATGGAGAAAAGCTTTGCATACAGCATATGCTGTGAGCTATATTTGTCATGAACATTGAATACGAAAGAGAATGAATTGGTCTTTATCGTCTAATTGCATCTCTGGAGCTTATGAATCACAGATCGTTTGTGTTTGTTATGGAGTCAGTGTAAAATCCCATTTGCGATTTTTATCTGAGAAATGAGTACGCTGTCATTTTTAATTGATTTAAAAAAATAATAAAAATAAATTAAAAAAAGTCTCCCAGGCAAGAACAATAGCAAGAACAACTGTTTGCATAGATATGATTGATGTGGATGGTTTTACAGACAGAGTCTTTTCTAATCGCAGGACCTCATTATGTTGTTGCCGCTGACGTTTTCAGCCAAACATTGTCGGAGAGGGAAAAGTCAATCAGAGGAGAAAATTGGAATGAAAGAAACAGAGAAACACGAGGAATGAGCAATTAGCCCTACAACTGTCGTCAGCAACAATCTGAAGTAACGTGATGCGCCGACTAAGCCCGAACAAACAGTCAGATGAGCGAAGTACAAAAACTTCCTCTGCAATCTCAACTCTTCTCAAGGTTGTACATGAGAAATCAGAAACAGATTTTTATTTTTTTATTTTTTTTTTAGCTTCCAAATGAGCTGATTAGCCACAAGAAAATGAGACGTCTGGGACGAACCGCCTTCAGGGTAGCGGAACGGCGAAACACACACAAAATCAAGTTGCTATCATGTGGGTAATTAAACTGATGAATAGGAGGTAGAGATGATGGAGTACTAATTGCTTGCAAAGCACAGTCAGAAAGCGCACTTATACCCCTCTTCATCTGAGTTTCTCCCTCTTTACTCTCCAAACTACATGAAACAGCCATAATGATCCCCACTTCATCCAAAGAGAAGATGCTCGCTGAGCTACATGTGGCGTACTGCAAGGGGGCTGCACTGCATAGGGGATGAGATCAAAGCACATCCATCCAAAATGACCTGTGTTGAATGCTATGTTGAAAGGGCCACTGTGCCTGAACACTAAAGATTAAAACCAACTACATTTACGTTTGTATTTATGAGATGAGGTGCAGCAACACCTTAAATTCTTCACTAGAATCCACTATTCACTATCGATATGAACACTGACATACTCACTTCACCCTTTCATACCCATATTCTTTCCCATGTTGTATTTTTATTGAATATATCTGGAGGGACTGAAAGACGAAACCTGTGTATATATCAAAATCACAATTTGAGAAAAGTGCAATTTCCAAATCGCAAGAGCAGAAACCTTTATTGTAGTCCTACAGCCTGTTATTAACAATGCTGATGTATTGTAAGTAGGAACATTTAACCAAACAACATGGAGCTTGTAAACTGCTTTTAGATGAATTTGACTAATCAGAAGCAATCAAACCTGTGTGTGCTGTGACATCACAACCACAAATATCTGGTAGGCTCATTTGCCAGTCTTGAGCATTCCAGCCTCAAGCCAGAAAAAGTATACACTGGTCTTCTTGTCCAAAAAAGCCACATGACTTAATATACAACAATCCCAATTGAAATCATAATCACGTTACTAGCTTTACAGAGAATCCGGGTCCAAGTTCCCACTGAGCAACCTAAAGGCAACAGTGGCACGGAAAATCTTCCTCAGAGCAAGAGCAGGAAACCTCGAGAGGAACCAAGACTCAAAAGGGGAAGGTATCCTCCTCAGGTCAACCCCGGAGAGCAAGACAAGCACAATAAAGGATAAGAATTTAAAATGATTATTATTTTTAAATGAAAATTACCGGTAATTCTCCCTTTCAATTCCTATCAGTCTAGAAGATTCTCCAGCCGTGGAAAGCAGCACCAAAGTTAGCTCTTGGGTTGGTTCTATTTATAGCACTTCTTTTGTTTGCTGCCAAATGTGGTTTCTTGCCAAGAGCGGACAGCCATCGTTGCACTTAATTTTCCTTTCATTGGCTTACTTTAAATGATCTAACTAGGAGCAGAACCATCAACATGACCTACAATAGGTTAGCATACACCGTCAGGGCAGCAGTTCTACTTCTTCATCCTCTCATGTTGGACTGATATAACTCAGTGCTACACTGACTCACTATCACTTCTTGAGGTACGAAGGGGTATTATGAGACAGGACGGGCCAGGGCTAGCATGCTAACTTCAGTATCTATCTCTGTAACACGATACATAAACATTCTATCTTTGACACACCGTCAACACAGTTATTTCTTACCAGTCTGTTAATAGCTGTACTTAATAGTAAAATGTTGTGAACTCTAACTCTTACATATTGCTCCTTTAATACACAGTAAAGAGTATTTACAGACATAAAAGGGCATTTAGAGGTATATTCCTGAACAGTTCTCTTATAGACCCAATAAGTAGTCTTTTTTACAGTGATTTTCGGTTAGCTTGCTGTTCAGACAACAGGTGTTGATCTAAGGCTTTTCCTCATTCTAGACATGGCATCTTTGGAGAAACTGCACTTTCTGCATGTTTACATGATCTTTCACACCCTCTATTCTCGTATGAACTCAACAAATACTGGTTAATACTGTTGGAAAAGTAGTAGAAGACACATATTAAGATAAAAGCATTTAGTGGATGTTTGTAAAAAGAATTATCTCAGTAATGGCATCAAGTGTTTCAGCTAAGCTGAAATGGAACAGCCACAACTATAGAACAGTGTTTAATAACCACACAAAGGGTAAACAGTGTAGAACAAGAATGAACTTAACATAAAAGAGGTATTTTCTTGTGTTATTAATGTTTATTTACACTAGTTAAGAGGGTTTAACTCTGCAACACCTATGGGTAAAGGCCCCTTGGCCCATACTGTACATATTTCTTTTATTTTGCAAAAGTTTATGCGCCAAGTTATAAATGCACAATTAGAGGATGTGTAAACTTATTTTCGCTTAGAAAAAAAACAAAATGAAAAAGAAAAAAAAAACAGCAGCGCATCAACTTTTGCATACAGCCGTATATGAATGTAATATAAACACATTGTTTCTTAAGATAGGACAACAACAATGAATTCCAAACGAGCCGATCCTGCTGTTTAGCCTTATACACAGCCATGATATTAAAACCACCTCAAAGTATCTACACTCTTTATTCATTATATCAGCTCCACTTACCACATAGGTGCACCTTGAAGTTCTACAATTACAGACTGTAGTCCATCTGTTTCTCTGTATAGTTAGTATATATGTTACCCCTGTTTCAGGACCCCCACAGGACCACCGCAAAGCAGGTATTATGCGGGTGGTGGATCATTTTCAGCACTGCGGTGACACTGATGTGGTGGTGGTGTGTTAGTGTGTCTTGTGCTGGTGTGAGTGGATCAGACACAGCAGTGCTGCTGGAGTGTTTAAACACCTCAGTGTCACTGCTGGACTAAGAATCGTCCACCAACCAAAACTATCCAGCCTACAATGTCCTGTGGGCACGTCCTGTGACCACTGATGAAGGACTAGGGGGTGACCAACACAAGCTCTGCAGCAGCAGATGGGCTATCATCTCAGACTTTTGACTCTACAAGGTGGACCAGCAAGGTAGGAGTGTCTAATATACCTGCTGTGTGGCGGTCCTGTGGGGGTCCTGACAAATAAAGAACCGGGTATAAGGAGGATGACAAAGTACACAGAGAATCAGATGGACTACAGTCTATAACTGTAGAACTACAACGTGCTCCTATATAGTAAGCGGAGCTGATAAAATGGACAGTGAGTGTAGATACATGGAGGTGGTTTTAACGTTATGGCTGATGGGTGTACATGTACCCGTAAGGATGCAGAAGTACACTGTGCATTTTAACACAACCTAATAATGTTTAAACACTAAATCGGAACGTGCAGCATTCTGAGTGGCCTCATTTTGATCGCTTTCATTATCTCTAATTAAGAATTCTAAGCGGAATGCTTTGCACATTTTCAACGTAGAGGACGTAATACGAACTCATATGATGTTGACACAGACCCGAGAAGCAAGAAGCATGGACGTAATAAAGCATGCCCTGGCAAACATCCAGAAAAGGTCTCTGGTATGTGGGTAGGCAGGGGACCGGCTAGTTTGCATCAATATCCACTAATTACATGTTGCAGCGGTCCCACTTCAATAAAGGAGTTTGGAGCAGCACCAATAAACTTTCAGCATCATTAACACCTTCTTATTCATCCTCATAGCTAGCCAGCTTTAGCACGCCGGCATCCATCCTCCTTCCTCCTCCTCCTCATCATCATCACCCCCCAAGCTGTTAACGTAAACAGGCCGTTGCAGTGGGTGTCGATCTCCCTCAGCACAATAGAATGTCTGGGCACATGTGAGAAGCTTCAGATGTTTCAAATTGGGCTTCTCCTTCTCCCCCCCCCCCCCCCCCCCCGACCATTCTAGAAAGTGCGATCTATGTGAGCAAATGAGCTCTGCAATTGCTTATCCATTGAAAATGTGGCGAGGCCCAGGATGCAGCCCTGAAGCCATTAGTGGGGAATGAAAAGAGTGTTTCAGCAGGTCTACACCTCTGGGATTCACACCCACCCGCCTCTACCCCTGACACACACACGCTGCCTCAGAAGAGACCGTGGCGCAGCTCTCGACGCGGGGAACGTTACACAAGCAGCCACTGAAATTAACCAGCGGCGAAGCAAGGCAACGTTTAGGAGGATAATAATTGGCACTAACAATGTTCTAAAGTCACAGCTACAGCGGTTCTTCGAATGGGATCGTCAAATGGTATTAACCTCATAAAGTTTATGCATAGTAATATCATGTTTTTTCTTTCCTGTGGATGACGTTCAGCCATTAATTCATTCTGCAGACCTTCCTGACCCCCGTTAAAATGCACATCATGTATGAAGCACACTACAGGAATGACATGATCTGACCCACTCCCTTTCCTGAAATCAACAGGGAGTTAATGGCTGAAAGAAAGTGGAGCAGTAATGGAGCAACTCCAAAGAGAACCAATTAAAGCCTGCTCCATTCTCTCTCTTTACACAGGCGTCCATGGGCCCGGAAACCTAAAATAAAATGGCTTGTGCCGGGAAAACGGTGGTGATGTTAATTTCATGATGGCTCCTTTAAGCAAACTTATATTGCTGTCGGGAGGCAAAACAGGAAGAGGTACGATGAGAGGCTAGTAAGGCAAAATGTCATGCAACTGAGACCTCTGTAATGACCGCTGCGAATATTAATGAGCACATATTTTAAGAATTACTGCATATCTGTCCTCATACCTTTAATGGGGATATTCACAAGGTAATAAAGTATTGCACCATCCTCTTAAGTGGCTACTTGACGACCACTGCATTTTCTGAGATCAAGATTACTTATAACGATTTCACAAGCACGCACTCATGTGGACAGTGCTGAGCGATGCAGAAGTGCATGTTTGCAAAAACAGACAAGAAGGAAAATGTTAGTTTGCTTTGGCTGAAGCGACGACAATATCTAATATACTATAAATGGGTATAGGGCAGGCTGGCAGGCATGCATTCATGCAGGAATAGATAGATAGATACATACATAGATACATAGATACATACATACATACATACATACATACATACGTACATACATACATACAGGGGTTGGACAATGAAACTGAAACACCTGTCATTTTAGTGTGGGAGGTTTCATGGCTAAATTGGACCAGCCTGGTGGCCAATCTTCATTAATTGCACATTGCACCAGTAAGAGCAGAGTGTGAAGGTTCAATTAGCAGGTAAGAGCACAGTTTTGCTCAAAATATTGCAATGCACACAACATTATGGGTGACATACCAGAGTTCAAAAGAGGACAAATTGTTGGTGCACGTCTTGCTGGCGCATCTGTGACCAAGACAGCAAGTCTTTGTGATGTATCAAGAGCCACGGTATCCAGGGTAATGTCAGCATACCACCAAGAAGGACGTTTTCCTCCACCAGCATCACGTAGTGACCTGGCCACTATCCTGCAAGAAGAATGGCTTAAAATCCCTTTGACCACAGGACTTGTATATGTCATTCCCAAGACAAACTGACGCTGTATTGGCTGCAAAAGGAGGAGGAGGCCCTACACCATACTAATAAATGATTGTGGTCTAAAACCAGGTGTTTCAGTTTCATTGTCCAACCCCTGTACATGTGTGCATAAATACACATACATACTTAACTCCAAGCTAAAACACAAGCTAACATCACAATACCACAATACATTAGGACCAAACATGGTAATACACTGACAAATACATAACTTATTATTTATATATATTTGTTTCTTAGTAGTTCTTGAATAGATCACTTCATAGTTACTGGATATTAAGTCTTAAGAATGAAACATGAGTGCGTAGAGAGAGTGCGCCTCGATCTGGCCTAAAGTGATTCTAAAAGTGCTCTTCCTCAGAGTGTTTGTATTCAAGCAAAATCTTGTTCCAACCATTTTGCAAACCTACGTAGAGGAAAGTGACGTAACTAGCGAAAATGAAGCCGTTCCTCAAACGACCGAAGAATGGGTCCTGGGTTCAGACTTCGGGACAAGTGTGAAAACGTCCTAAAAACAGTAGCTCAACCATATATGATAATGGAAGAACAATGAATCAAAGCTAATAACCACACATTACTGCTAATCATGTACTGTTAGCAATATGAACAGAGTTAGCAACATTAACCAGCAGCAGACCAGGCTTTCTGTGCTGGTTTATGCTGTTTTTTTCAGCAGAGTATTTCAGTGGTTTGACAATTCGAAGCAAGTTGTCAGTGATACAGGAGTTATTATAAACAGGTGTAACAGAGTACACACCTGAGCGGAGGTGCTGTTGAGCTTCTGCAGGCCATTTTCCAGTCGCTCCATTTTAGTGGTAAGATCTTTCCTCTTGAGGGCCAACAGGTTCCTGTAAAGCTTGATCTGCTCCAGGAAGGACTTGGGCGTAGTGTAGTTGTACCGTCTCTCGTTGGCCAGGTAGTCTTTGGAGGTCTTGTTCACACTGATGTGGACGTAAGCCATAAACTTGCTCACCGAGCCCTTCACTTCCGGCTAGACGTGTGGGAGAAAAATATTTATTATAAAAACTAATTTTCCTCTGAGTCTAAGAGAACAGCACCTTGCCAGGGGTGTCTACACGTTGGGTTCTGATCATCATTTCATTTCCTTCCAAACATAATGCACAGAATGACTTCACACCACCCTGTGCAGCCTAATTATTTTTGTCATGACTCCAGGCGCCCTGACTTGCAAAAAATTGCACTCAGCATTGAATTATATTAGCAGCTGAATTTTAGAGTCTCTCTCACTTGGAGATCATTTGAGCTGTAGGCTGTGGTGTGATTGCACTGTGCTGAATAAAACCCTTCACCGCTACACTGTTAAGCTCAGCCTTCAATCATCACATGCGGCGCAGACTGTAACATCTATATCAAAACACTTTTCTGTGTCAAGGAGCCCTGTTAATTGGGAAGTTGATCCCTGACCACTATGCACTGTCCACTTCTACGGTGTGACTTGTAGTATGAGCTTTTCTCACCTCAATATGCTCCACTTCC
The DNA here is from genome assembly GCA_034552555.1 of Semaprochilodus insignis. NCBI lineage: Eukaryota > Metazoa > Chordata > Actinopteri > Characiformes > Prochilodontidae > Semaprochilodus > Semaprochilodus insignis. Next base: position 6,130,994 of record CM067491.1, read on the forward strand.
TGTAAGAACCTTAGGCTGACTGACTCCAGGGCCTCCTGCGGCCATTCGTGGAACCAGTCGATGACGGTGCAGTTCACCACAGCCGGGAACTTTCTGCCTCGCACCCTCAGCTTGCTGCCCACAGGAGAAAAGCACAGGGCCACCTGCAACAGAGTGGTCCAGAGGATTGAATCCCCCTTCATTAAACCCTAATTACACAACTCCTAAAAACAAACCAGGTCAACCTTTACTAGCTGGCCTGTCCATGCTCCACCCAAGGCTACTTTCATGGCTTAAATGTTGGACAAGCTTTACAAAATGTTGGCAAATGGATCATTAGACCTAATGATAACTAGTAGAGCATGTTGTTTGTCAAAATACATACATTTAGAACAAGGCACATTATTGCATCAACCCTTTAAGGGTCTATATGTGGAATTTATATTATACATATTATGCTGCATTTGCTTTATGATATTAAGTGGATGATGGTAAACTGTATATCACAAGTTTTAGAATGGAGCTCTGCCGTTGCTAACCAACTTTTGTTGTGGTGAATTAAACCAGGTGTTGATTTATTTTTTTTGGAAACGTGGGTGCCGAACACTTCTAGTAAGCATGAATGTACAACACCACCAAACTTCAATGAAAACAAACCATTAGAAATATTAGCATGTGTTCAAAATACATATACAGGTATATACGGGTATACAGTTCTGGCTAGCACTATTGGCCCACTCACAGGCATTATTCCATGGCTGCCTACCGCTGCTGGGTGCATGCCATCAATGATTATCACAATTCTTCTCTGAGGTATGGGACATAGGGTCGAAAAAAATTACAGTCGGAAAAGGTGATATTTTCAAATCAGAAGACCTGCAATTTCATAATAGCTTATTTGATCAACTATGTTGCCATAACAAATTTTAGATGGGACAATTGAACCTAAGAGCACAGAGCTCGAATGAGTTAGAATAATCAGAAATAATAATCATGTGCTATATAACCATAATTAACTGGTGGTCTGGTGCGTTAACTGGCTTCAGAAAAACCTCAAGCCAAAAGAAGTTTATACGGTTTATAGTCTTCTTAGCATAAAAATGCCTGGACTTCAATTTATAGACAATTATCCCAATGGAAATCATAATCACAGTATTGGAAAAATCACAATTCTTTTAGTTTTTTGTAGTAGTTAATGAATAATTACACAGTGATTACTGGGTAATAACTGATTAATAACAAATTTATTTCATATTTGAACTTTGACTTGAGAAAGGGGACGAACATGCATTCGTCGAAGCTTGCAACAGTTGTGGGTGGAGCATGGATAGATCAATTTGGGATAAATATATTTGAAAATGGTCTTATTCTGTAGTATTATATCGCAGTGCCAGGTCCGGCTTCACCCCACACACTTTGAGTTGCCGGCGGACCCGCTCAATAAAGAACTTCCAGCAGTTCTCTCGACTGTCCAGGAGACCCAAGCCACGAACTTCATTCCTCACACCGTTGATGATATTCTCCACCTCATCATCAGGGAAAAGGTCTGGGATCTCACCTGTGAGAGAGAGAATGGGGGAGAGAGTTGGGCGGAGATTACCTTGGAGCCTATAAGACAGGGTGCTGGCAGCCAAGTGTATTAGATTCAAGGATGCATATGTTGACTAATTTAGATATTCAAGTATCTTAAGTTAACTATATTTAAGAAAAAAAAACATGCATCAAGCTTGAAATTAACATAGGACTGTAAGCTCACCTTTTAGCTGAACACTGTGTTCAGAAGCACAAAACAGCAGGATGCAGAAAAATGCATATCATCCGTTTTATTACTCAAAATAGCTAAAAGAGATCATCAGGTGCCTCTTAAGATGAATTAATAAGCTAACACCAGAGCTAACAGCTACATCAGATGATGATGAGGACCTGTCATCTTCTACACAAGTTATTTTCTCCTCAGTACATGATGTGTAAACATGTTTGTTAGAGAAATACAATAACCAGCCACTTCATTGGGTGACTCCTTTTACCTACACTCTTTGTCCATTTTACCAGGCCCATCTGATTTTCTGCATACTTTATAAGCCCCACCTTTTTTTCAATGGTCAAGGCCACCACACAGCAGGTTTGGGTAATGGTTCATTCTCTGCACTGCAGTGACACTGACATGGTGGTGTTGCGCTGGATCAGACAAACTGTGTCCAGTCACTGGCCACTTCATTAGTCCCCCAAATAACATACTGGTTCATTCTGTCATAGCATAATTTGTGTCAGTCATCCTCTAGTCCTTCATCAGTACCATGTACCTGCTCTGTGGTGGTCCTGTAGAGGCCCTGACCATTGAAGAACAGGGTGGAAGGGGGGTAACACCTATATTGTAAGTGGAGCTGATAAAATGGGCAATAAGTGACTGGTGTATTTTCATTGTTTCTGGAGCTTGAGCATCTGCCTTCTTAGACCTGTCCTTAACAAGGCATTCTTGGGAATAGGCTCAAGTTAAGGCAGTTATGTTTTCCCATAATGAACCATAATAAACACCCGAATTGTGATTTCTTTATTTGGATATTGGTACAACTCAAGCACCATGTGCCTAGCCCTAGTGAGATGTTGTGATGGATCATAATAACATAATAACAACAGTGAGAAAACTCTTTGTTCTGTTTTCATCATTCACAGCTAAGCCACCTAAAAACTAGCCTTGCAATAAGGTTACCATCCATTCATCACTAACAGAAAAATGCTTTATCCCGCTTCTCATAGTTGGCAAAGGAAGAAAGCTGTTTTGGATGCCAGGGGGCTTGGGTACACGGCGGTGCTTACCAGATGCCAAAAGGTCGTTGACTAACACGAGGAACTTCTCATCTGCAACCTGGGCATCTGTCATTAGGAACACTGTGCCAACATTCTTCACTCCAGCTTTGATGCACAGAGCGCCCAAATCACTCTGAAAAACACAAACCATCCCATCAGGGTGCCATTCTTCCCTCCCGGCTAAAAGCATCCCCTAGGAACAGCTGGGATGAAATATACTGTGGACATAAAGTTGATGAGCTAGAGTGCCATGCAATATCACAGGGTGCCGAAGAGACCCTCTGTGCACTTGTTAATTATTCAAACACTATTGGCTTTGGCTTTCGCAGGGCACAACCAGCACATCATTATAAAGGATTTATAGTCCTGTGAGAAACATTGCAACCACAGTGCAAAAGGGCAAATGGTGACAGCATCTCATCAATGTGTCAACATGTCATTTAGGACATAATGTGTTTATGTACTTGAGAGGTGCTCTCATGCGGGTGTTTGTGTATTAGAGACTGCACCTTGAGATCGGTGATGCCGTATCCTTTCTTCAGTGTGATCTGGAAGACCTCTAGGGAGCTGATGAAGGCTGCCAGTCTGGTCAGACTTTGTTTACCGCTGCCGCCCACCCCAACGAGCAAGGCGTTCCCTCTGGGAGACTCCAGGATGCGGTTGATGCGACAGCTGGAACAGATGAGAAAGGTGAAAAAACTTGAGAAAGAAAATTACACTTGTTACTGCTGAGCATGGGGCTGAGACTGTTCGTCATCATCATCGCCATCATCATCGTTTTCTCTGAGAACATCCTCATGAACAGCCTGACTTTTATTACTTTCATGCTCACTGATGTTGAGCTCATAGTTCTGAATTTGGAGCAGGTTTCTGCACAACTCCAATATAAACATGACACTAGATTCCATCATTCAGTTTTCAGTAACATTTTACATTAACATTTGACTAACTAACATGAAGTAATGCATTAGATAACATGACTTAACACACTAACAATGGTTAGCAAAGATGCATACATACTTAATATGTAAACCTGTAATTGTTACCTGTTTGACTAACTTTAGTTAAGCATTGCAACCAATGCTAATGTATTACTTCATGTAAGTTAGTCAATACTTAACGCCAAATGTTACTCAGTTTTCTTCAGTTTGATATTATCAGCACAGAAGTCTGTATAGCAGGTGACCTTTACTTATTACCCTGAAAGGATTCTAGCTATTCACTAGCAGATACAGTTAGATGGGTTTTGTATATTACACAGGCAGAAAAAGTGATAGTGTACCAATGCACAAACAATACAATATAAATGCACCCTCAAAGGTACAACATGGTCCTGAAAGGTGCCAGAGAACTGAAAAATGACTTTTGAATTGGTATATTTCAAATTCCAGCTTTTAACAACAACACTGAAATAAACTCACCAGACAAAAAATAGTGACTGCATTAAGATGGTAGTACCTTCAGGCTCCTGCAGATGGTGTTGCAGGAGGATGATAGGGCTATAAATACCTTTGGGGTGTGTGACAGGATTCATAGACTGAGAAGAGGTGGTACAGTGCAGTAAATGTCTCATTCCATGTATGGAAAATGGGTCCAAGGCAGATGTTAATGAATGACTTAAAGGAGTGATTGCATTTGGGGTGCATTTGGGCCATCGTGTGAAGGAAGTAGCTGAATTTGCAGGTGTATAGAAGCATATATGGGTGTATAGGAACAAATCCCAGTCTACAGGAAATTCTCCTCAGAATTGTACAGGGAAGGCATCCACCAAATCTGGACCAACTGTGTAATTGTTTGATGCAAGAATGTCTGAACGTTGATGTGGCCTACATCCAGAAACTTGTCCACTCCAAATCCAATCACAGCTGTTATTTGTGCTTGTGGAGGTATTACACGCTATTAATACAGTGAGCTTACATGCATGCACTGTTGGGAGTCACCTGTAAAGCCTGAAAGAATCATCTTAAAAGAGGTGATGGTTTTGAGTCTGTAAGAGTTTTTCAGACCGTGTTCTATATCAGTAGGTATTAAAGTCACACATACAGGTTCAAAAAGAAGGTACACGTACATCCTTGAAATACACATCATTAACCAACTTTTCATGGATCTCTCTTCAAGTGCCCTTTCAATGCACTCACAATCATGAGATTCATACATGAGATGAAAAACATCACAATGGAATACGGTACAGGTACATTCCTTAAACAGAGACACTGAAAACGTATCCTTGAGGGGACCACCACAGTGACAGCATTTGTATCCTGAATAATACAGTTTTTCTTAAAACAGTGTAAAAATACACTTCTCATAGTCACTCTGAATAGATCCTGGAAATATTCTTACATATGACACATGGCGTCTTCGAAGAGGACGAGGTTGAGGGCGGCGTTGACTTCATTGTAGCTGTCGAGAGCCTCCAGTAGGGTTTTGTTGAGGCTCTCCCAGGACTGCACGGGCATATATTTGGGTTCACCAATGCCCAGGGCGAAGTGGCAGTACATATTCATCACCTTGGCCTCCTCCAGGGCCTCCTCCATATCCTGATGAGAACACAAACTCGCCTTAGCATGCCATTAAATATTAAACCTTGGAAAACATCCCCAGAGAGCAGCCACCTCGGGAGGGAACCCCACTCCGATTCCATTAAAAATCTTTTCACTTGGAGTTCTGGATTTGATTGCGCTTCAGCTGACAACATTAACATAACCCTCATAATTCTTTCCCTCATATCTCTCCAGCGTGCGCCGGAGTTGCTAGCTTACTTTCTTGACCGACTCATTAGAAACTTGAGCTCAGCAGGACTGGACAGATTTGACCAGGCACTGTGGAGGATGCGCCTGTGTGTGATGTAGATGACGGGATGCTGCCTTACAGGAGAAAAGGCATGAAAGGGGTGTCAGTTCTGTCTCTCTAACATGGGCGCTCTGTGATAAACTGAGGGAGTCAGGGGGGCAGTGCAAAGAAAAACCATTAAAATGTTTCTCTTTCTCCTCTATCCTCTTACCCACCCCTAATTTGCTGGACTGATGGCAGCACAGTCTGACAGGGCTTTGCTCTGATTAACATTGTCTCAGGGAGGCAGCGCTGGCCGGAGCTGAGCGGCCTCACTCTGCCGGACACATAGGCCCTAATGACTCCGTCCGCTCTGTCAAACTTGCAGCTGAAGCATCTCACCTCGTAAAACTTGCCCACCATTTCCGACTGCAGCTTGTCAAAGATGGCAAAGTCCTTGTCTTCTACCATCTTGTCTCGGTAAACTCGATTGGCCTCGTGGAGGTAAACCTTCACCAAGTCCTGTGGAGTCTTCATGCACTCACTTTTACAGAACAGGATGCCCTGAAATGAACAGAATAGCCAAAAGAGGCTGTAGGTTATCATGGCTTTATAAGGGGTGTTGTTAGTGTAGCTAAATACAGTATAATAAAATGCAACATTATTCAACAAAAAAATTATTTATTATTAATAATAACTGCAATAAACCTCTCCTCTACTACGTACTGTAGTTTATTAGGCAGTAACTCCCAAGCAATGTAGCAGTCAAATAAGAACAACAGAATAGTATTTTTGTATTATATTTTTTCTTCCCGAGGTCAATTTATGATGTTCGTGTGACATTACATATCAAAAACAATCATAATTCATTTTTACATGACCATTGTCCAACCTCTCTTCATCCCTTAGAAAATTAGCAGGTTGTTGTTTTTGTAACTGTACCTTTAAGACTGATACCCTAAATGGCCAAAAGTATGTGGACATCCGACCATCACACCTAGATAAGTTTGTTGGAAATCCCATTCCAAAATCATAGACATTAATATGGTGCTGATCTCCCTTTTACAGCTATAGAAGCCTCTACTTGTCTGGGAAGGAGTGTGTTTGTGGGAATTTAGGCCTGTAAAGTTAAAAGAGTATTTGTGAAGCACTGATGTCGGACAGAAGGGTCCAACTCACAATCATTGCTTTAACTGATCCCAAAGGTGTTTAGTGGAGTTGAGGTCAGCACTCTGTGCAAGCAACTGGAGTTCTCTCACACCAATCCCACTAGCCATGTCTTTACCAGGCTCAGTTTGTGTAGGGGGTGCAGCCATGTTGTAAGAGGAAAGGACATTAAACTGTCTCCACAAAGTTGAAAGCACCCTGTAAATCAGCCCCAGAACATTATCCCTCCTCCACCAAATCTACTGTTGGCACTCTGGATCTGGGAAGTAGCGGTCTCCCAAACCCAGAGTCTTCCATCGCAGTGCCATGTAATGAAGCATGATATATCACTTTAGAGAACACGTTTTAACAGCTCCAGAGTCCTGTGGCACAATTGTTTACACCACTCCAACTGATGCTTTGCATTCCACATAGTGATCATTTGCTTACATGTAGATGGTTAGCCATGGAAACCCATTTCATGAAGTTCCTGACGCTCAGTTCTTATGCCTTTGTTGCTTCCAGTAGCAGCTTGGAACACTGCAGTGAGTGTTGCCACTGAGGATACATATTTACATGCTACGTGCTTCAGCACTCAGCAGTCCTGTTTACATGGGCAAATGCCTTGCAGCTAAGCTGTTGTTGATCCTAGATGCTTCCAGTTCACAATAATAGTGCTTACAATTGGATCAAAATCTAGCAGGACAGAAATTACACAAACTGACTACTGGCAGAGGTGGCATCCTATGACAGTGCTGTGTTTAAAGTCAAAGCTCTTAATCCATTCCAGTTCCAGTGACTGTTTATGGGGACTGCATGGCTATGTGCATTAATTACAAGGTGTGCCCACCAATGACCATATTTTGACTATACAGTGTATATATAAACTGTGCAACATTCAAACAGCATTCCAGGCTGAAAACACTCCTTATAGCTTTAATACAGCAGGGCTACACTGATTTAAGTGCGGCAACAATGAACAATGAGCTCAAAATGGGATGTTTCTGCTACTTAGTTTCTCCACTATGTGGGCCATTTAAAACTACAGTAAAAATGAAACTGATGTGTGCAGTCATATGTACACTTTTCAAGTATATTACAGAGGATTTAAATGTGGTTCAGCCAATCAGGTGTCCTATTTCATAGGGATAATCATTTTACATCCACTTCCAAATGCTAGTATAAAGCCAGATTCCCGGTTTCCCACAGTTCGATGGAAGCTGTAAAACAGTACAGAATTAAGAGCTCAGTGATGTACCTACCTGGAGGCCAGCCATGCTGAATTCAGGCCAAAGTATGAGAGCACAAGAATTGTGAAGCTCAGGACTGTCTAAGGAGAACAAACCATTTACTGCAGGTCAAGACATGTTCAGAAGATTATTATATCCAATCCCATAAATGTACTGCATCAGAGGAATTATTAAATGCCATGGGAGTATAATATCTGCAGACAGCCGAGGAGACTTAGTTTTGTCCCATTCTTTAAGGATCGAAGGATTTGGGCCCAATAAAGAATGAAAAAGCTCAGGCATGTTCAGTAAGGCTTACACAGAAGCTGAGCTTCAATGGATGAACCTTCAACATCATGGTCTTGCCCTCAAAAAGGCATTGTCTGCCCATCAAAAGAGAAAATAAACTGTTGCTTTCTCTTGTGCAGGCCAAGCCTCAGCTTACCCTCACCTTCAAACCTTCATCTTCTGAAGTACTAGGCATTCTGACTTGAACAATATGGACTCCGCCAGACTAAGCCCCATTAGCTCCTAATGGTTTCTTATTAAATGATGCTTACATTCACCACAAGCTGTTGTTTGGAACTGAACAGCATGCACTGCAAAAGACTGGGCAGACTACACAAACAGCACGGATTTTAAGGCTCTGGCACTCAGGCTTGTAAAGGCTTTTCCACTGAACAACTATGCATAAAGGAGGTACACTATACAGTATGTCCGAAAGTATCTAGACAGTCCATCTGATTAGTGAATTAAGGTGCATCATATCCAAAGCAAAGCATCAGCTGGAAGGATATAAATGCAGCATTGGGCTGTGAAAACGTAGTCTTTGGAAAACCGTCCAATACCTTCGGGAAAGTTGGAGTGGCATTTGTCATCAATCAACATCAGTACGCAACCTTACTAATGCACTTGCGGCTGAATAGCATCAAATCCTCACAGCAATGTACAAATAATTAGTGTAAAGCCTTTCCAGGAAAGTAGATGCTGTTACCACAGCAAAGTGGGGACAAATTCCCTATTAATACAGTTGGATTTAGAAGAAACAATAAATATCAGGTTCCCGCAAACTTGTGGACATAGACAGCTTTTCCCACTACACAAAGTTTGGCACCAGATAGCTAGAACACTTGCAGCTTTACCGGCAAGCCAACTGGCGCTTTTTACTGAAGGATTGGACTTTCCCCATAAACAGATGCCATGTTGGGTATTATGAGCCATCATCCCATTCATTTTCAACCAGTTAACTTTTCTCTACCCCCTTTATAAAGCTGAGCAGTCTGGTTCCGGAGTTAAAATCCCATTCATAGTGGCCATAGAGAATTAGATTTTAGCCATAAAACTTTAACCACCCGATCTAGACTCTCCATGAGCTATAAGATTGTGAGCAGTTGGTAAGTCATTCTGATTTCAACTGTTTTCAGAAATCGTGTTTTATTGTCCCATTTTTCATAAAAACACTACCTATAGTCCTTAACATGAGTTCCACCAATCAGAGATACCATGTTTCCACAGAAATTAATTGCATGACTTGGTGCCAGGGAAAGCATGAAGCGGTCTCTGTCGGATAGCCGCGTGCTGCTCCATGGTTTCAGAGAAGAGTGAGAAGAGAAGAGAGAAGAGAAGAGTGTCTGAAGGAGTCCAAGTCAGTGCAGGTAGTTTAAAGAGCAGACTGTGAGTTCTGTCAAGGCCAGTGTAAAATACAGGTGGTGGTTTTTTACAGTCAAATTTCAGTGGCTCACAGACAGCTATGGTGAACAACATCAAATAATCTGCTGCGCAGTATAAAACATTGTAGATAAGATGAACTGCCTAATACATCTGTATAAAACTGCTAATTATAAGGTAAAAAAAAACAAGGATCTATAAAAGAAGAGCTGAAAGTCAAATAAACTCTTTCATTGTCCTCTAGTTGGATCCCCTGTAAAGTTTAAACCCACATAACAAATGTATTCTCAAACATCTCCACCTCTTAGAATGATCGCACAGTAAAACAGCTTATTCCCCCTCTTGCCAATTATACTTGTCCACTGAGAGCACTTTACTGAGTAAAATAATAAGATGGACTGTATGAGGAATAATAATATAATTCCTGAAATCGTTCTTTCATAGACTGCTAGCAAAAAAAGAAAAAAGAAAGACAAAACCAGAAAGACAAAAAAATAAAATGCTATATGTACATAAAACTATATTATAAACAGTAATTAAAAACCACAAATATACACATACAGAACAATATAGAGAAAATACGCACAGGTAAAAGTTGTCTGAAAACTGTGAGTGGAGGGAAAATGATTGGCTGATTCCATTCACAGTGATTTTGGGCATAAGCAGCACATTAAAAGCATTAGGTACACAGTCTTCCATTGTCTTTCTGTCCACTTTGAAAAACTTATTTTGCTCCAAATCATTTTTTATAATGGCGTGATTTATGGAGGGTTCAGCTGGGTGTTTAAAACCAGAGACACAGATAAAAGAGGAGATCGGTCACTGGCTGGAAAATGAATGGGATAGTTTGTACTGCTCAAAAAGGCGCCTCTTTATGGGGAAAGTCCTGCCTGTGAATAAAACGAGCCAATCACTTGCCAGGCTCACCATGTAAACAGATAGAAGCCTTGTCTTGTATGCCTGAAAATAATTGTCTGGTGTTGTCAAGATGGTCACAAAGTGGACAGACTTGTCCATAAGGGCTTTGTTAAATCTGTGTGTGTGTGTAAGGATGTCTGTAAAGATAACGAATAGGTGCTAACTTCTAGAACCTAAACTGGAACCAAAAAACTGGACAGCCACTGTTCAGCTCTATAATGTCTGCTAGCCTGGAAGGTTGTACTAACACTATTTCTTTCTCCGCACAAGTAACAGTATCACACGTTTGTGCTCAGTTTGTCACACTTAACAAAGGAAAACCGAAGTTTTGCTTGAGTCTACACATCACTGTGTGTATGCGTGTCGGTGTGTGTGTGCACAGAAAGGCACCTTATATTATTTTATGGCATCTAAGACAACCACTGTGCAAGACAGCTAATTAACCAAACTGGGCATTTTAGTCTTATACATATAAAATTGATTGAAATGACAATTACATTGCTAATCGTGGTAATTATAAAGGTTCCAGCTGTCTCTCAAGTCTCACAGCTGGAAAATGCACTAAAACAAGAGCCGTAAGTTCCATTGGTTCCTGATAAGGTCTGTTCTTGTTTTTTTGAAGGTGCAGTGGAAAAACGCCCATGGTGTATTTTAGTTGAGGTGTCCCTTCATTAATTAGGTTATGACAACCAGCAAGCAATCATGTTCCTGACATTCTGCCACTGTAGCGTATCTTCTGTGGCCAGGTATGCAGATGGCATACCTGGAGTGGACTTCAATTGGACTCAGTTGGCCCTCTTGGCAGACAGTGAGGAATGAGTGTGAACACTCCCAGCCTGGGCTGCTTTGTCCCCCCTCATCTGCAGGGGGAGGAACGCGCATTGCAAACGTGGCCACGTTTCTGCCTCCACCACAACTCCTGCATATCAATGGTGCTACCTGGAGCCGCCCGCATAAGCAATCCCATTAGTCACCATGTTGGACACGGCATGACAACTGTCCTCTGCATCCGGTGTGAAATGGAGTGAATAATTGATGTGAAGCAAATACAGAGGACATGGTACCAATACCAGTGATGGAATGAAAAGGACTGAGCATTGGTTTCGGACTGTTTCTAGTGTTCAGGATGTAGGAAACATCATCCATACAAATTAACCTAACATATCATGCAACATATTTAAAGGAATAGTCTGGAGAAAATTATATTCAAGGACTGTTTTTCATCACAGGCCTTTCACAGTCATGAAATCATGAGTATGTCATATAAATGATTGCAATGAACAATTTGTCATTTTTTTGTTGACTGTACACAGCTATTCAAGTACAGGTCAAATCTTGCTCAGTCCTGCTCTCTAAAAGTGTTATAGTGCCAGTTAGAACTAGTTTTCAAGACCCACGACATGTCTCATTAAATTTGCTTGCACTTGATTAAAAACTTAAAAATTGCTTAAAAAGCAATTTGTATAATTTAATCTGCTCTTTTCCACTGATAACATGATTTCTCAGTGCTGTTGTTACAGGTATTTAAAGGCTCCATATCTTGGAAAACTGAATTTTATGACCTAATAATATGGTACTCAGGCATTTCTAAAACATACCATTCACTCTGCAGCCCACATACTCCATGGATGGAAACTAACTACAATCACTGCTCAATTTGGGATGTTCCAAAAACAGTATCATGTAAACACATCCACCTCTTCAGCCTACAGGCGTTTAACTCCTCCCATTCATGATGAAGTTATCAGGAGCGTTTCAGACTGGACTGCTATTTGAACATGGCAAAAGTCATTATAGGGAAGTCTGGCTTGGTAACGCACTGAGCAATTAATTCCAGCCATACAAGACCTGACTCCTATCTCTTTAAATGTGAAGAGACTTCTAAAACCAAAAGCAGAAGCCATATTATGCATATTTGAAATCACTTATAAAATCTGACAAAAACAACATAAATAATCATTTGACTTAAATAAAGCACAAAAAGCTTGTTCCAGCTCCTCGCTTGAGCAGGTCTCCGTAACAAAGAAGAAGTTGGTCTTAGAAAGCTGAATGTATTATTTAGTTTGTCTCATAATTGATAGGAACATATATGTCACAAGTCTGTCATGTTTCATAGTTTGATTAAACAAATCAATCATTAAGCTCTTTCTGAACAGAGCTTCACTTCAATCACAGTGTATCCAACAATAAAGGATCATCTTTTATACAGCGATAGAAAACACAGCAGCACACAGACAGCTCCAGTTCTACATGCTAATGGTGAAAGCTAACAAGTGTGGAAAATAAGTGTGGTCTGGCATAAAGATTTAGCATCCATTGGCATTCATCACTTGTTAGCTACATAATCCTCTTAGCTAAACTACAAACCTAAAGAAGCAAACTTCATGTCTTGGCTGCAGTAGTGGGTTAAACATTCTTCCTTACGTATGAGTTCTGCCATAACAGTTACACCGAAAGCCACAGGAAAGCACAGACAGTACAAACAGTGTGAACCATCCTTAGCCTGTTTAGCTGAGTGTCTGTGTCGGTGATATTTCAGTCACGTTTCAAAAAATGTGCCAGACTCTCTTTTACCTCCCGCTTAAAAGGAGCTGCCTGACTCAATCAGCTGCACCAGACGACACAGCGGTCAGGGGCCTGTGTAGAAGCAAGCCATGGACCAGCTGGTAAGTGTGAACGAGTGTAATATTTACCAAATTTCAGAAATGTTTGACAACCTTAAGCAGAGTGTAGGAGACGCACATATGAGGAATGACCTGAGAAATTCAACAAAGTTTTCTAGAAATGTGGTATCTTTTTGTTCAAATTTCCTGTTCCACCTTAAATTGAGCATCAGTTAAAGTCTGGCACCTGCAGGAGCTCCTGAATTTACCCGCTGCACCACTTAAGGTGGAATGGAAAGGCTACTGAACAAGAGGCCAACTTCTTCAGATGGATAACATGTAGCCATGTTATTACTAGGCACAGCAACACTGAAAAGATTTATCTATACATGTTTTAGGTTTCGTTGACAAAATGATTTAGCTTTAGATTGTTAAAATGTTTCTTACTGAAAGGTCAAGAAACATCGCAGAATAATAAAGCACTGTTTACCTATAATAAGTTCATTTAACCATCTAAAGTTGTTTTTATTTGAAGATATATTTATAGACCACTGAATTGTTCAAGGTCAGGACATAATCTTTGTAAATATCTGTCTGAAGACTTTACTGTTCTTCAGTAGAATGGCCCAAATATACCATCTTATACACAGAACAAGCATAATATTACATTTACATTTATCTGACGCTCTTATCCAAAGCGACTTACAAGGTCATTCATATTACACTTAGGCCAATGTAGTGTTAGGAGTCTTGCCCAAGGACTCTTATTGGTGTAGCACAGCATAGTTACCCAGACCCGGGAATCGAACCCCCATCTCCCACATGGGGCGGTAGCTCTCTGGAGGTTAGTGGTGTTATCCGCTGAGCCACACCAACCACATATTATGAACGCCTCAATGTATCTACACTCTTTATCCAGTTTATCAGCTCCACTAACCACATAGGTGCACTCTGTAGTTCTACAATTACAGACTGTAGTCCATCTGTTCCTCAGTATACTTCGTCACCCCCCTTTTACCCTGTTCTTTAATAGTCAGGACCACCACAGAGCAGGCATTATGTAGATGGTGGCTCATTCGCAGGACTGCTGTGACACTGACGTGGTGGTGGTGTGTTAGTGTGTGTTGTGCTGGTGTGAGTGGATCAGACACAGCAGTGCTGCTGGAGTGTTTAAACACTGTGTCCACTCATTGTCCACTCTATTAGACACTCCTATCTTGGTGGTCTACCTTGTACATGTACAGTCAGAGACGATAGCTCATCTGCTGCTGACGATAGCTCCTCTAGTCCTTCATCAGCGGTCACAGCACTGCTGTCTCTGATCCACTCACACCAGCACAACACACACTAACATACCACCACCATGTCAGTGTCACTGCAGTGCTGAGAATGATCCACAACCCACATAATGCCTGCTATGTTGTGGTCCTGTGGGGGTCCTGACCATTGGGGAAAAAAAGGTGAACAGATGGAAACAGACTACAGCCTGTAATTGTAGAACTGCAAGGTGCACCTATGTGGTCAGTGGAGCTTATAAATAATGGATTAAGAGTTTAGATACATTGAGGTGGTCATAATGTTATGCCTGACTGGTGTTTACTGAAGTTTTAATTATCCTGTGATATAATTGGCCCGTACTGTCCACTATTACCGGGCATTTGGGAAAAGGAGGAAAAACCTACACCTTTGAATTTCACCAAACTATCACATCCTATCAGAAATTACAATTGCGGTGGCAGACCAGAGAGAAAGGGAGGAAACACCCCGCCTGTCAAATAACCTGCTTTTGAAAAGGTAGCAAGGCACGTATCGTGAGGTGCCCACCTTGGAGAAAACAAATAAATCAAACTGATTGCCCATTGCATCGCGGCAAGCTCCAGTCCCAGCCTTCCCTTACTGCCTTGCCAAGGAAGCTCCTGAGGAAGTCAGTTAAGATGACACACACACACAGGCTGCCTAGCGTTCTGTCTCCCAGTTATGGCAGACCCTACAGAAAACACGAGGCTGTCAACTCACAGCGGAGCCTTCACAGCACTCGCTGATGGATTTAGCCCTCAATGGAGCCTAATTATCTAAGCATCCACACTCACAGGCTATAAATTAATTACTTCGTGTCTGTCAGTGCAGTCCAAATACGTACTGAACCTTGTGGCACTATATGAATGAAAGAGGGACTTTTTTTTCCCCCCTCACAGAACTTTTTAAAAAACTTTTCTTTGCTTGGGGGGGAGGGGGGGGGGATATGGCACCCTGTTTCCTATTTCCATTCTATTTTTAAACAATTCACAAAAGGAAATAGGCAAAACATTGAGCCTTTGGCTACTCTTGAGCATAACAAGAAAACTGTTAGCGCCGTGTATCATAAACCTATTACGTCTGAGAAAGTAATCATCCACAGAATCAACTCCCCGGTTTCGCTCATTCTTAGGAAAATCGCAAATTTAACAGCCATTCCAAACGAATAATGAAGAACGATAAACAGCGAAATGAAAGTTCTGTACACAGTAAAAAGCCTATGTGAAAGCGAGGGCTAAAACGGAGAGGACTGTGAGCTTGCTCTGAGGCAGCTCTCTCTCCTGTCTGGCTCTCCTTCAGGCATCTGAACCGGGAGCTGAATTAGTAAGGCAGAACTAAGGCCAGCACTTCAAATGCTTTCTCAGCTGTGTCTCATCTGGCTCCCTTTCTCTCTCTCTCTCTCTCATTTTGCTTCATTACTCCAGCTGCACTGAAAACAATGAGCAGGGGTTCAGAGGCCAGCCTCCTTTTTTCGTCTTTCATCTTCTTCACACCAGGGAAAGAGGCCCAATAAAGCGTTTTTGTCTTTCGTCCTTCCCTTTTTTTTTGCTCTTCATTTTTAAGCTTGCCTAAGCCAGAGCAATAACAAGTAGAGGGACAGAACTGTCACACTTAAAAAGAACAGGCGCTAAATTGTTTACGTGTAAAGCCCGAGCTAATGGTGTGGAGCTCCCAGTAAGCTACGGGAAAGTGAAATGAAAACGACTACAAAGAGCAGGAATTTCACCAAAGGAATGCTCAACTGAGTGCTGAGAGAGAACATCAAGAGTGCCTTAATTGGAATAAAAATGGCTAATTTTCCAGGTTTGTTGTCTCAAGTGAAACTTCTTCCGTCAGATTATGCAGAACTAAGAAAAAAAAAAAGTCTGAATTAATTATTCAGTTAAGATAACAGAGAGACCCTTTGAGCCAGAAAGGGGCGATTTTTGACGGAGATGTTTGCCAAGAGATTGCCATCGGACGTATTTAAGTTTGCAGTACAATGTTCATTTAAATACATTAAAGCGTAAGACCTCTGAGATCTGATCTGTTCCCCCTTTTTCTTTATAGCAGGCTCAGACGCATTCCAAACTATTAGCTTTGCCTTCAGATCAATAGTCATTTAAAAGAGAAATTACTTACAGTGTCTTCACTCTCCACAGCTGAAAGGCTTATGAAAGCAATGCCATAAATCTAAACTTGGACGTAATAAGGCCCAGAAAACTTTAAATACACCTTGAAAACATTGGCACTGGCATTCAGGGCTGGCCAGGGCATCTGGGATGCGGACGTAGTTGGCCAACGTTGAATAATTCATGCTCTAACAAGCTAAAGAGAGTCTGAGTACCTGGAATATGTTGGAGAGGTCACGCAGGTTGAAGATGTAGTGAAATTTGATGGCAGTGGGCAGGAAAGTAGCAGTCACACGCTGGTGGAAGGCCAGGGCCAGCTGGACGAGCTGGGGACCGCTCTTCTGGACAGCAGTGCTGAACCCGTCCCCGCTCAGGTGCTGGCCGAGGATGCTGGAGTAGATAGTATTCAGGGCGTCCGCTCCAGGGAAAGACAGGGCAAACACGGAGAAATGGCGCTGCGAGGAAAGGACGGACAGTTTCAGATAAACAGACACAACAGGACACTGTCCAAACCGAACGCACTGAATCTGTATGTTTACTGAGTTGACTCATTCAGACGGCGACGGCAGAATCAGATATGAGAACCTCTGATAAGTAAGCAAGTCAATATTATGAAAATTTCGCTTCGGTGGACCTAAGAGACTGACAGAGATACTGCAGGGGAGAACGAGTGAGAAAGCAAACTGATGAAATAAGAAAGCATACAAAGCATACAATGTGTGATTCTGGCAGCATCCAGTTTGCATGAAAATGAGTAATAGTCAACTGGATAGTAACAGATCAGATGTGATATAGATTACACAATCGGAAAACAATGAAGTACTCGTCCACAGTACATTACTAAAACACGCAGGCCTAAGGAATACAATAAATCTGGCCTCTGCAATACTGAGATCACAAAGGGTTGAAATATATTTCACATGAATTATTTTATATTTTATATATATATATATATATATATATATATTTATTTATTTCAGCAACCCCAGTCAGCTTACATGATGTTTTGACTTAACACATCCTTCAATAGAAACATATTTTTAGTGTAGCTCTAACATTTGCGCATGCCAAATTTAGTTATAGAATTTTTTCCAATATGCTAAATTCAGCAAATAAACAGTTACCATATTCAAAATATCTGTCCGTTTTTTTACAGACTGCAGATTACAAACTGTGAATAAAATTACAGACTGCAGTTCATCTGCTTCTCTTCATTCTTTGTTACCCCTCTTTTACCCAGTTCTTCATTGACAAGGACCCCCACAGGACCACCAGAGAACAGGTATTATTTGGGAGGTGGATAATTCCCAGCGCTGCAGTGACATTGACATGATCAAAGACAGCAGCTCATTTGTTTGTGTTTGTCATTCTCTAGTCTTTCACCAGGGGTCATAAGATGCTGCACACAGGATGCTGCTGGCGAGATATGTTTGGCCTGGTGAGCTACTCTTAGTCCAGAAGCACTGCTGTGTCTGATTCACTCGTACCAGCAACACCCACTAACACACCACCACCGCCTCAGTGTCACTGCAGTACTGAGAATGATCCACCATGAATCACCATAATACCTGCCCTGTGGTGGTCCTGTGGGGGTCCTGCCCATTGAAGAACATGGCAACAGGAGGCTAACAAAGAATGCAGAGAAACAGATGAACTACAGTCTGTAATTGTAGAGTTACAAAGTGCTCCTTTATGGTAAGCGGAGCTGATAAAATCTGACAACAGGTGGAGACACAAGGTGGTGTACTTAATGAAGTGGCCGGACTGTGTTATATATGCCACTAAAATTTATATATACACTGTTAATTATTGTGTGGATTTATTATGTTTTGTGGTTGTGTGGCAGCCTGCAGCATGGGAAAGCCTGCACAGGTATTCTGAAGAACGGATTCTATTAGGTTTCAACAAATGTGACATAGTCAGTTAAAAAACAACAGAACAACAATCCAAATATTTCACCAAGAACTACTTCAAGAAACATAAGCTGTAGCCCTTGGAATGGCTGTCACAATCCACTAACCGAAAAACACTATGCAAGCCGAGCTGTGCGACTGTGGAAGTGCTGTGGAAAGGAGGAAGTATTGTGGACTATTGAAGAGTTTGAGTGTTTGGAGTTTTTGCCCACAGAGCATATAGTGTAATTAACTGTAACCAGAAGAGCCTGGAAGACATCATCATCATCTTAAATGAGAACTCTGGCTGTTAAGGCGGGTGCAAAGCAATCTCTTTCATGAGGTTCCGTAGGAGTTTGTAGCCTAAACCATGGTCAAGTGCCCAAGGAGTGTTTCCCAACCCAGTGCAGAGGACCACACTGCTCCTGGAGATCTACTTTCCAGCAGAATTCCAACTTGCAACTAATAAACTGCGCTAGCCCCCCACTGCACCACTTTACACTACTGCATCTGATTCAGCCGGTCAGAGATCTGAAGGGAAATACATCTCTAGGGCCAGGGATGGTGCCCACTGACCACTGATCATCTGATTGGCTGGTACCAGAAAGAAAGGAACTAGCCTAATGCTTTGCTGGGCACTTATGGTGCCTGACACACATGTGACTTGAATCTCTGTGCTAAGGCATAATATGCTTTCTCCAGGAGCATTATGGAATCATGAACAAAGACATATTTGCCTGCCTGGCTATATCTAGCATGTTAACCTTGTACCAGGCAGTATTACTTTAGCTAAACACACCTTTATTCTCATTTCTTTTCATATTTGGTACGATTAGGTGATTCAAATACAATAAAAAGCATATTTTGCTCGGTGAAACAATGTTTAAAGCTGGCTAAGAAACTGGGGAGTAATTCAAAAGTAATGCAGAAGCAAATCAGTATGTGATTGCACTTTCAATGCAGTGTGCCCAACAGTTAAGAGGTAAGAGAGTTTGTGAGATGTATTGCAGCTACCTGCAGGCGGGGGTTAATAGTGAAG
This sequence comes from Semaprochilodus insignis, assembly GCA_034552555.1. Lineage (NCBI taxonomy): Eukaryota > Metazoa > Chordata > Actinopteri > Characiformes > Prochilodontidae > Semaprochilodus > Semaprochilodus insignis. Next base: position 6,150,455 of record CM067491.1, read on the forward strand.
CTGCCAGCAGTGGGATTCATGCAGGACACGTACTGCACGTTGTGGATCTCCTTCAGCTGCAGCTTACTCCTATCGTACCTGAGAAGACATAACGCACCACACACACGCACACACACGCACACACACACACACGCACACACACACACATTCATATAAACTTTGCATGCATAGCCTGCGTTTGCCCAAATCCACTGCAGTTCAAAAAGATACACTGACCTCAGCTATTTCTCTCCATCTTCAATCTAATTCACCTCAGACATTCCCCAAAACTGAGACTATGCACTCTGTCTGTTTAATAACAAACCATCTCCAGCTGCACCAGGCTGTGCACAAAATGTGCCACATTTATCACAATTTACTCAGTTTGATGCAATTTACTCCTCAAATACCACATACAATAAATACCGCAGTCAGAATAACAGCCTAATTGCACACATCGCAGCAATTACCTGCTAACAGACACCCGCGTGGGTGTGTCTCAGGAGGAAATCAGATGTTTGTTTGTGAATCAGATGTTTGTTTTTATTTATTTATTTTTGAATGCTTGCGATTTTACTTCATCACTATAGTTTGGGGCCATTTGATTTCATAAGTTTTGGTAATGACTCCAAGCAAATGAGGTCATTCTACACCATCATTTTCTCAATTCTCGACTCCACAAAATCAAAAGATCAAGCCTTGATTACACATGCAGTTCTACATAGGGCTTCAAGGTGAACTGTTTTTATATGGAAATCGTAATGTGAAAGAATAAGAGGAATTTCCAAATCACAAGAGTTGCAATTTTTATTATAGCCTTATTGTCTATGATCAACAGCATTGCTACACTGTAAGTTTTATGTAGGAAAATTTTAGCCCTAATAATAACATTAAGCTCGTCAGGTGCTTTAAGATGAATTCAACTAATCAGAAGCAACCAAACATCCATATGCTGTGAAATCACAACCACAAATAACTGGCAGGCTGGCACACTGTGTTAAGTGTACAAGCCACAAGCCGGAAAAAGCATATCGTCGCTGTCCAACGAAAAACATGCATCTCCATTTTTGTCGATTTTTACTTTTATGCATCGAACACAGCAGCTGCTGTTTACACTGTGTGGAAATTTCATGATGGATGGAACAACAGAAACGGCCCAAAACTGCTTGGAGAAAAGTCTGGTTCCATTGACTTACATTAAAGTTAAATTAGGTTTTTGCCCTTTCCTGGTAAAGTTGCCATTTTGGAGATACTTGTTTTTCTTTGGACAGCGACGATATGCTGGTCTTTTAGGCCAAAAAAAGCTTTTACCGAACACTATCTAAATCAATTTAATAATTTCAATCATAATTGCAATATTGGTCAGAAAAAGTTTTAGTCAAAATCACTTTTTGAATTTTTGAATTCATAGTTTCTGTCACTGGATGTCACTGGAACTCATTCACATACATTCCCCTTTTCAGACTATAGCAGTTTAACACCATCCACTCTTACTGAACTTCTAGGGAATATTTCAGTTTTGAATGGTTTTCTGAATGCATGCAGTTCAACTTCAGTAGATATCTCTGCAACATGATACAGAGACATCTTTGACATACCATCAAACAAAAAAAAACTACATTCTTTTAACATTTTAGTTAGTTTTGGAATGTTTAAAACTAGAACTACATTTTATTAGTCCCTTAAATAACATTAGGAATCTTATTCAGGGATTCTTGACTGTTCCAAGCAAAGAACTGAAACTCAGTACGGAGGGCAGTGCTGTTACCCACTACACCATTCCAACATTTATCTAAAGACAAGGATTTATTAATGCAATACTTGTTGAGATGAGGAGTGGTTAATTTCAGCTTGCAGAGGAAATATTACTTAGCACTGTCTTGAGTGTGTAACCAAACTTTTGTAAATGCCACATTTACTACTTTCCTCTATGTTTTAAGTTAGGTAATTATAAAGTTACTGTGCATTAATATTCAGAAAACATGTTTTCTTTCAACAGTTTAATGGGTTGTGTTCACTTCTTTTCATGTTGAGTTGTGTGAGTGAAATGCTGTGAAAAAGAGGAAGTATTGTAAGCTTTTTGCCCCGCAGCTTGTAGTGCAATTAGTGTAACCAGTAGAGCCCTGAAGGCATCATTACTATCTCAAATGAGAACTCTGGCCTTTGAGGCAGCTACCAAGCAATCTCTGTTCATGAGGTTCAGCTTGTAACATGAACCAAGGTCAAGTACTCAGGCCATGTTCTAAAGCAGTGTTTCTCAACTCGACCCTTTTGGCTCCAACTCTCTAACTCAAAACACAAAAGCATAAATGAAAAGCTTGGACCGTCTCGGCCTAGAGTGGCTCTAGAGTGGTCACCAATCCGCCTCCTGGAGATTTACATTCATGCAGAATTTAGTTATAACTTGCATCTAATAAACCGCCCCGCCTCTTGATCCATGCCAATGCATCTGATCCAGCTAGTTAAGGATGGATCAGACTTTGGGAGGAGGTTAATTAGCTGGAGCAGGTGTGACAGATTGTGGTTGGAACTGAGTTCTCCAGGAAAGTAAATCTCCAGGGCCAGGATTGGTGACCACTGCTTCAGAGCCATGTGAACGTCTGGTACAAGACAGAAAGGAACTCAGCCTTGTTGAGACGATGTCTGCGTACGACAATAAAAACATCACCATCTGGTCTTGTGCTTGCAGTTTGTATAGCACAGCAGGCAACAACTCTGCCCTCCTCCCAGCAGACTGGGGTTTGACTCCCTGCCCAGGTACTTCATGCTGTACCAATAAGCATCCATAAAAAGGCTTCTAATGTTACATTAACTTATGTCCCCTATATGATTTGACTGAAAGAGTGTTTGCCAAATGCTGTAATATAGACTAAGCTGTTTCTGAACAATGTTATTGCCAGCCAAACATCGGAGGAACAAACTAATCTTAGAATATCAAAGAGCATGAGTAAGAATGGCAGCTGTTGGGAAAACTCAGAATCATAATAATCATATTGCCTTCTTACAGTGTAATTAATAGGAAGGGGATAAGCACAAACACAAGCAGGTAAGACCGAAGTTGCATTTTGCATGCACAGAACCAGAGGCAGAGCACTTTAAAAATGTTGTAGCAGCTAAAAACTGAACTCACTGTCCGAAATGTATTCAGTAAATAATTCCATCTCAGAATACATTTAGATTCCTGCTAAGGCACATGGGGAAAAAACTCTATACTTGTTTTTTTATTTTTTTTGTTTCATTCACACTTTTTTTCTTTTATTGCTTAGCTGTTTTCTTCATGTAATTCTTTGCTTAATAAATTCATGAAAAATGAACTTATTGAAATAAAGTTCTAAAATTCTCTGCAGTATTTTGGCTCTCAGCACCTGCTTCAGTCCACTGCTCCTCCCCTAATCCCACTGCTGTTTCATGAACATGAACTGGGGATACTTTTTATATTCTGGACCTGAATTAGCCACCTCTGTGTGAGGACAGCTCTCAGGAGTGCCTGTGCGAACAGAAGCCATTATACAAAGGTACCACAATGGGATCTTTGAATGATGCCACAGAGAAACCACTTTTGGTTCCCCAAAGAACCATGTTTGAAAAAGAGATTTGTAGGTGTGACGAAAGCTTTAAAGGTTTAACTACCTTTCAGATAATATAAAAGTTCTGTACCAATTTGAAACCAAGTTTCCTTCTGGAAGCTTCACATTGTGCGGCAAAACTTTGAAATCACTCATATAGGGGGCAGTCGTGGGCTGGAGGTTAGGGAACCAGCCTTGTGACCAGGGTTGCCAGTTCGATTCCCTGAACCGACAGTAACGACTGAGGTGCCTTTGAGCAAGGCACCTAACCCCCAACTGCTCCCCGGGCGCCGTGGATAGGGCTGCCCACCGCTCCGGGCAAGTGTGCTCATGGCCCCCTAGTGTGTGTATTCACTAGTGTGTGCATGTGGGTGTTTCACTTCACGGATGGGTTAAATGCGGAACACAAATTCCTCTGTGTGAAAAATCACAAATGGCACAAAATGGCTCAAAAACTCTACTCAGAGAACGATTGGCCTCACCGATGTACTCCGGAAGAACCGGGTTCTTTAGGGAACCAAAAGTGGCTAATCTGTAACATTGTGTAAAAAAAACCCTTTTGGCTTCTTCATTTTCAGAGTGTACAATCCCAGGAAAATAATGATAACTTGGTTACAGCCACTGAAGCGGAATCTATCTGCAATGTTTCTGTTTTCACAGCGTTGAGTTGGGAGAAACAACAAAATCTGCCAATTGGGCAATGAAGCCAGACTAGCAATGTTCATTTCTATGAGGCTTTTGTATTTAATCACTTAACAGCCAACAGCCAACCTCTTGACGCATGTGAACGAACGCAGTGACAGTAGAATATTAAACTATGCATGTGGAAAAACCTCAACGTCACTGTATGGAATTGATGTCACATCAGTGTTGAGTCTAGAATCAAGGAAACAAATTTATTTGGGATCAACTCCAAACCATACTATGCTCAATACAGATATCTATTTAGAAGCTTCCTGGACAAAAAATTTGTCACCTTGTGTGTTTAAGGTGGTAGCAACTTCAGGCTCCTGCAGATGGTGCTGTACGAGGATGATGGGGCTAAAAATACTTGCAGGGTGTGTGGTACAGTAAGGAAATGTCTAGTTCGATGTGTGGAAAATGTGTCCAAAGCAGATGTTCATGACTGGTAAAAAGGAGTGAGAGCATTTGGGTGTGCCAAAGGCCATAGTATGAAGGAAGTAGCGGTTTCCAATTTGCAGGTGTATGGAAGCGTATGGTCACACGGGTCTACCAGCAGTGGCTAAAATCCCAGTCTATCCCAGTTGTGCCAGAAAACGCATCCATGAAACCTGGCCAAAATGCACAATTCTTTGATGTAAGAGGCTTTGATGGAGGTACTACATGCTGTTAGGTACATTTCAGTCACAGGTGACTCATTGTTTGTCAGGTTTAAGGGCAGCACAAATATATAAACTTATCCCAATGTGTGCCTTTACAATACTAACATCCCAGGAAACTGCAATACACAGCCAAACCCTCTAACAAGTCACAACGTGGTTTACCATGAGCATCTGGACCAACCTCAGTTCCCCTGTTTAAAGTAGGCATTTTAATGAATCAAAGTGTTCGTGTAATGAAACAAAAATTAATAATTTAGTACAAAAAACTGACAGCTAATCTAGGTAAGAGGATGGCATAGCACGGTTACAGAAATTCACCATACCAGTGGTTGTAGTCCATGTGCTGGCGGATGAGCGTGTGTGGCTGCACCGTGCCGTAGGCGTCCACTTCTGGCATGTTCATGTCATCTATGAAGTAGATGAGCCTCTTGCTCCCCGGTGGACCGTAATTCCTTCCGGCTTTCTTCTCTAAAGGCTTCTCCAAAACACCTAGCGCAATCACAGTGAAACAGGGCAATTAATCAGGCTTTGTTGCTGCTCTAAAACCCACTATGCGCATTTGTTCTTTGTCAATAGATGTTTTGTGCTTCTGCGTATGCAAACATAAGCATGCAAATACAGTTAATGAACTGGCAGTGTGCAGTCTCATGAATATAAGATTGCAGTGCCAGAAGAGTACAAAATATTTAGAAAACGATTACCACATAAATAAATAAATAAATAAGCGAGCACAGCTTCCGAACGGGAGGCTTTTCATTTATTATGTGCATGCAGTTGCAGGGCTATTGCTGTAACTTTCCCCATTCTTCGCCTGGCTGCTGTTTTTTGAAGAGTAAAATGCGGTTTGTGATCTGTGGCGTGGATGAACGACGCAGAGCGCAGAGGAAGCAGCGGAGACACATGGCTGCGCATGCCGCAGAGTGATGAATATCATATTCAACAGATTGAAAGGCCAGGGGAGGACAACAGCACAAAAGAGCAGCTGACGCCCAGAGAAAACGCCACCCCATCCCGAAAATAAATAAATAAATAAATAAATAAATAAATAAACAAATAGTTCTCTGTCAGTTTTCAGAAGGCATGAAATGTACCTTTTACGGAATCATTTGATTTTGATAGAAGGGACAGAAAAAAAAAGGTGTTTCTTTTCCAGGATCGTACACATACCCTGCAGCATGGCTGATGTGGTGTAGTAGTTGAAGGGGACGTTTTTGATGCTGAATTTATCAGGGTCCAGAGAGGCCAGTTTGCCTCCTACAAGCACCGATTTGCCTGTGCCAGCATTTCCCACCAACATGACGGGCCGTCTTCTCTCCAGCAGACGCTCCATGAAGTAGCTCACCCGAATAGTTTCCGTGGTGTGAACAAGGCATGCCTACAGAGCAAAAACACTACTTCAGCCATAATAAAACACATGATGTAATCAGATATTTCAAAAGATGAGGATATGTGAACTGTATAAACTAACTACTGGCATACTGGTCACTTTTAAAAAACTATCAATAGTCTGAAGCACATCCCAGCACCCATTTGAAGCTGCTGGTGATACAAATATTTAATAAAAAAATAAGATGCATCTAACCAGCTGGACTGAAAGATTCAGCTAAGATTTGACAAAGCAATTAGATTGCAAGATTTCAATCAGAGAGCAGCTAGAGTATTCTTAGTGAGGAGACCTGCCCCCTAATAACGTCTTCTGTGTGCTCTCAAGTGTGCCCAAAATGATTGTGTTCCTATGAAGTGTTTGATCAAAATCACATCATAAAAATATTTACACAAATGAATGCACAGCAGAAAATATATCAGGACTGTTCTTACGTTTTTATGCACTTTCTAGCAGTGCCTTATGTACATTCATGAGGTCAATGTACTGCCCAAAACCTTTCTGCTGCAGAAATATGGAAAGATGCTGATAAGACTCCTGTGAGTTTTTAATGGAACCTATTCTTCTACTTTCCAAGAGTAAAGAATGTTCCCAGAGAAACATGTCTCATCCATTTGTTCCATTCATGTAGGACTCCTTCTAGCATTTTGCAGTTGGGTTGTTTGGTATAAAGGATGAACTGAGGCACCTTATAATCTGGCTGTTGTGTAGCATTCAACTAGTAAAAAAAAATTAAAAAATAGAAAATTCAACTAGCTAGAGTGCAGGACTCAATTAGGCAATCAGAAAACTTAGAAAATTCAACTAGCTAAAATGCAGGACTCAACTAGCCTATCAGCAAATCAGAAAATCCAACTAGCTGGAGTGTAGGAATCAACTAGCCAGTCAGACTGCAAGGTACAACTAGTTAATTACAGTGCAGCATTCAACTAGTCAATCACAGCAGATCATTCAACATGTCAGATTACAAGACTCAACTAGTCTACAAGGTACTACAAAGTACAACAAGCCAATCACAGTCTAGCATTCAATTAGCCAATCAGTACAGTGTTCTACACATCGGACTTCAAGATTCAAAAAGCCAATCAGGGAGCATAAACTGGAGATTCTGTCAAAAATGTGGATTTGCATTGTGCAAGCAGAAAAGCAGATATTTGATTATAATTTAAATCTGAGGAAAAGCTATTGTGTGGTGTTTGTACAGTCTTTGTAAAAACAAAAACAAGTGCTCTTTTCTGACAACAGAATTAATGGAAAAAAGGTGTTGTGTATTTAACGTAAATAAGACATATAGCCAAACAAGAATCATAACTCTCGGTTTCTGAGGGTGAAATTAAAAGGCCAACCTGGAGAGGTATGTCCGGATCCATTTCGAATTTAGGCACCATCTTGGACCACGGTTCAAACTTTTTAGTCTCTGGGTCGATGTAGTAGTCGAACACAGTGCCTTGAGAGGGGAACTTGATGGTTTTGAACTCGCTCACCCACCACTTACTGAACTCCACTCTGTAATCCACCAGCTGCAGAGAAAACAGATCTGAGTGCCGAGCTTGGAGATTTATACTACTAAATGATATACGCATAATACGCTTGAAAAAGCACACAACACAGTTTAGCTGCCAGTGAAATAACAAATTAGGGAAATTAAATACCATCTGGGGTACTGTCTTCAGCAGTCCTGAAACAGTTTGTGTTAGTGTTTAAAAGAAAGCAAACACCAACACTAATACCTGGTCTTGGAACAGGGCCCCTCCAAAGGCCCAGATGGCAGCAAAGACAAAGTAGAGCTCATAGAGTTCTTTATGGCAGTCTGGAGGCGTATGCTCTGGGGTCAGCAGACACTCCAGGAGATGGCACAACATCTGGACCATACTCTGCTCTGGGATCGGGATGATCTTCTTGAATCTGGAGAAGAACATAGCCAGCTGTGTCAGTATTCTGAACTTATCAACAGAAAATGGCATGAGAAACTGTGCCCTGACTGTGAAGTACGGAGACTGGAAGGTAAAGTGAAGCTTCATCTGACAGTAAGATCTTCTAGCATTACCTTGATCTCAGAGTATCCAGACAAGGTGGGAGGTACTTGTCAAACAAGATGGTCAGATTGGCTTTCTCCGACTGAATCTCTCTCCTGTCAATCCAGCTTGACACTGGAGGGTTCCAGCCTAAATCCGCTGGGTTGATGTATAATATACCTGTTCCCCAAAAAAGCCAGAGGTTATATGTTCAAACAGCACAACTGAACTTCACTAAACAACACAAAGTAAATAGAGTGTGTTGCATGACATTTTTGCTGCTATATAGAACCATTTTTTAAGAACATTATTTAACCCTATCAAACCAAGACTTAATGATTATCCTTTCTGAGACTTTGGCCCGAAGGCCCCTCAAACAGCATGAGCAAGTTTCTTGTTGACCAACATGTAGGCAGCATGCAGCTTTCTGTGCACTACTGTGCTTTTTATCACTGTATACAAGATCACAAGGCTTTCTTTGTTGGCTGCACTGTGTTTTAACTGAGTGCATGAGCTTATGCAGTTTGGATCAGTAAGTGCACATTTATCTTTTATTTGTTGTTTATTGTTTATTTGTAACTTTGGCTCAGTAGCAGGATTGAGGTCTGACTTCTATTCGGAAAAGTAGTTTGTGGCAAAACTTTTTTTTTTCTTGCATTCTTTATATACCAGATAAATTCAACAACAGTGTTAAGATGTCAAGTGATTAATAGAGAAGTGTAGATACATTTATAAACCAATTCTAACACGACGCTAATACTCTATAACAAATGTTGATGATGTAGATGATTCCTTTAATGACTCATTAACAATTGAGAACACTGCACAGCTGAACGGACAATAAGCTCACTGGACAAAAAAAACAAAAAAAAAAATGCTTACCTTATAGTGTGTAATATCTACGAGCATGAATAACAGCTACAATTCAATTTGGCATGGACAAGTTTCTGGATGTAGGTCACATCAATGCTCAGCCACTCTTGCATCACAGAATTGCACAGTTGGGCCAGATTTGATAGATGGAATGTTTTGTCTGAGAAGCTTACAATTAATATCCAAATAGTTATTCATAGCAATTTTGCAACAACAATTTACTATAAAGTGATAATTGGAGTTTAATATTTAATGAAACTGTATTTATGCACTCTCATTTCTGCATTTTAACCTACACAGCTCAGTGCTGTTGCTTGACATGTAAAGAGTCTATAAATTAGTTTTTCTCAAATTACTATTCTGAGCAAGTAAACAAATCTGTAGGAATATACTTCAATCACTTTTCCCAGCTCTGATAAAAAACACAATAATAAAACTTTAGTGAACTGTAAATGTATAAACACACTCAGAAACTGTCACAGTGCATCCAACAATAAAGGTAGCATTGAGAATCTTTTATACAGTGACAGGAAAGCTTCTTTTCTGCATACTGATCCATTTTACTGCCCAACAGTGCAACATGTGAAAACAAGCATACTGTATTATACACCCTCTAGCAGCAGATAATAATGAATGTACAGATGTAACACATTAGGTAAGAACAAACGAGAGGTTTCTGTTGTGAGAAAGATATTTTGGCTGACCGGCTCTGGAGACAGTTGCAGGAGTAGCAGTGCGGAGGTGGCTAATCTCAAACACCAGCCTCATTGTGGGGTTCAGAGGAATCCTCTCATTACTGGCCAAAGTCAGCACCTATAGCGTTCCACACCAACGCACAAACATGCACAATGTTCAGTACACTTCCCAGCCGAAAAAAAAAAAACAAAGACATATACTTACATACAGCATCTAGATCATTTTAACTCGCTGGCTAAATACAGTCATTTACATGATTGTGTAAGCAGATTTTGCTGGCAATGTGATTCAAACGCAGCAGTTTAAATGCACTACACTGAACTGAAATGTGAAGACTAAGAGCTGTACCTTGTTATCGTCCATTACTGTGTTCAAAGACTCAATCCACATCGGATCAATATCGCCATCCAGCACAATCCACTTGGGCCCCGCATGGCTGATGTTGGCCAACTCACGCATGATATTAGAAAACAGGCCTGAAATGAAATCCTATTCTCAGTGTCATGCTGCAAAATAGTGGCCAACTGGAGAGAAGAGCAAGCGTTTAAAAGGACCGTATTTTACTTTTCTCTCTCTCTCTCTCTCTCTCTCTCTCTCTCTCTCTCTCTCTCTCTCTCTCTTTTTTTCATTTCATATGAAGTTAGCCACCCGGTACTGTCCTTTGCTCAAAAAAGCATGTCAGGGTGAAGAAGAATTTCTTGAAGAGAACTTTTTGAAATCCTCAAGGAAGCTGGAAGAAATACACTTCAGCTGCTCTTTTCTCATGTTGGGTCTCCTGAAAAGCTGCAGTGATATTTGCCTTATCCAGAAACAACACCGTGTCTAACTGTAATTGCAGTGACCGGTCGGCTCTACCTAATCAGTGACATAAGTACCCGTGTAGGGTCGGTGTTTCAATTTGAGCAATGTACATGCAAAATCCACAGGACACCTCTTTTCTAGGGTGTATTTTCTTACTCTTTTTCGGTTGATCTTTTTCTAGACTTGAAAAGAAAGACTGGTAAAGAAAGTCCCCTTAAAAGTAACTATGTCTTATTACTTTTTGACAGTGGTGGACAGTAAGGAAGTAAATGAAATTGGTTACTGTACTGTAAGTAGTTTGTTGTGTATCTGTACTGAAGTATTTCCATTCTGGGTGACTTAAACTCGTGTATCTTACTTTATACTCCACTACATTATGGCCAAATCTGTCCTTTCTTTTGGCTCATGTGTGCATTAAAACATAAAATGTCTACATGAAAGAAGCGTGAAGTGAGCCCACCAATCAGCATACAGTGTGCACTGTGTTTTGAGCTTGTTTCGACCTGTTGGACAGAGCTTGGTTCTAGCTCAGGAAACTGTTTATGTTTTGTGCTTGTGATTATTTGAATAGACATCAGTGTCAGACTAATTAATGGTCTTCTATTAAAGACTGGTGGCCTGAGAGTGACACTAGAGTCTCTTCACCTACAGTGAGTTGATTAAGAGCTTTGTTCCAGAAATGATAAAAGGACATTAGAGCCACAATAAATCATCCTCCTTTACTCTCCATACTTAAGTACATTTGAAGGTAAATACTTTAGGACTTGTACTCCAGTGGAGGTATACAGGAAGGAACTTCTACTTTTACTACAGGAATATTTTAATTTAGTTATCTCTACTTTAACTCAACTACATGGTTTGTGAACTTGGTCCACAACTGCTTCTTGATTACCCTTTCTTTAACCCTATACATACAATACATAATAAAACATTCAATTATAATAAAAGCTACATTTTTATACAAAAGACGAAATTTTCCCGAAAAGAACTTTTATATGTGACCTTTGTACACCCAGATCTATGCAATTACGTATACACGCTGGTGAATTTACTGCTATGTTAAAGCTGCTGACTTTTATTTAAATTTCAAAGGCATTTTTCTTATTTGTTTTGTTGTTTTTCCCCATTCTTTGTATTTGTTCATATTTTACAAAGAACTTATGTGACATGCAAATGTTGCGATTTTATGCATCCTAATGTCTATATTTTCCAATATAAATGTTTATCTGCCATTTAAAAGAAAAGATAAAATAAAAAGTAACTGCTTAGCCCCTAAGAAGTCCACCATTACGTTATCTATGACGCTCGAGCCAGGCAAAAAAAGGCAACTTGTTAATTAAGTCTCTAAAAGAATGCACACAAAAACAGCAAAGAAAAAGAGAAGATTAGGAGACAAAGCTGAAAAAGTGGTGTTGATGTCTGGCTTGTAGTGGGACAACAAGACACAGTGGATCTCTAACTTTCTGACCTATTTAAAAGAACAAAAACACAGTATAATTTCAGGTTCAAACAGGCAGAGAAATACAGAGCCGAGCCCTTACCATCCTTCCACTCTCGTGTGGCTGGATTAATGATGCCAAACAGCTCGTCGTTGGTGACAGCTTTGGGGTTGAGGTCAGCCCACACCGGCCTGCGCTTCATGTTCTGATAGGTCTTGTTGAGGGACTTCAGCACCTGAGACTTTCCTGTACCGGCATTGCCCACCACAAACACGGAGTGACGCACAGCCAGCAGCTCCTCCAGCTGCACTACCTGAGTAGGGAGAAATTAGGTGATGCAGCATTACCACAAACAGCTTCACTGAGCCTTGCTCCTAAACTTACAAATCCTTAACAAACTGGCAACCACAGATTATATATTTTGTGTGTTTGAATATATTACAACGTGATTACAGTGCATAATCTGTCTTTAAATATGTTTCATGTTCCAAACACCACAAACATCAACTGAATTCTGTGTCAGTGTATCAAGAATTAAAGCACAACTGTTCATGGAATAACAGAATAACAAATAGAGATGGGAATCTGTATGCACATCATAATTCGATTTCAATTCAGGGTGCCAATGATGCGTTTAGATAATAATTTTCAATGCATATTGATGCATTTCTATAATACATTTTCAGATCACATTATCAGTGAAAGCCTTTAACGGCAATTATGTTAAATAGCATAATACAACATTTTTAATTATGTTTTAAAGGGTCAAAATCAATTTGCATGCCCCCTACTGGAGAAACTTCAGACTGCCAAATGTGCTCATGTAACATAGGTCTGTCCACAAAAAAAAACACACCAAAAAAAATACATTTTACTTCTGGAATATGCCTGTGGGAATCCCTGAAGTGTTTTTTTACACACAGTGCATGATTTATTCAAGTGATTTATTTGGTACATTAATTCAAGAATCTTATATTATTATATCATAATCTAAAATTATGTTAGTTCTAACTTTAAAGCAGGTTTCAGGGTAAATGGCTGATCTGTATGTCTCTCTTGTTCAGTAAGACAGTAGAGTAAGATGCTAAGTAAAGTGCAGAAGACTGTTTGGAGCTCTGACAGTCAGCGTGGTTTGGAGTGAGATGTATAGGTAGTCGCTCAGCACTGGTGTCTGTGCTGTAGGGGAGGCTGCTCAATCAGAAGCAGCTCAACACTACATGATTAGGACGTTTCTGGAGCACAATGAGAATAAAAAACATTGAACAAGAGTATTCCCCCCCACCCGAGAGAACGAGAGCGCTGAAGACGAGAAGAGACGAGAGACAAAGAGAGAGTGACAGACAGAGCAAGACACAGACAGTGAAAGACAGATAGAGGCTACAGGCAGAGAAAGAGAGAGAGAGAGAGAGGGAGATGGAGAAAGTTGAGAGACATAAAGAGTGACAGAGAGCAAGAAATAAATAGACAGCAAAAGAGAGACTAGAGTGAGAGAGAGAGAGAAAGAATCAAATAGAGAACGAGAGAATAAAGAAACAGAGGGAAAGAGGAAAAGAGCCGAGAGACAAAAGTGAGTGACAGAGAGAGGAAGAAATAGAGGTACAGAGAGAGAGAAAGAAGAGAGAATGACAGTGCCAGAGAAAAAAAATAGAGAGAGACAAAAAGAGAGTGAGCAGAGATAAACAGAGTGAGAGATTATAGTAAGACAGAAAGAAAAATGAGAGGGAGAAAGATAAAGAGAGCGATAGAGAGAAAGAGAGGAAATGGAGAAAGCAGGAAGGAAAACAAGAAAAAATGAAAGAGTGAACAAAGAGAGAGGGAGGGAGAGAGAGAGAGACATGGAAAAAGAGTTGAGGGATGCTAAGAGAAAGTGACAGAGAGAGAAATGGATAGGGAAAGTGAGATAGAGACTAGACAGATAGAGAGAGAGATAGAAAGAGAGAGAGTAAGCAAGAGTAATAGACAGAGAGAGAGAGAGAAAGAGAGAGAGGGAGGGAGAGAAAAAGATGGCACGTTTAATCAATGGCATTGATGCTGCTCCCTGTCGGGCTGGTTTGCTGTCTCAGAGGGCTGTGCGATTGCGGCTCTGATGTGGTGTGATGTGTGTGTGTCAGGGACAGGGGCTCTAACGGTAGCTGAACGTTTAACCCCTGAGTTTCCCCCGATTCACCCCCCCGACCCCCCCTCCCCCACAGCACGTTCTCTTCTGGCCAATCAGAGGCCGATCCCGGCCTGAGGGCTCAGTCTGTCTCACAGGACAGATGCCACTGACCTGATGGGCCGGAGTCAGAAGCCTGAGCGCCTGCGCTCGCACTGTGGCAGGGGTTAAACACCTCGGCGAGTGCTCGGCCGCCACTGATGGAGTGCTGTTATGCTGTTTGGGTGGCTCTTTGACCTACGTGAGATTGCACTTATTTCCCCTGGCTCTGGAGAGAGAGCGGGCCGAGTCGATATCCGAGGCTGGTCCTAATGCTGGAAATTAGAGCTCAGCCTGGGGCACCTGAGGCACTATTACACTGTAATTCCTGCTTCTCCTTATATTTGTCCAATATATCCACTTCCAGACTGCTATGACACTAATGTCTATTTGCCTCAAACACAACAGCAGCTTTATGGCTCTGAAAAGGAAGGCAATGTTCGAGAAGAAGCACGGAACAGACAGGGAAAAAAAACAGAAAGGAGTGTGATTGTAACATCAATCAAGGCCGTCGGCTATCTTTCCGCTGGTGACACTGTGACATTTTGAGCCCTTCTGAACCGCCCACCAGGGAGAGCTGCTCTGTAGCACCTGTCAATCGTGTGAGCTGGTGTGAAATATAGCAGACAGGACTGCTACAAGAGGTTGGGCTACATTTAGATGCATATTACACTGCATTACCAAACCTGCTTATTTGCATTAATTACATTTACATATCGTCACTGTCCAAAGAAAAACAAGTATCTACAAAATAGCAACTTTACAGGAGAGGCCAAATTTAATTCTAATGTAAGTCAATGGAACCAGACTTTTTTGGGCCATTTCCGTTTGTCCATTCATCATGAAATTCACACACAGAGTAAACAGTAGCTCATGTGATCAAATGATATATAAAATCGTCAGAAATGGAGATACATGTTTTTCATTGGACAGCGACGATATATTCATTGGCCACTGTTAAGGCAACTGCAAACCGGGTCATACAGTCATGAAAACTTCTAAGGTAATGAAGATAAAACCCAAGTGGTGATGCATGCTAGCCCTTGGTGCCTCCATGCACTGTTAGTTTTGGGTTACTCTTCATTATAAAGGCATTTAAAATTAAACCAAGACTTTTAACAGGAAGCTAACACTGTCTAATAAAGCATAACAATAGAATCCATGTGCCTTGCAGCCTGTTTAATGTTTTATACCAGAGTCAAGAGGTTAGTTTGATAGACATCTTCTTTCGGCACCCCTCATCAACAATCATCATAGACAGAGTCCATTCTAAAAACTCTGACCATCATTTATGGTCCATCTCCTAAAAGGACTCTGCTGGCTCATTAGGCTTCATACTGGTGTGCAGTCCTTAGACATCGGTTTAATTCATAGATAGTCACATAGTAGAACTTTACATAGGAACAAACAAGATGCTCACTTCCAGTCTGCTTTTGTAGAATCACGTATTATGTAAAAACAGAATATTCAGAATATTCTTTTTAATTCAGATCTCAGTTTGGCTAATAAAAATAAAATACTTTCAAAAACCTTTCAGCTAATACTGTGGTAGAAGCAGTCTTGACCCCTCCTTAAAATCTATGACTCATGTATAGAAGCCTATTTCCACCACTAGAAAATAAGGCCATGTATGTCAGAATTATGAGAAGGTTTCTCATAATGCTAAATTACTACTCATATTAGACTTGTGTGTCATACTTTAGACTTAGTGACTAGTAACTTGTAACTAGCAATTACTTAGTGTCTCATTATAGTGACATAGCTCTCATAATTCTGACTTAGCATCTCGTAATTATGATGTTATGAGTCATAATGAGAATATCTTTTCATAATTGATATATATATATATATATATATATATATATATATATATATATATATATATATATATATATATATAACTATTATATCTCACAATAATGAGACACAAAGTAACAATTATAAAATAAGTAGTAATAATGAGATACTAACTTTTTATACCACGTTGAGGGGCAGTCGTCGGCTGGAGGTTATGGAACCGGTCTTGTGACTGGAAGGTTTGATCCCCTGAACCGACAGGACAGGACTGAAGTGCCCTTAAGCAAGGCACCTAACCCCCGTCTGCTTACCGGGCACCGTGGATAGGGCAAGTGTGCTTACTGTGCATGTTCACAAGAGTGTGTGTGTGTGTGTGTGTGTGCACGCGCATCACTGCACGGTTGGGGTTACATGGGAAGGACAAATTCCTCTGTGCACAAGCGCAAATGGTTCTATATACAGTATAAGCTCACTGGACAAGTACTGATAGTAACTTCAGGCTCCTGCAGATGGCGCTGCACAAGGATGATAAGGCTATAAATACCTGCAGGGTGTGTGAGGGGATTTATAGACTGAGAAGAGGTGGTACAGTGCAGTGAATATCTTGTTCGATGAGTGGAAAATTGGTCCAAAGCAGATGTTAATGACTGGCTAAAAGGAGTGATTGCATTTGGGCGTGCTAAAGGCCATAGTGTGAAGGAAGTAGCTGAATTTGAAGGTGCATGGAACTGTAAAATTCTCTCCATATTATGAGGTATTATTATAAAAGATTATGAGAAATTTTCATTATTCTAAATCATAAATACTGAAACATAAATATTGAAAACATTCTCGTTGTTATGACTTACTAAATGGCTGTACTGCTTTTCTAAAAGGTGAAAAGAGGTCTGCATACATGTGGCATAATTATCATTAAAAATGTCGAATTTCAACATTTCAAGTCAAAATGTTTTGTTTTTACGCACGTGGTTTGAAGTAATCACGTTATTTTGTAAGCTGTGTTTGTACAGTGTATGCTATGTGATGGTTAATTATGAAGCTTAATTAGCCCTATAGCTGATGCACAACTTGTCTTGGTCATCTTCCAGCCTCAGATTCCATATTTCACTGCCACCCGCTACCAAAATTTCAACAAGCTGTTTCAGTGTACTCTTAGTATGAGATTACATATTTCTCCAGGGGTTTGCTAGAGTAGCATGTGAGTGCCCAATGTGTATTAGTCTGTCTCAATGATCACATAGAGTACATACCTAGAGTAAAAGCGGCATGTAGTACAGCGCTCCACATCATCTTCCAGCAGTCATACTGAAGCCTTATTGAATATGCTGTTTGTTCCAGAGCAGCTCAACAGCTGAAGGGCGACATGAGATTCGCAGCAGAGCTTACCTTCAGTACAAAGTTGTCCTCGGCCTGTAGCTTCAGGTCCAGCACAGACTGTTTGACAAACTTCTCAAAGTCTAGGTCTCTCTTACGGGGGACGTCTAGAGCTGGGAACAGGTCCCCGATCAGGCCCATGAAGACAGGCATGTCATCCGTTACGATCTTTGGCACGTTAAAATCCCGGAGCGCCCTCATCAGCACCTGATCCTCCGGCCGCTCTGGGTCACCTCTCTTCAGAGAGCCAGCCACAACCAGCACTGACTTTATAGCCCGCAGACCCCAGTCATAGTGGTCCTGAGATATGAGAGTGTGTCAGAAGAAAACATTGTGAACTGTGCGATGAAACTACGCAGTAACACAGGCAAGGTGGCTATTACTCTGGCGTTCCTTACTAAAGAACGTAGTTTTAAATAGAACCATTAACGCTCAAAGAACCCTTTGCATGTTTAAAGGGTTTTTTGAATTCTGAAAGGATTCTTCAGATTAATGGAAAATGTGCTGAAGAAAAAGGGTTCTACATAGCACCGAACAGGGTTATTCTCCTTTTACAAGCTTGACATCACAACAATTGATGAACCCTTTTTGGTGCTATATAGAACACTTTTCAATAATATTCTACATAGAAAAATCTACAGCACATTTTCCATAAATCTGAAAAACCTTGTAAGCATACAAAGCGTTCTTTGAAGTGTTCACAGCTCTCTATAGAACCATTTCCTTCACTAAGGAAAAGTTGAAGAGCCATCTTTTTTGAGAGTGTATAACATGTTTAATAATATTTGGTGTGTTGCACATTTAATTATTAATACATACCACATTTATGTTTGTAATAGGAGAGGAGGTATCTTGAAATGATTTAAATTTGGGGAAAAATTTCTTGTAAGAATTTGCCAAGAGTCCCAATTTTTGAGACAAACCCAAAAAGGTTCATATGCAAACCTGTCAATAATAAGTTGTTACTCTGTAACTACATTGTAATAAAAATGTAATTACATTACAATTAAATTACGTCTCAAAACTTCTAAAGAATTCTAAGGCTAGACCTCTAAGGTAACACAAGTATGTAATAAAAGTTTGGACCTGCCGGCAGGCCCTTGCAGGTTAGGAGGGCTATAAAACAGTTATATTTTAATAATTACCCTTTTCAGTTCTGAAAATTTCTGTTTGGAGCCCAAGCACAATAAGTGCAATACTCTAAACTATTGCCCAACAGCTATTGATTGTACAATATGCAAGTGGAGATGTTTCTGCTTGGAAAATATCTGTGTGTTTCCTAATAGTGCAGTTAAAAGCAGTAGGCTATAACTTCCATTACAGCCAAATGGTCTTGTTGCAACTGTCAAAACTAGCCTTTATAGAAAATGGAAAGAGGCACAATGGACCATTAGATGAAACACTGCACTCTAAAGGGTAATATTTCAGCAATTAGAACTGCTTGGAAGGCTCTCGCTCTATTAAAACTATCTCTATTAAAAATGTGGGATGATGGAGATGGTTGCAATGTTTATCCACGATTGCCTTATTGTCTATAAGTTTGTGATAGCGGAACACTGTGGATGGCTAAATGTGCTTCACCTGTTTGGACAGAAGCTCCTTGCAGAGCTGGTAGAGAGTGATGAATTTCCTGGCCAGCAGTCTGGCCTCGATAAAGCCCTCTGCTACCAGCATGATCTCACAGATCAGCTCAAAGTCTGGCACTACCATGGCACAGGGCCTGCAGAAGAGTGAAATGAGAAAAGCTGCTTGAGAAGATGGCTGAGTAAAACGCACAAAACATTACAGTGACAGCAGTGGTTCCTGCGTCCTGGAGTAAGCCTCCCCTGGACCTTTTAGGCATTCACTACTGAGTATATTAGTGATTGAGGAAAGTGCTGATTAATTGGGACCATTAATTAACATATTGTACTATATAACAGGAAATGTATATGAATCATTCCTCCAAATTAGGTC
The DNA here is from genome assembly GCA_034552555.1 of Semaprochilodus insignis. Taxonomy (NCBI): domain Eukaryota; kingdom Metazoa; phylum Chordata; class Actinopteri; order Characiformes; family Prochilodontidae; genus Semaprochilodus; species Semaprochilodus insignis. The sequence continues at coordinate 6,169,872 of CM067491.1, forward strand.
AAACTGCTGTCCCACAGTAAAAAATAAATAATAACTAACTAAAATAATAAAAACTATTAAGTATTCAAGTCTTAAATATTTACAAGCATTATGTCATGGTCTACTAAAATCCAAAGCGTTATTTGAGATAATAATAAGCTACTCATATACAAAATATATATACACATGATTTAAATGGCATGTGCTATTGGGAAGTGGCTGAAATCTGAAATCTCTAAATCTCTAAATTTATACTTATAATTTAAAATAATACTAAAATTATTTTTGTTTTTTTAAAAAGTCTTTCAGTTCTTTTAAAGTGAAAGTTGAAAGAACCTCTAAGTGATTAAAAATAAACTTTACCTGGGGAAAATAAATGTCCCATGTTTTAATGTCACTACCAAAATACAATCAGTTTAAGTCCACAGGTGGAGCCTTATTTTAGCCACATGCCTGCATTTTAGATCACTGGCTAAATGGTGAGCAGTGAGCAGTTAGATAAGCTACGTAGTTTTCAATTAAATCTTTCCCAAAAGTCTGAAAATGAGTGTGGAATCTGCAATTAAGCAAACATTGTTATGTTTTAATGGTAAATAATATGTTTTTATAGTCGTGTACTGGCTAGTGATTTTGAGTGCTGCTCAAAATGAGCTAAAATTGTCCATAAACAAAACATCTGGTAAATGTTCGCTAGTGTTATGATTGTTTTGTCATTGACAGACAGGAATCTTCAATCACTTATTTGAATAAGAACAACAATGGTATAAGGTTATTCGCAGCAAAAGGATTTTAATTTAACATCAAAAAAGTCCCAAAGTGGTTTTAATTCTAAGTTTAAATCAGTCAGTAGAATATAAAGGGATGTGTCTATTATATTGCGTACAGAGAAACCAGTAAAATAATGTAAGCCTATATTTCTAATGTCTCACACACATTCAGAGTCTTTCTTTATGCCCTGTTTGACTTGCTGAAATCTCACAGCATGTGCACGTCCAGGCACAGTAAAAGGAATCAGCATGTGGAAAAACTATGCTTTTCCGTCACTGCATACAAGAAGGAAGATGCCGCCTATCATTGGTAGATGCCCTGTGGCAGCTTCTGAGGAAGCTCTTATAATCATCATTTAGTTTAATCCAGGTAATGGTAAAAGTTGACAGACGATTAAAGTGTGTAGTAACCTCGTCGGTCAAAAAATTAGTCAGCCGTGGCTGAAATGTACCTAGTAGTGTCCAGTATCTCCATGAGCATGAATAACAGCGGTGATTAAATTTGGCATGGAATGGACAAGTTCCTGGACGTACAATGTTCAGTCAATCTTGTATCAAAGAATTGCACAGTTGGGCCAGATTTGGTAGATGCCTTCCCTGGCACAATTCTGAGGAGAATTTCCTGTAGACTGGGATTTTAACCACTGCTGGTAGACCCGTATGATTGTATGCTTTACAAATTCATATACAAATTCAGCTACTTCCTTCACACTATGGTCTTTGGCACGCCCAAATGCAATCACTCCTTTTAGCCAATCATTATCATCTGCTTTGCCACCCATGGATGCCATCAACATGGTTACAGCGTGATAAGAGATTGCTAGAGTGTAAAAGCAGGGAGAGCTCAGAGAACTTGGACTGCACAGTGATCCAGAAGACTGCAGAAAATACTGATTCTGACTGAGTGTCATGAGAACTGCAACAACTTGGAATGCTATCATAAGCCAGAGTAGGGACATAGGAAACTACATCCAGAACAAAATGTGGGTCAGATGGCAGAACATTTGAGCATCTACAGGCAGCTGAGAACAGGTCAGGAGTGACAATGTCGAGTTCCAGAGGAGGAGAGTTGTATTGTGGGCAGTACTAGCATCAAACAACTCCTGCAGGAACTTTGGCATGTGAAATGAAAGAGATGGAGCTTCGTGAGTAGAAACTCATTTCATAACTCCATAAATAGCTAATTGTGTTGACTTTAAAATGTCAAATTATGCATGATCATCTTAATCATGCATATCTTACTAATGATTAATTACTAATTCTTACAACTAATCATGGCTGATGCACGTGAGGGCACATTTTAATCAGGGATTGCGCAGAAAACAAACAAATAGAGCCAAGACCAAGACAAGCCTCACTTCTCGCTCAAAGCCCAGACAACCAAAGTGAAGCGCTTCAATTCTGGATATACAGTGTTATGAAAAGAATGAGCTCATCGGTAAAGACCGTTATGCTTGGCACAGTTGAAGCGAAAAAGGAAGAGGACGAGCAGCATCAGGATGGAATGATACCATCAGAGGAATCATGAACAAGCCACTCAGAAGCCCCAGAAGACAGGATATTCCTTGAGAAACACTATCAATATGGCTGCCAGAAGTCGGAGCCTAATAATCATCAGGGGTGGAAATGGGCCGGAACGTAACGATACCCTGTACCAGGAAAACAAGTCGGGAGAAGGAAGGGGTTGTTTAGTATTTTGGTTGCAATAGTGGCTGTTCTGAGAAGCATTTGACTCGTTGTTAGTCTCTGCTGTGTTGAAAAGCTCATTTGGATTCCTGCATGTCCCTGCATAGATTCAATAGACGTGCCATTAGATTTTGTGAGAGACGTTTTACATGCGGTGCAGTCTCATTTTTGGATAACGTCTATACATCTATACATCTTTGTTTATGAACCAATTCAGTGATGTTTCGAAACACTCAAAGAGCCCTGATTTTGTTTCCCCTTTCCTGACTGTTCTTTTCCTGCTCTCCACAGAAATGGTATCAATAAAACGGCATTAATTAAAGGGCTGCAATTAAACTGTTTTGTGTGGGCGAATTCCGAGTGTTTAATCAAAGTGTTAATGATTGTAAGGGCTGTAATGAAGAGGCCTGGGCTGGATAGAGACCTTGCTTTATTTGCAGCAATCAGTCAAAACCACTGTTATTGGCAATATGCAGAATGTGAGTGTTTTTGTTCCTTCATCTTTAGCAACAAAGACCCTGATTCGAGGCTGCAATGCTAGGCTTTTGGGAAACAACATTTAAGCTGTCAAGCTCTCGAAATATCTTAGTATTTTAATCCAGGAAGTGCACCATTAAAGCATTTATTGGTTGATTATAAACATCTGAAAACTACCCACCAGGGTTTCCCCAGTACAACCAGTAAAAACCAGTAATAATAATTGACTGTAATTGAGTGAACATTACAACCCTGCACACTTCCAACACAAACACTTCAGCTCAGGAAGGGCTTGTTAATGAGCTGATGTCTTAGATCAGAAAAACAACTCCAGAACCCGGACTATGTACATGGGTGGAGGAATAAACCTAGTGTGTGCAGATAGTCTAGTCATGAAGTGCCAGTATCAGTCTTTACTTAGCACACTTTCCTTATAACAGGCATCTGAACAAAGGCCTTCTCCCCAATACCTTCAGACGCACCCTGCACTTACCGAAAAAGTGCTTTTAGATTCTCTGGTAGCTCCGTCCTGCCAGCGTAGCCCGGATTCATAGTAATGAATATTCCCACCGAAGGGAACAGGTTCACCTCTTCGCCCATGAAGTTAAAGCGCTTCTTCTTGTCTCGAATGGCATCCTGGATACTTTTCACCTGACAATAGAACAGACACTCAACGCACTCAAACTGTATTATCATGTAAATGCTCTGCTACACTTCTATGCCGGAATACATTTCAATAAAACAAGGAGATGACCTCCATCGCACAATCAACCGCTACATTCTTTTTCTCCCTCCAACACTCTCATCACAGTTGGCTGCAGTAAAAACCGAGCCGGGCGCGAGGCTTGGAATGCTTTTCATTAAGGAAAATCAGAGTGTTTAGGTTTAATTAGCCATTGGTCAGGGTGTAACTGAGACGGAGGTGTGACAAACAGGGGACAGCCGCCAGCCCGTAGCCATCTGCGCTACCTCTTCATCTGCACCGCCTCGAGACCGCGCACGGGCACCCGTTTGATCTCAGGCAGTTGTGGCAAATTCGGCTATAGGAATATTCAGCGTAGAGGCCGACAGACGCGGCCTGGAAATCTGAAAATAACATCTCATAATATATTCCACCTGAGCGGCAGTGTACTGGAAGCAGCTTGGTGTTTGCTGAAAGCAAAATTATGCAGCCCTCGCAGCACTGCAGACGTGTTTCAGCTCTTCAAGTGGCAGATAAACAGCGATATTATGGCATTACGGATGTGCCACGTATGGCAGGCCACTGATTTAAGCAGATAGGAGGGTTATGTTTCTTATGTCCAAATCTCAGAGTCATGAATTTTTCATAGTATCCTATAGGCAAACGACTCAGCAGAACCTAAACTGTGCTGGAAGGCTTGCAGGAAGCAGCAGTAGATCAGTGTAGAACAGGGAAATAAGAAGGAAACTTCAGATGAATTTGTTTTCTTTAACCTGAATTCGGAGAAACCGGAGAAGTACTGGTGCGACCAACCTCATGACTATTAGCATTTAAGAGGAAAACAAAGCGCTCCATATTTAGGAGCCCATTTAGCAATAGTGCACTGCCTCCCGTGGTAATTGGCAGTGGCGGGCTAATTTGTCTCAATATTGATACGTCTGCAGTTCCTTCTGTTTGCCTTTGACTATGCGAATGGGAAATTGATTCTAGCTCCCTTTTGCAAGGAAAAACTTTCACCGGTCCGCCCATCGCCTCTGCCGGAGGGCCCCAGAGACGCCTGCCAGACGCCCGCCACTTTGTGTCTCGGGTGCACAGGAAGTGACGTCTGATGAGCATGCCGGCACAGGCGCTACTGATGCTCTTACTCTTGGTGAATTGTACTTTGCTGGTTTTTCAAGTGTGGCATGAAAAAAAAGGGGAACACTGATTCATTATTCATCACAACACAGAGACACCCATTCAATTCTCTGACATTTCCAGGGTTCGGGAAGAGAGAGCGGTGGCGGCGCCAGTTAAAGAGAGGCCTCTTCGCTTTCATACGCAGCTATCTCTGAGTCACCAGCTCCAGGGATGCACCATTAAACCTGTTCAGCTGTACGCCAGCACAATGCCTCGGATAAATGCGCCGCCATACACCAAGCGTGCTCATTATCGTGCTCATCATTGTCAGCTCAACCATCATCACGGGTAAGTTATGCACGCTCATCACTGTCAACTTGACCATCGTCTTGGGTAAATTATGTATTTAGGCTCCTTATGATTCACATAACGAAGTAATTAAGACTGTTGTTGTGTTATTCCAACAGAGCACGCCACATAAAGCAATGACAGTGTAAGACAAATGCACAGATTAGCCTGCTAAGAGTGAACGTATAGCATAACGTTTTTTGTAGCTGTCAAGCGCGAAAAGTTAGAATTTAGTAGGAGTGACAAACTTGAGAATCATATACCCTCAAGAGCTAAGGTACAATTCAATATTGAGATATACAGCATTTCATTCCTTCTGACTGCAAATTAGGCATCCAAAAGGAAACTTTCTCTCATTGTGTCTCAGTTTTATCATTTATTGCATTTACATTTACAGTATTTGGCAGACGCTCTTATCTAGAGCAATTTACAGTTTGATCGTTTCTTACACAGGTAGGTGAAGGTATCATTAAGAGTCTTGCCCAAGGCAAGGCTCATACTGGTATAGTGTAGGATGCTTGTCTACGCATGAGATCGAACCCCTGTCTACAAAATGGGAGATGAAGGTGTTCCCCACATCGCCCACATTACCAACCATACAAACTTTCTTCATCAGAAACCAATGAGATATGCATTCTAAATCACTTTTCATCTTCAAGCATCCAAAAGAGTCATGAACAGAATTCTGGTTACTAGCAGGGAAACAACACTGACTTTAGAGAGAAAATGATTGGCAGGTTTTTGAGTTGGACGAGTCATGGTGGCTGCCACTTCAGATGATCTAATAAGCTAACAAGTGTGCGGATGTGGTCTTGCTGTCATCTACACAGGATAGTTTCTCTATATTCATGTGCCAAGAGGTTAATTGTCAAAAAATATATTTTAAGTTTCTGGATTTGTCTAGAATCAGCTATGCTAGCTAGCCTAGTTAGCGATAGTCTTCTCAACCGCATCCTTAACAGTGTGACCTCGGCAAAGCGCTCATGTTTCAGAGCAGCAGAGTATAACTATAGATGTACTTGTGAATAAGAGAACAAGTATCAAATTTTACTGAATTGTTAACCTGGATGTTTTCTCTGTCTTCCTGTAAACACAATGTAATGACCACCCAAAAGTCCTGGAACCTCAAATAGTTAACAAGTACTTGAGTACCCATGCAGATCCAGAGCAGGTTACTGAAGCATTAGAAATTTAAACCAATGACAAAATATTAACAATGTGACAATACAACCATAGTACCTTTGCACCTTTTATGCATTAATGCTTCACCTTATACACTCATCACCAAAAGAACAGTTGTAACCAGAAGGAAGTTGGGTTTGCAATGCTATTGGGAAGGAGAATAAATGTTACCAGGAACAATAAATGATGATACATTTAGACTGATATGGGCAATGTGTATTGAGCTACACGTACAGAAGTAGTGTCTCTCAGTATGGCATCAGGCCACCATGTTTGCTAACACAACATGCCAGACGTCTCGGCATGGAGTTGTAGAGGTTCCTAATGGTGTCCTGCGATAACAGGCCTTCTGGACATGTGACGCGTGACAAGATACCCTTCATCTTGGCACTAACCACGGTGCCTCCACACATGGATTAGTTGGTTGTCTCCACCACGACAAAGGCGGAACTCTTCACTGAAGATGACCCGCTGCCATTCTGAGTCACTCCACGACAGTCTGGCATGACACCATTTGGCAACGTTGTAACATGTCTGAATGCAGCCCTGCGTTGTACGGCCATATGCCAATGGTGCTGCAGTAACAAGGTGACTGATGGAGGGCATCACTGCTCGCTGAAAGTCTGCACTGCTCGCTGAATGTCAGTCAGGTACAGCGACGAGGCTCATCCTTTCTCATGACACATGCACAGCCGAGTGCGAAACTTGAATCATCTGAATGTCTGATAATGTTAAACCTACCCACAAAGTTTCATTCCTGTCGGTGGATTCCTTCTGGGGGCAACTACTCGTGCAACTATTTTGTTTGCTGATTAGTGTATATTGCTACACTGAACCAGCCACAGAATTTAGCACCCTGATTCTTTGCTGTGGTACTAGTGACTTGTACTGTGGTTTTGTTGGGCGTCTGTATCCAACTGAGCGTGAAACGAACCGCAGGAATCAGAGATGAATGTGGGACTGTGGCCATGACGCTAATGTGAGGTGCGAATCCTGTGACAGCTGGCTTACCTGCACGGCGACCACAGACAGCACTTCCACAGAGATCCGGTTAAACTCGTCGAAGCAGCCCCAGGCACCCGTTTGGGCCAGGCCTTTGTAGATGTTGCCACAGGACTGCGGGGGAGACGGAGGGAGAGAGGACATGAGAGTGAGACAGCGGGGAACGGCTATGTGCTTGTTAGCGTCTAAACCACATCATTTCAGGACAGATGACAGTGAGTGACAAGTGGCGCCATGACAACTGAATTATACAGTCCCGCGTTTCTTTTTTAGGATCTGACTCACTGGACTCACTGGAGTCACAGGAATTCTGCATAATTCTCACTCCTGCGATAGCCAATAAACCGCGGCTTTCGCTGTTTTCTGAAAGAAGGATTAACAAATTCAATCCATATTCAATATTCCGAGCCCAGCATTCTCTGACTGCTCCTCAGCAAACTGTACAGGCTACCTTAGATATAGTGGACACAGAAATGTCCAATAGCAGAGGAGGTAGAGCGCTTTCTGACATGGATAAGAGGTGACCAGAAGATTAATTGCAGGTGTCTGTGATGCTAAAGCTAGTGTAGCTTATTCTGCTCCCTCACTTTGCTCTTGCTAGCCTCTCTCCTTTCTCTCTACCTCTCTCTCTCTCTCTCTCTCTCTCTGTCTCGCTCTTTCGGACAGCATACTGCAGTGTACAGCCAGGGCCAGTAATGATGCGGCAGCCTCGGCAGGCAGGTACAAGCTGGATGAGGAGATTAGTGCCGCGTCTCTATTGACCGCCATATTATATGAGTTTTTTTCCTCCTGTTACCACCAGACAAATACAGGGGCGGGCTGGAGATGAGGCCGGAATACTGAGGAGATAGTTGACACGGCTTAGGAGGTAAATAAGCCTAGCCATCAGAGCCTTACTAATCTGCTAGCCTCCATGTTGGGAGAGGGTAGCTTTGCTTAGCCTAATACACAGCTCCTAAGATGATGGACAGACTCAGGCAGGGGAAAGAGAGATGAATAAAAAGAGAGGGAGAAGAGAGAGAGAGACAGAGAGAGAGAGAGGGAGAAGGAGCGAAAGAGAGAGATCATTTTCTGGAAAGCGTGAACTCTTCACATGTATATCTCACGGCAATCCTAATTATCCTCGCTCCTTAATTAAAACAAAACATCAAGAGATTAGTCGTACTTTGAGGTGAACGCAGATCTTTCAAACAAAGATGAAAAAATAAAAAACTGACGACTCAAAAAGGCCTATGAATATCGACCCACGCAAGCTGGATTCATCAACGATTGAGGCTCCTCACCTTATAGTCCATCTGCTCGGAGCAGTTGAACACATAGACCATGATGCCAAGCGCTCGGCCCAGGTCCTTGGTGGTCTCTGTTTTCCCAGTGCCGGCAGGACCAGCTGGGGCTCCACTCATGGTGAGGTGCAGCGACTGGGTCAGTGTGATGTAGCATCTGAGTTGGAATGGACAAACAGCAACAGAATCCCATTTAGAGGCACTTCACATTCAGAACAGAGTTTCTGATTCATAACACCTCCAGCCAGGGACCTTCTGACCCTCCTGAAGACTGAAGGGATTTTAGCTGATTTACACAGAGCACTGTTATGGTTAATGGTAATCTGCAACTATTAAATATCAGGAGTGTCAAACTTAATTCCATCCAGGCTACAGCTCTGCAGAGTTTAGCACTCTGACTCCTTAAACACATCTGACCCATCAGCTAATCAGCAATCCTTAATGAACTTGAGAAATTAGAGTAGAAGAGGAAGAAGAGCTGAAGGCTGAAAGGAATCCAGTCTTAACATTTACGCATAGTGTTACTCTGTCCATCATCTTGAACAATACAGACAGTACTGTACAAAACTCAAAACATTCTTTTTAGACAACCTTGCTGTCGGATTTCCAAAGAAATCTGTAGGTTATTTTTTCTACAAGTTCATTTTCTGCTTCTCATGATCCAAATAAGACACTGAGTGAGTTTAGGTCTGGGCTTTGTCCAGGTTCAGTGCTTTAGTGCATATTTTCTTTTTTATCCATTTCATTTTCTCAGTATCAGCGTCTTAACAGCTACACGTTATTCCAGGCCCGCAGTGTTGAGCTGTCTTTGCACAGTGGAAGGATGGAAAGAAACACTCTATCAGGAATCAGGAGCTTGATTTTGAGGCATTGTTTATCTGATGGTGACAGTGTCGCTGGTCTACCAGGTACTGCACTGTTGTTAGGAGCCTCATCTTCTTTAGATTGTTTGTTTTGAACTCTTGTTTTGGAAAACTGTTTTTTCTTCACTGTTTTTTTTTCCTTTATCTTTCCTCTTCCTCATGCAAGTGGAGTATCTTACATCTAATACCCTCAGATCCATCTCATTCGGCCATTATAGATTCTCATAAGAACGAAATTAGCAAGGCAGCTAGAATGTCTTTATGTAGTTTAGCTTGATATAACGTCAGGGGCTCCTTTGGGAGCAGCTTCTGCTGGGAGGACGCAGCTGAAACTCGCTAGTTTTGACACTGGAGGAAGGAGGAGTTAAAATGGCTGAAGGTGCACAAAAGAGTGGACTAATTAAACACTGACAGACGTGATATTACACTTCATGTTGGAGCCTATTGTGTAAAATTCCTGTTTCTGTATGTGAAAATGTACAGTAGGTTTCCTCTATTTCTGACACTGACAAATAAATAAGTCGTACTCAATGGTCGTAAAACTCAAAGGGTGGTCCCTGACACTTTAAGAAAAAGTCTCATTAACAGTTACTAATTTATACTGTATTTAAATACACATTCGTGAACGCAATGCTGTCTGTCTATCCGAGTTTGAGCAAAGCCTTGCTACTGGAATACTAATTTTAATGACCTGTGATTCACTCAAACCTGAGGAGAGCGTTTTTGCTCCTGACAGTCTACGGAAAGAAAATATTTTGGCAATGCTTAACTGATCTCATAACCTGGGCCTGATTCCAAGTGCTAGCTTAGAGAAACAGGAGTTCCCAAAAATGCCATTTTTGCAAGATCTCTTAACTGTAAGTAAAGATCTGCTTACAAAGAGCCTCTTTCTGTTACATACAGAGTCAAATGCCTTTAATGCTTTTAATTACCAGAAGCATAATTCGGCAGTTTATGCTTATGGGAGGATTCAGCTGTTTTTTTTCCTTAATGCATATTATAGAACTTCTGAGGCCCGACGCATAATGGAGCCATCTGCACTGGTAGCATTCTTCAGCACATTCATCTGAACGTGGATGAAAGCCAAAGCTCTGACATGGTCAACAGAGCATTGCCGGAGCTACGAAAAGCCCGCCATATGCTCGGCAAGACGCAGTGCCATTGATTTCTCCATCAAAGACGGCTGTCTCCGCTTTGTTGTTGTTTCAAAGACAACCAGAGACCGTTTGGGGCACTTTCGTATAAACAGCTTGCCAAGGAGCTTCGGCAACCTGCTGTTTACTTTGAGCAGGAGAGTGTTTAATAGGACGCTCACTTTCTTTAACCATTACCGGGCTGGCCACCCCTTGAAGAGACATCCTCTATAAGAAGTCCTTACCCACTGATATCACAGAGGAAGACTGGGTTAAAGTGCATGTAACACAACACACTACCACTAAGTCAAGAATATGGAAAGGACTTAAATGAAAAAAAAAAATGGACTCTCTTTATTATAACTCCTAAAACAAAGTAAACAGACTGCTCATCATCAACCATGTTGGAGAAGGTGCGAGAGTACGGAAGTCTGTCATATCTTTTGGGAATATACTAGTGTGTACTCTTTTTGGGAAAATGTATATGATGTGGTTTAAGACGTTTTGGGCCATTAGGTTCCCAAAGAAAGCAGAGTTATGCAGGTTATTTAATATATTATGTTATTTAATATTTTTAAGATATTTAACCGGGATACTACTGATAGCAAGCAGGAACAAAATGGGAATAAAAATTCTAATTTGCATAATAGAAAAATGACTTTCCACCTTCAAATGAGTGAAAACATATTTGTTATTAGTTGGGGAAAAATGGATGACGTAAGATTCCTTGTCATACATAATGGACAGATGAACAACACCTTTAAATACACTGCTTTAATAATAGATCTTAGCAACTATGTTATCAATTGTGCTTTATTTATTATTGAATGTATTTTATTTTATTGTATTTTAAATGTTGATCTCTTTTTAGCATCCCCTTGTTGTGTATACCTACATACATTCTGAAAAAATAAGCTAAAACAACACACAGTTTTAAAGCGATGAAAAAGTTAATGTAAATGTTCTTTATTTTTAACTGCCTCTGAACATCTCAGGCTGGAGCGGCTCAGTCTCCACTGGGCTTCCTCACCTGTCCGTGAGCGGTGTAATGACGAGGCGTGGCGTGTTGCCCAGGTACTCGTAGGAGTAGAGGAACTGAGCGTCGCAGATGTTGGCGAAACAGTGCCTCTCGCTCTCGCCCCAGCGGTGCCGCAGCTGAGACAGCCACACGAAGGCCTGAGAGTTCTCTACCTGAGGGTGAGAAAACAGCACAGACTCAGCTACAACGCGCTTCGCACAACGAGGGAGATGATTACCGAGGATTAGCATGAGAGAATGTAACACCTGAGCAGTGCAAAGGAAATTATCCAGTGCCTAAGCCACTCTCTTCACTTCACTTTCATTAGGATTTCTGTTTGACTTAACAGCCATTCAAGTGAATCCAGATTATGAGAAATCATGGGGGAACAACACACGGGAACTATTTTGCTAAGAAGGCAAATAATACTGCATACGTATTCCTTAATGAAAAAGTCCCCTAAAGTCCCTTAGCGAAAAAGCTAATGCGGTGCTGACTTTCCTTTAGTTAATGAATATCACTCTCTGTGTGCTGACTGGGACTGAATGCAGAATGACACTGCAGACACTACACTAGTAGGCAGATGGCATTAAAGGGGCATGTCCTTTATCTGAAGGCTACCTACATTGGGACTTCCATGTTCCATTTATAACACTGTTATGAAGGATAATTTATTTGAATATATGTATTAATATACGTAATTAAGCTACAGGGTAAAGCTTTACTGCTGGGTGCTCTGCATAAGACTACACGACACCTACATAACCTTGGAATGACAACTGATATAGTCCTACATAAATATGTATAAATGCTTGTTTCTGTCATAAAAGTCAATTTAGCTAACTTCAGATTTGGTAAACGCTCCCTTTACAGCGTATTACAGCTACTGGAATAAGTATTTACCAATATTTATGTAGGGTTATATAAATGTTTCATGGCAATATTATGTAGGTGTCATATATCCTTACGAACAATACCCTACAGTAAAGTGTCACCAACTAAGTGATGGTTTTCATATGTATTTTTTTGACCATTTTTTTGCAAATTGCACATTTTTCCTCTTTGGACTATGGGAGGAAACCCATCCAGGAACGTGGAGAACGTTAATCGAACCCAGGCCCTTCTTACTGCAAGGCCACAGCACTGCCCACTGCGCCATCGTGCCGCTACAAGGTGATTAGGCATGTTCCCAATGTAGGTAGTCTTCAAATAACATAATAATCATACCCATTTATATTTATTTCCAAATGTCGGTTTTTTTTCCCCACATTAACTCACATTACCCTTTACAATTAAACAGACTGTTATTGTGCCTTTAAGACTGATATATGTAAATTATTCTGTTCTGATTGGCTGCCTTGGATAGTGCCTCATTTCAAAAGCAGAGCTGGAAAAAAAATCTTGTTATATAAAAATCTTTTATCAACTTTCATTGCAAGGCAGTAAAGCTGTTTTACCCTCCTGTAAAGTTCCATTTTGGAGGTTTTTAAGGTGGACTGCATAATTCCATCAATGCTATTTTATAGTTTAATGTCCTCCCTTTTATTCACAAGTAAAGCATTAAGCTAAAGATAACGAGAGCCTTCTATGAGTAGCCATGTCTAAACTTTTGACTGGCACTATATATATATATATATATATATATATATATATACACATACACACACACACATGTAAAGAGTGAATGGTATGGATAGAAACACCAAGTACCTCAAAAAGTAAGGAAAATTCAGTTTATATGATATACAATATATGACATATGGAGCCTTGATAAGATTGATGGAGGTACCTTCTGAGCGATGATCTTTGCCACGACATCTCGGGCATGGACGTCTATGGTGCAGATGGTCATGACTTTCTGCCTATCCCCAGGGCTGAGCTGCCCAATCAGCATGGTGATGAGGGTGTTTAGTTGGCTGACTTGTTTCTTATAGTACTCCTTCATAGCGTTCTCATAGCCTTCCTCCAGCCTAGAGAAGGCCATGCCCACATCAGACGTCCACCAGATCTGAGTGCAGGTGAGTGCAACCTGAAACACACACACACACACACACACACACACACAGGAATTCACACACGCACACAGAAGCATCAAAGAGTGCACCCTGGCATTCACCTTCCAACTGAACATTTTCCAGGAATACAGAAGCAGCTGAATTTATTGCAACACATAAAAGATAAGTTCAACAGCTACTGTCTATGAAACATTTAACACACCGTAATAAATATTTCCCACTATCTTAATTCCGCAGTATGTTTCTTGGTCCTTCATAAATATTCTCTCATTCTTGGTGGATTCTGCCTACGGGTGTTTACAAGCAGCGTTTGATTTGCCTCTGAACAACAGCAGGCTGGGATTTCATACCTGAGCAGGATAATCAAACAGCCACTGTTCCCTGGGCTTATCTTCATATGTTACAACTGCCTCCGTCATCTCGTGGCGTACAGTAGACCGCATTGTGTCCAGAACTCTGTTCAACCAGATTTCAACCTGAAAAACATGCGATTACACTACACTGAAACATTTCCTTACATTAGATAGGACAGATTTCCTTACAAGTGGTGGTGATAGAAACCAGAGGCTCAAAAACTCAAAAATATTTTATTTACTACCCAAATCCAATAGCAGCAGTAGTAACAAATAGTAGTCAGTAGTAGTAAATCCATCAGTAGTTGGTGGTTTTACGGTGCTTCAAATCTCAAAACTAGCATAAAATGATGTCTCATGCACCATACAGAATATTAATAATGGTTTAAGGTACTAACTTTCATCGAGGAGCTTTTAGAGGCATCGAGCACTTTGAGAACAGACGTCTGGTTCCTATTACCAACATTATGAACCATTCTGACGGCAAGTTTCTCCAGAGTATAACAGTTCCCATCAAACCACTCTGAACAACACTGTTTACAGCTTAACCATCTAATTATGTAGACATACTGAAAAATCTGAGTAAGTTCACTAATTGTGCACTAAACACCAACATCAATAGACAGCCTAACTTGTGATGGCCACAGCTTACAAAGGCATATGAATGGACTAACTATGATGTGGCCAAGCTTTACTGAGTCAGGGATGCGCATTTGGATCCCATGCCCTCACTTTAAGTTATAAATAAGTTGTGGCCATGCATTATTTATATTAAGAAGATATGTCACAAACAGGGCCCTGTACATGATCCTTAAATTTAACCTGAACAGCTTTCAACACCTTCACACTAGGAAAGATTACAGCAATGGACTTGATGCACCTTTCACACTTTCTTGTGTGATGCTGCTGGCATGTTCAGTATTATTATACTTGTTGTATGTTGTATGTACTGTTGCGGCACTAACTGTACTGTATTTCACCCTGGCAGCTTACCACAAACAGTTCCAAATATATATTCTGCACACTAAGCACGCCTTTGTTTCCTGTGCAGTATTATTTTTGTGTTGTATGTGTATGTGTACATCTTCCTATGTCTGCAAATCAAGATTTCTAACAGGTAGGGTTAGACAATATAATATAAATGCTATAATATGGAAAACTACACTTTTATGAACAATAAATGACCTCATAAAAAGACCTGGGTATTTGTATTTAGTGCATGGCACTTTGTGAAAATCCTTATACTTTGATTTTTTAAATGTTGCATATTGTGTTTATTTCTATTCATCACACCTCAGAAAAAAGCTAAATATATTAAAGGCATTTTCATTTTCCTGGGCAAATACAAACGGTGCATGTCTTGCTTATTTGTTTCCAAAATTAAATGTTTTAATCATTATTTGTTTTATTTTGGGTGTGACCTCCAAAAAGCAGATTTCAGTAGCCAGTAAGGTTTTTGCTTCTGGGAGCCTGAAGTTGCTTGACAGAATGTCAGCAATGTATAAAGCTGCTACTTCTTAAAATCCAAAATACAAGATAATTTATAATTGTTTGAGGGCACATATGTTATGTGTTATGTTAGTCGGGGTGTGTAAATGTTTGACTGGTAATGCACATATGGATAAGCATTTTATGATTAACTGAAATATTGTCATCATTATTATTAATAATAAAGCAAAGCAAAGCACAAGCAAATCAACTGTTAACAATCTGAGTATCTGTTGATAAGCTACAGGCCACCTTTAATAATTCCACCCAAGTAAAGCTTTTATTTAAAAATAGCACTAATTACTGCTAATGAACTCCCTCTGCCCATTCTATCTTCATTTCCTTTCAGGTGAATCTAAATAAGCACAGAGTAAAATGCTCATCAGTTTTCAGGAATACTGTGTACATGTTGTACCTGGCCTGTGCAGTCACAGGGCTCGTTGAACGGAACGTACTCCTCCTCCTTACTGAACATTCCCAGCCCTGTCTTAGTGGGGTTCCCATCAGCATCAGTTTCAAATTTCATCTTCGCTGTGTTGTCAAACAACTTGGACAGATGCCTCTGAACCTAAAGGGGAAAACGGAAGCATCAGATTAACTAACGACTACTATGTTTGTTTAGAAATGTTTACACAAGGTTCATCACAATGTTATGAAATTTCTCTTTGAGTCAACTTAGCATGCAAGCAGTGACCAACACTGCCATCTGCAGTATGATGCAATGAGCTGCACTGAAGGCGCCTCCTTAAAAAGTCCAGTTTTAGCCGTTTTTGCTTAAGAGACAATGACGCACATGCAAATATGCTCAAATCAAGTTCATCTCAGAGTAACCTCCAATATTAAAGGTCTATATAACACTGATAAGCCTACAACTACAACAGTGATTGATTAATCTACTAATTATTTTTGGTGATTAATCCAGTAATCAAGAAAATCAAAATGAACGTAACTGCACAGCAACAAACAATGCTTAGTCTTGCACAAATTCCAAAATATTTTAGTGGGACAAAACCAAAGAAGGCTTTAAAAAGACTTATATTAAAACATAAATAGAGAATAATAAATAAAGAATTCCATGTGGTAAAAATTGCACTAATTGGGCTTGTAAGAAATCAGCAAGACAAAATAAACATATATATACTGTATATATTTACACAGGGCAACTACGTCAACTAAGTCACTACCGCTGAATTATTGAGAAGGTAAATATTACACTATTAAATATAAAACATTATTTTGTTTTATACAGTAATTCATTTTAAAGACACCCTCCACTAAAATTGTGTTCACAAATGACCTTGAAATGATCACAGCCCAATATACTAAAATATCACTGCTGTCTGCAGAAAAATCTGCATCTTCATTTTATTACATTTTTTATCTTTTCATCATTTGAACACAGCAGCTCTACTTAATAATTTCATCATGAATGGACCAAAAAATGCTCCAAAATCCCTTTACATTACATTAGTTTAAACTGTTTCTGCGATGTTTGTTTTAGCTTGGGCAGCGACAATATGCCAACAAGGTGATGGGGACATGATGAAAGGAAACTTTCAGTTACAGAACTATCGATGCACTGAAGTCTCAATTCTACCTAATACTGAACAAGACAGCACCATTAAGTGATAAAACGGAAATTTGTAGATTACACTGATATCATGTATCATGTAATATCCCGTAGCTTGACAAATGATCACAGCTGTTTCAACACAGCTTACCATGAGCCTATTTCCCATAATGAGGGGCAAGAATGTACCGAATACCATTACCGTAGTCATAATTCTGGAGCAGTTAGACTGTTATCTTGATCCTCTTTCATGAGGCTAAAGCTGGCTTTATATCCGCCACATTCTCATACGACTCTCCCGTTCCTCCTTAAATGATGCACCAGTTACCTTAATGGTAACATCTGTCTAACACTTTAACATCTACATAATAAACTGGGAACTGAGCTGAAGGAAGTGGCAGTAGCTCAGCATGCTACAGCTTCAAACACCACAGCGCAAGTTCATATCAGCTGACTGAAGCTCCACTGACCCAAGTTTAAATGGAAAAAAGACTCAAATCTGAGCTAGTTCCAGCATAATCATCTCCACTCTACTCTCCTGTTAGCAGTTGCTGTTTCAGTTATTGTTCACCATTAAATGAGATGCCCTGAAAATGTTGCTAGTTTATTTTGTGATTATTAATGTTGGGTGTTTAGTTTTGTGTACTGTGCTCCGTCTCATTTGCTTGATTTGTTCAAACATAGAGGGCTGTATTTCCCACCGGCCGAAGGTAAACTTTAAGGCTGGAAGTCAGTCATGAAAAGAATCCGTTCCTCAATTCCAGGCATTCAGCAACTAAGAAGCTTTGGACTCCAATGCACAGAGTGATGCTCAGGTTTGGCTGAACTGCTGCACGAAGACATAGTCTTCAGATATTATGCTGTCACTGTCTAGTCAGTCTGTCTGATAAACACACCTTTCCACAACTCACATATCGACAGTCCTGCCGTGTTTTACTTTGGACAAAGATGAAAACAATGTAAAATGCAACGTTCAGAATGAAAACTGGGCTTACAGTCAAATAACACTGCCAGTGCCAAAACATCCACCCACCTGAAGGAGTTTACAGGGAGGAATTAGATACAACTTAGTCAGCTCCCCCTCAGTCAGCTAAGTTAATTTAGTTAGCTCCTCACATTTCCTAGCTAAGGTAAATGTTTTGCCGTATGAGTGAAATCGGGTGGAATTGGAATTGAGATGACTCCAAAATGTGCCGTATTGGGTGAAATTGGGTGGAATTGGAATTGAGATGATTCAAAGATTCCTGGAAACAAACAGCCTTGGGGGGTAGGTGGAGTTTGGGAAAAAGAAAGCAAGGGGGCATTTATATGAACTGATCATAAATAATCAGGCATATTCATCAATCTTTGCATTCCTAAAGAGTGTTTGGGTTCAGAGATGCTCCTATACCGTTTTCCCATTTCTTGGGCATAACAAATGATATTTAGACATATTTACAGATTTTTTAATGGTTTGAATTCTAACTTTAGGGGCACAAGTAATCAGAAAGGTCCTTTAAAATACAATGATGCACATAAATAATATTTATATTCACACTGTAAGATCGGGTGTGCGTTACCTGCTGAGGATCAGTGCCATTAGACAGAATGTCCAGCAGGTCAGCAGATGAGATAAAGTAGAACCTGGGGAAAGCCAGCCGCTTGGTGTCCAGATATTCAGCCAGAGCCTTCTCACAAAGAGCCAGCCTGCAGGAACGAGTGATCATCAAACTGTCATGCTGAAAAGTCCTTTCAGGGGCGTGTGTGGAAAGAGAGACTAAAATATGGGCTACAGATCCAGGCAATATAACACTATGAATGGTATCTTCATGCCACATTCAGTTTTTCCACATATCTCACTGCTGTGAAAAAGTGAGGCAGTCTAAACAAACTCACAAACCAAGAAAAAAAAAAGAGAGAGAGAGAGAGAGAGAGAGAGAGAGATAACATAAAAAACAAGATGTAGACCTGCTCTGAATGTCCTCCAGTCTGCTGTAGAGCCCAGGTTTATTGGTGGCCTCCACAACATTGGGCGTTTTATGTGCATCATGTGCCAGCTCTTTGAAATCCGTATCAATTCCTTCAAAGCGTTTGGAATCCTGCGGAGATGTTCATGAGGGAATAGTCTGAATGAATTTTATTTCCCAGCGGAACAAAAATAACTGACATTATTAACAAACATCTGTGTTTCTGCCTTTTAGAATACCACGATAATTATCTTGACGCACTCAGCCAAAAGCACGATGAGACAAACGTTTTCATCTCTGATCTAAATCTATGAATGCACTGCCAGTGGGTAGGACAAGATGCTCCCGAGTCAGTAAGGGCCTCATTTAAGCTAAGCCAGTTCCTCGTTATAGGCATCTGGTTTGTTCATTGATAACAGATCAATTCTGCAGTACATTCATATTTGCTATTTTGACAGATGTTCTTAATTTGTTCAGCCATTATACATGTATAAATAATAAAAACTGTCATATGGTGTAACAATTAAAGGGACAGTTTGGCAAAATAGGATAGTTTGGTGGAAATTATGTTAACAATTTCCCTTCTGACACTGTCAGAACAAAACGTACTCTGCGCAAATGGTGCTGGAGTCCAACTGTTTCTAGATAGGGGAAAAAATATATAATACAATACAAATACATATTTATCTAATATCATCTAATATTTCACAATAGAATAATAAAATAAAAAAGGCTGCTGATGAAACAGGGTATGGACAATTAATATAACTTCTAAAATAAGTTATAAATAAAATATAATTGTGTCTTTACTTAGCTTAATTAGCTTATTAGCCCTGTAACTCGATTGCAAAACAAATGAAGCAAACAGACACCAAACATGTCTTGACTAATCAACTTTTCAGTGTAAACTCCTACTTTACAGACTTATCCCACATTATATATATATATATATATATATATATATATATATATATATATATATATATATATATATATATATATATATATATAGTAAGGAATTTACTGTGGACCTCGGGTAACTGTGAACGGATGTCCTCTGAGCCAATGAAAATGCTCTCCAGGTGCGACCAGGTCCTCTGCACCTCGAACCAGATAGAGACAACCGAGTCGGCCACCGAGAGCCTGCGCTGCCATGAAGACACTTCCTCCAGGAAGAAGGAGATGTGCTTGGATGACATGAGATTCTGCAGTTGCACCTGTTTGCAGGAAAGTACAGATGAAGTTTTTTGCATGCAAGTCAAGTTTTGATCAGAGAGTTGTATTCACATTGACGATACAGCTGCACATCATATACTTGAAGTACTTTAATGTTAATAAAATCAACCCGAATTAGGCAGCACACGGCAGGCTGACACAGTAACATCATTTCTTTACACGGCCACAAAGTATGTGGACACCATCACACCAATATGACTTGTAGCAAAGGTGGCATCCTACAACAGTGCCATGTCTTTTGTCACTGAGCTCTTCAGTATGACTCCATTGGAGAGAGCATGGGCATGTGCTTGACTTTGTTAACAGGTGTGGCTGAAACACCTGAACTTACTAATTAGGAGTATGTCCACATACTTTTGGCCATATAGTCTTCAACTGCTTTCCATTCTCCAAACTGCAGATATTTAAGCTGCTAATTAACTTATACGCCTCACTGCTGAATATTTAAAATATACCTCAATCGACTCCTACCTGGTTGTCTTCCAGTGTCTCGACTAAGTCCTCATCCGATTTGAGTAGAGGAATACCAGTCCGTGGGTGAGACTCGTAGCCAAACTCCATAGCGGTCCATGTAGTGTCCAGCTCAGTCAGTACCTTCTCCATGCCCATCTCCTTCACAGCTCGGTCCACAATGGCTCTCACCTCATCCTCGAAGTGGTGCAGGTTGAGGTTCAGCAGGTCAGCCAGCGTGGTGTCCTCATCCATGCTGAAGCGGACCCCCGTGGCCATCATCAGCTGCTGAAAGTGCCTTGGCCGGATGGCTGGATTCTGGAGCTCGGCTACGGCACGAAGGGAAGTCAGAGTGTTCTTCACAGTACTGTCCAGACCGCAAAAGGCGTCCCATGCTCGGGCCTCTTTATCTAGCGCTCTGAGCTCCTTGGAGAACCGCTTGCACTCCATGTCCATTTCATCCACGTTGATATCTCGCCAGGGGGTGGTGCGCCAGGCGTCAAGACTAAACTGGACCACTGAGATCATGTCCCACAGTTCTTTGAGAATGGACACCTCTTTGCGACACTGTTTGAGTTGTCTGTAATCAGGGATGTTGACTTCAAACAGACTAGCTGACTCAATAAGTCCAGCCATCATCAATTCCTTCTCCTGAATCTGGTTGTGGGCTATATTCAGCATCTCATAGGGGTTTACACTGTCAAACCTGAGTAAGAAAATGAAGAAGAAAAAAAAAAAAAATCACAGTGAGTGGCTAGAACAATGTATCATCAACTCGTATAACGTCAGTGTCACTGCAGTGCTGAGAATGATTCACCATCCAAATAATGCCTGCTCTGTGGTGGTCCAGTGGGGGCCCTGACCACCAAAGAACAGGGTGAAAGAGGCTAACAAAGTATAAATCAGCTACAGTCTGCAATTGTACAACTACAAAATGGACTTACGGGATAAGTGGAGCTTATAAAATGGACAGTGAGTGTAGATACATAGAGGGGTGTTTAATAAAGTCAGTGTACATATTCTTAAAATAAAGGTTGCTGAACAGTTTGGATGCACTGTAGGGAAACATTAGGAATATAGGGAAACATTAGGAAAACATGCAAAGGTTATACATCATACTTAGAAAAATAATTCTAAGTATAGAAAAGTAATTAGTTCTTTCAAGATCCATCCATTGAACAGTTTGTCACTCACTAATTCACAATAAGCAGACTAAAAAAATTCACCACAGGGGGCACCAAAATACAGTAAAATAGCCTTTACTTCAAGGTATCGTGCCTCACAACACTGCATGAATGGTGTAACAAAGCTGGATTTATTTTTTTCACTCTTGAAACTTAAATTGAAAGCCAAAATTCAAAACCCACCTGGGTAAAAACTACAACTGCTTTTCAATAGATCAAAACTAAGCTGACAATAAATAAAGGACCGACTTTTTTTTTTTGTCCCTCTTGAATGTCTCTGTTCTGATCGGCTCAAGACAGTGAAAGACAAAAACAATATTTTTAATTATTATTTATCACTCAAATGATACGTTAAATGACATATTTTTGATTCATAGTCTAATCTTTTGTTTTTCTCATTCGATGGCCAAACTTTTTACAGTGGTCAGATTTACATCCCATAACTGTTCTAGTCACTTTACTTTTGTTTACTTCAGTGAACAACAACATCTGAGAGACATACTTTTATTGACTACACCTATTCACAGCAACAATCTGCCATTATTGTCGGAGCATGATAAATAAGCCCTGCGTATTTCACCTGAAAGGACCATTGGTGCGGAAGTGCTCCCTGAAGGTGTACTGCTCCACGTCAAACGTAGCGCATTTCCTGCGCAGGTTAGCCACCTCACTGGCCTGCAGTGGAGCCACATGCTGCTTCACCAACACAGCTTGCTTCTTGATGTTAGTCCATTTCTCAGGCAGCTCCTACACAGGACGGCACAAATACACACCTCTGACTACACGACAGCCGCAACATGCTTCCGACTGTCTTGGGTTATTCGGTACATATGTGCATTTCCTTGTTGTGATGCTCTGATAAAGAGTCTACTTCTACACAGTGAGGAATTCAGAAGCAAAGTACTTCCAGTTTAATGTGCTTTTCTATCAAGTGAAACACTTAAGCTGCAACGGCTTTACAATCGCTCAGTGGTATCGACGTTTGAGCTCTTTTATGAAGGCAGTTACCTCAAGCTGTTTGTACACCATTTCTGCCAGTTCCTGCTCATATGTCTTCAGCAGATCAATGGTGTGCTGCAGCGGCTCAAACATTTCATCAGTGGCGCTCTGTCTCTCTTTCACTGCCATCAAGTGACCCATAACCTCCACCAGGCCAGCATAGTCCCCCTCCTCCATCTTCTTGCTGAGACCACTCTCGGCAAACTTGATAAACTCTTCCAGATCAGACAAACTGTGGGTATCAAATAGAAGTGAAAGTCGAACCATTCCAAGCGTCCTGGAATCGTTCCTTAGTCAATATCAGTACAATCAATCATACAGTATGCAAATGAGCCCTTTTACAAGTCACTGTATGTTTTACTGCATCCAGCATCCTGGCCAATCACAGATGCTCCATAGGTGTTTTAATGAATCACATAATCCAATAAATAATTTTCATAAAACCTCAGTAATGCAAGTGAATCTTTAACCAGCAACCACTGAAAAGTGAAAAAAGTAGATGTTTTACTTTCCCAGTGTGTTCCCTTTTTGCTTTAAAGACAGCACTCATTCAAGCTGGACTCCATAAGGTTATGCAACCACCGTATTGCTATTAAGTGCTGTCAGTTCAGTCCTGACTCCTGGTGGCCACAGGGACTGTGTTTCTCCTGACTTCTGTTTGGGACTTGAGGCTTTTTAATGGCTTGTTTTTGACTCCTCTGAATTTCTTTATCCATACTGTTACATGTTGTGCTCTTCATCTGTTCCTACTATAAAGATCTGTTTCATAAAGTGTGTTTCAAAGATGAGATTTGGTTTCCTGGGATTCCGGTAGAAATGAGGCTCAATTTGCCTGAGATTTGGTCTTTTGAGTTCAAAAGTTCAAAGGCATCAATATTATTCTGTCTCACTTTTCATTGTCCAACTTTTATGTCCATAAAGAACCACAGAAAAGAGCACAGCCTAGACCAGTCAGACCTCTGTAGTGATATAGAACTCTATTTGAAGATCCTTTCGAGCTCCTTCCTCTTTGTTCTGTTCCAAGCTGTAGCATCTAACAGTAGTCAGTAATAATGACTGTGACTGTGACACTGTTACTGGTCATAGGTCTTTTTCTCATTTGTAACCCTGATATGCCTCCCTCTAACGGTGGTTGTCAGGTAAATGTGAATGAACTAATTTCTTTTCTTTTCTTATATTGACTATTGTGTATTAATTGTTTATTTTTATTCTTTAATCATATTGCTGTTGTGTTAATGTTTTACTATATGGTGTCAACCAGAAGAGGATGGGTTCCCCTTTCGAGTCTTGGTTTCTCTCAAGGTTCCTACCTCTTTTCATTAGGTAGTTTTTTTCTTACAACTGTTGCACTTGACTTATATACATGTTCTATATAATATAATGTAAAACAATAATAATTATTACTATAATATTAAAAACGGTATAATTAATATATTATAATCTGTGTTTTCACTGAGTTGAAGCTCCATCTTTTCACTCTGTTTCTGATAAAGGTCTTCAGGTCTTTCTGTTTTTCTGCTGTCGTGTCATCTTCATATCAGAGGTTATTGATGTTTCTTCCACCAACCTTGAATAATGTCTACAAACAGTCAATGTCAGCTATTAAGGAAAAGTCAGTTTGATCAGAGGTGTTGATCTGTACCTAATCGATAAGAGTCTTGATTATGAGTTATTGCCCGCTATAGCATATCTAGACATCTGCAATTACCTTGCAAATACTGCATCAGCCTGCACATCACCAGAGCTGAAAGCGGGTCCTGTAATTATTTCGTCTCTGAAGACGTTAGCAATGTTCTGTCGTTTGTACCTTAAACTGCACCGTCAAACGTGGCTGTGATCGCAAAAGCAAGTAATAGCTAGGTACGTATTGACCAATCTTTTCTCAACAACAAGGCAGCAGTGACAAGTGTGACGTCAACCAAATACCGTCTATATATCATTCATCCCAAATTAAACCAATATAGTACATTTGATATAGTTAATATTAGAGAGGTATCCTCTCCTTGCAGTGCTGAGAAGCTTATGGCAATTTTACAGCAGCTTGAGCCTTTGAGCTTTTGTGTTACCTGTGTGTTACGTGGTCGATAAGATGCTGCTTGAACATGAGGCTCCACTTTTTGATGATGTTGAGCAGAGCACTTTTAAAGGCCCGTGCGTCCACTCTCATCCAGCCCTCGAACACATGGACGGGCTCTAGCTTCTGCACTTCTTCATACACACTCTCGTAGGAGTCCACATGCTCGCGGAACATCTCCAGGGTGGGAGGGTTCTCCGGGACCCCATCCTCAGCATGAGCCTCGATCTCCTCACTCGTGAGAACGTGCCCGTAAAGCAGGAACTGCCTCATAAACTCCTTCCTGTCATCGACGTAGAGGTAAGCGTAGCGTTCAAACGTGTTACGGTGCTCGCAGCACTGTGCCATGACCCTCTGCACACGCTCCATTAGAAGCTGACGCATGTCTGCTAGGTCTGCCATGTCCTCCATATCAGCCTGTGGACACACATCATTTAATGCTGATCGCTCAAATCCCCCCACATCACAGAGAGAAGCATCACTAGACTGGTCAGGAAGCTGGACGAGAAAGCAGTTATTATGCTAACCACAACATTTGGAGCAGGAGCGAAGAAGTTAACCTTAATAGGTTGTGGACAGCATAAACGCCTTGCTTACTGGTAAATGGGTAGGTCTAAGATGATACCTGGTAGTGGGGAAAGCTGCTATGCTCAGCCAGCCGTGGTACCAGAGAAGAGATCCTGTAGATGTCGTTCATGAGACCCTCCACTAAGTCATAGAAGCCATCAGAAGCCCCAAACTCCAGAGAGGGATGAAAAATCATTTCAGGAACCTGGAGGTCTAACTGAGCCTCAAACAGAGGAGCCAATCCAGGCTTCTGGTCTGGATCAGGCCATAGGAAGGTTTTAAAAACAGTTCAGCAGGAGCACGTTTCGGAATTCTCTTACTGTAGCTGTAGCATGAAACATAAATCATACCTGTATTGTCCAAGAAGAATTTCAGGGAACTCTCAATGCTATTGAAGAAGCCATCTATGACCATTTCATCAACGTAATCCACATACGCCCTCCATTCGGCTGATGAGGGGTCAACTTTGAAAAGGGACAAGTTATCCTGAAATGAAATTAAGGAAAAAAACACATTGACAACACAAAGTTTTATAAATTATAGACATTCGCCATCTGGCCATTCGTCATTGCCGAGGCTTCCCAAAAGGCTTATTTCCATCACAGACCTTCAGTAACAAATGAATCTTGGCCCCGGAGGTACGAATCTGGCCGTAAGTTCTCTCTAAGCGCTCGGTTTTATCCTCCAGACTGAGAAGCGTGTCTTTTTTCCCCTCTTTCCTCTCAAAGATGGGATTAGCCCACGTCTTCATGATGCTCTGGATCTCCTCCACGTTGTCTTTGGTCCTCTGCAGTCGCTTTTCAAGGTCATGTACTGCTTCGCGTACATCTTGAATGTAATCCCAAATTCCTAGAAGTGACATGACATTATTTGAGCAATGGGTGCAACTTAGGTCAATGTGATTGAGGTCAATGTGACTGCGCATCAGCCTTTGCAAGTAAACTTCAAGTCATGTAGCACTTTTGGAACAAAAGTGTTGAGTCAACGTGCTTTACGATCTTAAAGCGGAACTCCGCTGATTCCAGCATAATTAATTCAGAACATTTCTGCATAATTAAACGGGTGAGTGGCTTGATGTGAAATATGGCATTCTAGAAAAAAATATCAAAGCAGGATTGTTCACTGTGGTAATAGGAAGCAGATGTCCAAAGCATGCAATACTTCCTCAAACTACTTCATTTAAGTTCTTCACAGAAAACGGTTATGAATATGTTGCCTGATGCCAGAGACATGGTTTTAGCATAGTTTTGAGATTAAGTATTTCATTTATGGTGGTGAGGTACATGCAGGGAAACTGTTAATGGTTAAATTTACCATTTTTAACCAACATTTACCATATTAACATTACTGCATTTTTGTATAAAAATCTCCAGACAATATTTGGGTTCACTGGTCATTCACTGGTCATAGTTAGTACCATTTCACATGAAACTGTTCTGAATAACCTTGTTTACAAGTCAGTGAATGATTATGTTACATTATTTAGCTGGCCAAACACTCCAGTGCTGACTAGCTGCTAGCTCACTCCCCACAGCGGCGCTGATGCTAGCTTCAAAGGCAAGAAAATGTTTTTGTTTGTGTGGTTGTTTTTCCGGAAATTATCTTTTCTAGTTTGATAAGGTGCTTTTCCAAGCATTAACTGGGATTAATTTGAGAAATCAATAATTTGAGAAAACAGTAGCAATTCATTTCCACCAAGCTCTTAGACAATTGTAAAATATACATTGTGAGTATCCCAACCAATCCCAGATCTCAATATCCCATTATTAATGTAATATAATTATTATATTACATTAAAATATATAAAAATATAATTTTGTGGTTTTGATATAACAACAACAAAATTCAATTAACGGTAGGTATGTTGTTTTGAGGCAATGTACCTTTGTTTGTCCAGTTGATGGTGTCCTCAGCTTCTTTTAGCCGGAGGTCAATATTCCTTAGTTGGTTCTGGATCAGAGGAAACTCCACCTCCAGCACTGTCCCAATTATCTTGTTGTACCAGCCAGTCGTAAGCTCCAGGTTGGCCACGTACTGCCACAGCAGCTCCTTGTTGGAGTAAATATCAGCAGCGAGATCTGGAATATCCTCAGCTTGTCTAGCCTCCAGGTACTTAACCTCTCGAAGCACCGACACCAACTGTAACAAAAACAAATTCCCATCATCATTACAAGAAGAAACTGAATGAACATCACAGACAGATAGATGATTGCTAGGTTTTAGGAGTGACAAATCCATGAAAGCTTCAATCTAAAGGTGGCAATTCAAGTGCATTTGACCTTAAAATCAAGCATAAAAAAATTTCACACTCATTTGTGGCCAAAGCGAATACTTCGGATATTTTCAAATGTTAAAAAAAAAAAAAATAAAATAAAAAAAAAAAAAGGTTCTTTCGTAGCAGGTTGGACAAGCTTTCTGGAATACTGTAAAAAACTCAAAAAAGTTCCATCGCATGAGAAACTGTATTGCAGAAAAAAATAACTTCAAACGATATTGTGCATGCATGTGAAAGGTCACAGTGTTAGGATAGGATATTTGCCAATGTTCCATTCTTGTCAAATTTAGCAACAGTTGCCATAAAAGATTTCAGGGCAGAGCAAGGACAGGTCAGACATTTTGACACAGTGTATTGTTTCTCAAATTAAAATCGCTTTGAGTTCAGGGATCAGCACCTCTACTGGGCTTCCTTGGAGGGATGAGAGGATTGGTCGAAAGTTGACAGCAGTACACTTAGAAAAATCCAAAGTAAAAGTAAAGTTAGAGCAGTACTCCACTTGGTGGTGTAAGCAGCCGGGCTCAAGGGACTGGAGTTAATGGGATACGCCGAGTTAGAGGGTGGATGGTGGTGAGGTAAATGAGGCTTGTGAGGTTGCAAGCTTTAAGGGAGAAGCAATAGCTCTAGAAGAGTGTTGGATGGGTATAGAGATCAGGGAATTAGTTTTGTGAAGGAATGAATGCCTCCCATTTTAGGAGACACTGGAGGCACCCCGGGGACACCCTGGGGAGTGCAGAGTCTGGAACCAAAGTGGAGCAAAGAATGGTGGGAGAGAAATTATAGTTCCTTGCCTGAAATGTGAACACTGAGTTCCATGTCGGCAAAAGACCAGAGGGGAAAAACAGGAAAAAACAACAAAGTTGAGCTGTGGGAAAGGAGACATGGCAGGAGTAGTTAATATGAGAACGGAGTGTGGTGTGTTAGGGCTGAGTGCGGTTGGAAATTAGCTAGAGGAGGAACAGAGTCCATTAGCAGCTGTAGTATAGTGGCATACTGTATTTACAATACTGATCAGCAAGATTCCTTAGACAGACTACAATATCACGGCATACAATATCATTAGCCTAGCAGCTTTAATGGTACACCACTGTATAGAACCCAATGATAATCATCCTGTTTCAGTCCTGTTTCAATACTGTTTTCAGTAATTCAGATAATTGTGTATGCTTATCAGCATTCATAAAGCTGTGAAATAGCCTATTAATAGTGCATGTTTATTTGCAGCTTTTATAATACTGGCGCTGTCCATCTCCATTTCTGGTGATTTATAGTTTTCTGCACAAATAGAGCTCAGCTGCTGACCATTACATGATTACATGGACCAATAGAAATGCTCCAGAATAGCTCTGGATAAAATCACACTACATTAACTTATATTGGCGCCTGTTTTGTTAGTCTCTCATTTGAACTGCGCAATACATTTTTACCTTTAATACAGTTTTATGAAATATTTCAATCTGTACTAAAAATATCTGTGGTATACATAAATGTTGTTTCCAGTTATTGCAGCTGTACACAGTATTCCGATATGGGAAACTCAGCACTGCCGACTTTGTCTTGAGATGTGATTTTTTTGTAGCAGCAGGGGGTTTGCACCATTCCTCTTTCACCCCTCCCATTGCTCACTAGCAGCTCAACAGAGAATCACACACAGAATGCCAACACTGTCCTATTTAGCAGATAATAAAGTTATGAGGGAAAACTTTGATTATATTGCCACTAGGAGGCCTGTAGAACAAGGTTAACGATACTGCAATAACACCGAATATGAATCATTTTGCTCAGTGATGTAATGACAGGAAGCTTTCCTGCTATCATGTGCACATACAGCTCCTGCTAGAATGCTGCTAGTCCTACCTGTGGGTTGAAGTTGACAGTAATGAGTCTGGTGGTCGGGTCTCTGGATATGAGCGGCTGATTGAGATTGTACTGAGACTTCTCCCCCACTGAGTCTGTCCATTTGTCATAAAGTTTCGAGGTGTACCTAGAGGGACATGCATGGAGAGAATTAATATGATACTAGAGAACAGGAAACAATCAACAATTAAGCATAGAGCTGATGGATGAGCCTCATTATGAACAATATTCAAGACGTAGTTATCATGGGAACTGAAAAAATGTCATTTTAGCTAAAACAATTTCATCAGAGTTTGCCAGATATGCAGAGCAGCTCTGCATTCACACGGGCCCGTTTCACTGTCACACTGTGATCCCAGGTCTCATTTACAGAGAACTGTTTTAGTGTATATTGGTCTTCACAGCTCATGTTATGCTATCCTTCGGTATTCAATGTGCTAGCTAAAGGGGTGTACCAAAAAAAAAAAAAAAAAAACATGACAGTCCAAAAAAAAAAGAAATACAAGTTTTCAAAAATGAATGAAAACAACTGTACCAATAGGGACAACAGAAAGGAACCCAAAGGAACAACCACCAACACACCATTGCTATTAAAACTGACTACCTGTATTATATTGTATGCACATATACACGTATTATTTCCCCCTGGAACAGACAGGCTAAGTTTCACAAAACCTATCCACCTCAGATGCCCCGAACTGCATATACAGGAATGTGTAAATCTGTATATACCATAACTTCTATACATAACTTTATATTACTGCTATATAAACTGTATATTTGGATTAACAGAGCTATTCTGGTGTTTAGTACTGTGTATATTTATTGTCTAGTGTGTATTTTGTATATTTAAGGACTGTGAGGGACTACACACCTAAGATTTTCACTCACCTGCACACCTGTGTAAATGTGAGGTGACAATAAAAGTCGTTTGATTCAATTTGATTTGAAAACCTGAAACAAATACAGCTAACTCATTCCAATTTAAACTGTAGCTAACTTCTAAAAACAAGCACACATTAGCCAGTTATAAATGCATATAGTTTCTTTAGTGTCTTTCTTTCTAGTTAGTCTTTCATTTTACAGTGTATCGGCTGACTAGATGGACTCCCCCCTTAACAGTTCCGCTAAGGGCCTCCAGCAGGCTACAGCTAGCCCTGGAGACATTCAGAGGTTAAAATCCAGATTATAAATTCCACTGCAGTGCGCATAAAAGACTTTCAAGACATTCAGCCTTTCTGCCAAACACTGAAGTAGTACACTGAAAAGTCCAGGAAGCATTCAAGCAGTGCTAACACAGAAAGGGAGCACCGAACAAGACCCATTTATCACAAGTGAAGAAGGGAATATATGTCTGGTGCCTACTGCAATCTCTTTGTTAGCTTCTCATGAGGGTCAGCACACTCTTCACTAGACTTCTACACGCTGGTCGTAGGGTTAATTGTCTTATTGCAGTTGCAGCACCGAGTCCCAGGAAATCAAGCAGCTCCATGGTACACATAAATCATAAGCCTCTGTGCCAAGAAGTAATAACTAGAGATGCCCTGTAATAGCCCTAACTAGATTGCTTGTGTAATACTAGCGATTACCATCACGGAACGAGAGAGCTTAATTTTTGACTGGAGATAATACAGCACCGTTCCCCTGGTAATTCATCATTTGGTTTTAATCAGTGGGGTGATTTGGACGCATATGCTGAAGCACATACAATATGCATACGACTCAGACAATCTGCTGCAACATGCGTGTATGCTAAAAAACTTTCGGCAGAGCCGGCGGACTTTGAGCGCTACTGAGGGAAGGCAGCGAGCCTGAGAAAATGAGGCCCCTGTGTAATAATCTACAAGCACTGCGCTTTTCGAATGAGCAAATAAATCATGTTAGGGAGCGCATGTCTCGATTTAATTCCTCCATATATATATATATATATATATTTTTTGCCTTCCACCTATGCTCGCTCGGGGGCTTACACAAGAACATATGTCTACCGTGCAATAAAATAAAGTTCATTACGTCCTGTAATAGTCTCAATATTAAGATGATGCCAGTGTAGCGAACGGGGGCACACGTGATACGAAAATAACAAGAACGCTTATGAAGAGTGCACTTCTCCATGCAAAACACTAACACAAACGCTCCCGGCGAGGAACAGTTACACACACAATGAAGTAACAAAAAAAAAAAAACACAAACAAACAAATAAAACAGACGGTTACATAATTGGCATCGCTATTATCTTTCACATGAAAGCTCTTTAGTGACTCACCGTTTGAGTAGAAGCATCATTTCATCGTATTTCTGCATGACCTTTACTCCCTCCGCTGATTCCATACATCTAGTTATGAGGGAAAAAACTCAGTTAATGAAACTGAAAACATAATGTCATCTGCAGGTTCAGTGCACAGCAATATATTAGATCACTGATGTTTTCAAAGCAAGCCGAGAACACAAGAGCACTTACGGATGGCTGACGTATCTGAAGTTGTTGTATGGCACCTGTATTCGTTCCTGTAGTTGCTGAGCCCATTTCAATCCGCCTGCTACAACAGGCATGTTCTTATTGACAGGGGTGTAACCTGGGAGGGCAGCAATGAAGAGAGTAAAGAATATGTGGTAACCCAGATACATAATTTGACTGACACATCTAGGCTATACACATGGCAGATGTCATATGCTGTCACGACAGACTATGTACAGTAATATGTAGAGTACCAGTCAAAGGTTTAGTCCCACCCAACTCAATGGATGTTGTTGGTTATCTTAAAGACTCTACAGGCTTACACTAAACGGTTCCAGCTGATGAGATGTCTGAATAATACATATCCTGATATAACACATAATCTATTGATGTATCACAATATCATATTTTTGCCCATCTCTACTATACATTTTGTTGGGCAAAAAACTTTTGTCTATGTTTATCTACAGTTTAAAAGCTCTAGTCACGCTTTCAATTTAGTGAATATTCATGATGGATAGACCAACAGAATTCATCCAAAACTCCTTGTTATATCAACATGTAAAGTTGAGTTTTGGAGGTTTTTAAGGTGGACTGCATAATTCCATGAGTGCTATCTTATAGTCGGTGTCTTCACTTTTACTCTAAAGTAAAACACAAGTAAAAGCTAAAAATAAGGAGAAACGTCTATGAGTAGCTGTGTCTAAACTTCTGACTGGTACTGTACATTCAGGGTAAGCGCAAAACTGCTGCAACTGTGTAACCCATAATCTATCTCACCAAGCTCCTCCTCATTCTGCACATGCTTCTTGTACAGAGCCTTGCAACAGTCGAGTTCCTTGGCAAACATTGTGATCAGCGCAGGGTATTTCTTCTGAGCATCAGCTGCTATGAGGGGACGCTCCAGAAGACTGCCAAACATGTCCAAAACCTGCCAAAATCACACATGCTCATGATCTGATGGTGCAAAGAAGGTTCTTTGCAGCAGTGCCATAGAACAACCATTGCAGTGCCATAGAACAACCATTTACGTAAATAAGAAATGTGAGGCTGAAGAACATTTCAAACACATCATGCAGTTTTCTTGTATTTTATGCTTTCTTCCTCTAAGGTCCACTTACTATGTGATGTTAACTGTGCAATTCATAAGCTGGTCCTGTACTTCTAAGACTGCACCCTTAAGCTCCCCCATAAACAAGAACACTCTCCATGCACCGTAAAGCTAAACCAGATCTGTGCATGAGTATAGCACGTACAGGATGACGAGGATGTATATACCCTCACAGTTAGGGGAAATAAACTGGAAGAGCAGACTGTTCTGTCTTTATAGGAAAACACAAAGTAAATGGTAAGGTTTTGATACTTTAACAATGTTTACGTTCAACCTTTTACATCAAAAAGGCAAGGCGGCTTTCCATGATATGGGGCCTCCACACAATGTCAAGGTTCTGTACCAATTAAAGGATTTTCCTGTATGTCCAAGCCAACAACCATTTAGGAACTTGTATTTTTAAGAGGGCATGGCAGAAACTACATGAATACAAATATGAAGGAACGTTCCCATGTGATGTATGGCTCGTGTCAAGCTTTGTTGCCAAAAATCTGTCATGATTCGTCTCATGTGTGCAGACCGGTCATAAAATTCAGCCTGCATTCCTGACAGTTTCATTATGCAGACGGTCCAAATTCATAAGAGATCAACAAAGAACAGACTGCACGTCCAAACGACTTTTTTACAATCAGACGCACATTACTGGATCCGTTGTAGTCCAAGCTTCAGCTCCCTAATATGGATTTCAAAGTACGGAATCTGCTGTCTAGGATACAAAAACACTGATGTGCCGGTAACTGTCACTCACCTTGAAGGCATGCTCCAGGCCGGAAGAGTCATCAAAAGCCTGACAAAAAATTGCGCCCAGGCGTCGATCTGTGTCTTCCACCTTGTGCTTGAACTCAGTGAAATCAGCTTCAAACTCCTGCAAGATCACTCAGTTTTAGTAAGTGAACTGATAAAGTATACGAGCCCATGCCAGCGTGTCTGAACCACTTTGCTGCATGATTGACTACATACCGTATTACAAACGCCAAGGCAGTCATAGGACTTCTCTGAAAACATTTTATATCTCTCCAGGAACTCTTCATGCAGCCACAGAACCTGCTGACTGAGAGGTCTTCCACGAACACCTCCAAACTCCACCTTCTCCAGCTTCAACACATCAATCACAGTCAGCTGTAAAGCCTGTAAGACAGGAAGAAACAGTGCAGTCACTGTTAAGTGAGCTCAGTATACACTAAGTGAGTTCAGTATACAGAAGGAAGCGACAGATTGTAAGGCTGGTCGGAAGGAAGATGTGGTGACGTGGTGTTAAGGGCAGTCGTTGTAACGGTCTGTGTGCATGTTGTCCTGTGTCAGGCAACCGTCTGTCAACAGGATAACACATGGAGGGCATCACTGCTCCCTGAATGTCTGCAATCGAGACTGTTGGGTCAGTCAGGTACAGTGAAAAGGCCCGTCCTTGGTTATGTCACATGTGTAGCTGAGCGTGAAACTTGAATCATTTGTATGTCTCACAATCTCAAACCTACCCACCAAGTTTCATTCCTGTGAGTTGATTCCTGACTATTTGTGCAGCTATTCTTTTGATAATGAGTGTATTTAACCGGAAAAGGACACACTATCAAGCCGTTAATAAGTAATTCCTGTTTTATCCAACATGTATGCATACTTAAATGGAGAATTCATAGTGATCTGGTGTAAAATGAGTCAAAATTGTTCCCGGTGGTAGAAACCAGATGTCTAATGCATCTGAAAAAATAACCTGCAAGACTTCTTACATGAAATGGTTACAAACTGGGTAAAAGAATTTAGTTACAAATCCTTTTCCAATAGTTTTTGGCCTATATTATAGTTCATTTCTAAATGTATTTATGGCATTGGAGATGTACATAAAGGTCACGGTGAGGCAAAATAGTCCCCAAACAAAACCTTTTTTTCAGATTCTCAGACTTTCTATCATGTTACCATGACCAACATATAAAACACAGAAAAGCTATGTTGACATGAAGTCAGGAGGAGTTTCTGGTAGTAAATAAAACGATTGTATTTGTGATGTAGACATTGTGTCTCCTGGTTCCTATCAGCACCACTGTATAGAAATGTGTGTTGGTATATTCCTTTACAATCAACCATTTCACATGAAACCACTCTGAATATCTGAGTTTGCATCTCAACAAACGAATTACAGAAATTTGTCTAAATCTGCTGAATTTCTCCTTTAGAAGACTTCTTTTTAATTCTTATCCTTTTTATTTAAAGTATATTTTGTGGCAAAAAATCCCTAATAATAAGCATATCCATCAATTTCTGTTTCATATTGTAACAGAGATCTGCAGAAGAATTATAAGCATTATTATCAGGGAAAATCCAACTAATTACTAAAAAAAGATACATTTTAATCAATCAGCTAATTTAGTTTAATCACGACAGGCCGAGACAAAATAACACTTGGTAACAGACAGAGGACACAGGAATAGCACATATGCATGGCAGTGATTTTACCATTCTATTATTTTATCATTTTACTTGTAAAACACTGCTAAATGAGCCTCTCTCTCTCTCATGCAAATGTATTTGAGGGAGGAATCCAAACATCTTGGACGTCTGGCTGTTCTTCTCTACTAACTAAATTTACTTTTTACTAAATGTGCTTTAATAATTGCACTTTTAGATTTACTCAGTTTAGGCTACTTTGGCACTGAAAGCATATTTCCTATCAGTTCTGAGCTTGTTGACAGCTTCACTATATTACTACACTGCCTTAGTATATCAAACAACAGTATCAGATGCTTCATGGGTGCACACTGTAGTCACATCATTTTGCACTTGACTTGCAATCATACATACATCTGGACCAGAGTTTCTAAATAACATAACAATATCAGAAAGTGGGTAGCAGAGTAATCCTTAGATATCATGAAGCTAAAGCACTACAATACCAAGAGACCACTGCTTCCTGGCCTTGGCCTGTCAGAAAACCTCTCCACTCACTTCAATCATTTTTAATCTCTCCATGAAGCGGTCCAGCCCAGCAAACACCATGAAAGGGGAGAAGTCCCAGGGCTTGACCTCCATTCCATTTCTCCGGTACAGAGTTAGGCTGTTTCTTCTGTCTTCAAAGACACTCTTGAAGTGTGTAAGCACATCCAGAGTTGTCTGCACACGTGCAAGACTTTCCAGCACATCACCTTTCAGGATGTCCTCCGGGTTAAGATAGCTCCGAGCCTACACACAAGATGCATCACAAACAGAAAGATTTATCGACTGTTCGAAGCTTCTAAACTTTAGTACTGTGCAAAAGTCAGAGAGAGCTGGTCATTTACTGCAAATTTTTTATTTTTTTTTATTATTATATAATATTGTTATAATTATAAATATTCGACTTATTATCATTTTAGATACATGAATAAAATACGACTCTTAACAAGCATGCAAGACCTGGTAGACCAACAAAACTGTCACCATCAGATAAACAGCACAGTCTTTGGAAGAAAGGAGAACATCAAGCTCCAGAGTGCAACCAACTTATACTTTGGAGGTGTTACTTACAGGTTATCTACAGACTCTACAAACTTACACTTAACAGTTCCAACTGATGAGATATCTGAATAACAAATATCCTAATATACCACATATACTCCTGATGTATCACAATATTAGATTTTTGCTATATCGCCACCTCTAATATATATTTTGTTGTGCTAAAAACGTTTATCTCTTTTTCTTGCACAAGGCTAATCTTAATTTTAAAAACCATTTTGTTGGGAAATTAATAACTAAGGGGGGATCTGTACTTCAGAGTTGAAAATTCTTTCATATCATAGTTACTTTACAGCTAACTTTATACAAGATGGAAAACTTAACCTTAATGTACCTTAACGTAAAGTCATTTTTGGTTATTTCTATTGACAATTTGTCATAAAATCTTCAGTCGTGATAAATCTTTAATGTAAAGGGCAGCTGGCTTTTATCTGACAACAATGATATTGAAATGTTAAAGAAAGTGAGATTAAAGGGATAGTTCAGCCAAAAAGCTAACGGTGCAAATGACCTTTTAGAATTACACTTTATCCTGAGCACTTTCAAAGTCTTAGTCAGACTCAAAGTCAGAGTCTTACAAAATGCAGAACGTACCTGCTGAATGAGAAGATTGCAGATCTCTTGGAGGAGCACTATCACTCTGGCTGGAGTGTTGTAGTGTTTGGAGTTGGCCCATACTAGACACACGGTGTGCATGAGGGGGGCAATTCGTCCTTTCACTTCACTGAACTCTATGTTCTCCAAGTCTTCTGTAAGTCGCTGAATCGGCTTCAGGAAGATATTAATGTCCCTTGCCTCCTCAAGAGCTTTATAGAAGGAACACGGTGCTTATATGTCAATGGGCTTCATGCAACAGACATACCAAATGAGAGAAGGAGTATTTTTACAGTTTGCTCTTTACCTCTCATGACATCTTGTACCATATTTCTAAACGCAGGGTAATAGCTACTCTCCACTGCATCCAGAAGCTCTGCCATCTTGGCCACTTTAGGTGACTTAAATTGGCCATGTATGCATTCGAGGTCTGTATATCTGGTGAAAAAAAAAATATATAATGAAGAAAAATATGAGCACAGATGCTGACTGGAACAAATGCAAGGTAAATACATGTTTCAATAAGTAGCAACAGACTGTATTGACCTGTTTTTCCAGAAGTTCAGCTCCACATGTGGAGTAGGATTTCTGCCTTCCAGTAGTGGTTCAGATGAATCCCTCTTGAGAACCTCATGAATCTGATGACTCCACTCAATCACCATAGATTCAACAGAGTGGATGATGCTCTTATCCACCAGGTCTCCCCTGTAGCATTGGAAAAACAGTGCTGTTTGCCTACGTCTGGAGTGTATCACATTTCGGCCATTTCGCTGTACAAAAACACTCTTACTCAATCCAGCAATTACCAGATGAGCTGAATCAGATGTGTTTAAACAGGGAAATGATCAAACTGTGCCGGACTACTAGGGATTCATTTGCAAAACATGAATTTCATTTCAAATGAATCTTAAGATAAATACACTGAGACTTATTTATTAAAACCGAATATACACAAACTGTTTTGAACGTGTATTGTCGTAATGCATGTTGCACTCCAGCTTAGCCATTCACACTTTTCCACTGCAAGTTCAATAAGTTAAATTGACCACCAGTATAATTGTGAAGGGACAGGGTAATTAACCAATCACGTTTTGATTTCCAATACGTGAGTCCAATGCAACTCTAGGTCTTCTATAAGTCCCAGATACATCACTGACTGCAAAGATGAAGTCTAATCAATGGGCTGTCAAAAATGGAAAATGATATATTACAAGTTTCAAGTAAAACATGAAATGCACCTAGAACATCCAACGGACATTTGTACAAACTACTAAAATCCCACAGATTAGCTAGGAGACGTTAGCATTATCATACAGGTGTGTCATCAAGTTTTTACCACGTTTTCACATTTACAGCCCAAAATGAAGGCCAAGCTGTCTGCAATTTATCCAGGATGTGGATAACACTGTCGGCTAAATGATGAAATGTAAATGACTCCAGCGATTTTCCATGCTTTTTCGAAATAAAAAGTTATGTGTGAATTCATTTGTAAACTAATTTGTGAATTAAACTAAACTAATTTGTAAACTAATGTGTGAATTAATTTGTAAACACAGTCAAAGTTTCACACCACAATTTTTGAATTCACTGGTTCTGTGATTTACATCTATCCACCTATAAAGCCTATAGTAGTTCGGCTATGCCCACTGAAGCTGAAGTTCTAGGGAGTGTAGCTTTTTGAACGTGCTTTTTGAATGACACCAGAGATGTTATAAATGAAGGGAACAGTCAATGACATCTGTTTATGCGGGAAAATTCCCACTCCTCAGGCAAAATAGATGATCACATGGCTGTGGTGCTAGCAGGGAAAGTCAACCTTTGTTGTGGCAACTGCAGTAGCCAGAACTAGTGGACAAAAGCATGTTTTTCATTGTGTGCTTTTTTGTACCAAACAAACCAACCATGTATGAGGTTTCTGTCAGATTTCCGTTTCCTGATTTCCTGTATGGCTGCAAACAACTGCCCAGCGGCGTTGGCAGCCGAGTGAGCAGACTTACCTATCAAAGGACCTATCAAATGATGCCCAACACAACTCAGACAATCAGAACTGAGCTCATTTATCTAAGATCAGCCTTAAAGGCGCATAACAAAAGCAGCCTGTTTGATTGTAAGAGATAAAGGCAGGTTGTAAAATGGCAATGAAAAAAGAAATGATTATTCCTTTTAGTAGATGGATCGCGCAAATGTTACAAGTGCACCTCAAAGGGAAACATAAAATCCAATAAAGATGTGGGATACAGGGCCTTTAAAATACTTTATTTCTGAATTAGTGTGTGAATCTATCAAACGGAACTGGAACTGAATATCCCTGATCCATAGACTGGAAAAAATATCCATAAAGCAACACAAGATTAGCCTCGTACAAGCATTCCTAAACTTCAGAGACTCACTTTCGTTCAGTTTGTGGATTCAGTCAGGAGGAGAAAAGAGTGAAAGCATCTCAGCTGAGGAAAAAAGCCTTCGAGGCAGATCGCTGTTGTTCTTTTAATGGATTTCAGCTCTGCTATAACTCACGATATGGCAGCATCAGTTCCAAGTTCAGCAGACACTGTTAAGCTTTCTATGGAAGCTGTGCCAGACCGACTCCGTGAAAAAGAAACTTAAGGTGATCTCTCCAGAGCTGTGCAGCCTACAGACCAGGGTTGTTCGGTTCCAGGTCTGGCAGTAGATCTCAAATACAAACGACAAACAGTATGCATTTTAAATAAGAGCACATGCTCCATCCTACCTCTTTTCTCTCTCAAAGGCAGCCTGTTCGATTCTCTCTGAGCCCGGGGGGAGAGGAAGGAGAGTTTTGCCTTTGACTTGTCCAGCGACCACAAACACACTGGTCTTCAGGGCATGGACGTGTCGCATTAGATCCTCAGACACAACGTGTGGCCACTGACAGTGGTTTTTGTTGTTGAGCAGCACTGGAACCACAACCTAAATGGGTTAAGAAAAACTGCTAACTCAGAGCAGACATTAAGACTGAGGCATATTGTGAATGAGGCCTTAGAATAACATTTTTGTTGAGCCCCTACAGCTAATCCACAGACCACTCCAGATTCAAGATTCAGCATGCAGGCCTTAAAAACATGGCAATTCTTACACAAAACAGGCTTTTTCTAACTAAAGATATACCTCACTGTGTAATATAATATTTATATCATCATTAGCAGTTGGTATATTTTGAAGTTTGAATTCTGATAGTAGGACATTTCTATGAACACATACACTGATCAGTCATAACATTACGACCACATCAATGTATCTACAGTCTTTATCCATTTTATCAGCTCCACTTACCTCATAGATGCACCTTGTAGTTCAGAGCATATAGACTGTAGTTCATCTCTTTCTCTATATACTTTGTTAGCCCTCAATGGTCAGGACCCCCACAGGACCACCACAGAACAGGTATTATGTGGGTGGTGGATCATTCTCAGCACTGCAGTGATACTGATGTGATGGTGGTGTGTTAGTGTGTGTTGTGCTGGTGGGAGTGGATCAGACACAGCAGTGCTGCTGGAGTGTTTAAACACCTCGGTGTAACTGCTGGCCTGAGAATCTTCCACCAACCAAAACTAACCAGCCTAAACCCTTTGGGCATCGTCCTGTGACCACTTATGAAGAAATAGAGGATGGCCAACAGAAACTCTGTGGCAGCAGATGAGCTATAGTGTCTGACTGTACATCTTCAAGGTGGACAAGCAAGGTAGGAGTGTCTAATAGAGTGGACAGTGAGTGGACAGCATTTAAACACTCCAGCAGCACTGCTGCGTCTGATGCACTCACACCAGCACAACACACACCAACATACCACCACCACAACAGTGTCATTGCAGTGCTGAGAATGATCCACCACCCAAATAATACCTGCCCTATGGTGGTCCTGTGGGGGTCCTGACCTTTGAAGAACAGAGTGAAAGGATTCTAATAAAGTATGCATAGAACAACAAAAATGCACCCATATGGTAAGTGGAGCTAATAAAATAGCCAATGAATGTAGACAGAGGTAAGTGCTCAGTGAGTGCATGTTGCACTTTAATGGTTTGTAGATCTACAGTTCTGGTTCTCTGCATCGTTTGTTAACTTCCCCCATCTTATCAATGGTCAGGACCCCCACAGGACCACCACCGAGCAGATTATTGGTTGAGTGGATAAATGCATGCTTTCTTTGATTCAGTGCTGAAAATGGCACCTTAGCAGTGGACTCCTCCATACAGTCAGTGATTTGACTTACTGTGAATGTCTGAGTTGCGCAATTGTCGTATACCTGACAAGTCAGAGTTCATTAGAATACAATGGGACCCGGCTCAACGACACTGGAAGTGAACAAGTAAAGCCACTAAAGTAAAGAAGTAAAATATACATTATACTATAAACCGCTTCTCCAACTAAACTGTATAAACTTGAATTTCCTTTCAAAATCAGAAAAAACACAAGAAGTAAGTGAACGTTGCTTAAACAGAGCAGTAGCGCACGAAGCGCCAACATTACGCAAAAGGCGTAGGGCGCAGGAGTGTGCAGCGCTCAAGGCGTACGCTGTGGTTAGGTTACCTCTTCCACGAAGGCTGAGAACTGCTCCAGAGCGGAGCTGGACATGTCCCCGTGCTGTATGTTAGCCTTCATCGTGTCCGGGGAGAGAGCGCTCGGGCTGCGTTTGATAAAATAGACCGCTTTGTTTTTCGAGCACCCGGCAAAGCCCGCAGCGGGTATCAGCTGTCCGGCGGCGTTCAGAGACACCACAAGGGCCGTGTGGTCAGGTTTATCCAAGAAGTCCTGGATGACTTGTTTGTGGTCTTCCACCGCGAGGCACTTTAGCCAGCGGTCAGATTTGAGCTTCATGGTCTTTAGGACATATTCCTGTATGAACTCGAGCCTTTTATCAGCCGCCGGAGACTCGTCCTCTTCCATGTTTGTTTGTGTCCTCACTCCGGAGGGGCAGCTGTGGTCACTGAGCAGACTGGAGTTGTTACTGACCCATTGTCCTCCTCCTTCGCCTCCATAGTAACCCAGTGTTTGCATTAATGGACGTGTTGCTCCGGGCGCTGAAGCAGGCCATTCTTCTCACACGTGGATGAGCACAACATTGCTTGGTTACTGTGTTTGACTCTTTGTTGACCTCCTGAAGTTTCTTCCTCCTTCCAGCGTAACTTCATCACTACTGACAGACTGCAACCGAACTAGTTGGCAAGTCTGATGAAAAGGCCTGGAAGGCTGCCCTCAACCTGTGCACTCACATGCTGGCCATGTAAATGACCCTGTGCCCGAGTTAATAAGAGATAGACCCCCTCCACATTCATACAGGCAAGGTGTGCTTTGAAAGCACATTCCCACCAGGTGTAGGAGAGAAAGAGGAGTTTCTCTGATTTTGGCAGCAGCATGTTAAAATATTAACTTAGTACCTCAGTAGAATGATTTTTGACTGAATATGTTAAAATAATGACTTATATTGGCCTAATACTCCTAAAGCATTGACACTGTAATTCATTCAATGCAGAAACATTATTAAAAATTATTTTCTATGACTAATAATCTAGTTTCTTGATATAGTGGCATGTTCTTTCCTCAGAATAACGACTTAAAATATTGTATAAATATTTCTCGAATTCATGTCAAATTAATGATTTTTTTTGGCTTTGTATCTGTATGACTTACTTGTACACTCTTTGTCAAAAAAAAATAGTTGCGCCCAGAAGGAGGTGTGGGATTGCAGTGCTACTGGGAAGGAAGATAAAGGTTATCAGGAACAATAAATGATGATAAATTTAGACTGATATGGGCAATATTTATTGAGCTACACATACAGAAGTAGTGTCTCTCAGTATGGTGTTGGGCCGCCATGTTTGCTAACACAACATGCCAGACGTCTCAGCATGCAGTTGTAGAAGTTCCTAATGGTGTCCTGTGATAATCCGTCCCATGCAGCTTGAATATTCTCACACAGTTCCTACAGATTGTGTGGTAGGGGTGGAGGTGGAGTGACACCAGGCCTTCTGGATGCGTGACAACAAACCGTTCATCTTGGCACTGACCACGGTGCCTCCACACACGGATTCGTTGGTCTATCAAGACAAAAGTGGGACTCATCACTGAAGATGACCCGAGTCACAACATGACAGTCTGGTATGACATCATTGCAGTCTTTGGTGACGTTGACTTGGTGTTAAGGGCAGTCGTCGTAAAGGTCTGCGTACATGTGGTTCTGCGTTGTGCAGCCGTCTGCCAATGGTGCTCCTGGAGGGCATCACTGCTCATTGTCCTATAATGCCCGCAATCGTGGCTGTTGGGTCAGTCAGGTACAGCAATAAGGCCAAGTTTAATTCCTGTTGGTTGATTTTTTCGGGATGCAACTATTTGTGCAACTATTCTTTTGAGGATTGGTGTAATAATAATGATGTACTATCTTTATATAATACGTTCTCAGAATATCAAGCTAATAATTACTTAATATTTCATGAAGTAACAGCTTGTTTTCTCAAAGAAATTGCTTTGTGTTTCAAAATAGGGCGGCACGGTGGTGCAGTGAGTAGTGCTGTCGATTCATTTCTCCCAGCTGGACATCAGGGGTCTTTTCTGTGTGGAGTTTGCACGTTCTCCCTGTGCGGCTTTCCTCCCAAAGTCCAAGACATGCAGTCAGGTGAACAGGACATGCTAAATGGCCCTCCTAGGTGTGAGTGCGTGAGTGAATCTGTGTGTCTTCTCTGGGATGTACTGGCAGCCTGTATAGGCTGTTTCCTGCCAGCTGTCCAATGAGCACTGGGATAGGCTCCAGCACCCCCTGCGACCCAGCAGGATAAGCGGTGTAGATAATGAGTGAGTAAGAGTATCTCAAAATAATAACTCAAAATATTGACTTAATATGTTGAAATAATGACTTATTTTCCCAGAGTATTGACATTGAATCACAATTAACATTAAAATGACTTATTTTCCAAAAATAATGACTTCTTGATATAATGCCATGTTTTCAAATTAGTAACTGATTTTCTCAAGATAACAACTTAAAATAGGACTGATTTTCTGACAGTATTGTTTTTGTAGCTCACAAAATACAAAAAG
Organism: Semaprochilodus insignis; assembly: GCA_034552555.1. NCBI lineage: Eukaryota > Metazoa > Chordata > Actinopteri > Characiformes > Prochilodontidae > Semaprochilodus > Semaprochilodus insignis. The sequence goes on from CM067491.1 coordinate 6,214,121, forward strand.
ACTAATAATTAATTATTAGTATTTTGATATAATGACATGTCCACAAAATAATTACTTGTTTTCTCAGTGTATTGACTTAGTATCTCAAAATAATAATTTGAAATATTGGCAAATGTCAAGAAATGATTTCCATGAAATATAATAACTCATTGCTTTGATATAGTAAGTCAAATCTTTAAGAAAATAGGTCATTATTTTAGGAGATAGTCAACACAACAGGGAATGTTTATCTTCTTCTAGCTGGTGGGCTTTCATATTTTGCTATTACTGCATGTTCTAGTATTTAATCCAGCTATCCCACCAAGAAACACACACTCTCAACACACCTAATCTGCAGTAACTATATGTTGCCATTGGATGGCACTAGAAGTGTGCACAGCATGTAGGTATTGCTCCTAAACACGCTGATAAGAGTGCAGTATGCTCAATAAACTCTGCAGAGCTTTCTGATTTTACATTACATCTTTGGCCTTATCATGTATTTTCCTTTCTGTAAGGTCATGATTTGTCATAGTCCTATACCAGTCAGGGTGTTCCAATCCATCAAGCAGATGCAAAAAGGCTTTTGTTTCACTGAGCAACATTTACAAGACACTTGGCAGGAGAAAACACAAAGTGTTTGTTTATACGCCGTTATTGAAATTGGCTAACAAATTGAATTATCAGTAGCATAATGCAAAATGTTTCTCTTTTGTTCCAGTTCAAAGAGGACCGTGACCCCTGGTTAAACACAGAAGGCCGCGGTACGCAGCGAAAGCGTGCACGCAGCCCAGAAACCGAGATTCGGGCCTTGGCTTTGAAGATTAGCATGACAGACCAAAGGCAGCCATCGAGGCCGGTCTTTCCATTTCGGAATCAAAGCCACTCTGCCACAATGATAGGAGCATGCTGTTAGTAACTGCTCACAGAGCAGCTATCCGGAAGCTTCCGTATGGCTCTTGTGTTTGCCTGCATGTCTGTCTCCTGTGTGGGAGATATTTGTGCTGGTTTGGACTCCAGACATTGCGTAGGAAGGTGAGGCATATCAACCAGCTTTTAAGGTAACATTATGAAATGTTGCTTCTTGATATGGAGCTTAAATAAGGCGGTTTAGAATGGAACCGTCGAAAAATTATATTTGGCCTTCCTCACTTCTTTTAAAGGGTTGCAAACAGTCTTACACGAGGCATCATATACGTCCACTATGACAACATTACTAGATCTAATTAGGAGCTAATGCCCGTGGCCACACAGCTATGAAAACAAACACAGTCATCAGTCTCCCTCAGTCCTGAACTTCCATTTGCACATTTTAAGAGGCAGCTGTAGCCCTCAAACCATAGCGCTAGGTCCAAACATCTGCTTCTCTGTTCTGCCATGTAGCTGTGGTCCATATTTTCTATGGAAATTGTACAGAGAAAGAAGCAGCGTATTAACGTATCTGAATCACTGCACAAAAGAAATAAATGCATCCCTTTATTTTCTGTTCTGGGTACACAACTGGAGGCAAGACGCCAGACCACCTCTACCCACAACAGTGCAGTGAGTGATATACGGTTTTTATTATGTTTTCTGGTAGTCTTTGATTTACCGTCAGGAAAAAACGCTAGATTGCCGTCACCCATTACCGTGTTGTTTTCATTTGATGTTTTTAAAGTCCTAGCTCTGTTTTGCAATGTTTAATTCTGGCATTAAATGTAAGACAGTATTATATTATGTGAGAGTATGGCCCTCAGTCAGCTTCCCTATGAACCTCTGCTTCCCTATAACCCTCAGTCAGCCTCCCCGATTTCTCTACAAAGTAGTTTTTATACTTCTGGAGCTGCTGGTTTGGATTTTGTATATGTCAGTCCAGGAAATGGTTGAACGAAAAATCTGTTTTACTTATGTTTCCGCTTACCCCAGATGCAGTCAGTTATCCAAAACATGTTTATCCTTCAAATTTAGCTAACAAACACCAGCAGTCAATAGTCACCCAAATGATTTTTGCAAATGCATCATCAAAACTTTCAATCCACTCAAACGGCATAGAGGTCTTTATAAGGCTTGCACAGACTTGCTGATATGATTTAAGACACAGTAGGTTTTGCAGTATACCAAGGAACTAAATTTCACAGTTTGTCTGACCACTGGGGGCATATAAGAGTCTTTAGTCTTTGTTAGGAACATTAGCCTTGTAGCTACAGTTTTATCCTAAAGAAGCTTTTGGACACCAAACACGTCCTGGCTGATGAAATATATCTGAGGTAATTGGGTAATTGTGCAAATTAGTTTTTTTGCCAATCTGTTCTTTTAGTAAATTGTTTAGGGCACTGATACACTGATACACTGAACACTGTGGTGTTGGCACTGAGTAAGAAGGCATGGGAAACGTAATGCTGTAGACGAAAGCCTTTTTTATTTTGAACCAGCAGCAGATAGAACTCAGCACTGTTTAACTCTTTAACGTTGTGCCACATTTTGAGCCTCTGTATTCTCATGAAGAAGGTGTTGAACTTACCCTGACTGCACCATCTCTACCAATCAGCAGAGGTGTGCTAGCCTAAAAAAAAAACTACTAGAGTTCACTGAGTCTTTTGATAAATACACATCTACTGTTCTCATCCATAGAAAAAGCAAGCAACAAGTAAATCACACATGCAAATTGTTTTTGTTGGAATTTTCAAAGGTAAGCTTATTTTTTTCCACATATTATGATTTCAGATGTTTTGATAAAAAGAATTATGTTATTAACTTTATACAACAAAAAGGAGTCTGGTAAAACAATTTCGAAAAACATGCGTCACCAAAGGGTCTAATAAGTTTGTTTACGCTAATGGTGTCTGTGCTAAGCTAATGTAATTAAAGTTGAATTGCTAAAGTTAAAATGCAATAAATTCCTTTTTTTTTTGGTGAGGAGGTTTAAGGGTTAAGTCAGGGCTCTGCAGAGCAGGTCAGCAGTCGACAAACAGACCTCACCAACCAGCCCAAAGTCCGGCAGAGCTGGACACATATAATGTCCACACTATTTACAAGCCGGTAGCGGATCGCTACAATATGTAATAATGTATTTGAATCACTGCAAACAAAAATAAATGCGACTCTGTGTTTTGCATTCTGGATACCCAGCTGGAGGCAAGACGCCAGACCCCCTCAAGCCACAACAGTGCACTGAGTGATATGCGGTTTTTATTACGTTTTCTGGTAGTCTCTGATTTACTATCAGAAATATGCTAGATTGCGGTTGCCATGCTGTTTTCATTTGACATTTTTAAAGTTGTAGCTCCGTCTAAATGTGGAGACAGCAGGGCATAATTTTAGGATACTTCTGGCCTACTACGCTAGCTCCAGCACAAGTCACAATGGCCTTCTTTCAAGAAAAAAAACATAGACAAAACAAAGCAACAGCCCGTTCTCCTTACTCAAATAGGCCACTCAGCTCATTTCAAACAAATGAGCAAAGAGCGATTTAGACTCATTGTTTACCAAATTCATTTACTCTTAAATAAATACGTGTGCCTGCTGTCATTCGCTCCTCTTAATTTATTACACGTTTTATTTTGGTACCAGAATTGTTCAGGTTTGACCTCACAAGGCATCAACGTAGATCTTCTTTTGTTTGCCGTAATTCAAGCCAGACTTGTTGCGTTCATATAGTTGGTTCTAAGTAGATCCAGTATTCCCCCTGGTGCTATAGATAGCCGTTTGGTTCCGAGATCAGGCAGATATTTGAACAGCTTGCGCAGAGAGTCGCAGATGATGAAGATCCCTGATTTCCCTCCTCAGCTCAGCAAGAGTGTGAATTTGGAATAGCAAGCTTAAAGGAATTAAGGTATTATCTCTGTACAAATGACAGCTGATCAAAAACAGGGCCATTTACCATTTGTAACCAATGGAGGGGGCTAAAACAACACCTCCACGATAAAACGCTCAAGGAATAACAGATTGGCTTGGCTGGACGTGTGTTCTTTAGAAACAGACTTGGCCATCTGGGAGCATTTCATATACACAAAGCTCACACTGTGAACACACTCAGGTCTGACACTTGTGACACCGAACAATTCATTTGCATGGAAATGAAAATGTAATCCTCTAAACGAAAAAGAGGTTGTTTTTTACCCTATTAGCTTACTTAAGTGTAATTGCTAACATAATTGACCTCACATTCCTCTACAACCCAGACATGGACGAAACGTCACGCCGCCTGCCATGTTAAATGAGTACAGGTCTGAGTGCATGGTGAAGCTTGTTTATATTGTATATTGAGTATGTATAAGTAGGAAGGAATGTGATATGTTCCATGTGGAAAGGTATTTTATACAGTGGTCAGCATCAGATATTGCCACGGCTGTGGATTGAAACCTCTCAGTCAACTTTCCTGATTGCTCTTAAGTAGTGTGCACTTATTGTTTTGGTGTTATAAGATTAAAGCTGGGATGGTTTGGCAAAACAAGCTCATGTACATACTTTTCCAGTTTCTTTAGATGTAGTCAATTAGCCAAGCCTTTAGCCTCTTTAGTTTAGCTACAAGGAGCCATATGGCTGAAGCTGACAAACACTGGAAGTCAAATATTTTCAGTACATACATCCCTAGAACCCTTGGCCAAATGCACGAGGACCACATCCAGGTCTTGATTACCTGCCTTGTCGATATGGTTTCTGTGGTGGACGGTAAGGAAGTAAATGTAATTAGTTACTGTACTGTAAGTAGTTGTTGTGGTGTTTCTGTACTGAAGTGTTTTCATTCTGGGTGACTTTTTAATTTAACTCCACTACATTTCAAAGTCAAACATTATTTTCCCAAACACCATTAAGGGAAATCTATTGTTCCTTTTGGCTTATGTGTGCATAAAAATGAAAGAAAGAAATGTGAAGCATGAAGCGAGACCACCAATCAGGGTAAAGCACTGTTTTTTAGCCTGTTGGACAGAACTTGGTTCTAGCTACTGGAAACTGTTCTTCGTCAGTGTTTTGTGCTTATGATGATTTGAATAGACATCAGTGTCAGACTAATGAATGACCTTCTATTAAAGACTGGTGGACTGAGAGTGACACTAGAGTCTCTTCACTTAAAATGAGTTAAGAGTCTTGTTCCAGAAATGATAATAGGACATTAGAGCCATGATAAATCATGCTACTGTTACTCTCCATACTTCATACATTTGAAGGTAAATACTTTAGTACTTTTACTCACGTAGAGGTCTAAAGGGAGGAACTTTTACTGGAGGAATATTTTACCTGGGTAAAGCATCTCTACTTTAACTTAAGTAAATGGTTTGTGTACTTTGCCCACCACTGGTGGTATAGGCCTCAGGAAAACCTGCGTACCATACAAATACGGCAATAGTCCGTAGTGGCCCGGTAATGGCACTTTACATCATAAAAGTATCAGAAAACAATATAGTTTAATATAGAGTACAAATTGAGAGATCAGTTGTGTTCAAACTACAAACATTAATAAGAATGTAGAAGTAACTCAAGGCTAATTCAGTTTGAGACAATGCAGCCGCAGACGCCTGATTTGGACAATTAGCTAACCAAAGGTGGAGAAGTTTCTTAAACGAAGAAAGAATGTTGGCACGATTCCTCAGAAAAACTTCCACAAGTACAACACAGAATACATTAAATATGGATTTGTGCAAGGGGAGGTGATAATGATAACCCAAAAGCCCAGTGCGGTTTGACTCTTTCAAATGATGCGCTAAAACCATAACATCACAGTCCAAGTGTGCTCTGAAAGCTACCTAACCTCCTAGCCAGACATTTCCCACAGGGTAAGAAAGCTTTTAAGCTGGCTGAGGAATTGGTGTTGTCAGCTGCTATAGGTATGTGCCGCAAGTCAACTGATGTTAGCACTTGAGAAATAAAACACAATTTCACATAAAAGGTTGGGTTTTGTGGGCCGTTATGCTTGCTAGTTATAAACAGACGGAAAGGTTGAGGATCCCTGTCCTAAACCACTTCAGCAACTGTTCTTGACCTTATTGCATACCTGGATGCAGGTTGGGAGAAGGTTTGGGAAATATATATTTACAGAAAAGATTTGGGTGACTGTTGACCTCTAGTGTTCGGTTATTCTTAAAAAATATGTTAAATACTAAAATACTACATAAAGAAGTTATTACAGAGAGTTACATTTATCTCAATGGAATTATAGAGAAATAAATTAATTCACAAAACCCATTTAGAAGGGTGCAAACTTTATTTAAAGACATTATAATCATTCATAATTAACTCTGTCATTTGAAATGGATGCATTAGACTTAGATCAACACGTTACGATGCACTGTTACACCTCTAGCTGAAATCCATTGTCACGGTCTTCATGAACATGAATGTTTGGCATTGTTTGGGTAGAGCTATGCGTCGTGACGTCATCACATCTAACTGGAAGTCTCTCTCTCTCTCACTCACTCTCTCTCTCAGCACAGGACATCTCGGCCTCCTCACTGGCAACTAGAAAAGCAGCCCCGCTGAGTGAGACCTGCTGTAATGGCTTTTGTTTCCATGTCCGTGCTACAGCACGTCAGGGCTATTTCTGGCCTAGCCATCCTCCGTGGGGGCTCGACACGTTTGGACAGCACAGGAGGAGGAGGAGGAGGAGGGGGCAGATCGCAGGCCCTGCCAGCATGAGAACGCCTGATAAAATGCCTGGAGGAAGTCAGCGCTGTTTATCTGCGCCCTGGCATGGCCGCTCTGGCCGTTGAAATATGTAGCATGGCAAATAGCCGCAAATAGTTGCGAGCTCTGCGGCGCGCTATCTTAACGGGCTCCTTTTAAACACATGTGCAGGGCCCTGGAACATTGGTGGTTTCGAGCGCTCCGGGCCATGACTGGACAATTTTCATACTTTCACGCTTTGGTGAACGGCCAAGACCAACAAGCTGGAGCAGGGCTCACTCTGAAACAGGATATTGGGTTAGAAATGGCCGTCTTGGGACCCTCAATATGACATAAATAACAGTTTTACTTTACACGTTCACTGATCTAATGGAAGCCCTTGCAGATTTCACACACATAAAACCTTTCAGTAATTCTTGTGATTCTTGAATAGGTTTGAACATTTCTTGCTTACGGCGCACGAGCAAGCATGCCGGTGTGGAAGTTGAAGCTGTCATGAGCCCTTTGGAAAATTCGAACGGATGGCTTGTGCTTTTAATCACTGACAGTTCATACAAAAACTATGAAATTAATTTTGCCACCAAAACTAACAATGAACATATAACAAGTCTGAATGGCTTAACAGAGTGAAGTCACTGCTCCACCTGGGCCAGTCAAGTCTGAATCATTGCTCGCTGATAACTGGGTTTGACTTGAGACATGATGTAACGCCTGCCGATAACACATTAGACCCTAGCCTGCTCGAGGTCGAAAGCCAGAGGCCTTAGCATCGCAGCATAAGGGTCGAACATTCACAGGTACTTACGATTTGAGCCTTCTTTTAAATTCCCCCAGCGTTAAGTCAATGGAAGTACGGCTAAGAAACTTTATTTGATTCCAAACAAGCCCCAGTCTTGTGTGAACGAATGCCGACCTTGTGCCAACTGGCAGAAAGATAATGTTTTACAAGATGTTGGCACTTACAGTACCTGAACTATTTTTCTTGGCAAACAAACCGCCTCTGCTTTTAACCCATGCCCATCGCCAATATTTTAATCAATTTCATTTCCTTCAATAGCCCGTGCTTGAGGCTAGTGAGGCCAAAGTGTGCCATTAGTCTGTACAGTGTCTATAAAGGCAAACTTTCTACAGAGTGGCTTGCAGAGCTTTTTCACCATTATTGCACCGCTTATCGAAACCATGCACTCAAACGATTTGTTTATGAGAACCCAGAATGGTTTATGGATCAACTCTGCATCATTACAAGAAAAATAGTTAAAAACGTCAAGTCGAGATGGATAGAAATGTGAAAAGCTGTGCAGAGAAAATATAGTTACTTGGTTTGAAAAATGTCCGGCCTTGAAGGAAAGCTGCAAATGCATAAATGAATGCCACGGAAAACAATACAGGATCTATCCTGGCCTATCTCAAACGGAGAAATGTCTTGATTGTGCGGAGAAGCAGAGGGAACGCTGCGTTTCATAAGTGAGAGCACTTTATGTGGAGTCTCAGCTCGGCCCAGTTTCAGCCTCGACAAGGGGCCCATTGGGTTTCAACTCGCTGTGACACCTTACCTGTAATATATGAGCATAATTGACAACCGCATTACCTAAGCCGTGGAGTGGACTTGCAGCAATGGGGCTGATGTTTTTACTCCCTGAACTCCCTCTAACAGCCATGTAATCAGGCCCAATTAGAGCTCAATTAAAGGGAGGAATTTGCTCATGAGGTCACCATGGAGAAAGTTCCTGGACCCATCCCAGTTTAAGGTTTTATAAATCAATTCTGGATCTATAACAAAGATCTCTGCTTGGACTGGGCGCAAGGCTCAGAAGCTTGCTTCAGACTATCTTGAGAGGTAAATGAGGGCCAGTTCGAGGTGAAGCTGTGGTGTGCATATGTCGGCTGTTTCTGTAGGGTGGAAGTTGTCTGGAAAGATGGCTAGATGGAGGGTTCAGTGGGGAAGAGGTGTCTTTAATCAAGCATGCTAATGGAACTAAGAATGAATGGAAGCTAGTAGTCACCAATTAGCATTGAGATGTCATTCAGAGTAGATTGATGTGAAATGCACTGTACATGGGTCCGTAAATTGATGGGTGCCATGTGTAGAGTGCATACATTTTATCTATATCTAAAAGTAGACAAGTAAAGTAACACGTCTTCTGAGGTATTATATGTGGTATTGGTAAAATATACGTAAATCAATGAAACAGATTTTCTGTAGATTTTTTTTCTCATGCAACGTCAGGCAACATATTTGCAACATATTTATTCTGTGTAATAAATTTCTGATAGGAATGAAACACTTCTGGTTCCTATCACCACCAATGTGAACAATTTAACAAGTATCTGTAGCACATTTTACATCAAACCACTCTGAATGCCTTTGTTTAGAGCTCAGTGATTTAATCATGCAGAAAATTGGAAAAAGGCCGGGACATAATTAAAAGATCACAGGAGTCCAGAAAGTTCATGATAAATATGGGTAGCTGCAGTCGAACCAATGCAATACATATTCCGGTCTGCACAAACAGTACGAGTTATGATCTGATGTTGCTCATTTTGGTGATTGCCAGAGACCTTTAACACGTTTGTGTGCTAAAGACAGCAATTCATTTATTTTCCAATCTGTGTTTGTTTCTTTGCACTTCATATCGGGAGCAGTGAGACAGCAGTGAGACTTCCCGTAAAAGCAACAAAATTCATCACTTTGGGGCAAGACTAGATTAGCGTATGCAGGCCTTTAGGAGAGCCTCTGACAACATGATAAATTGCATCTCGACCACGGTGTTTGGAAAATGTGACCATAGTTAGCTGAATGAGCATAAGAGTAGACCTTCTTTTCTTTAGGGGAAAAAAGTGGCTGAAAAACCACCCTTGCAGTCAACCATGTGTTTTAAGGTGGGAAATCCAACGCTGTAACCACTAAACTAAGGTCCTGTACGTTGACCTATACTTCACTCTTATACGTTACATAACTTGCATATATATTTCTAGTCCTTCCCAAATAGTTTGTAGCTGTGACTGAATAATTGGTTTTGACATTAATTACATTCACATCAGTATCTGCAAATAAATGCTTAAGCTATACACTCATCATTAAAAGAATAGTTGCACCCAGGATATCGATTGCAGTGCATTGCAGTGCTATTGGGAAGGAAGATAAAGGTTACCAGGAACAATAAATGATGATAAATTTAGACTGATATGGGCAATATTTATTGAGCTACACATACAGAAGTAGTGTCTATCAGTATTGCACCGGGCCGCCACATTTGCTAACACAACATGCCAGACGTCTCGGCATGGGGTTGTAGAAGTTTCTAATGGTGTCCTGTGATAATCCATCCCGTGCAGCTTGAATATTCTCACACAGTTCCTGCAGATTGTGTGGTAGGGGTGGAGGTGGAGTGACATCAGGCCTACTGGATGTGTGATGCATGACAACAAACCCTTCATCTTGGTGCCGATCATGGTGCCTCCACGCACGGATTCGTTGGTCGTCTCTGCCAAGACAAAAGCGGGACTTGTCACTGAAGATGACCCGCTGCCATTCTGAGTGACTTCATGACACAAAGTTGACGTGGTGTTAAGGGCAGTCGTTGTAACGATCTGCGTGCACGTAGTCCTGCCTCATCCAGCCGTCTGCCAATGATGCTGGCATTAACAGGATGACTCATGGAGGGCATCACTGCTGGCTGAATGTCCGCAATCGTGGCTGTTGCGTCAGTCAGGTACGGTGCTAAGGCCTGCCCTTGCTTACGTCATATGCACAGCCAAGCAAAGAAACTTTCATGGATTTCTCATGATGTCACACCTACCCACCAAGTTTCATTCCTATCTGTTGGTTCCCTCTGAGTGCAACTATTTGTGCAACTGGTTTTATTTCTGTTGAATGTATATTGTAAGAAAGAGCAAGTGACGCTTCATTACTGTGCTAAGAAATCTGCATTATATTCCTTTTACTGTATTTATAGCCCTGTAGAAATAAAATGTTATATTTCTCCATAAAGCTGTTCCAGGTAGATGGAGTCCCAGTCTTCTAAATGTTCATTTGTCGTCATCAGCATCTGCTACTAGTTTAAAAGGAATGAAAACACAGGAACCAGGACAAGAAGTGTCTGGCAAAAATATTCAACCCTCTTAAAAAACAATGAATTCATCTAGATACAAAATGATGCCCTGACATTTTGTTCTGCATCATATTTTAATAGACTGACCCTAAAAATCATTGAATTTTAAAGTGATATTGGTTAATAAAAGAATTCTGATAAATGCTGTATGCAAAGGTGCAACTCCTGTCCTGCAGAAGCTCCAAGTTTACACAGATGAGAGATGTTGCCCTACCAAGGACACAATAGGTTTTTACTTGTTAATGCTTAAAATATCTCCATCATACCACCCAGGCACTGCCTAGACCAGACCAGACTGTCCCTTAACACTCAGCATCAGAGCAAAAAGGGCACTTGTGTGGGAAGCCACAGAGAGGCTAACAATTACTTTGAAGGAGCTGTAGAGTTCAGTGCCTAAGAGTGGAGTGAAGATGCACTCCGCATACAACTGGCATGTACCCTCCTCTTTCCAAATGTCCAGTATGCTGGATGTTCTGTAGGTGTATAGGAGTACTCACTTAACAACACTCACTTTTATGTGTTTCTACATACCTCAGTCTTTGTCTTGGAAGACCATATAATAGAATGGTTTTGTTTTCATCTTGTTGATGAATGAAATCAAACATGGCAGCTGGTGAGATATATGGACACTAACATCAAACACTATCTCTGAATGATCCACTATTCATTTCAGAAATGTTTTTGTATGTAGGTCCTTTTATACAGTGCTACCAGTCCATCTTATGATAGGAAAAAAATAGGAGTAGAGTAGATATTTATTTCTATATACACAAATTCGAGTTTGAGATCAAATTTAATGTCCAGTAATTTGGATGTAGGAGACTTAGTAGTAAATGATGCTTTGATTAGTATAACAGACATCTGCGATTCAAAACACAGTCATTCAGGATTTGTATTTAGTTTGTTAAAGCAGACACTAATTTGTGACAGTAGATGATGGTCTGAATTTGGGAATAATCTTTTTTTTGTGATTTCAGTGGATAAATAGTTTGTTTTTAATAAAGTATCTCGTCTCCAGTGCTGTGGAAGGTACAGGAGGATGACAAGAAAGCGGCTGTTACGGAAGAAACAACACATCAAAGCATGTCAGCACCAAACACCATTTCAACAGTGAAGTGAGATATTCACTTGAATACACAGGTAAGCCAGCATGATATTAAATAGTTAGCTAACATTAACTGCTAGCTTACTTCACCACTGGTTAAGTATAAAGGTGTTGCATTTACCCTGGCTCACAGATATGAACGCAGCTCAGTTGACCTGGTTAGTGTGCTACTAGTCATGTACTGGTACTTCAGTAGCGCTATTAATATGTTTGTAGTGGCAAAATGTAATTCCAAATCCTTTATTTAAAAATATAAACGTAACAAGAAAAGTGCATTTCCTGAAACAAATGCATATTGATTTTGTCACTAGCCATTTCCTAAGGTGTGCTAAAAATGAATAGGAGTGTAGGGGAGGAACGAGGGATGAATTAACGAGTGCAGATCAATATAGCGGTGGATTAGAGTTTGGGGATCTGCCCTGAGTGAGTACATGCAGTTTAGTGGCTGTAGGTAAAAGGAAACAATAGGGTTTGGGTTGGGCCAAAAATGAATGGGACTCTATAACAGGAAAGAGAAAAAAAAGACAAACAGACGAGTGTGGGTCAGACCAACATTCAATTTGTGCTTGAAGCTCTGCCCTGAGGTGGTGTGTGTGAAACAATGTCTGTGAATTGAGCAGAGTACAGTAGATGGTCATGCTCTTTTCCACCCCATTTATTCTTAATAGGAAAATTATAGAATTTAACAAAGTTTTTACGAAAACCGCACGTCAGATTAAAAAGCTGTACACAAGCACTGACCATTCTGGATTTGTAACGGTGATGATTTCTCCAAAATTGTGGGACTTGTTCGCGGACAAAAAATATGTATGGTGAGAAGAAGATCAAAAGAAGAAGACTGATAACAATAGTGTTGCACATTGCACAATCCCTAATTAAGGTTTAGAGATTCTGACAAAATTAGAATCAGAATCAAGCTTTATTGGCCAAGTATCTTCAGACATACAAGGAATTTGTCTTTGGTTACATTAGAGAAAGTGGCAAGATTTCACAAAGTACAAAAACACACACATACACACACAATACCTTACAATACCATAAAACAACAAAGGTGTTTAGTGTAAAGGTTAAGTCAGTTAAAAGTGCTTTGAACTTTTGGACCAGTTTAACTGTGTTGGCTTTTGTGACATCACAAAAACAATGAATTCAAAAAAAGCCTGTTTTTCCTACTTAGCTTCCATATACAGACAGAGTTCATTCTGATACATTTTTTACATACTACATCCAACTCTTATTTCCAAAAACATGAGGATTCAGTTTAGCATGATCTGGCCCTGGAGCTGTATGTAAACGTACTTTACATTTTAATGTCAATAATGTTCAGTCTTGAATCCTAGAATAATGAATGTCTTCCGTAACATAACAACATGTCAACCATGCCAAAACTGAAGGTGTTGAGTAGCTAAGAGAAAGTCTTTACATGTCTTTCACTTCCCATGGAGAAGAAATAACTTATTCATATGTCAAATCACGTGTCACCATCCACACTGCAGTATGAAAGCACTGCACTGAGGCTGTGGAGGATCGTGCGATGGTGAGATACCAACTGTTCCAAGCTTCTGCGTGTCCTTTACCCTCCAGTTTCTCAGTAACTTGGGTAAAGTAAATTTGGGGCGAGTGTATATGCCTGCAGAAGTATACTGTTTATTTAAAGTCCTCTGGCTGTGAGTTATGGCTCTTAATGATTACTCAGATGCCCCGTCGCAGGGCTATTGTAGCGCTGGTGCCTCTAAACAGGCTCGCTCTTGTTTATTTGAATTTTCCATTTTATATTGCCACGTGTCATTCGCCTGTTTACAGTTTATGCCCTGTGATTGATCATTTCCTTCACCCTTTCTGCCGCTCAGGGCACGCTCCACGCAGACTCACTCACCACGGGTGTTGCTGTGAAAAGAAGACAGGCCAAGATACTGGAGCATCAGCGAGGAATTCCCTCACCTTATAGTAGAGTTGCAATTGTCTATAGTTTCCCTCCTGGGAATTTTCACACCCAGGTTAATGGAAAGAATAGGCTGGCCGGCTTAAATGTGCCGAATTAAATTAATAGCCTTCATTTCTCTCTGGAGTCACCTGTAGATAATGGACCCATCTGACATGCACAGCATATTAACCTTCACTGAACTTTGAATGCCTGTAAACATTTACTCTTAAAAATAAAGTTGCCAGAAGGTTTCTTTGGAGCGATGCCATCGAAGAACCACACTAGGTTCCTTTTAGTTGAGTTTTTTAAAGATCCATCCATTGAAAGTGGTTCTCCTGTGGTAAGGCCCCATGTCATATGTTTTTCTTGTATCATTTTTTTTTTTTGTTCCTGAAATCTACTTCTGAAATTTGTAGTGTTATATTCCAAAACAAGTCGTAATTCATTTTTACATGACTACTTTCCAATCCCTCTTTATCCTTAAGAAATAAACATTCCAAAACCAGGGGCATTAATATGGTATTGCCCCTTTTTGAGGCTAAAACAGCCTCCACTCTTCTGGGAAGGTTACACAATATTTTGGACTGTGTCTGTGGGAATTTGTGTCCATTCATTCAACTTGCATTTGTGAGGTCAGGCACTGATGTTGGATGAGAAGGCCTGGCTTGCAACAGACATTCTAATTCATCCCAACGGTGTTCAGTGGGCTTGAGGTTCAAAGCTCTACTCTGGACACTGGAGTTTCTCCATAGTAAACATTATGGAGCTTGATGTCTTCATGGAGCACATTGTGCACAGGGGCACAGTCAGGCTTTCTGGTCAGCTCCAGACTATTATCCCTCCTCCGCCAAACTTTACTGTTGAAACGATGGATTCCAGTAGGTAGAGTTTTCTTGCCATCCGCCCAACCCAGATTCATCAATTCTAGTAGTTAGTTTTCCAGCCATCCGCCCAACCCAAATTCATCCATCAGCCTACCAGAGGCTCCAGAGGTAGCATGCTTTCCAGTGGTAGCATGCTTTCCGCCACTCCAGCCAATGCTCTGCATTGCACATAGTGATCTTAGGCTTGTGTGCAGGTGCTCTGCCATGGAAACCCATATAATGAATCTCTCGATGCTCGGTTCTTGTGCTAATGCTATGTCCAGAACTCTGTAGCGAGTGACTCAGCACTCAGCAGCCCCTCTCTGTGAGTTAGTTTGGTGTACCAGTTTGTGGCTGAGCTGTTTTTGCTTCTAGGTGGTTCCATACATATGTGTATATTGCCTCATTCAAAAAACAGTTCAGGCTAAGTGTCACTGTGAACAGGCAGAACTGAACTACTATGGGCTAAACAGGCACACATGGAGCTCAGGTTCAAACAGCAACCCCACAGTAAAAGTAAGTATCCAGACCTTAGATATTTATATATAAGGATTTATAAGGATTAAGGTATGATCTGTTTATGTTTGAAACATTTATTGAACTGAATATATCATGTCATCATTAATAGGGATGTCACCATCATTCTACTGGAATGTCACTTTCCCAAAAGCTTGTAAAAATAATGCTTGCATTTTTTCCAGTGCGTTTTTTAAAACACATTTTGATCTCTTTTAATATGGAATTCAAATATTTAGATTTAATAGAGTTTTAATCATTTTAATTTGGAAAAAAAAATGTTTTCAAGAAAATGCTGTCCCATGTCCCATGAGTTTTAGTCGATAGACAGAGCCTTGTTTTAGCCACACCCCTGTATTTTAGAGAAGGAAGTGAGACTGCATCTCTGCCCCTCAATTACCACATGGTAAGCATCCCATTGTTTTGTGAATGTGTCCCAAAGTCTAAAAATCAGCATGTAGCATCAAGAACTGTCACTGCAGAAACATGTTCTACAGGTAAGTATTGTGTGTACAATTGTTCAGTGCTATGTTTAATAGTCATGTACTAGCTAGCGTTTCTGAGTTCTGCTCAAAAGTAGCTATAACTGTCACTAACGAAACAGTCACTACTGAAACATCTGGTTAGGCTCTGATAGTGTTATGATTGTGTTGGTTGTAATACAATGGGATGCTCTGTCATTAATTTTAACAAAAGAAACATAATTAAGATACTGAGTCGCTCAAAGCTAGTTAAAAATATGAAATGTTTTGAACTATATATGTTTTGGTAACATTTTAAAACATGTTTTTAAGTGTTGTTTCTATATACGGACAGTATGGAATGGAGAGTGAGCAATTTAACAATGTTTACATACCACATCAATCTTTTGTTTTAAAAAAGAGGAAACTTGGATTTCCAGTGATTTTGACTTTCTTAGAATCAGCTAGTTCAAGTAGTTTCTGTGCTGTGAAATAAACCTATGATAATTTCCTGCATTTCCCAATGTTCATTTAGCTAGGCCACCATGTATCCT
The DNA here is from genome assembly GCA_034552555.1 of Semaprochilodus insignis. NCBI lineage: Eukaryota > Metazoa > Chordata > Actinopteri > Characiformes > Prochilodontidae > Semaprochilodus > Semaprochilodus insignis. The sequence continues at coordinate 6,230,232 of CM067491.1, forward strand.
CTTATCTGCAACCAAAAAAATCAAACCGTTGACCTTAAAATGGGTTTATAAGGCTCTTCACTACGTGGTAGTCTTTTTAATAAATCACAAATATGAATTTCATGGCCTGATGTTCCATTTAGAAACGTTATTAAAAGTTCTCCTCCTCCTTTCCCCATTTAATCATCATTAAGAGCACTTCACATTTAAAGGTAGGGCCAAAAAGACAATGCAGCATTCTGTTCTTCCAGGTTTGCCGCTTCATGATAACATCAGACACAGCTCTCACCAAATTTATTACAGTACATTCCTCCAAATAGTCAGTTAAAAGACAAACCCGAAGAATGTAAACATCTCTGGTTCTCCAGGCCCACCAAAAAAAAAAAAAAAAAAAAGAAGGACTTGGCAAGATCGCAGGTTGTCAAGCAGAGTGTTTTTGGAATGCTATTTATTATTGTTCTGTATTGTCTAGTTTGACTGTGAAAGTACAGTAGTTAAGACCTCGGAACAGTTTGGAGACAAATGGCAAATAGCCTTTTGTAAGCAGCGCACCCCGAGCCGTGCAAGAGACAACCCTCTAGATTTAGAACAACAGCTCAGTGTTTATGTTGGCACGCCAAGAATACACTTCATATTCTGTTGACATATTAAAGTCACAACTACATGATGTTTAGACACCCCAGAGAAAGCTGAAAGGAAAAGCGTCTCTTTTATTCAGCACTGTTTGTCATAAGCCTTTTAAAATGCTCCATATCGCGCGAGACCATGCACGCATATTCAGCCGTATCATAATTCGTGAGGGGGATTGTGTTTTGTTCTGCTGGAGAAACTGTACATGTGAGATACGCTTCCAGTGTTTTTTTTACTGGTTATTTTCATGGGCCGCTGGAGAGTGTTGAAAATGTCCAGCAACTCTTTTCTCTTTCCTGAAGCTTCATAGGTACCATTGATTAGACCGTGTTCATTTAGCTGGTGACTGTAAAAATACAACAGAACATTATCATAATAGAACGTAGTCATGTTACACTGTTTGTACAGTGCAACAAAGGAAATCAAACCTAGTCTTAAAAAAAGAAGCACTCCAAGGAAATATACAGAGGGGTTCTTTTTATTCATTTAAAGGTGCCATAAAATGTATTTATTCAGCATTTGAAATTGTTTTATGATGTCAGCCTAGAAGGAATATATGCCCATTTACACCTAGGTCACCCTTTGACCCTGTAATAACACGAGCTGTGCTCCCTAATTTGCTGGTTTACAGTGAGACACCGTGATGATACCAACATGTCGAAACAGACACAGACAGGAAAATAAAACAAACCTCCATGTAAATAAGTTAGGTCGCTATACTATTTAGTTAGCTTTGCTAGTAGCTAATATTACCTCTAGTAGCTACTTGCTTTTGATCTTGACAACAGCAGTTAACAAAAGTTGTTACAGATTGGCTGCTGCTCACAGGTTGCTGTTGGGGTTGTGATGCTAGTAAAGATGAAACTGCTCCACTGTTCAGTCTCTTCAGTGTCAAACACTGAATAAGACTGCTTTCGGCAGGGAACTGCACGCCTTCATTATGGGGCGGTCGTGGGCTGGAGGTTAGGGGATCAGCCTTGTGACCGGAGGGTACATTGTCCCTGAACCGACAGTAATGACTGAGGTGCCCTTGAGCAAGGCACCTAACCCCCAGCTGCTGCCCACCGCTCCGGGCAAGTGTGCTCATGGCCCCCTAGTGTGTGTATTCACTAGTGTGTGTGTATGTGGGTGTTAAATGCGGAATACAAATTCGGATCTGTGTGAAAATCACAAATGGCACAAAATGGCTCAAAAGCTCTCTACTCAGAGAATGATTGGCCTCACGATTAGATTAGATTGATATTGTCCAAGATTTGAGAATCTTTTGAAATTGTACAGGATGTTGTTAAAGAAGTGCAAACTGAAGTTTTGTGAGTTTTCTGTTCCACCTTAAATGGTGCAGCAGTTACACTTATTGTCAGAAAAAGAATAGTTGCACCCAGAAGTAAGTGTGGGATTGCAGTGCTATTGGGAGGGAAGATAAAGGTTACCAGGGACAACAAATGATGATAAATTTAGACTGATATGGACGATATTTATTGAGCTACACATATAGAAGTAGTGTCTTCAGTATGATGTTGGGCCACCATGTTTACTAATGCCACATGCCAGACCTCTCGGCACGGAGTTGTAGATTTTGTTTAACATCAGTGGTAAGAATAGCACTAATGCTAGCTTGGTTGCATTTATCGACCCAGGCACTCAGTCTAGCCTAGCAGTTAGGAATGTTGGTTGGACAACACAAGGATACTCAAAGATTGTTTTTACATGCGTGATGAAGTATTGTAGTGATTGATCACAGATGAACAAAACCACAAAAGTGGAATAAAACCATGAATTCAATCAAATCGATGATCCTAAGGGATTACGATGGCACGCCACAGCATCTGCACAAATGAACCTTTTGCGCAAGTTCTGCTAGAAAGACTCCAATGCTATTTCACTCATTCATTCATTACTCTAGCCAGTCACAGTCTGCCACCTGTCTTTAAAAGGAGTCAACTTGCCTTCCTGTTCTGCTGCTTTCAGGTGCCAATGTTTTAACACTCTCCTCCTTCCTTACCCATCCCCCACCACCCCACCACCACCAGTTTCGTCTGGTCTTTTTGTCCAGGGAGTAGACTCTGTCCCTGCCATCCATATCCAGCGGGATCTGCGAGGATCATAACGCTTCAAGACCTGGGCCTCGGACAGGGCCTACGCCAAAGTCTTCCTCAGAGTCTTTTTGGCAGAACTCTAGTTTTAGACCCAAATGTCCCTTTAAAGTATGAATCTAAAAGATTTGGTGCATAACAAACATTTTACTGCTTGACCAACAGGATGTAGCCTGAGCCACACAAAAGCCAAAACTCTTCAGAATGTCAACAGGATATCCAACAGTTCATCTGACATTGATCATAGAATTATAACCCAATGGTTTATAATCTTCCGCACAGCACGTCCAAAACTTGAAGACATTAATTCTAACCAGTCCCGATATTTATTCCTCTTGCATGAAATGGGTTTACCATTATAATATCCCTGAACGCATTACCCCGACATGAGATTGCCATTAAAAGTTCCTGCTCCATCATTTCAATGTTACCAAGAAAGGTGGTCGTCTATGAGGGAAAATTTAATATCCTGACGTTGTTTGAACTGTAGGGCCTATTGGAGCATTTGGAACCCATAGATCATCCCTTAAGGAGGAAAACAACTCATTATGCTGGAAGACACACATTGAAAACAGACACTGCAAGCTAGCACAGATAATTCTGACCATCGATGTTCCTCTTGTGCAGTATTTCTGATATTCATCTATCTGGAGTGGAGGACAGGGCACCTCAACTATTCCTTCTTGTCTGTGTTTGCATCAGAGACAGCAAGTGCTAGCTTGGCATCTGTGGTTAATTCCAGAGGACGTCGCTGTGGAAGTCTCCTGCTGTTCTTCATCCCAGCAAAAGATGTTCTTGCGATATCTTAAAACAGCATGCAGCACAATAACCCTGACATGCTCCACGAAGGCTGGAGAGTTGGTTTTAACCCCAGGGTTGGGTCCAGTCAGGTCCCAAAAAACATACCGTCCAGCTGCTCCAGAAACTGTAGAGAAGTGATGGATTTACATGAGGGAATGGGATTCAATCAGCATATTCATGGATGATAAAAAAATAGCCAGAAATTCTGTCTACATAGTGTTCCATTTGACTCTGTTTTTGTATTTATGAAACCGATGAGGTTTTGAGATTCTTTTAATGAATCAATCTGGCTTATCTTGAGAAAAATTCAATCATCAACCAGGTTGATCTTTCACATAGTAGACATCTGTGTAGTCATAGAGTACTGGGCAAAAATTAGAGCCCACCCTCAATGTTTTTCATTTCTAATGTTTTTCATTCAGTTCAGTTTTCAGAACCAGCAAAAAGACACTAAACACATTTAAGAGAACAGGGCACCGCTGTGTATCAGATTTCTCAGTATTTCATGTTTTCACCTTCTACCTTTACCTTTCAGGAGAAATCTGCAGGGATGTTTTTCCACACCCTGAAAGTTCTGTCTCAGATGTTGGTTGCATTTTTTACAATTCAAGTAATTCCAAACACATTCAGTGATGTTGAGGTCTAGACGCTGCGATAGTCTGTCCATGGTTCTTGGAAAACCAGCAGCTTCTCTGTTTGATTTCCAATTTTTTTCACTTTTCTCAGTAAGATCCTCTTGAGAGCTACAATTCCTTTCAGACCAATGGTGTTAAATTGTCTTCTCACAGTGGAAGGATGGACAGAAACACCTGTCTAAATTGCTGGTTTGCCTGGAAATTCAATGACTCCTGTGTAGTACTGACAACATATGTTCATACTGTGATGTCAACATTAACTGGTGAAGAGCTGGTGCCAGTACTACTGAAAGAGTCGAGTCATACACTGTACATACATGGTAGATACTTAACACTGCCTAACTACTCTAAAGCCCAGCACGGTGAAGCATCAGCAGTGTATACCACACACTTCAAACCAAGCACAACAACCTGTTTACACAAAATGTCTCTGCTACCTCAGAGAATGTGTTTTCCCAGAAGCCTCCATACATGGCCACTCTACAGTTGCATACCCCTGGCACTAGGGGTGGAAAAATACTGAATATCGGAATTTTATGTTGTGATACTGTATCGATTCTCATACACACAGTAGAAATTTAAAAACATTCTGATATACTACATTGCTTTGCTTACAGTAATGCAATTTATCACAATTTGTTCCTGCCAAAGGTTACTGCCAATACACAGCCTTATCCCGCTTGGCCACAGACTCGGTCAACACACATGCCACAGGCATGCTCCTCAGCCATGTACTCTCCCAGTCCTCTCTAAAGCCCCCTTCCTGTCAGTCTGGGCATTGCAGTGGCTTGGTCCTCTGTGCTGTCCATCCTTGAGTTTGTTGGAGCACCACTGCTCTCCAGACTGCTATTTCACAGAACAAGGCGCAGTAAACATAGTGCTCGCCGCAGGTCACTGCTATACACTGTGTGCTAGACACTTAACACTGCCTAGCTACCCAAAAGCCCAACGCTGTGAAGCACAAGCAACACATACCAAACATTTTAGACCAAGCACAAGAGCCCCAAGAGCCTCCCTCGCATTTATAGCAACACGAGCCAGTAGCGGGACTACAATATGTCTGACAAGCAAATTGACCTTGTAACGAAGGAGCGGGCGAGGCAAGCGGATACAAACGTTGAGTCTGTTTATTAGAGTCCTGGTTGAAAGTACAAACAGAAACGGTGAGCGCAGGAGAGTCCATGATAAAACAAACACTGAGATGAAGATAAATAACAAAACTCTGAGACAAAGATACTCACTCACCTTCTAAACTGCTTAATCCTTCTGGGTTGTGGGGTGGGGGGGTGCTGGAGCCTATCCCAGCATTCAATGGAAAGACAGGAAACACCCTGGACAGGTCGCCAATCCATCACAGGGCGACATGCACATTCACACCTAGGGGGCAATTTAGCATCTCCAATTCACCGGACAGCATGTCTTTGGATTGTGGGAGGAAACTGGAGCCCCCAGAGGAGGCGACAGTGTTACCCATTGCACCACCATGCCACCCATAAAGATACTGAGGAAACAAAACCAAGAACACAGAGCACACGAACAGAAGCAGGATACTTACATTCATTCAATGCCAAACAAACACTGCGAGCAAACAGAAGGGCATATAACGTCGCTGCCCAAAGAAAAACAAGTATCTCCAAAATGGCATCTTTACAATAGAGGGCAAAACCTAGTTTAACTTTAATGTAAGTCAATGGAACCAGACTTTTTTCCTAGCAATTTTGGGCCATTTCTGTTGGTCCATTCATCATGAAAATTTCACACAGTATAAACAGCAGCTCATGTGTTCAAATGATGTGTAAAAGCACAAATCAACAAAAATGGAGATACATGTTTTTAATTGGACAGCCATGATAAGCATGAGCACTGACAAGGAACAACTGGAACGGGGAGGAGCCACAAACTTAGAGACAGGTGACAAGAGGGCGGAGACAGAGAGGAGCTAAAAAACCAAAACAAAGACACATGGCGAGGACATGAGGGAAAAATATAAACATGGACAGAAGCAGACAAGGAAGCAGGGCAGGGTGTTAGGGTGGAGTCCTGTTGTAAGAAAACCTTCTATCTCTGAAACAATAACTTTATATGAAAAGGATTTTCATATTTAAGGATTTTATCACATGTTATTTGGGACCATCATTGGTCCATTCAAGATGAAATGCTCAAACAATGTAAAAAGCAACTGATGCTATCATGTGAACCATAACATGGTTTTGATACGACGCCAACGAAATGATCTAAAGATGTTGGAACCAAGAGCTGTAGACATCATTGCTTTACCTTTTCTTATACCGACACCGACAATTTTCTTGTCCACTCTCGTAGTGCGAGTGGTATGTAGGTTGATGTAGAGCTTGAGACGTTTTGATAGAACTATCGGGAAACACAATAAAGAGGCCCCTTCTCGCCCCCCCCCCCCCATTGTGAACTGTGTTATTGGCAGTATGTTCTTGGTTTATTGCGGTGTAATGTAACTAGAAATGAATAATCTCTCTTAGTTTGCTGTTACAGTTCATGCTGAGACATGTGCGACTCCTCAGCAGTCTCTCTTGGCATCGGTTGACACACGGTTCAGTGCAGTGCTCAGTCAAAGAGGCAAAAACTGACATCATGGCTGGTCCGGAGTCCAAATATAGTACATGAGCACGAAGTTCTGCCTAAGTTTAGCGTGTGATGTCATCATTATCGCATTTTACAACGGGCCATGGTCTTTCTTTTCTAGCACGGATTACGGAAGACACGACTGAACAATATAACTTCCCAAAATGTGTGTTGGAAGTATGTGAGGAAGGTGGGCCGCACGTTTTTCCGACTTTCTGAATGGTTTCAGTGACTGACGTACCATTAGGTCTGAACAAACAGGACTATACAAGGCTACAAGTATTACAGGCAAGTGCTTGTAACATGTTAGCATTCATGTGTCCTGAAAACCAGGACCACGTCAAACAGAGCAGCAGTCACTTCACGATTAACTTCCAGCAAATACCAGATTAGTGCAAAGGCACTCCTCTGAAATCACGGAATTAAATTGTTTTGTGCGCTTGATTCTTTTAGGACTAGTTATGCCAAACAATCTGTCACAACTTTTCTGTTTGATGTCTACGAATGACCTTTCAGCACAAGGCAGAACTACAGATCCATCATTCTAAATTGAAACAGCTGTAATAGAAGAGCTGCCTCAGAGTTCTTTTGTTTGAGACGATTCGGATTAGTTCATGTAGACATATGAAATATACTCTGTATCTTACTTAGGAAACCATAATATTTATACATCAATCAACGTCTCCTCCAGTTTCACCCTTACAAGTGAAGTGTTTCTACTGATGTTGGATACGTTCATGGTGAGATATGAAAAATATGATGCAATACTTACTTCTCATGTTTTTGGAAAACACTTGCGTGCATGAAACTATCCTGTTTTGCATTACACTCCTAAAAGGAAGGTGCCCACAAACTGTTCTTTAAGTGATGCCATAGAACAACCACTCTAAATTCATGCTTGAAAAAGACGTTTGTGAGTTTGAAGAACTTTTTAAAGCTTTAAAGAACCTTCACGTCATATAAAGGTTATACACCAATTTATGGGTTGTTCCTTGAAGGCTTACATTGTGTGGAGATTCTCTAAAGTCTTCACAGTTCTTCACAAATCAAATTTCTTTTTTGCAAACATGATTCTTTTAGGAACCAAAAGTGGTTATTCCGTGGAATTGGGGGAAAAAAAACCCTTGTGGACGTTCTTATTCTTAAGAGCTTAACAACAATGCTCTTTAAAATAAAGGTTCCTAAATGGTTATTGGCACGGGAATAAACAGTTCTAATGTTTAGAATGTGTATTTTATTAAAACGAAGTTCTTTATTCTTACTTGTCATTTATGACAAATAGCGCATTGTAGGTTTCTTGAGGAACCAAAAAATGGTTCTTCTTGAATGGCATCTTTCCAGAGATCCCCCTTATAGCACCTTTCGAAAGAGGATGTCTGAAGGATGATTGTCTTTAATTGGTGTAGAACCAAAACATATCGTAACCTTGTGTGTTAAGTTCTTCACACTGACTGATCTTATTTCCAAAAAAAGTTCATTAGAGACCCAAACCTGGGTTCTTCAACGGCATCACAGCACTTTTAATTTTAACAGCTTAACAATTACCCAACAAAATAATGGTTCCTAAATACCTATACCTTTACATTATGTAGAACCTTTACATTATGTGGAGGTTCTTTAAAAAGGTTCTTTTCCCTCACTTCTCATTTTTATACAAGGGTCTTTAAAGAACAATCCATTATAGGTTGCTGTATGTTCTTGTACAGCATCGCTCCAGAGAACCCTTTTTGGTGCCTTTATATTGTTAAGAGTATGGGTGTCTGACTTTTATTGGTGTAGAACCTAAACATTCCTAAACCTAACCTTATGTGTAGGTTGTTCATACTCATACACATCTTACTTACACAAAGGTTCTATAGGGAACCAAAAGTAGTTCTCACTGCAACAAACCCTTTTGGCTCTTTTATTTTTAGGATCGTAAACTAGTAAAAATAAATGTTCCTGTTCTTGGCTTGGATTTACAGTTCTGGGAATACATGGCTGTTTTTTTGTAAAATACTTACTCTAAACTTGTACAGAACATTTAAATCATGTGGAGGTTCTTTAAACTTTACAAGGATCTTCACTCACACCCTAAATTCACAAAATTGCTTTTTAAAGAACATGGAATAGCTACCATGGACAGGATGGTAGCACCACTCCAGACAACCCATATTGGTACTTTTATTTTTGAAGAATGTGGATGTGTGGGTCTGGGGAAAACTTTGGATTGGTGTAGAACCTTTGCATTGTGTGAAGATTCTCCACACTAACATATTTTATTTTCAAAAAGGTCATTTGAGGAGCCAAAAATAGTTCTCCATAGCATTGCACCATATAACTCTTTAGGTTTCTTTAGGTTTTCTTTTTAAGAGTGTGGTTGTCTAGTCCTTCTATTGCTGTAGAACCTAAAAATACCTTAACATTATGTGTAGGTTCTTTACACTCACATATCTTATTTCCAAAAAAGGTTCTGTTGTGAACTCTTTTGGCACTTTTATTTCAAGATTGTCCACTCTGAGAAATAACTGTTCTAAATGGTTCTTGGATTGGATTTATGGTTCTGGGAGCAAAACTGGATTTGGTGTAGAACCTAAACATACCTACAACTGCACATCTCATTTCCAATAAATAAATAAATAAATAAAATGTAGGGAACAAAAATCATTCACTGCTAGAGGACCTTTACATTATGCTTACATTACTCGTTGGTTCTTGTCTGGCATTATGCCAAAAAGCCTATTTAGCTTCGTAATTTTTTCGAGTGTTGCAAAATGTATACAGCAGACAGAAAACATTTAATAGATAAAAAAAGCTAAACCATCTTCTACTCTATAAACTCAGTGCATAAAAATCTGAACGACAATCATCTATGAAAGGTGTAAATGAAGTGGGAATTCCAGTCCATGTGGAGCTGAGGGAATTGTGTGCCTCCACGTATTCCCCTGCTTAATAAAGTGATGGCAGTAAAGAGTAGTTTGGGCTTCGGGAGCGGGGAGGAGAGACGTGTGTGCGTGCTGTCTCAGTGAGTGTGTGTGCTGCAGGAAGCCGGGTCCAGGCAGGGCGAGCCTCCTCTTTACCTCCTCTGCGAAACACATGCAGTGAGTACTGAACCTCCTTACCTGCGCTTATAGCTCTCAGCTCTGTCAGCCTGGCCTCTTCACGCTTCTGCCGAGAGAGAAATGAAATGAGATGGAGCTCACTGCGTTTAAGGTTTTCTGTTCATGTTGGACGTGAGACAACATTTCTTTTAGCCTTTAGTTATCCTAAATCATCGGGCCTTCCTGTGATAAGTCCTGGAGCGATCAGAGATCAGTTCTCGCAGCAGCAGTGGGCTGATAGTGTGAGGGTGTTGCACTGAGTGAGCTTTCTCTCACTGACAGACCTGCAAAAGACCAGCAATATTTTATTAAGGATTGTGTATGTCGGCTTGTACAGCATGAAGAAAGAACTTCTTCAGAAAAGCTTTTCATGTGTGAAGTCAGAAGCTTCCAGCGGTGAGAGAAGATTGAGGAAGTCAGTTTGAGCGTTTTTCTAATAAGCACTGTGTTAAAATGTGGTCAGATGACAGACAGGCAGAATACGAGGAGTGATTACAGACATAATCATTATCAGAAAGGAACTGGATGAAACCCACTGAGAGTATACTGATGTTAAAAAATGGGATGTAGTGGGGGGGGGTTCACACAGTCTGCTCCAGAATAAGTGATTAAATGATATTAAAAGTGGAGGGCTGCGCTCTCACAGTGACACATGGTGTTTAGATGTGTCTTGGCACAGGGCAGCCTTCTGGGGATTTTTGCTGTGTGATGTAAATGAATATTCGAAATAAGATTATTAGTCAAAAGTAGAACTCGCGGAACGCGGCGAACTTTTGGCAGAGGCGAGCGGGCCGGTGCCTGAAAGCCGTCAGCTTGGTAACGAGAAGATTGGTTGTTTATAGAACTTGAAATGTTCAGAAGGAACGTATCTTTCGGGGCCGATCCCAGGAGCCAGGCCTAATTAGAACCAAATGCTTGAAATTCACTTCAATGGAGCCACGGATCTCTTTATGTAGCTTGGCAAATTGCTCGCCTTTTGTCAGCTGTAGTCGGTGGCTCATCCCTCCCTTGTTGTGCCCCCACCCCACGCTGCATTCAAATGTGCTTCATGGACGCTGGCAACGGGGAGTCCTCAACCCCAACC
>CM067491.1:6241531-6282808 GCA_034552555.1 Semaprochilodus insignis
ACATGATGCATCTTTGCTATTATTTGTTGAAATGTGGCACACGACTCACAGACGAGGCAGTCTTTCTTTCATAACCTAATCTCTAAACCCGAACCGTATGCCTGATTAACATGGACAATAGTTTTAATGCATTTCCCTGTGCTGTTAAATGAGCAGGAAAAGCTTGTTGATGCAAAAAAAAAGCCATTGCAGCTGCTGAATTCCTGCAGTAAATGTTTATGTGAAACACATATTCACTCTCATGAATTCTCCAGTCAAAGCTATTTGTAAATTAAGCTGTAAATCTGTACAACTCATTACTTGTAGAGATGGGGGGTGGTAGGCCGGGGGGAGTGGTGGGGATTTGGGGTAATTTGTTACCATACATCAGAACAGCACATTCAGGAACTTTGGCTTGAAACACATCCCTGCCCCTTTTTGGAGGGAAATCAAATGACACTCACCATAGACTATAATGTAGACTATAACGTACAGCAGCACAAAACAAAACCAACAGAGAACTACCAGAGCTGGATAAGTGTCTCTGGATCATCATAAACTAATGTCTGGTCAATAAATGTCCACTCTGCCTGCCATGGAATGCTAATGATACATCAAAAAGACAAATCTGTTCCATTTGGGAGTCCCTTCCGTCTCCCAGCATCAAGCTGGTGCAGTAACCCCACTGAAAGTCCACAGTGAATGTTCAAATTACCTGGGAAAAAGCCTGAACCCCAGCCAGAACATGGCAAGGGAACAAATCAGAGATCAGTGTTTTTTATTTGTTGTTAGTACAACCAACCACACTATTTTACACAGGTTAGTTCATAGTACAAGTTTAGAAACGTGTTTTAACTTGTCGTCTATGCGGGACGCAGGATTATTTTCCCCCCAAAATGGGCGTGGTGATGATCACCTACTCTGGGTTATCGATCAGAATAACAACAGTGGTGTGGGCAGCTACCACAGTGGGTTTTACAGGCACCACCTAATTACATATGGATAACAGAAAACATTAGGGAAAGCTATTGTACCCAGTTTTACTGTGTAGTTCCAGCATTCTAATGCTGGATAAAACAGCTTTGCTAAGACATTCCCTCATATTGTTGGGGTTTCTATGGCATCATACAAAGAGCTTTAACAACGTTGTTCACTCACATGCCTCAATTCTTTCTTTAAAAAAACATCCATGGAAAGGCTATTTGAGGAACCTAAGTGATCCCCCTATGGTGTCACTCAAAAGTCCACTTTTAGGTACCTCAATACTTTAAAGCCCTATTTGAGCTGGATTAGTCTTACCTGGAGACAGGCTGTAATTTTGAGTGAAGGAACTCCATGATTCCAATTCAGGACAAATCTGCCAAGTCTGCTTATTATAACTTAGAGTGTGTTATCTCAAATTACAGCATGTCCTCAGGTAAAACTAATGTTATTACTGAGGGAGCAGTCTTGCTCGAATCGACATCTCATTAATGTAATAACAAACCAGCATAAGAGAAATAGATGCCACCCTTGTTCTCCTTTTTGCAATTTGAAGATGGGGTTACATTTTATATGATTCCTTAATCATCAAGTTTATGTCGAGACTCCTAAAACCCACAATGCTTTTGGTGATGACTGAATTACAAGAAGAAGGAAAATGAACTCAAAAGTAGCTCTCGCAAGGCAGTGCGTGTCTTGTTGGACATATTTAGCCGCACAGTGTGTTGTTGTTGTTAGAAAGTGCGGCGCCTGTTGCATAATGCTGATGTAAACGTCATTGTGATGATGTTTTGATCCGGGCTGTTTGGGTTAATTTGGAAAAATTATAGAGATTTTCTGTCCCGTATGCATCAGCCAGTCAAATCAAACACAGATTACATTATTTGACCTGCTCTGGTAAAACTAATTCAGCTCAAATAGGGTGTAAGAGTGTGGACGTACTTTTAATGGTATAGAATTTTTACATTACGCAGAGATCTTTAAAGTTGTGCAAGGTTCTTCACTCTCAATTCACATTCACAAAAAATGACCTGTAAAGAACCATCCATGGAAAGTTTTTTTCGGTGAGCCAAAAGTGGTCCTCTTATGGCATCACTCCAAGGATATGGTTCTGATTCTCATTAACAAAAAGATAAAAGAAAAAGGTTCTTTAGGAAAACAAAATTGATTCTCCAATGCTATCACTGATATGCACCCTAGAAACATATAAAAGCAAATTAAGTTGTAAATGTGCATGCTCATAAAAAAAGATTTCAAGGATTCAAGATTTCATTTCAAGGGATCCATAGTGGTAGAAAAGAAGTCTCTTTGAAGAACCGTCTTTTTAAAAGGTGCATATTTCATTATTTATGGAGACAGAGCTACAATTCCAGAAAGGGGGATTTGTAGAAATTTGTTACCATAGAAGTGGTGTGGGCAGAGCTTTTACAGGCTCCTCCCAAATGCACATGGACACCAGAAAACTTAAGGGAAAGCAAAAGAACCCAGATTTATAGTGTTGTTCTTGCTTTCTTAGAGATGTTAGTGGATTGCACTTCATCTTTTATGACATTAAGTGCAATAAAGTGGGTCCTTAACACATCCAGCATGTCATTGCTGTCCAAAGAAAAATAAGTATCTGCAAAATGGCAACTTCACAGGACAAGGCAACAACATTCTTTACTTTTAATGTAAGTTAAGGTGAAATTATTTTATTCAAAGTCATTTTGGAGTGTTTGTAGTGGTTAATTCACTATAAATTCTTCACAAAGTTTATAGAGCAGCTGATTTATTATAAATTCTGTAAAAAATTAAAAAACAATAAAAATGAAGATACTTTTTTTTTTTTACTGTGACAATGTAGTATACCACTGGTGCAAATTTGGGGCATGTGGGGGGGCAGGGCATTGGAGGGGGCATGTCCTTCCCACTTTTAGAAAGAACACAAGATCATTTTGGGAAGTTGTGGAATTGATGTTGAAAACAAAAGTTCAAATCACACTTACTGTGTTATACTACACTATACTATAATCATTTGATGACATGTGCCATAACAGTTATTAACATTTTTACCATTTTCTTCCTAATTATTATCATATTGGAGTATTTTGCTAAGATAACAATATAGCAACAAGCAAATCAGACAAAGCATTTCAATAGCACAATGGAAAGACCGAGATGCCACTGTTATCAGCTATGCTGAACATGTAAGATGTCCCTGTTTGCAATATTATTGATTTTAGTGTTTAATATTGACATATATGACATAACACGTTAATATAATGATTAGAATTGTTGGTGTGCTTTGTTTACCCTATTTTACCTATTCAAACTGCTGTATGTTAGCTATAGAGACCTGACATCACCCCCTCCAACTCGTCAAACCAAACTGGCACCCCTGTATTTCTACTATAGATGACTGCAGTAGATGTGTGACATTTCTTCGAGATTTCTTTTTTATCTATTTGATTGACATTACATTTCTGTTATTTTGGTCTCCTTCTTTTGTAATATCTTTGGCTGATGTTACGAGAATTCAAGTCAATATTTCTCAAATGTATTAGACTAAATAATCAGGAGAAGACTTAATGAATGTTCTGTTTTATTACAAAGGTGCACCAGGTGATGTTGGGTAAAGTTGCTATGTAAATAACAGCCGTGGTTCACTGGTTAGACCAAATGGAAAGACTATGTAACTAAATAAGCCCTGCAAACTAAATACACACTTAATTAACCATAATTTATCAGGCTGGAGGAAATGAATATGAGGAAGGCATGGTACCTACTCTACATAGGACTCTGGATCTAAAAAAAAACATAGAAAATCTGAATTCTTTCAGTATGGTTATTTAATACAGTTCTTCAATGTGACTAATAACAAGCATCATATAGTGGGCCAGCTTATTATAGGTCAGTTTAAGGAAAGATAATTTAACCTTTCTAGTCTATCTGATATGGATTTATATTCTATTAAATACCGCAACTGTGATTCAGTGGAATAATTTGGGAAACGTCTTAAATATCAATTTGTACACACTGTTGTTTAGGAACATGTTAACAGTCTAAGCAGAATGTAGGCCATTTTCCTTAGCCATCACTAATATCTGGAGTGATCCAGATGATCACTGGCGTATACTGATATGTATATCAGTATACATCAATCTCAACATTTCAAACATCACCAGGTTGGTGGAACTTTTGAAAAGGCCTCCAGCTCTTGTGTCATGGAAGAATATCATTTGTCAGAGTCTTTTTGCTGTAAATAGCACATGCATAACAAATTGCCCTGTTGTCTGAACACCTGGACAGCCTGTAAGCTCCCTTGTTTAGCCTGATAAAGTATGTTATGGGCAGTTAACCAATATTAAGAACTGCAGAGGTCAATTGAGACATACCTATCAGATTCTAAGCAAGATATACATTCCTCTTTCAGCAGCGTTTTGTTATTCTCACTCATTCATTCAAGAGCTTTGAAATCATTACTGCAACATACATATTACTGAAGACTGTTTGCATTAAAGATTTGGTAGATTAGCTACTGACAGTCCATATCATAGAATATACAGTACATGCATTTACATGATCATCTATATAATGCATACTTGCTTACACATGCTTTCAAGAATGGGAGGAGTCTTAACATTAACAAGCAAGATACAATGAATATAGCATTGCTGTCAGAACAAAACCTTATACCTCCAAAGCGATAGCTTTATACAGTATAAGAGGTCAGCCCAACTTAAAATGATCCCACCTGATCACACTGTTTTTCTTGAACTAACTGAAAGATACCAGAGTTTACCAAACTCAAATGTCTTAGTTTAGTCTAAAGTTCTCCTGACTTCCATTTCTAGTTTCTCAGTTGATGTCTGGCCCACACTGCAGGATATTCAGGTCGATTTGGAGGTGGATTTGCTCCTCCCAACATTCGTAAAAGGTGTCATGATATCTGGGTGATCTTAAATGATGATCTTTCCAGATTATCCTATGGTGCTGGCTGTCTATAATCTAATGTTTACTCCTCTGATCTACTTCCAGTCCAGTCGGAGCCACCACGATTGCGAATCGTAAATATTAGACATGTTCAATGTTTATGACCCAGTGTCCTGTAGTGTGTGGCGGACGGCAATTCTCTGGTGTGAAACGCAATGTTGACATCACGCCTGAAAGACCGCCCCCCAATGAGAGCCAAGCTGAAGGAAATTTGTCAGTGTGTACAGAAGATGTTGTAAGCATGGCAGCTAAATAGAGGACTAACTGGTGTATGGAGGTAAAGGATACACTTGTTGAGTTGTGGCAACAGAATTAATGTCGGTACACTGTGTGCAGTAAAACATACCGCAACACAAGTGATGAAGAAAGGAGTTGGGCCGAAATTGTGACTGCATTGGATTTGACAGCACAAACCACATTTGTTTAGATAGAAAGTTATGTTAGTTTGTGAGAAACCCTGCAATGTAGCAGTTCATGATAAACATCCCGCGAGGTTATGAGAATCTGAATCATTGGTCAGGACTCTCATTCGTTTGGATGATCTGAAAGTGTGTGTTGTGTCATTCAGGGCAGATTGTGTAGTGTGGGGGCTTTGATGACTAATAACGATCAAGGACAAAAAAAAAATTGTGGAAAGTGTTGTTAAGTGTAGAGTCTCTGGTATCAGAGACTTATGGGCTGGGCTTATGTAAAGAATTTGTTCTTTACTCAGTGTCCCCATCGGCAGAGAATCTTTCTATCACACAGGCCTTCCAGGCATGTCCTTCTCATGGTTTTCCAGGTATGGATGACTGGGGTTCAAACTCACAATATCCTGATGTTGGAGTGAATTCTATGACAAATTGCACCACACATTTACACATGGCACCATTAATACTAGAGACAGCTCTGGATTATATTGCCTATTCATTTCACAAGCCAGTGTGTCCAGCATACATACGCCAAAATACTCTCATCGCAATTAATATAAATGACTTTTTCATTAAGCACATGATGCTCAATGATGCTGCATGAAGAATCTGCAATAACAAAGCCAAAATGTGTATAATCTATCTATCTATCTATCTAGCCTGTCCGTTTGCATGTCCATCCATCTGTCCGTCTGTCTGTCTATCTATCTATCTATCTATCTATCTATCTATCTATCTATCTATCTATCTATCTTAGTGTTTTTGAATCTATCTATCTATCTATCTATCTATCTATCTATCTATCTATCTATCTATCCGTCTGTCCATCCGTCCGTCTGTCTGTTTGTCTGTTTGAAATTAAAATCTTAAATCAGAGTACATTTCTTTTACATTCCACTCTTTTTTATTCATGTTTTAAATCGTGTTTTGTACAGGTAGTCTAAATTTAGCCAGCCATACAGCCTGCTGCTCTGGAAAATCATAACATGGCTGAGCTATGTAGAGATTTGTCAGACCTATGCTGAGGTGATGAGTCATAACTGATTGAGTTGAGAACAAACTCTTTTTCTTTGCAAAGTACAAAAAACAAAACACATTCCCCTCTCGCATGCACACATCAGAGTCCATGACACTCGTCCAACAGAAACAAGCAACAGAAATAGGTTTTGGTCTATTTTGGTCTGCTGCAGTGCGTATTTTTAGAAAAAAGTGACACGCATAGCATTGAATTGCAGAATGATAAAGTCACTCCATGTGTTTTTTCTTTAGGCTGTGATTCATACATACTATGAGCTGAGATTACTGTTATTTTTTCAGTTCCTGAGAAGTATTGATATAATTTTAATCCAGTGACTAATTCACCATCTGAGGCTATTGTAGGGTCACAACACGTCATTGTTATCTTCAAATAAAGTTTGGAGTAGTCCAAGAATGGTCAATATCGCAGGCTTATCTACACATGGCCTACATTTCTGGATCTTCTCATATCTCAAGGAGATGGACAAATATCGGCCTTTACCACGGCGTCCTAGTTTACTGTCCTCAGTTACAGGTATCATCAGTGCCAACAAAGTTAATAATTTCCCGTTCATAGTTCGTTAAAACGAGCTCAAAATGTCAATATCAAATGTATGTTTGTTAGTAGGAGATATTTTATGATGATCTAAGGTTATTAGGTCATAATATTATTGAAGTCTTATTTTGTGCTGGAAATGTTAATGCAGAATGCAGCTGTACATTATGTACATTACTAGTATGTAATAATCATGTAATTATATATAACAATATAATTTGATAATTATAACATTAGACTCAAAGTAAACAATATCAATCCAGTTATTCTAAATTCATTTAGCACAATTTAACCTTATTACATTAACAAGTTTTGCATATGGTATAAACAAGGCAGTGTTATAATGGATAATAAACACTTAATCAATTGCAGTGTGAATTATTGAGGTCAGTTTGGCTCTTTTTGGCTCATCCTGTGAATGATTGTGCCCTGTTGTGGTTGGCTGAGGTGGTGCTGGAACTTTGATGAGATCCGGGGCCGAAGCTGCTTCTTGGTATTTGAAATGTTTTCATAGCATGTTAAAATTAATCTTTCCCTGTTTACTTTTTAGGAGTAATATAAGAAGGAAATGGTTTACCTTGTATTGGTGTGGAAGAGGATGTGTTCTTCAGCAGATAGATGGACTAATAGTTCATGTATGATTAGTGAAAGAGGTTATGCGACAAAACAGCGGATGCCTGTTCAAACATAGGATTATCTGTTGTTCCTGAGCGCCTGTTAACGCCAGCAGTGAGGCATCTGGAGGCTCACGTAAGGTGCAGGCTAGCTATCCGATGATGATAAGATGACTCACCCTTAAAATGTAGAAAGTCGATGGAAGTGTGTAGATAAACATGTGCCTGCCATAACAGGCTTTCTTTAGCAGTGTTTAGGGCTGTTTTGGTTTAAACATGATTTTGCTTTGAACTATATATATGTTTTAGTGTTTCTGTGATGGTGCTTCATCCAGGCCACACTTCCTTTTCTTTAAATTCAGATACTTATTGTGCCTTGTTTTGCCTGGGGGACCTAGTAAAGCAAAATTTGTTAAATCTTATTTATAACACCTCACTGCTTTGAAGCAACTAAAGTAAATGTCTCGTACTTGGAATTAGAAATTTTACTAATTGCTATAGTGAACAATTTTTAATTGTTTGTTTCACTTTTCATTTTCACCCAAATTTTTACTCCATTAGGTCCCCCATTAGGTCCCCCATACGCAATACTAAAAAACTTGAAGGATGAAGACTAGAGGTGGCACAATACTACTGTTTCTTTTCTGATGAGCCAAAAACACTTCTTAAGTCCTTCTTTAAAAACTGCTTAGATTTACAGTTAAAACACTTCCTTTAAAAGTGCCAAGCATTTATTCTCTGATGTCTATATAAAGTTATGTGATTTTGGTTGGGGTAAAAAAAGGCCCGGATGCAGTTTTACACACCTATTTACATACATATGATTTGGCTCTAGTAAGAACTCTTCTTATTCTACTAAGACAATGTAACTACACTTTTCCATTCTATGACACCTTAAAAGAACCCCACAAGAACAAACACAAAGCTAACATCATATCACACAATGTGAGTGTGTGCTATGTCAGACTAGTTTTGTTAAGCCGTCTCTAGCATATGGCTACATATGCTTCAGATAAAGCACCACTGCATTATGTCTATCTGCAACAAATGTAGCAATGAACAACTTAGCATGCCTACAGAAGAACACTAACTGTCAAATCTGTTACATTAGCTAAGACATGCCCATGTTCGATAGCATTTTGTTTAGAGATGGGGTCCTAACCAGACATAGTAAGGCCAGTTAAGCTTTCTAGAGCTCCTAGCCTGGCTCCTAGGGTGACTTGTTTCATATTAAAATGTAATATTAAAAATGATCTAAAACTGACAAAAACTGATGCCAAGGAACCACGTCTTAAACCTTCAGTGGTTTTAATGTACTGTAGAGTTGTTCCCATGATCGCTGGTTGCCAATTCTCCATAAAAGCATAAGTGAGCTGCCGGGCACAAAGAGGCGGGGTCAGGGTTGGGAGTGAAAGTGTGAATGGGGAGAGTTCTGTGGGTGAGTTTTTCAACAACTCACCTTCTAGATGCAAATATCTGCTGCAGCCAATGGAGTGGCAGACATTTTGGGGTGCCATATGTGGTGGCCAGTCGAGTCACTGTCATTGTGGGACACTGGCCACTCTGACCACCACCTTTAGAATAGCGCATGCACAAGAATGAAGAACTTTTGAAGAAGGAAATTACAGATGTAAAATACCAAAGAAATGGGTTTGTTTCACCTAGAACCTTACATGCAGCCAAGAACCTTTTAGTACTGAATTTGTAACTGACTTTTTCAGGTAGGCCAAAAATGCAAAGTGTTTGTTTTCAAAGTGTTTGTTTCTCCCTTGTTTGGGAGTTCTAGATTTTAGCGGTTGAAAATGTGTATACTGGATAGAGAATATGTACTGTAGTGTGAGCACCATTTGCATTTTCATCCACTTCATTATCTAAAGTAGAAACTGGCCGTAAGACTAATAATGATCATGCTCTGAAATGCATTGTGAAACAAGCCTACACCAGAGTTCGGAATTAAAACAAGTGAATCCAATTATAGCTAATCAAAAGCAGCTGCCACAGCCACAAATGTATAACATGCCGGCCAGATAGTAATACAAGGAGGCCTTCTGTGTCAGCACAAGTGTATATGACTGTCATATAATGTGTAGGCAAACTCTTCTATAATCACAACAACGGGCTTGCGTGATAGTCATATTTAGAGGTTTATAAACCACATTTGCTTCACTGCCTTGTTGTTTTTTCTGATCATTTGTGATACTAATGTCACATTATGTGCATTTCTTAATTCACTCAATAAAGCAGAATATCCGGTTAATGCTGTTATCCCCCAAACCCCTCTTATCCGCTTGTTTATTTACATTTGCTGAATAAATTCATTTGATACACTGTTAATAGTACATTTTTCCTGCATAAACAAACTATTCCAAAACATTTGGATTCAGTTATCAAGGGGATATAACATCCTAACAAACTCATTTCTTCTATTAATAAACATGACTGCTTCATGCAGAGGGAACAAAGCCTGCAGCACAAAGCATGTTGAATGATAACATTTTACAGTACTGTTCTGTTGTTTTTGATACTATAAACAGCGTTTTATGATAAGGAGTGAATTAAGTATGCTCAAAAAGATAAACCCCTCTCTTTTGTTACCCATGCAGTACAGTATTACTGGGTCAGATTTTCATCCAGCAAATGGCTTATTGTGGTCATTCAATGAAATCTACTTTAATGTTAAGAGTAAAGACAAGTAGAACTCAGCATTGAACTAGGATCTAGGATTTAGGCTTTACCTATACATGCAAAGTTACTAGGGATGTTGGTCTCAATCCAGACTGCTTTTGTACTCAGACAGGTCATCAATAGCAAACAGAGCTGTACTCTGGTGCTGTGATCTAATGGTAATGTAAACTGTGTTGTAGTAATCCCTGTGAAATCTGTACAACGACTAGAATTACATGATAAACCGAGCTGAGATTAAACCAAATAGCCACCGAACAGGCACACGTGTGTTCAGAACAGTACATGTTTCTACAATGGCGAATGGAGAATGTAGAATGGAGAAAGTTATGAAACAACCAGAATGAAGGTAAAAATTAACATCCAGTATGTCTCATGTGGCAATTCTGAATGGGCCACAGTCCCCTGTCACACTCATTTTAGCCAAAAGGCACACTTTATGTAGAAACACATGATCAGATTGTAAATGAAGTAAATAAATGCCGAAATTATGCTAGTATTACTTTTTGAATCATGTATTGAAAATATACTGTGTTGAGAAATTTGCATGTAGTTACATCCCTAGGATGTATGCAGCAGTTAACAGTTTATCACATTCAATTTCACAAACTGCTTTAGAACTATTAGAATTATTTCCAGTTTAGCTTAAATGTACTGTACGTTGCTTCGCATTCACATAAACCCAGTTTATGTATCAAATTACACAATTTTCCTCTTGCCCCACTTGTCGTTGACCAGTGAAGTCATGTTTGATGTCCAAATTTTGCCTCCTTAGTTTAGCTCCTAGGAATGAGGGTTGTAATACTAACAAAACACAAGATGTCAACAGTGACCCAAATCTTGTCTGTAAGGCATACAGTCCACTACACCACACCAAAAAGTCTATGCCTTCCTAATAAAGACTTGAACATGGTGAAAGTGGGTTGAGAGATGTTTTGGGGATGTACTTACAGAATAAAATATGGGTGACTATTGACTTCAAGCATTTGTTGGCAATGTTAGCCTTGTAACTCCATCGCAGAACATAAGACCAAGTCTAGCTATTAACTGATTTACTCTGAAAAGTCATTGAAGAACATTAATATCTCCTTTCACTTTTACCACATTTTTGAATGGTTGATGCTCAGCTTTGGCGAGGAGTGAGGTGAGAACAGTGGTTATGGTGTAATAGCGAAGGATACTGATAGAGCCAAGAAAAACAAACCCATAGGCTTTGCAGTAGGGAAACTCATGGTTCCACTATTGAGTCATTTTAGGATGAAGCTCATGCCAGAGATAAATATAAATATATGTGACCCTTCTGAATCATCAGTGTGTGAAATGGCAGGCCTGTGGAATGCGAGTGTCACTTCAGCTGTGACCGTAAGAGCAGCTGAGTGGGATGTGTGTGAGCCGCATGCATCGTGTACGAGTTTGTTTGTTTCTCTGTCTGTGTTTTGTGGAGTCTCCAGTGGCCTCATACATCCTCCAGGGGCTTGTGTTTTTGAATTATTGCCCATAAATTCCTGCGAGTTGAAGTAACAATATTGTTTTGTCTCGTGTTTCCCTTAAACTCAGAATAAGGCAGAGAAAGGCCTTGAATATTGCTGAAAAGCGTAGCCATTAGAACGCAGAGGAGGTTTTTATACAGGAGCTATTTTGGGACAGGGACGCTGCTTTGCTTTAACTGAAATGACCTGCCCTGATAAAAGGAGTTTGAACTCAGCAGCGATGGCAAAAGGCTTTATGAGGCGACAGGTCATTTAGACAGAGTGCGCGGATGACCTCAGCGCAGAGTTTGGAAGTGAGCTGCTCTTTCCATTTCAGTAGGGAATTTCAGGAGGGTATTTCGTAAATATCAGTTACAGGTGGCGTTCATACCGAGAAAGAAGAGATCTAAGTGCGTTTTTAATCTAGATAAAAATGTGTGGTGGTCAGGATTTGCAACCAGTTTGCTTGTTTTTCCAGCATTCTATTTCTGGGTAGTGTCAAACGTTTTGTTGAATTTCTGAAGTTGTAAAAATTAGGGCTATGAAATTCACAACCTCAAGCATCCAGGCTTGTGATTTGTCAAATGCAGAGATGATAAAGTTTGAATGCATCCAGGGCTAAGCTATTGGCAACACTACTATAACTAACACTATCCATAACTAATATTTTCAAGCTAATGCTAAAGTTTCAATCCTAAGGCTCTCCAGGACGTTGTACAGAATGAGGTGCGCTAACTTTCCAATTAAGCTTTGGATAGCATTATTTGAATGTGTATGTCTCTGTGTCTGCCCTGCGATAGACTGGCGGCCTGTCCAGGGTGTTTCCGCTGAGAGAGGCTTTAGCACTCTCTGCGACCCAGAAGGATAAGTGGCTTAGAAGATGAATTAATTAAATGCAAAATTTGTTTCTCTGTCATGAATGCTGCTTTAGTCAACTTTGATGTCAGATCGATATAACACCAGGAGGGAATCCTCAGGCCTTTCTAGGGCTTCAGAGAAGTCTTTCTATGCTTCGGGACTTCTCTGTCTTCCCATACTTACGATCTTTCGAAACTCAAGGTTTTGGTATCGTTATAGGAAGGGAAAAACTGGTATCAGTGCATCCCTAACTACAAATAAATGTTTGACCATATTCAGCAAACACATTTAGTCAGTATGTTCAAGCAAGGTCCTTGCTTAGCGATGACAATCAGTTTGAATGCCCAAGGCCCAGCGATTCACGAAGGAGAAAGTAATTAATGAATTAATTAATTAAAACAGTTTTGTAAATTATAATGTATGCATTTATTAATCATATACACTATAACAACTTTGACAGCAAAACTAGTTAGGAAAGCTAGCCATGCTCTCTATAGAGAGGGCTGTTGCTACATACATGGACAACAGGGGTTTATTTGTTGAATTTGGTTTAAAGAAGTCAATGAAGATCTACACAGCCATTTGTGACTACTAGTTGACAGGCAATTTACTGATTTACTGATACAGGTGTTCTACTGGTTAGTTGTACCTAGATGGTTTGTAGTCCTGGGCAATGTTTTAGTTCAAAATTATGATTATCGGGCATATGGATTATGTATTATCACATTTTTACACTGTATTGCATTATTTTTATGCCAACTGCTCTTTAAACCAGGTGAATAATTCACAATGAATGGACCGGTAGAAACTTACATGAACTCAGGGGTGATTTGAAAGAAGCATATTGTCAAGGCCTTTAAGGACAAATTAGCATAGCAATGGGAGAAACCGTTCTGTCTAGCTGTTGACTAATAGAAGTGTCATCCCAAACTAAACAACTTGCTGCTTTTAAAAAGTTCTTTTAAAAACTTTGTGATTGGGTTTCATTGTGTAACTTTTAAGCCACATGCCCTTTAAGATCAATATCTGTAATCGTGTTCCTGGTTTAATGTCTTTCGGTAATGTCAACATGAGTGGAGCGCCCCGGATCTCTGATAGCCTGATCAGTGCTGGGAATTGGGGCGGGGGGGGGGGTTCTCCTTATTATTGTGTACCAGTTCATGTTTATCTGTTCTTTCTTTTACTCTCAAGTCGTTGTCTTGTCTTTACCTACCAGGCAAACATGTCTTTCACCCTGCCCCCTATGAAACAGGTCCTGCTTTGTTTTAAGACATAAGACATGTTGGGCTTAGTGTTTGAAAAGGACTTGTCTCAATGCTCCTCTTTTGGGTTAGATAGTTTTGTAGTATACACAAGCTATCTAATAAACGGCTGCATAAGATCCTAGTCCTTAATACATGACATCAGGTTTTTCTACTTAGGCAAAGACCACAGTATCACATTGCACCTCGCTGGAGCATTGGCGGGATATTGAAAGCTTCATGCCAGAATCTTAAATATGGTTCAAACCACCAAATCACAGAATGACAGGGAAGCTTGTAAGGGTTTGCTGGATGTTATACTGCAGTGTTGCAACAGCAGTGAAGAGAAATGGATCAAAAAGTCTGAGAATGTAATTTTCTTTGGCAAAAGATCACATTTTCACATTTCTTTGTATATTGTATAATATTAAAGAGTAATAAAGATTAACGTTAAGTGTTTAAATAAAGACTATTCATTGTGAAGCACAATGTATTTGTTTGTTTGCATGCATGCTTTGGTAAAGTATGTTTCTTGCCCTGTGAGAGTGATGGGGCAAATGTCACTTTACCACTTCCCTCTACACACTGTCAGGCAGCACTGACATTTCCTCTTCATCATTCTCTCTGCCCAGGGCAGTAGGCAGGCTAAGATAACTCAGCAAACTGCAGCCCTGTCTTGCCGGCAAGATTCCAATCGTAAGTTGCATGCTACACTTTGTTTGTTTATCTGTTCATAGCTTTAGCATTATCAGTGGACAATCAGCACATTTTTTAAAGATCATATTTGGAAAGGTCTGCTTTGCCCTTCGGGTCTGTGGTAATGACATATTGTATTATTCTGCTTTTGCAAGCTGTGATAAACACAAAGAATTCTCTTCACATACACAAATGACAGAACATCTGCTTCAAACGTGTTGAGCTCTAATGTAGGCATTGTGCAGGACTTTAGGTATTTAAGGAATGTGGGCTGCAACAGGTCGCTTAGCATGTTAAGCATGGGTAACATGTATGTCAGGCTATGCATTACGTAACTCATCTGAGCTTTAGTGTTTGGGATACCAAGATCATACAGCCGGTCAAAGATTCCCTAGACTTAATGGCTGGATTCAAATTTGCATTCTTCACTTGCAATAGTGCAAAATATTAGCCCAAAAACACAGTATTAATGAAACAATAGTTTAATTAACACTACATACTACAATCAATAAAAACCAAAAGCATACAATCACTGGATGCTGTTGAGTTTTTTAATTCTGGTACAAAGGAGGAACATCACTTCTAAGGAAATTTAGAGAAGAAAGCAGAAGATAATCAGTCATTTTTATACTTGCTCACCATGTAAAACTAACCAAGCATGAGCTCACCAGGCAAAATAATTGTCACCTTGCGTTTGAGGTGGTAGTAACCTCAGACTCCTGCAGATGGTGCTGCTCAAGGATGATGCACAAGGGGCTATAGATACCTGTAGAATGTGTGATGGGATTCATAGATGGAGAAGAGGTGGTACAGTGCAGTGAATGTCTCATTTGATATGTGGGAAATGGCAGATGTTAATGGTTGGTAAAAAGGAGTGATTGCATTTGGGCGTACCAAAGGCCACAGTGTGAAGGAAGTAGCTGAATTTGCAGGTGTATGGAAGCGGTGGCTAAAATCCCAGTCTACAGGAAATTTTCCTCAGAATTGTGGCAGGGAAGCCATCCACCAAATCTGGCCCAACTGTGCAATTCTTGGGTGTAAGAGTGTCTGAACATTGATATGGCCTACATCCAGAAAACTGTCCAGTTCATGCCAAATCAAATCACAGCTGTTATTCGTGCTTGTGAAGGTATTACATGTTATTAGGTACGTTTCAGTCACGGGTGACTCATTTTTTGTCTGGTGAGGTTATTAAATATGATGTTGGCATAATATATTAGCTTCCGTTGTGATTTAGTGAATAACACGTAGAGTCCATGATGCTGCAGTTTCAAAACAATACAGATATTCAGTACCATTCTTTGATGCCAGGGGAAAGAGGAGGTGTTGTCTCCAGTAAAAGCTGATTTTAAAATATTATGTTTACACTGAGAGCTTAATACAATCATCAATATTTAAACATGTCATGGCATTACATAGCACTGTTTAATGCGGTAACATTTTAATACTTCTTACAGGTAGCCTTTGTTAATTTGATTACCACCACTAGCATGATGCTGATTCTTGCGTGCACCCCCATACGTTTTCCAATGTTTGGTTCCGATGTAGTACAGCTAAATGCTAATATGTCCTAAAATGCAGTGAGTTGAGTAAGCAGAGGAAAGGCTACATTTTGTGCGTGCATGTATGCTAGCCTGTGCATGTCAGTGAAGTAGTGAACAGAATATGAACAGAATCTGCTTGTTATGTCTGATGTAATGGCCATTTCTGGGTCCAAACACTTCAGATCCCAAAATCAGACAACAAAGATGGAAGCTGTGGACCTTTCCGTGGTCATTCTTTAGTGAGGTCTATATTCTTCTAACTCCATTCTGCTCTCGCCTGTTAAACATTCCACAGTGTTGTGTTCCTTGTTATTTGAATGGCTCTGGATAAACAAAGTACACAATTATCATTCAGCCACTTTTCTTGCGACAAGAAAGAGAAAAGAAACGAATGCAGAAAAACAAAATTATGTGCCAGTGGGCTCTAACATTTGCTAGCTAGCTAAAGTTAGCACCTACTGTCAAAAGCGAATGAATACAGTGTTGTGTATTGTGTAAAGTGTATTTATATCATTTTGAAACTTCAGAATTGTGATGAAATCCCAAAAATAATTTGGTGACTCTAATAAATTCAAATTGAAGTCATTTGAAATTTCACTGACTTGGAATTATAACTTTTCCATTTTCTCTCTCTCTCCACAGGAATGTGACTTCATTCATTATGAAGGTTACCCAGGCCCACTCTTCTTGATCATGAAGGATCTGCGTGTCCACAGCTGTAGTCCTATCAAGACAACATTGAAAAAAATTAGTGAGTTGATGCGTCTGTGGACGACTGAGGGCCTCAAGAACAGCACTGTGGGTGAAAGACGAATTGGAGAGGAAAGGCCTTACCGTATCGGATCCCCACCACGTCTTTACCCTGATCTGAAGAGGAACACCCGCCCACAGGCTGCCTGACCAAAGTGATGATTCTCAGCACAACAGAGTTTCAATGAAACTTTTCAGGTATGACACTTTTGTGTTACATATTATGTAACTATATCTTTGAGTCTCTTATTTCCTTTTTTCATCTTCTTAGATCTGTTCCTAACCTCTGTCTGCAGGCCTCATAAAGGCCAATCTCCTGACAGAATGGAAATCTGATGTTTTTAATTAGCATAAACAACTCTGTAATCACATTAACTAGGACACTCTTGGCTGTGTGTGCATGGGAAGTTGTGATTCTGTGTTGAGCTGCAAGCGAGCAATAAGGTGTGAAAACTATTCACACGTCTATGTCATGATGTTAGATAAAACTCACAGCACAATTTGAGCTTTCTTAAAATTTAATTTAAGCATTTAAGCATTGATTGAATTGCTCGCTCATGTACAAGTATAGAAATACAGTTTGCTTTTCATTTTGTTAATCATATACATTTCATTTGAAATACTGTATACTCCATCAATGTTGTTGAAGTAAAAAACACATAGTTCAACTGAGGGACCTCCAAAGCTGGCAAAACTGGACAAACTACACACCTGACTAAAAGTTCTGTACCTTGCAATATTATTAATCATAATAAACATCAGACTTACCTGGATTACAAATGAAAATTGCAAATCAGTATGCTTTTAAAGTAGAGTTTTAAAGTCAAAACTCTACTTTCTTTTTCTATAAATAAAAATAAAAACTGAAAAATAATGTTTGCTTAACTATTCAGTCATTTCAGACTAGTATTTGATAGAACCACCTTTGGCTGCAAAAACAGCTTCAATTCTGTTTGGGTAAGTTTCTACCAGCTTTGTGACTGTGTGGGAGTGATTGTTCACTCACTCTTCCTGACAGATTTGCTTCAGGTTGATCAGGTTAGTTGGATGATGCTTGTGGACTAAGATCAGGACTTTGACTTGCCCATTGTAGAAAATGTACTTTTTCTGTGGTCCAAAAATTTGTGTTTATTTGACAATGCGTTTGGGATCATTGTCCTGCTCAAAGGTGAAGTTTATTTACATACTTGGATACAGAAAGCTCTAATTCCACATTTTATCTTGTTCAGTATGGGTCTGAACATGTTCTCAGAATGGATCACTGAGATAGTGGTTCTAAAAGGTAATCAACTAGCAATTAATAATTATGTTTCTATGTATTAGAGCATATTATTATAATGTTCCATTTTTAGCTAAAGCTATGTTAAAAAGCATGCCTGTTGGAGAGAATGCCAAGGGCTAATTAAGTTGCATCAAAGTAACAGGGATGACCCTTAGAGAATCTAGGACATAAAGTGATTTAGTTTGTTGGATGACTGCATGATTCATGATGTATGATGTATGTTTTAGGGCTGTTTAATGCAACAATGTTGTCACATGCTCTTGAATTTAATCCTGTGCAAATCCAAAAAAGATCACAGTAGTTTCATGTTATACAATTTTTTCTCAAGTCCAAGTACTCTTTGAAGTTGTTCATAGTCAACTGTGTCTGAGCTGTTGTAACAATACGATGCGATATCGAACAACCTTTCTGCACCATGAATGTGAACAGCCACAGGTAGAACAACAACAGGTAGTTTTAGTCTTTTAGGACTATGAATATGAACAAATTCAGATCTAAATAACAGGCCTCAAAATGCTCAAAAGTTGTTTGATTTGGGGCTGTGAAGATGTAAAGTTTTACAGTTGCCTACTGATTAGGGATTTTGTTATATTTAGCTTATACTATATTTAGCCAGTTTAAAAAATAATAAGCAAATTACTTTCTTGCTTACTTCTAGGTAATAAACTCATTTGTTTCCCATTTTGAAATGGGACTCCAACGTGCATGGATTTCCTCACATTCAAAAATGCAGAAAAAAATTTGCTACTGGTGTGCTAGCTAGGACAAATAGGTTAGAGTCCAACCTATAGCTCAGACAACGTCAGTGCTAATACATAGGAAATCTCATGGTTGTCCCTAGACTTGTATTCTCAATATGACAGCACAGTGAGAATCTGGTCTAGTCTTTTTGGGACAGTTGGACCTGGCATGACTGGACTTGAATTGAAATGGTCTCTTCATCCAAAGGTCCAGGACATTGTTAGAAAGTAACAAGCACAACCGAGCTTAGATCGGCAAAGCATTCTTAGCATAGAATTCCATATGTGTCTCAAATTTTCTGCATAATTCAGTTGTTAACATGGTGGTTTGACATTGTACAGAAACTTTCTGACTGTGGTGATGACAGAAATCAGGGATTGTAGTGTGTGCAACGGAAACAATGCTCTTTTATGGCATGACTTCAAAATGAGCAGTTTTTATATGTGATGTTGATAACAGTAAAATAGTGATGAATCTGAAAAACAAATGTTTTATTTGGGAGCGTATTTTCCTTAGAACACCCTACATGTACCCCTCCACCATGAATGCATTAAAAAAATACTTCTAGACTGAGACTGTATTTCAAAAGAATCATACATTGATGGGTCAGACATCAAGCAGTATGTTCCCTATTTTTCCCCCTTTAAACCAGAGACTCTTTACATACAGCTTGGTGTTTTATTTCATCGTTTAAATGTCTTGACTATTCATCTAAAACATGCAACACAGTAAAATAAAACCAAAGACCATGAATTTAGACTGTGTTTGTATTCAGGCCTCAAAATGCACATGGATTGTAAGAGTCTATAGACTGTGTTTGTAGTCAGGCCTCAAAGTGAAAATGGGTTGTTGGAGTCTATAGACTGTTTTCATGGTCAGGCCTCAAAGTAAAAATGGGTTGTAGGAGTCTATGGACTGTGTTTGTAGTCAGGCCTCGAAGTGAAAATGGGTTGTAGGAGTCTATAGACTGTTTTCATGGTCAGGCCTCAAAGTGAAAATGGGTTGTAGGAGTCTATAGACTGTTTTCATGGTCAGGCCTCAAAGTGAAAATGGGTTGTTGGAGTCTATAGACTGTTTTCATGGTCAGGCCTCAAAGTAAAAATGGGTTGTAGGAGTCTATAGACTATGTTTGTAGTCAGGCTTCAAATTGTAAATGGGTTGTAGGAGTCTATTTTGAACACTGATCTGATTACTGCTACTACAGCGTTTCACTTCATTATGCCATATTTTTATCAACAAAACCCTTATGGCTTCTGGCATCTACCTTGTGGAAGGTTAGCATATTTTGTAGGCAGAAGGTCTGGCATAAAGCACCAAAGGGAAGAGGCGAGACAAAGTAAGACTTTGGCAGAGTGTAATAACTTTATTCTGGTGCTGTGCACCTAATGTTATAAGGTCATTATCAATTCCACTTGACAGTTGATTTCATGACAGGGATTAACAAGGGTTGACTTCATATCAAATAATTGCACCTTGGTAAAGAAATACTTTAGAGCATTTTACACTTGCTTGACTGAAAGTGGTTTCACACCAATCTTTCTGTCAGCTCCTTGCAGCTGACCATCAGCAGAGTGTCCAAAGTACGAGGAACCTGGCTAAAGCTACACGTATGCGAAGGCAGATTTCTGGTGTCTATAGCTCTTGACCTGGTCACTAACATGATGAATAAGTATTTTCTCTTTGTGGTTTGAAATCATTTGCTTAGGTAAGCAATAAGCTCATTAAACATCTGTTTGTGGTCACACGACAACTTTGCTACCTCCAAATATGCAGTAAATATTTTGGTGAAAGAATACGCTAAAGACAACAACATCAGTTTGGACATGATAGTGTGTTTACGAACGGATAAAGAATGCAAAGAGGTAACTTCATGCATTTCCCAAAGTCCTTTCTTTTTGCACCTAAGAATAAAAGTAACAACATATTTTTTTGTAAACCAAACTCGTCCTTTATCCACATGTAACCTGACGTGCAGACTATATTGTTGATTTT
The DNA here is from genome assembly GCA_034552555.1 of Semaprochilodus insignis. Taxonomy (NCBI): domain Eukaryota; kingdom Metazoa; phylum Chordata; class Actinopteri; order Characiformes; family Prochilodontidae; genus Semaprochilodus; species Semaprochilodus insignis. The sequence continues at coordinate 6,262,316 of CM067491.1, forward strand.
TTTTATAGTGCATTGCACACCGTTTATTTGATTTGCAAACAGATGTTCTCTGTCTGGTGCTGCTGCCATGTGTGGCATTAGAATAATTGCATTTGCATAACTGTTTCATATATTGTTATTTACATTGCATATCTGTATAATTGGTCTTCACTGAGAGCTCAAGTTCAGTGATTGCAGAACAAAAACATGTGCAGCGTTAGCAGGGTTGGCTGCTCTCCTAGCATATTCCCAAAATCAGACGCATGCTGTTCAATTGTTCTAAAAGGTTTTAGCATATTGCTTTAATAATATGGTCAGTGACTGAAACATAAGGAACACCTCAATCACCAGCTCTCTGACTGATTTTACACTGAGACAAACATTGATACTCAATGTAGTGTTGGTGGAAGATGGAAGTCTGTTCTGACAGTGCTGACATGCTGCATCTGTAATTTTGAAAGTTTGGAAAGTAATTTTGTAGCATAGAAACGGGCAGAAAAGCCCACTGACTTGAAACTCACTTATAATAGAAATTAATGGCCAGTGTCTGAGTTCTGTGGATAAGGGTTTGATCACTGGAGCAGCAAATACAGTGCATGATCACTACTAGACTAGTATGCCACCAACCAATTACAGCGATTTCCTCCCTATCAAAATCTAGTCCCATCTCTGACATTATGGATTATGCAGAGATGCTGCCTAATTTACAGAAACATGTCCAGGAGCTTGTTAAAGATGTGACAGCTGAAGTTGGCTTCTAGTTCCCCAGCTTGTTTTGCAAATTTTCTAGAATTTTCTAGTCTAGAACAACAGATATGCCATTTGCTGTTGCTCTATTGTAGTATGTAATTTTAGGAGGTAGATAAAGGAGATCCAGCGTATATACAAGGGATATATATATATATATATATATATATTCCAGAGTGTTACATATATGGATAGAAGATAGATAGATAGATAGATAGATAGATGTCAGTCAGTCTATATGTGCAGGTGTAGATATGCTACATGTTAAATGCGGAGTGAGGGTGAGAGTAAGGGTGTGGATTGTCCATGGAGACCGGCGATGACGATTTAGGCGAGATGCGTAGTGACAGTCCCATTGACCAATACACCAGCACTACTAGCTTCTGAACCTCCACCTGCTCGTCAGCTGGGAGAATAGACAATGACTTGGGTGGGTGGAGTCCTTTAGACTCAGTTTTTAAATACATTTTCAATTCTATGGTACATGGAATACATGTATGTAATTAAGTATTATGTGAAATGTCCTAGACTAGCTTACTCTGTCAACTGTGATGGTTGGGCTGTGATGCAAACCCACCTGTTTTACAAGAGCAAACTAAATTTTGGTGGCCCTGTGGTAATAATAGCTGAAGAAACATCATCCATTAGGTCTTTACACTCAGAAGCTATTGGTAATTAGTAAAGGTTTGGAAAGAGTTGAGTTTCAGTGGTCTTCATCACTGGGGAGTGAGTCAGCCCTGGATGCATTACTCATCTCGGCATCTCTTCGGTTCATCAGATACAACGTTTTAGATGTTCTCATAGGCGGCTTTCATTTCCACAGAACTCTTCTGCTGCCTGTGACTCATTTTGCCTTGTGCATTTCTGGCAGTCTGCACAGCTTAAGTGCAATGTCCATTTGCCGGCCACTAGGATTAATAACTGTTATGGCAACAAATGACCTCATGGTTCAGTGGCTTTAGATGATATTTCCTGTTGAATGCTACTTGGTTCCTTTGTGGCTGTATCTGTGGCTGAATGGTTCATTAGTGTCCAGGATGATAATTGAGCGTCAGTTTTGTGACAGTTTTATTGACTGCGTCATCTCTCAAGTACAAAGAACAAATGACTGATTGAGTGCGAAGGTCATTGTTGTAAATGTTGTCAGGGTTGGGGAATACTTAAGGAACTGAATATATTATTAATTGTTAATATTTTTCAAGCATCATTTCTTATAATAATTAGTGTTCTTTATTCAAGCAGTTTTGGATTACTTGTAATGCAAGTACTCATCTACTATAAAGTCGCATATCTACTAGAAAAAAAAATCCCCCATTTCTCCTTACATTTTTATTTAGACCTTCAGTGTTCTTCTTACGAATCTTAAAATGAAGAACAATACCCGAATCTCCTCCTCTTCCCAGTCTTACGTGTTACAGTAAAATTCAGGTGATGTTTCTAGAAAGATTAGATACAAGATAATCAACTTCAGTAAAGAAGGAAAAAGTCAAAGAGATAAAACAGACAGATGTTTCTAAAACTGGAATTTCTAAATTTCATGGGATTTAAAAATGGGACAGAAATAAAATGGGACGCAACAACCCAAAAGGGGTTCTTTAGTAGGGACAATGGTCCAATATGGCATCATGAACACTCAAAGAACCATTTGTATGCTTAAATGTCTCATTGCATCGAAAAAAGGTTCTTCAGAGTGATATGGTAGTATTTCTATACAGGCCAAATCAGAGTGTTTGTAAACATGAACATTGGCTGTACTTTTGGGTGGATGACGTAAGCAGTAGAAGCAGCTTGTTTTAAGTAGCAAGTAAATACGAAGAGAACAGACTGAACCAAAATACGGTCAGTGAGTAAAATATTGTTGTGTTTGAGGCTATAATGTCCAATGTTTTAGGGGGAATAGGGTCCATATGCTTTTAAGAAGTGCAAAGTTGTCCCAATTTTGCCTTTCACTGCTGAGAAGGAGAGAGAGAGAGAGCTCTCTCTCTGCTGTATCCAGCGCATGGCTCTCCAAGTCTTCTTATTTTATGTTATTTGAAACTGTAAATACATATCGTTTGGGGCTCCACCATGCTTCAATTTTGCTGCAGTGAAAAATGCACTAAAGTAAGTGGATATCACCTCAGAGCAGCTAGTTCCCCTCTTCCCCATCTACAGCCAGGAAACAGGGTCAGAGAGTCATGTAACTCGTATACCCTGCAACGTACTGGTTCTGGTTTAAGTTTTCCCCATTTTCCAGTTTTCCCTGTTTTCCAGTTTTCCCTCGTTTCCAACTTTTCATAAGCTGATAGAAAGTAATTTGAAACCCTGTGAATGCATCATTGGCTTGGGGCTAAAGCAACGGCTATTAGCATTATCATAGCAGATAAAAGAACAGCTATTTATAAAGTTATGGGTTTCTGATGAAACACTGCAGTGAAAATGAATGGCTGGTGCCTGCTCATGATTAAAGGGCAAAACATTAACCCTGTGCAGTCTAGTTAATGGTAAAGTTATCAGAGTGGTAAGAACAGCTTAAAATAGAATTTAACATCATCAGAACAGATTTATTAGCACACAGTTTTGCCAGTATCAACAGGGACTTTAGAAGCAAATTCTTTCCCAGTATATAATAACAAATATGAAGAGATACACGCCAACCCAGTATTTAGATGTTTCATCAGAAGATCACAGAAAATGTTCTGTTTTCTCCAATTCCTTGCTTAAATAGCTCTCAAATAAATATCAGGATTAGTACAAAATCTTGTTGTGTCAGTGCAGTGGTAAGTTCTTTGTTGTTTGATTTGTCCAGTGGCACCAAAAAAGATTCTTCTTCGGAGGTGAAAGCCAAAGAAGTATCTCCAAAAGAGCAACTTTACAGGAGAGGGTGAAAAACCTAATTTAATTTTAATGTAAGTCAATAAAAGGGGCAGCACTGGTGTGCAGCTGGCAGGACTGTCGCAAGAAGCAAGAAGGGTCTGGGTTCGATTCCTGGCATCTGTGCTCCTTTCTGTAAGGAGTTTACATGTTCTCCCTGTGTCCGTGTGGGTTTCCTCCAGGGGCTCTGGTTTCTTCCCACAGTCCAAAGACATGCAGTCAGGTAATTTGGAGACGCTATATTGCCCAGGAGTGTATGTCTATGTGTCTGCAATCTGATGGATTAGCAGCCTGTCCAGGGTGTTTTCTGCCTTCCGCCCTAGTGGTTTAGAAGATGAGTGAGTAAGTAATTTTGGGCCATTTCTGTTGGTCCCTTCATAATGAACATTTCACACAGTGTTAACGGCAGTTGCTGTGTTCTAATGATGCATAAAAGTAAAAATTGACAAAAATCAACATACATATTTTTCTTTGGTGACAATAAGTTTTCTGTTTGTTTTCCGGTGCTCAAAAGTGAATAACTTGTACTTAATGGCCATTTTGACTGGAAAAGAAAATATGTAAATGAAGGCTGGTCTTTGGATTTTGCACAGTACTGTATAAAAGTCCGTCTCTACCTTCCTGTGGTGAAGGTTTGGATTTCCAGCCTAGGCCAGAAGCTGATCATAGGGGCATTTCCTGGGAATGTCATTGAACAACTACCATTGAACACTCTCTTTCCACAGTTACCACAGTGGTTGCTCAACGACCATTTTGGGAAAACGCAGTCCAGAACTTCAGAACTCTCCCTTTTCTCTCAACAATCAGGCAATCAGGTTCCCATGCACTGGAATTATTTATTTGACTATCCAGTTCAATTGAAATCAGCAAATTACACAGAACTATGCTAACTATGAAGGGAACTTTACTGTGTATTAGTCACCACACCATGCTCATGGCTTGAACTGATGGGAAAGATGAGGGACATGAGCAGATTTGATGATAACCCTGTGGAATTCAATGTGTTTATAATATGCCAAGTTCATTGCAGTGTTCAAAATAATTTTATAGCCAAGAGTTTAAAAGGGTTAAGATGAGGAAGACATGTTAGTCTGGTTGATGCCGGATGTGATCAGCTTGTTCCCAACATTTAAGGTTCATGTTCTGACTAAATTATATATGTTAAACATTAACATTTCAGTTTTTTTAAAGTTATAATGTTGCCATTTTTTATCAGCTTAGTTAAAGCTGCACTATGCAAGTTTAATTTCAGGGAGTTCTTTAGGTCTCAAATGCAAAATCGTGTATAATGATCATCAAAGCATTGGTTGCGTCCAGAAGGAAGTGTTGGATTGCAATGCTATTGTGAAGGAAGATAAAAAATACCAGGAACAATAAATGATAAATGCAGACTGATATGGGCAATATGTATTGAGCTACGCATACAGAAGCAGTGTGTCTCAGTATGGCGTCAGGCTCCCATGTTTGCTAACCCAACATGAGCCAGACATGAGCCAGTTGTAGAGGTTCCTAATGGTGTCCTGCAATAATCCATCCCATGCTGGTTGAATATTCTCACACAGTTTCTGCAGATGGTGCGTTAGGGGTGGAGGTGTAGTGACTCCAGGCTTTCTGGACATGTGACGTGAGACAACAAACTATTCATCTTGGTGCTGACCACGGTGCCTCCACACCCAGAATCGTTGGTCGTCTCCACCAAGACAAAAGTGGGACTCTTCACTGAAGATAACCCGCTGCCATTCTGAGTCACTCCATGACAGTCTTTGGTGATGTTGATGTGGTGTTAAGGGCAGTCATCATAACAGTCTGTGTGCATGTGGTCCTGCATCATGCAGCCATGCGCCAATGGTGCTGGCACTAACAGGATGACTCATGGAGGGCATCACTGCTCGTTGAATGTCTGCAATCATGGCTGTTGGGGCAGTCAGGTAAGGCGATAAGGCCCATCCTTGCTTACATCATATACACGGCCGAGCATGAAACTACATTTGCATGTCTCACGATGTCCTACCCACCAGGTTTCATTCCTGTCGTTGATTCCATCTGGGTGAAACTATTTGTGCATCGTTCTTCCTGAATATTTGTTCAACATGCTCACAATCATCACATTCATCCACTCATCAAGGGGTCTGAAACATAACCAATGTTACAAAATGTTTTTCACAAATTGCGAGTAATTACACATCACCAGAGAGGTCTTCTGGGGCAGGTGGGTGGGCATGTCATAGCGTCACCTATGGGACTGAGATTCAGTGTGTATTATGCGAGAGAGAGAGAGAGAAAGAGAGATTGCACAACAGCAGAGCCAGCCTAGGAATCTTTCAAGAAGAAAGCTGAACGCTTTCTTGTGTTTGAACTTTATTTTGATGACCGCCGGAAAGCCAAAAGAAATATTTTAAGAAAAGCTTTCATTAAAAGCCCCAGCTCTGCTGTAAAACTTCAGCAACTGTCCTCCCGAGTTATTCACACCTCCAAATCCCAGAAACTCTGAAACTTACATGGTGCAACATTAACCAGCATTTTAGCTTAGATCAACACAGCAGCAGCTGGCTTTATCTGCTAAAACAAAGAGACAAACAAAGAAGTAAGCCTTCTGCTAATTGAATGCATTCTGCCTGTGTGGTATATATACAGCTGATACAATAGTCTCAGCACTCAGAGCCATGAGCATGAAAAATCCCAAAACATGCCTCTGTTTGTCAAGCATAGGCATTTGAGTGCAACATGGGAAGATTGCACAAATAGCAGGTGGGGATACTGGATTGTCTGTACTCTTTCTAATAAAGAAAATGACCAGGGATATAACAGATAACATGTCTTCTTTACTGTCAGTGGAACATCAGGCTCTGCAGTCTACATGCTGGAAAGGGAAAATGGCTTGTTTCATTCTTTGGGCAAATCATAGGGTGCAACTGGGCATGTAAAACCGCATCTGAGAAATTTTCACCCTGACCAAAATCATGTATCTTCTATGCAGAACATCCTATAACAATTTAAACTGCTGAATAACTGTATTCTATGGCCACTGTTCCTCAGCGTTCCTTGTTAACTTTCATTTGGGCAGTGGCTTCATCTCCTCCGTCCTCCTGCTCCTGCACAATGTAGCTAGTGCGGCCTTTGCCAATTGCAAGCTAACTATCAACCCAGCCAGTTTTCACTTGCCTTCTGTTGCTCTCTGCAGTCAACTGCACTTGAGACTGGCTTGAGTTTGAGAAGTCCTGCTACCATGCTGTGGATCAGCAAGGATCATCTTTATTGTCAGCTCAACATCAAACGTTTCGCTGAAGTCTACATGCTGCATAACTGTTTGTCACGTGATTGGCCTGCACAGTGGAAATGCGGCTGATTGCATGTTCTACTTGATTTACTGAAGTGTGAGCAAAACATGGCTGCCATTTTCCTCCACCTTTTAAAGCCAGCTGTAAATTTGCATTAGGGTGTCAAAAGTCATGCTGCTGAGAGACTTCCTTAACAACAACAGCAGCCACAGCTGTGAGACGGAGACATGAGGGAATGTTTACCAACAGAGAAAACATACATCCGAGTTCTCAAGATCAGATATATGTGTGTGAGGAGACGCAGTATAGAGTAGACCGTGTTATCAACTTCCTAACCAGACTAAAATAAAACCCCTGTAGAACCCCTGTTTTGGTGGGAAAGATGGGAAAAAAAGCAATGTCTAACGCTGTTGTTATCCGATTTGTATCCTTCTTTTTTTCTTCTTCTTGGTTAAGAGATTTTTTTTGTCAATTTACTAGTCCCCCAGTTTTTTTTCTCCGGGAATGTTCAGTCTGATCGGGAATGGTATGCTTCTAGGCAGTTTTTTCATCCGATGTATGATTTTCTGAAAACCTTCCCAATTAAGAATGAACGGGGTGGAAAAGTGCACGCCCATCTACTGTACTTCTGCTCGATCGCCTGACACAGTTTCAATGTTGTGGTCTGATCAACACTCGTCTATTTGTCTTTTTTTCCCTATCACTCGTTCCTTCAAGTCCCATTCTTTTTCATTTCCACTCAAACCCTATTGTTACTCTACAGCCATCAAACTGCATGTATTCACTCAGGGCAGCTCACCGAACTCCACAACTGTTCTGACCCGTACTCTTCAATGTGTCGTTTATTCATCCCTTGTTCCCCCCATACTTGGGAACCAGCTAGCAACAAGCTGTTCAATAACTCTGCAGTATCTTCAGGAAATGCACTTTTCTAGTTAATGCTGCTCTCTCTAAAATTTCATTTGCTGTTTTGTCTGGAACTTGTTGACAAAGCCTTTTAAACCCTGTGCCTTTTTGTACTTCTTATTAATTAATATTACACCATTTAAAAACAACAGTTGCATTTTACAGTGTATGGATGTTTCATTTTGTATGGAAATGACTTGGAATAAAAATCGCACATTCAAATTAGGAATGCTCATAAAGTCATTATTTTGGAAATGCTGCTTCATACTGGGTAACAACCTGAGCAAGTACAAACATACAGATATTGCTATGATAAAGCCCAAGGCATCAATCATTGAAGCAGTTCTATACAGTGCACAGCCCTTTTAAAATACTGGCGCATAGGTCAGACACCAGCACTTTGCACCTGTGAGCTCTTTGGGTGCCTTCCAAATAGCTGAAGAAGAGGGAAGAGTCTGTCTGGTTTTGAAGTGAAAAAGCAGTCAGATGGAGGGCAGGAAAACTGAGAACAGAGAGTGGAAAAGTGATGGGGAGAGCTGCTAGAGTTTATACACTGAGGTCGTACTCAGAGCTGGCATTCTAGCTCACTGATATGTGTGAATAAGTGAGAGAAGGTGATTAATGTTTCAAAACCAAGAAAAAGCTGTATTTGATCTGTTCATGACAGATTGGCAGATGCTATTATGCGTAGAAGTCATCTCATATTACGTTAACATCACTACGTGCATCATTCTATCAAAGTACTGTAGCTTAAAGTCAGGGCTGAAAACACATTTCAGACTTTTAACTGATCTGGACTTTAGACTAACATCATTATTGCTTTAAATGACTCTATACCTTAATTCTGTGTGTTACTCCTATGATGACATAATTCAAATTTGTCACTGTCAAAACTATCATAACACTACTGAGACTACCAAATATTTCAGTAGCGACTGTTTAGGTAGTGACAGTTTTCACTCATTTTAAGCAGAACTGCCAAAACACTAGAAAGTTGGTGACTAGCATTGAACAGTTGTACACATAAACTTATAATATCAAACAACTTTACTTAATTACAGAAAAGATGTGTTTTATGACACTTATGACTGTTCTTAATGTTGCTCATTGATTTTCAGACTTATTTCAGACATTTCATTTACTTCAAAACAGTGGGTCCTAACATTTCACCATGTGGCCATGAGGGACACGGATGCAGTCTCACTTCCTGCTATAACATGCAGAGCGGGTAAAATAAGACTTCATCCACGGACTAAAACTCTATGTGTTTCGGTAATGACATTAAAGTATGTGACTGAATTTATTTTTTATTTTTTAAATAATTTAGTAATTAATAATAATTATCTTAAAAATGTGATAGTTTTAATAAATAAATCATGATATATTAAAATTTTACAGCTCATTCAAAGAGATCTTTTCAAAGGCAACATTTGAAAAATGTAGGACAACAACAAATAATGCTACATTATAATGTCATATTTACTGGATATAATATTTAATTAGTATTATTTAAGTTGAAATTTAGGGGGTTAAGATTTGCGACAGGCACCTCCCAATATAAAGTAGCCTATAAAGCTTTTTACTATGTATTAAGTTTAAATTGATCATAACATGCTACTTGTAAGTATCTAAGGTCTGAATACTTTGTGTTATTTATTTATTTATTTATTTATTTATTTAAATTGAGTGGCCCAGGTGCACTGCAGTCTGTTAGTACTAGGACAATGGCAAGCTTATTCATGTTTTGGCTCTGTATCCCAGAAATAAAGGAAGTAATGATTATAAGACTATCTGCCTTTTCAACATGTTTTTATTATGACTGATATGTCTCAGTGATTCTAATCTCATCCATATCCTCAGTGACTGCATCCTCCCTTTGCTGAACTGTAGAAATCCCCCCTAGTTATATTCATTCTGTGTGAATTGATATGCTGGTGCATTTTTCATGTCATATCCTATGGAAAAATAGTTCTCTTGTATTTGCATTGAGGCACTTGAGGAAGCATTTACTTGGATTCCCTGTGACCCAAATCACAGCAAGATATATTGTCCTACCTCAAGTGTGTGACTTTGAACATTAAAAGTTGAAGGTCATCTTTGTGGAGCTGTTGGGTGTGAATTCCCAAGCTAACGACACATTGCCTTCACTTAGCACACTGCAGACAGCTTAATAGATGGTCTACGGTAAATGCAATTACGGTGGAATTAAATGTTTGGACATGTTTAGTACTGCTGAGCAGCCAAACGTATTAAGGACGGAACCTTTTTTTTTGTTGCTGTGAGAGCAATTTATAAATCCGCTTATCTCTCTAATTTATACTGAGATTTCTTATCGCACACGTCATAAACATTACATACATCCTGTGCTAAGATTACACTACCCCACCGCCACATGTCAAACGAATCTCATGTGAATACTGCTAGTGATTCCTATATGATTTACCATGTATAGGTCCAATTATCCTCAAATGAAAGTTGACTTTTAGCACTTTAGCCTCTTAATACAGAGACCCAACGTTTAAACCGATGTTAATGGTTACTTTCGGACTGTGCTGTAGCTAGCTGTAGTATTGAGTCAATGGCAAAACCTGAACCTACTGCTGATTAGCTGTGAGCTCCTGTTCCAGATATTCCAATTTTTTAGACTTCTTGCAGTATATGATCTCCAAGCAAACTTCATTCATCAACACGGCTTCAGCAGTGACCTCCACTACCGCCTCCCCCGCTCCACAACATTCTTCACTTTAGTAAACAAATGCTGTCATCGCAGATTGGTTTAGCAAAACAATGTCACTGCACTACTTTGCAGTCATTTCCCCCTAAACTGTTTTAAGGAGCCCTTATCACATGGGAACAAGTGTGCTTATCTGATCATATCAGTCTATGAAGGCAGAAACATCAGTTCCATGCTTTAACCTAACTTGTCAATGCGATATTGAGGAGCACTTCAGAGGGGAGCGACTAGAAGAATAATGGGACCATAGTGACCCAAAATAGTGGAAGGAAATCTATCCCCTCCTATATCTACGTCCACTCTTCTTCACCTCGGCAGGAATTTTAGGTGTTCTTTCATGAGCCCCTTATCACACAGTGCTGGAGAGATTAATAAAACAAGATGTTTTAATGACAGCCTCTTATCTCTGTCTCATAACGTAATAAAAGTTTGGAAAATGCGGCGCAGAATCAACTGCTTAGCCTGAGTGTTGAACACACAAACTCCAAATGTGGCCGAGTTGAACTCGGAGCATCGTAGCGAGTGACGGCTTCGGAGCTGGCAAAGTTTCGCTTCATTTCCTACCCGCTATTCAGAAGCTTCTTTTTCATGATGTCAAAATAAGCTCTGGTGTTGCATAACGTACCCAGGCTTTGTGGTTTCTAGTGCTAAACTGAGTCTCTACTGAGCTGTGGCCTACCCAGCGACTCCTCTTCCAGCTTACTGAAGAGTCAGATGTTTGTGTTGGCACGTCACATGATTGATGGCGATTACGCTGTGATGTTTGTGTGCGAAAATCCTTATCAGAGTGCATTATCTTAATCACAGCATTATTATTAATTATTTGTTTTTCCATAAGGTCTATTAGATGCTCACATGCCCGTGTCTACAAGTGCAATCGGAGGAACAAAGCTGATTACACTTGACAGACTCAAATTCTTGCCTTATGTGTTCCAGTCAAACTCATAATCCTTCTTTCCACAGTCTTTTTAATTGTCCGTTTCTGTCTTTAAGCTTTTCCAATGTGACTTTTTTATGTCAAAACAGAAGCTATGAAAAATGGCATTTTACATTTCAGCTTTCCGGTCACATTTCTCAGAGTAATGTTCGTCTCTCGATCCCTTGTCAAGGTCAGGTGACTTTTACCGTGTCTAAGCTCAAGCAGCGGTCGTGTTTTTAAACCCCTTCAGCGTCAGGAGACCCATAAGACTGATCCAGACCCTCTAAAACGTCCCCCCGGTTACTCCACGTCTGTTTTTGTTTGCATTTCTCAGATTCTCCGCACTTAAACCGCTCCTTAGTTATTAACGTCAGACCAAGTGCGGTAAGACACATAGAATTGTCCCTTCCTCTGCATGAAATGTAACCAGAAGGGTTAAGAACGCATTACACAGAGACCTTTCAGTGGAACCATTCTTGTAAAAGAAAAGGTGGTTCTATACCAGCCTATACCAGCTTTGTTTTTTCCTAGAACCATATGTCGAAGCTAATAAGCTTTGATGGTAAACCTTTATTTTTAAGAATGTGCGGTCAGTAGGGATGAGTGGATTGACACCGAAATATCCATACTTCCGATCCACGCTTTTAGTTTTAAGAACCAATACTGGCAATGAAAATATCGATAACATTCTTTTATTCATTTAGTTCAGTAGGATCTCTCAATCAAAAGACCCCAAAAAGTATTATAGGAACCACTTTTCCTTCTGCTTCTTCCTCTGCTCCCCAAAAAACAGACGAATAAAAAACCACTGCAAAAGTAATGTAAGACTGAACTGGACCCTTTAGTTGGAAGACTTCCCTGGATTAATTATCAAAAGATTCATTAGCAAAAGTCTTTAATATTGCTCTTGTAAATGACGTGGTACACATGCCCTATGATGCTTCTTGAAAATGGCCAGTAAAATATGAGATATTCTCAAGCATTATTTACTTTTATTTTATCTGGCATACTTTTAATTAAGGTCAGTTTTCATTAGATATATAATGAACTTTAAATGTAACTTCAAATATTAATCCAATGGATGCACTTTTAGTTACTGAATTTTCAGTTGACGTATAAAGCACTAGTTGAGCTTAGACACGGTAAAAGTCATCTGACCCTGACGAGGAATCGAGAGACAAACATTCCTCTGAAAAATGTGACCGGAAAGCTAAAATGTAAAAGGCCATTTTTCATAGCTCCTGTTTTGACATAAAAAAGCCACATTGCAAAAGCTTAAAGACACAAACGGACAATTAAAAAGAATGTTGAAGAAGGATTATAATTTCATCCAGCATGCGTCACCATAATTATGGGCCTCTGAAAGGACATGGTGTACTTTTAGATAAGAAATTTGGTGCACACCACTTGTGCTTACCTATGTGGTGAGCATCAGATACTATCAAGTGAACTCACCTGAAAGCATCTTCTGCTCACTGGATTATATCTATGTTCTAAAACGTAGTATCTGGCTATTACCTGATAATATCTAATGCTCATCACATAGTATCTAGTGTACACCTAATAGTATCAGGTGCTTACCCAATAATATGTGGTGCGCACCAGAATTTTACGTAATAAAAATACACCACGTCTTTTTAGAGGAATTGTAGCACAGCAGTTGGGGAGTTTATTGCTATTTCTTTTTGGGAGGGGAGCGATTCTATTGTTCCAGTGGAGCTGTTCAATCAACATAACAGAATATGAAAAAATGCAAACTCTACACAAATATACTGCAGAAAGAGGGTTCTCCAATGGTTACTTAGTAAAACCAGTTGTTATATAAAAATCCTGAAAGAACTGAAAGAACAGTCTGAATGTTTATATGCTCAGTATATGGTTTTCAAAGTACTTCAAAGAAAAAAAAAATATTTTTGCAAAAAGTGTAGAAGTAAAATCAGTGTAATATCTTCAAATGACCTGAAATTCTACTGCTGTACGTGTAGCAGAGTTAATATTAGTAGTTTTGTTTACTTGTTTACTTGCTCTCTTGTATTTTGTACTGTGTTAAACGGAGCACAGAAAATGAATCTCAGCAGTAATTATGTTTTACATGTAAAAATGCTATATGACACTACAAAGTAGGTAGGTAGGTAATAATCACACTTAAGCATATTTGATCATCTTGGTTGCTCAAATTTGACCCTAACAAAAGACCGCTTTTAGAAGCTGTGCATTTTACTTTAGCAGGTTATTTTTTATTATGTTTAATAAACCAACAACACCGTTTTCATCATATGAATGCAGGTTTCACATGATCCTGAGGATGAAAATCATGTGAACCCTGGGGTGAACATGAATATATTAGCCAGTTTGAGTCAGAGAGAGTAACAGGGGCTGCACATTCCAACCCCTCCTCAGTTGTAGCCTCTTGCTCTCGAAACCCAACTTTACATTTAGTTTTGGGAGGGACTGGAGCGTTCCCCTTTTCTATTACTATTGTGTGTTTGTTTTTTTTGTTTTTTTGGGTTTCATGCTGCATCGACCATATTTCTAAGTATCTTAAGTATTAATGGAACTTTCCATTTAAAAGCTGAGCAGCATACAGTACAAACATTGTACATTTGAATTGTTATCAGTGTATTAACTTGCAGCATGAACATAAATTCAAATAAAAATAAATAAAACAATGACTATCATGAAGTTTCATTGTTTAAAAATGTTTTAACATTGAACTACGCCAGTCATGGCATGGGTCTTTCACATTCTCTCAGCAGCACACCTGATTAAATGTAAGGAAGGACAGGTTAGCTGAACTAGGTATTGTAAGGTAAGTGTAAATACAGGCCTTTGGAAGTGTTTATGCTAACTTACTTCTATTTATGCTAGGGTTAGTTACTGCCCAGTTCTGCTTTGTATATCGTTCTATAGAGTACTCCATGATCCAAGTTCTTCTCCATGAACCTGCAGAGTCTTGGGTTAATTGGTGTCCCCAGCACTCAGTGCCAAATTTAAAGGATTTGAAAATGCATCCTCAACAACAAACCCTTTAAAAAGTACCCTAGGAATGTTGTCTAGTATCAGCTGCAGAATTAGTGACTCCATTTAAAATCCACTACACATTTCCTACTTATCATCTACTGGCCAAACTTGAGAAGGTACGTAGACGAGATAGCAGCATCGCAGACAGAGACAAGAAGTTTAGAATCTCGAAACTTTCCTCTTTCCAGTGATCATAAAGAGCCTGACAGTAATCTAAACACACATACACAGTGTACAATATTCAGCTTTGTTGTCCAGAGAAGAAAACCATTCCTCTGCTATGGTTTATAGTAACAGAAACAGAATAAGCTGGCGGAACATTCCTCTCTGCTTAGCTGAAGACAGAGAGTGTCTTTGGACGTGTCAGGTAATGTCTGCACTGGATTTAACAGCAAGGTGATTTGTGGCTTTGGGGCTCTTTGATGCAGATTGGATTTTTTGAAGATTGATAGCTGAAGTGTCGATTCTGGTCGGTTATGTTAGATATGTCCTGTATCTCTTGCGGTGAAGTAGTTCTCCCAATTAATGCTGTAAAGTAGCAGTCCCATGGAAATTAAATGATGTGTCGAAGATGTAGAGGCTATGGAGATGACCCAACAATGCCTCTCAAAGTTATTGAGTGTGGGGCGCTGTCTCACTGCTCAACGTGATGACTGTATCATGGAACAGCATCAAAAACAAGGTTCAGAGGTTCATCAACAAGTGCTTGAGAAGAATAATGCACTTCAGGTGGTGCTAGAAGCTTGGAGCTGCTGCACAGATCCATGGGAAGGAGCCTGACAGGAGGAAGGAGACATAGTATGTACTGTAGTGTAGCATAAAAAAGCTGGACAAAGACGGCCGGCTATAAATCTACGAATGCTGCTACCTGCTAAAAGCTCAGGGCTGGGGAAAACAAAAGAGCCGGGCCTGGATTCACGAGAGCTTTCAAGGAAATATACCTACCTAGAATCTTAAGACAAGTATATACAAGTACTCTGAAGCTCAAAAAAGGGGTTTTAATGGTTGGCCCATCCATAAGATCCATAACATCCAATAACACTTTATTTGAGACTTTGTAACATATAAAAAATATATTTAGACAACAGTATTGGAGTTTCAGCATATGGCATTATTGTAAAGATGAGATAAGACGTTTATGAAGTGAATGACTTGGCATTGATATGAACTAAGTGAAAAGATTTTTCTGTTTATAACACTGTTATGAAGCATCCTTACCAAATAATGGCACTTATAAAACAGGGGCTGTAGAGAAACATCTTATCCTTAAGTTAAGGATCTTACAGCACCTTACCTCAAGTTAGTAAAGCCTAAAGTGCTGTACTATCTATGCTACCACTATCGAGGTTGATTACTATCAAGGGTATGTCTGTTAAAAAGAGTTGTAACAAAACTTTGTTCAAGCTAAACTACAGTGTGTGTGATGAACTGGAAGTTGTAAAAAGTAAATGATTTTGTTATTGGACTCCCTGCTGTCTAATGGGCATCACGGCTTCCCAGTTTGGGTTTCCATGTTCCAAACTTTAACCACCGTACAAGCCATATTAAAGTTATACCACCTAATAGACAGCCACACTTCCAGGTCTGTCTCATCTCTATTCATTGTCATCACTGTAATATTGTAATGTTGTTTGTGGATTTAACACAATGCAGGAATACATATTCAGAATACTGAGATGAAGTATATTTATTTAGTCCAAGTTGTATATTGTATATCCAGTATTCTAAATACAGTTAACCTTTACAAAATTATTAATCTCAGTGTTACTGAGCTCTACTAAAGTCTGAGTAGACTGATAAATCAGTGTGATGAGAGACAGCAGAAACAAATGTGACATCTGTACTCTATTTATGCTGCATGTCAGAGTTGCTTACAAATCATAATAACTTCTTTTCAACAGTAAAAAAAAGAAGACTAAGACACCACACAGATAGGACAACCCCCAAGTTTCGTATGCAGTTAGGATAAGATCATGAATTAATTCTAAATCAAGTGTTAACTGAAGATGTCTTGGTGAATGAACAGATATGATGGGAATTCAGAGTTTAGATGGTTTCTGTAATATGTTCAAAACACCACTTATCATTTCTGTATGTTTCTGTGCTTCTATAGAAATATACTATACGACAATACAAACTTTATTAGAGGAATAAAGAATGTGTCTGTACAAATATAGAAACGGCATTTTGAAATGTATCTCTTGAGACAGGGTAAAGATGTATTACTTTTGCTCATGTAATATTTGACCACTGGTATTATATATACATTTCAATATATCCACATTTAAGTACAAAACCTTTATGCAGTAATACAGATTCATGCAAATGGATGAAAACATGTATGAAAATGATCATTTAAATTAGGGAAAACACCAGAATCTACCACAGTGCTGATATAGGGTGCTTCTGCCATGTAAGTTCCGTTACTTGGGACTTACTTGGGTGCGTCATAACTGTGTTATAAATGAACTGATGTCTGTCACTAGCTGTCACTAGCTTAAAGCCCCCTTTCATCAGTACAGTGTCACTTACTTCATAGGACATCATATGTCCTCTTGCACATGAGCCGTTTATAAATATTTAAGTATCGCTTTATAAATACTTTATTCATTGCTTTTGCATGTGTTATAAAGTACCTTTGCATGTAGCCTTTAACCTAACCAATGTTGAAAATGTGATAAACACACACAAACTGACATTTTTTTGTCCTTAGCCATACTTTAATTATCAGAATCCTTCAGAATTACATTGAATAAAACAGCACACTTTCAGATTACACTCACAAATCGGACTCCCAGCTGACCAGCAATCTTACTGAATTTCTCATGATGAATGCAACAGAAATGGACAGCCACAAAGCCTAGATTATTCCAGTAGGTGTATATGCATTTTGCAGTGACAAAGCAAAATAATAATTTCTATTTCATCCAATCAATGAAAAGCACACAAAGCTGTTCAGAGTGGTGTGATGTGAAGATTTCTTTACAGTGGTTCTGATAGGAACCAAGAGAACAATGCTACTATAGCCTTTTAATTTATCCTAAACCAGCAGTGAACAGGTCTTCTGCGTTTTTATATCTAGTGTTGATAATGGAAAATTTGCCTTTGGATACAGTACTGTGCCTTAGGGTGGAATAATTTGGGCAAAATAATTAATTGCAATTTTTTACACAATTGCAATTAGGATTTAAATAGCAAATATCTATAAATTCAGGTCCGGGCCTTTTTAGGTCAACATGACTAATGTTTCCACTTTTTCTGGCTTGAGGCTTGAATGTAATGTAATTAGCTTGAATTCAGATTAAAGTGTGTTAAAGCAACATAGTTGATGATTTAAGCTATTATAAAATATTGCTGCTCTTGCCATTTGAAAATTTCACCCTCACAAATTGCAATTTCAGTGTTAAAATGATTAATCTTTTAGCCCTAATGTCATTTTTGATAAATGTAGGCTATAATTAAAAAAATGCAGCTCTACTGATTTTGAAAAATCTTTAACCTCTACTGTGCATCTCCAATGAGCTTTTAAAGCCATTAAATAGACATCTATTTCCCATCACCACTGTTGTGCACAATTTGGACTCACAATTCTGATCATTTCACATCACTCTGAGTGACTTGCATTTTTACCATATAGTTATGAAGAAATCTACATTTAAATATATGGATTATGACGGAACACATGTGAGGCTACAGAGGTGTTGTGTGGTAGTGTATGTTGTGCTGGTGTGAGTGGACACCGCAGTGCTGCGGGAGTTTTTAAACACCTCAGTGTCACTGTTGGACTGAGAATAGGCCACCAACCAAAACTATCCAGCTCACAGCGTCCTGTGACCACTGATGAAGGCTTAGAGAATGACCAACACAAACTGTGGAGCAACAGATGAGCTATGATCTCTGACTTTACATCTACAAGTTGGACCAGCAAGGTAGGCGTGTCTAATAGAGTGGACAGTGAGTGGACACAGTGTTTAAACACTCCAGCAGCACTGCTGTGTCTCATCCACTTGTATGTCAGCGTCACTGTAGTGCTAAGAATGATCTACCGCCCTGTGGGGTGGTCCTGTGGGGGTCCCGACCATTAGAGAACAGGGTGAAAGGGGACTGACAAAGTATGCAGAGAAACTGAGGGACAGTCTGTAGTTGTAGAACTATAAAATGCTCCTGTATGGTAAGTGGAGCTGACAAAATGGATAATTAGTGTAGAAAGGAGGTTTGCTAATGAAGCCGACAGTCAGTTGATATATTTATATATGAATTGGGTGGGCTGCTTTATTAGCACAGGTAAAGTAAAGTGTTCTTAAAGTTAAGATTTTACCCTTCGGTACCTTGTACCTACATCCTACTTGCTACATGCTAAAGGAGAATTCAGAATCTGAAACCACCAAGCCCTTTGCTTCAGTTTGTCAGAGATGCACATAACAGCCTTTGATTACGGAGGAAACTGTTTGTATCATAGACTCCTTTCCACCGCTTTGTCTTCAGTATTTGTATTGTTTTATCATATCTCGTGTTATCTACTGCACCTTCATTTTTCAATCCTGATCTTCCATAAAAAGGAATAAATCCATGACCCGGCATGGTTAAAAGCTTGCTTGGCCATTAAAGAGTAGATTTGGCATAAATTCTGTCAATTTTTTCCATTTTATCAGGCCTCTCTCTAGTAGGCCTCTACGTATCTGGGCAAGACCTGCCCACCCAAGTTGCCTTTGCAAAGCTATGACAATCTGGGACTCTTGTCTCTCTAGCATATCTTGAGCGACCTCAAAGTAAATACACTCCCTTTCTGGGGAAGCATGGAAACTTATTATTACTCCAGATGCCTTAACCATTCACTTCTTAAGCCCACAAATTTAGAATCCACATGCACGGCACAACAATGAATTATTGGGCGATTATGAATAAGTAACTCCGCAGTGGAAAAAGGAACTCGTAGCCAACTGATACATCCCCTTCCCCGCAAGAGAGCTTCTCTTTCAAATGCACGTTTCAGAAGGTGAGCCCATGCCTAATGTTTGTCAGGTGTTTGTTGCTGAGCCCTTGATGCCATATCGCTCTGACATTAAGATACATATGACCTCCAAAACAGGCCAAAAGCAGATTTTTCTTCATTTCAGAAGGTGTGTTTGTTTCTCTGGTGCGTTTATCAGGGTCAGGTTTTCCCTTATCAGAGCGGTTAAACATGAACATCATACACGGCTTGGGCCTCTTCATGTAGCTCTTGTTTTTGTCTGATATTATCTGTAGAATGATTTTATGCTTTTGTTCACAGAAACCCTTTCAAAATTAAGGGTTCTGGGTGTTTTAAAGGACCACATAATGAAAAATCTCTACAACACCGAATAATAATAATTAGAGCTTCTTAATTGGTTCTTGGCCTGGTTGTATGGTCTTATTGAATATATCTAACTGGCATAGAACCTTTGTAAAACTGCAGAGAACCATCCATTAAAATAGTTCTTTAGGGAACCAGATTGGTATCACTCCAAAGAACGTTTTCGGGGCCATATCCTTCTTTTTTGTGTTTTGGTTTTTTCAAGGTTTGTTCTTGTTTTTTTCTTCTGTGGGTTACCAAAACACTCATAATTTATACATGCCCGTTTTTTCAGCTTCCTTAGAATTAAACAGTGTGTTTATATTACTGTGCCTTTGAGACTGATATTACTTCAAACTGTGGTCCCACGGTTAAAAAACAATAAAAAATGACTATTAAAACAGTGAATACCGTATTCAGCTATTTACAAGGATTATGTCATGCTCTGTATAAACCCAAGGCATTTATTAGAGATAAGATATATCTCTAATAATAAATCAATATAACACATAATATAAAATAAAATTTAATATAAAATATATATACCAAATCAGCACTGATAGGGTACTTTTTACTGGGAAGTGGCTGCCCCAAACCCCAAGCCTTAAATTTACACTTCTTGTTGTTGTTTTTTAATATATTTTTTTATTTATTTTAAAGTGAGATTAAAAGATTTATGATGAGTTTAATAAAAAAAAAAACATTTAAAAATGCTGTTACATATTTTCATGTCACTACTGAA
>CM067491.1:6292406-6370714 GCA_034552555.1 Semaprochilodus insignis
ATTGCAAACATTCAGCAAGCAGTGATGCCCTTCATGACTCATCCTGTTAGTGCCAGCACCATTGGCAGGTGGCTGCACGACGCAGGACTACATGCACGCAGACCGTTACGATGACTGGCCTTAACACCCCACCAAAGACTGCAATGGTGTTGTGCAAGACTGTCAGTAAATGTGTATATATATATATATATATATATATATATATATATATATATATATATATATATATATGCAAAGATATGTAGGCACCTTTTCACTCAACATTTCTTCTGGAATAAAGAGCATTACTTGGGGTATGACCCCCCTTTGCTGCAGTAACAGCCTCTATTCTTCTGGGAACGCTTTACACTAAGATATTGGAATGTTGCTGTGAAGACTTGGTTGCATTCAGCTGCAATTGCATTGTTGCGGTCTGGTACAGATGCGGGATGATTAGTGCTAGTTTACAAACAGCACTGCATTTTAGAACAGTAATTGAGACTGCATTCCTGTCCTTCATGGAGATGTGGTTTTGTTTTGAAGTAAATATGTACCAAAGTCTGAACAGAATCTGGAGAAATCATAGTTTTGACTGCGTGTCAAAGATGTGTATATATCTAACCAGCTAGACCTGGCCCATCTTGTCTCATAATATCACTTCAAGAGGCGACAGTGAGTCACTGTAGTGTCGAGTCTGTCATGAGTCCAACACAAGAAGATGAAGAAATAGCATTGCCCCAGCAGCATATTCTGGGCATTTCCTTGTTTCTTATGTTAGGAGTGGACACCACAGCTTTAAGGTGATATGTCGCCCCCTATATGTTTGGAGTATAATTATGTGCTTGCTAGTCATGTACTGGCTAGCATTTCAGAGCTCTGCACAAAATTAGCGTAAATCGTCACTACTGAAACAGCCACTACTGAAACAGCCACTACTGAAACAATTGTTAAGGTTTTGGTAATGTCAAGATTGTTCTGGTAGTCCAGTTAAAAGAAATGGGTATTAAATCAAATACAAACATGCAAAATAATTACACTGCACTAAGACGTGTGGGGACATCTCTCAGGTCTGTATTTCATAAGAGTAGTAGTAGCTAATTTGCTACTAGCGTACTTAACTACTGAAACAGTGCTAGTTTTCCAGAGCTGACGTTACCCGGGGTAGTTAACACAAATAGAAAACAATATCTTAGCTGACTTATATAGCTAGTGTTTCTTGCCTAAAGCAACTCAGTACCTATCACAATCACTGGAGTTTTCCATCACAACGTGCCTGTTTTTACCCCAAACCGGCTGTATTCAGTGGCGGTATCCAAAGAAACTCCATAGAAACCTGGCCAAACAAGCATATAAACGGAGCCCAATCAAATTGTGCTGCACATTTCAAAAATAACGTTTTACTTCTCCTTGACTTGTGAGGCAATTTGGAGTATGGTGGAATAAGTGAGTATGCACATAAAGTCATCTTTAGAAGCCAGTATACAGAAACAGCCCAGCGAAAAGGTCAGTTTATCTCCTAAACCTGCGTTTAACACGCCACTACACCACTGGCTTTATACCCCTCTATTCAGTGCTTGGCACTGGGCATGGTCAACTTAGGCTCATGTACGGCTTCTCCAGAGCGCTTCATTCTATTACTAAGTGCTGTGTGTGCTCACTGGAACACCTGTGTAAACAGTGGGTGCTCCTTAAACTAGCTGAATTCACTAATTAGAAAAGGTGTCTGGATATCTTTGGACATCTTATTTGTTCCTACTATTTCGTTGGTGACATGACAATGTGATGTACTGTATTCCATCAACTCCTGTCTTTGACATTATACTGTAAACTGTTTTAGAGTTAATATGGAAGGAATAGCCCAGTGAGAAGAGGAGCTGGCTGGGTCTCCATTAAGAAGGTCACGTTTTTCTGAAACCATTGCCTGTTTATTTTGTGCCTGAGGACACGGTCAGTGTGCGGGCCTCTCGCTAGTGTCTGTGTGTGTGATGTGGAACAGTGGCTCTGACCCTGCAGACACACACGCAACGCATGACACGGGCTCATATTAGCCGGTGACATCGGCTCAGTTGCACTATCCACCACAAATCCAGGCTCTGCTGTGGACTCTCTAGCACTGGCAGCCAAATCCTCATGCTTACTGTTATGAAAATGATTAAAGCTAGGCCTGTACGTACATGCCTTCACTAATGGCCTTACATGAATGTATTAACTTACATTATATTACATGTTTAACAGCAGTTTCAGGCTGTTTTGGAAGTCTTTCAGTAACGTTGGGTGAATATATTTAGATGGTGTATGATTTAGAAAAGAAAGAAAGAGCAACTGGATTATAGCCTTAGTAAGTGAGCAAGAAAATCAATGTTTATAAAAAAATGTTTTATTGTGTTTAAATAAGCTCAGCAGACAAAAAATCAGTCATCTGTGACTGAAATGTACCTTAGAGCATGTAATACCTCCACAAGCTTGAATAACAGCTGTGATTGGATTTGGCATGGACTGGACAAGTTTCTGGATGTAGGCGACATCAGTGTTCAGCCACTCTTGCAACAAACAATTGCACAATTGGGCCAGATTTGGTGGATGCCTTCCCTGCACAAGGAGAATTTCCTGTAGACTGGGATTTTTGCCACTGCCGGTAGGCCTGTATGACCGTACGCTTCCATGAACCTGCAAATTCAGCCACTTCCTTCATACTATGGTCCTCGACACGCACAAATGCAATCACTCTGATTTTCCACACATGGAACGAGACATTCACTGCACTGTACCCCCTCTTCCCAATCTATGAATCCCATCGCACACCCCGCAGGTATTTATAGCCCGATCACTCTAATGCAGTGCCATCTGCAGGAGCCTGAAGTTACTACCACCTTAACCATGCAAGGTGACCAGTTTTTGTCAGATGAACATACATATGTTGAGTATCTGTACTTTAGTCGAAGTATCACTACATTTAAAAGACAGATATTGTACTTTTGACTTCATTTCTTTGAAGGTTCTTGTTACTCATTACTTTGAAGCATAGTTTTGAAGTCAGTGGACAAATTTTCTTTTCTAAAAAGTGTTCAACCATATTGTGTTCATAAGAGGAGAAAAAACACTTACAGTAAACTCCTCATACACTGGCAGGCAAGTTTAAAGTGCTGCTGCATTTGGTGAACCGTTGAACTTGGTGGTCGTAATGACGGCGGCTATGACAGCAGATACAGATGATAAAGGTTCCTCACCAGAGCCCCTATGGTCATATCTGAAGTCCATGTTTGAGAGTTTTTAAATGAAATGCACAGACCTCATCAAACCCTACCAAAAAGGTATATAAACGTAGAAGTTGTCTGCACTTGTCTCGTAGAAGTTGTCTCTGTGGTCTTTGTTTGTCTGTGTAATAGTGATCTGTGGTGATTGCAGTTTTTATGCTGTGGTTGGTCAAATGACTTTTTATGATTTTTTATGGCTTTGTTAATGTCAGTGTCATATTGGGGCAGATGTTATGTCTAAACTGGTTTTACAAGCTGTGTTCGCCTAACCTGTGATGTAGTGCTCACTGCTCACGTATACCATCATATTCACAACAGCGGATGTGAGATGCAGCTTAAAAAACGCAGCTAAGTCTATGTGAGTGTGAATCTGGTAACATGGGCAGACACAGCTGCTGTTAATACAATGCATGAATGTGTACAGGTACCAGTTAGCTTGTAAATCAGTTGTTTTGTAAAACCGGGTCCTGTGTGAAAGCAGTGCTGATGCATACTAATAATTAGCTAGTGAAAATGTTAAAATTACTGGTTAAAGTCCTTTCAGAAATATATGTTTTAAGTCTGTTGCTTCAGAGTCATCAGGTTGTGTATATGCATTGTGTCAATGGTGTTAAAAGAATTACTGTAGTATTTTAACTCAAGGAAAATTTGAACTGAACAACCTTTCCTCATATTGGAGTAATATTTGACTTTTACTCAAGTAATGCAGTTGTGTGATTTATCCTCCTCTGTAGTTTGCTCAGTTATAGTAGCCTTGGTCAGTAGACCATAATACTAAAGGACATGTGCCCGGGCCATCTGCCATTTTGCACTATAACACAGCTAAAAGCCATTAACAATGTAGGCTGATGGAGGTCGGCAGTGTAGGCTCTTATAGGCACTAGGTTCAGTCATATTATGTCTGAAATCGCCTGGCAGATACTAATGGCGGGATACTACAATCGTTCAAAATGCAGCGTTTGATAAAATAAATGAATACAGGCAGTAAACAGGCACTTGCTAGCATGATGTAAAAAAGTCATACATGTCATATTAAAGGTACCTCTCAGCCGAGATGTGCTCATTCTGGCACTACTGCACTACCTACCTACAGTAGGCCTGTATGTGATGTTAGAGGGATGGAATTCAACGGTACTGCAAACTTGACATAGCAATGCAGGACATTCTATTAAGCAGTTAAAAGCTTTTTTATCAAGTGCTGGAATGAGCAACAAGATGTTTTATATGACAAGGCCACCAGCTAGAGAGGAAGTACCCAAAACATCCCCACCAAAGCCTGGTATAAAAGGTCTTATTGCACTTTAGCTTTACCACGCTGAAGTCAGCTAACAGAAGCCTAGCGTCCTAGTCAGGCTGCTGCTACGTTTGTCAGCGAGGTACGTTGGCTAGGCTGAGTTTTCCAGAGCATTTTGTTCTCAGTCCGCACACGGAGCACTCCAATGTCTAAAGGCTGCGAGGGGTTTGAGGGTGCTGAATCCCTGGTGGTTCCAAGTCGGATTGAATTCCACTGGCGCGAGCTTTGCTTGTGTTGGAGGTCGAACACAAATCAAGCGAAAGGAGCAGGACAGATAAGATGGCTCTACACACGTCAGAATGTTCTTTTATTTCCACACAGAGACTGTTTAACATGTGCGACAGCGTGTTTTTTATTGGTCTATGTGGTCTGTGTGTGTGTGTGTGTGCGCGTTCACCCACAAAACGCAGGCTGAATTGTGTTTCCGAGGTCACTCTTGGACTCTGTGTTCTTTGTTTGTTTGACTCAGCTGAAGTGATAAGAAGCATACAGCAACAGAAGAATCTATAAGGCCTTATGCTTATAAGGTAGTGCTGTTTCAGAAGTGTTGGTGCGGAACTAGCCTGCTTGCTATCAAACGAGAGGACAATCTAAGTCTGAGCCTACTTCAGTGAGAACATTGCAGTGTTCCACAAAATAAGAGTGATGACGGCGACCTCGCTGTTGCTTGTTCCTCTCTGGAATGCCACATTTTTTACTGTTTACTAATCACAGCTTTTGCCAATTAGACAAACAAACTCACCATATTAGTCCTGAGGTATTTAGGCCTCGCTAAATTTACATTTATAAATCTTTTTCTCGTGAAGCCGGGCTGCGCCGTTAGTGCGATACACTTGAAACAACATGCTCAAATTATCATTACGTCACTCGTTCAAAGTTCAAAGAAGCCTATCAGTGCACAATCAAAACATTCCATGAGTAATCAGTGAAAATGGGGAATATGACGAAACAACGTTTAAAAGTTACAGGGAGAGAGCAAGAGAGAGAGAGAGAGAGAGAGATGGAGAAAGAGACAGAGAGAGATTCCCTTTTAGAGATGTATGAAAAACCCACCAATATAATAATAAGGCTTGGTATATGGGAGCCTGAGCTGACTTGACTGAATGTATTTTCTGTGTATCTAATGTAACGTGATGTGAATAATAAGGTTGTAATGGAATTCTAGACTTCTGGAAGACGTCAAGTGTCAAAGCTAGACGTGTGTGTTGCGAGCGGGATATAATGTGGAACCTCCAATTAGGCATGGGTGACATGGCAAAAATCAGTGTTCGAATTGCACTTTGGCTCTTTGCAGGGTGGTCTCTTCAGGACATTTCCAGATTTTATCTGTTACGTTGCGCAACCATGCAAACTAGTGCAACAAACATCAAATATTTTCATTGTAGAATATATTATTAAATATTATCTTAGATGATTGAAAATTTCAAGTGAAAAAATGATTGGATTTATTGTTTATGATCACAGTTGAACTGTGAAGAAAATTTACTGAAGTATTATTGAATGTTTTTCACACCCTACTGTTAATAGTCGTGCGGACTGAGCGTATTGATGTCAAGTGAGCTTTGTTTCTTTTGTACAGCTCGATTTTGGAGTTAATGCCATCAAAAAGGCTTTATGATATGCCAGTGAAAGGATAGTAGGTTCTCGATGCATGGTACACTCTAAGCTGTAGAGTGCAGTGTGAAGGTCCAGGAACGTGTGTGATTTGATGGGGAAAAAAACAGAAGGCTATACATCGCTTCTTTTCTTGTCAAGAAATAAAACTTTGCCATCACTCGCTTTACTACGATGTAATGGAAAAGTATCACTGATATACAGTTACAGTCACTGCATAACAGTTCCAGTGTATCCTGCCCAATTTGGCATTCCTGACCTGTTGTCGTTGGTGTAGTGTAGAGGGGAATACCCTGCTGCTTCCTATGCTGTAGATTCTGATTCGATCCCTTACTATACCAATAAGAGTCCTTGGGCAAGACTCCTATCACTGCCTTCGCCTGCCCGTGTAAGAAATGGTCAAATTGTACCACGTACCATAAATGTAAATGCAATGTGTCTATAAACGAGTTTACATGCACTTAATAACCTACAAGTTGCTACAAGTTCCGCCCCCACACCGCTAAGGCTGTTTTTATCATTTTCTCCATTTTGCTGTATCAGTTTGAGCCAGAGTCCGATCCTGAAAGTTTACTCCAGCAGCGCTGCTGTGTCTGATCCACTCACACCAGCACAACACATTAACACACCACCACGTCAGTGTCACTGCAGTGCTGAGAATGATCTACCACCCACATAATACCTGCTGTGTACTGGTCCTGATCATTGAAGAACAGGGTGAAAGGATGTTAACAAAGTATACAGAGAAACAGATGGATGGATTGATGGAAACAGTTTGTAATTGTAGAACTACAAAGTGCTCCTGTATGGCTGATAAAATGGATGATTCATGTAGATACAAGAGATGTTTTAATATTGTGAAATGCCTGTGAACTTACATATGTTTAATTTGCTACAGTGATTTATTCGATTGGGATAGAACACACAGTAACACATGGAAAGCTTCAGTTCTAGATGCTGATCTATTCTGCCCCAGGGCAGATTTTAATGGGTTGACAGTTGGTGAATACATCACCACTAAGGCATTAAGTTTGATTAGATTTAGCCAGACCAATTGTTCTCCCTCTAAACTCTTCAGTGATTTGTGCAGGTGTTCCCTGCGGTGAAAGTCCACAACATGCTCAGAATGGTGTATGGTGGCATAAGTTATCGGAACAACAATAACGTTCCATCATATCACCCAGCCCTTAATGCAAAAGCCACTAAATCCTAACCTGAGATAAGCCTGTGCAGGACAAACGCCGAAGCGAATCCCTGAGCCAACGAGGATGACAAATCTGGATGCTCTTCAAAGGTCAGCGGTTCCTTTCTTCTTTTTGTTCGTGTTCATTCCCGGCAGTTATTGATATTTATAAGGGAAGGCTGATAGTGAAATTTCACGGAGATTTCCAGTCATGGTCCTCGTCAGAGGCCCGGCTAAAGTCTTCAGAGAGACACTCCTGTATTGTGTCATATAAATGTTTGTCTGTTGGAATGCGCTGCTGTGTATCACCGCATTGCCTGTGCTTTTCCATTTTCTCTGCTTGTAAAAGGTCATCTGAAGCATGCTGTTCCTCACTGTGGGCTGCAGGCTTCATCCTGCTAATTACCCTGCTCATGGAAAGTGTCTGTGTATACAGCTCCATTTTACACACACACACACACACACACACACAAACACTCACACACATGCATACACACACAGTCCAGGCACCTCTCATAGTATAAATGTACACGCTTAATAAAAATAGCATAGTTTAATGTTTCAGGATTGGGGAAAAAATGATTGGTATATAATCTTTACAGTATGTGGAGGGTCTTTGGAAGCATTTAAAGTGCTAGATAACTAGCACATAGAAATACAGTCTCATTTTCTGAGTACTGTGCAAAAGTCAGAGACCACCTTTCATTTAATTCATTTCATTTATTTCCAATCAAAGCAGACGTTAAGTGCAAGTTGTTCATTTTACAGCATCAGGAAATGCAGAAAACATAATCAATGATACTGAGGTCTGGGCTGTGGGGTGGTCACTTCATTGTTCTGAGAACATCAGCAGCTAGTTGCCAGTTTTCATCTCCTTTGGCTGTTTCTTTTTCACAATAAGGACTGCTTGACAGCTACACATCCTTACTGACCCACAGTGTTGAGTTGTCCTCAAGGACGAACAGATACACCTGTGGATGTTCCCAGATCTGAAAGAAAGAGTGAAGCTTGATTTTCTCTTCTCTCTCAAATATGACAATTTGAAGCAGAAATGGAGGTTAATGGTGATTTTGACTGGAAATCAAAAAATTGTACCTGGCCATTTTTGAACTTCTGGACTGATCTTTCATTTCTATGTAATAATGAAGGAAAAAAGAACAGAACAAATAATTACAAATTCAATAGAAAAGTAATGTAAAAATTGACACATGCTAAAGTAAACAAACGTAAATGCCCAGTATATCCAATCTAACACTTGTATCCAGTCTTCTGCTTTTCATATTAGCTGCTAGCTAGTTAGTCACTAACTATTTCACTCGAACTACATCCTGCCTGATAGGGCCTGAACAACAAGCCACAAAGAAAGCTTAGGGGTCGTTCTACCAGATGAAAGTTGAAAAAAAACAAACCAAACCTCTGACTTTTAACTGTCTTGGACTTTAGACTCAAATTGTTCTGCTTTAAGCAACAATACCTTAATTATGTTTTTTATTAAATCCAATGATTAAACATTTATTTTCTTTCATTTCACCACCAATACAATAAATACCTTCACTGTGAAAATTTCCTCACTACTAAATATTCCACAGTCAACTGTCAGTGGCATTGTAACAAAGTGGAAGCGACTGGGAACAACAGCAACTCAGCCACAAAGTAGTAGGCCACGTAAAATGACAGAGTGGGTTCAGCAGATGCTGAGGCTCATAGTGCGCAGAGGTCGCCAACTTTCTGCAGAGTCAATCGCTACAGACCTCCAAACTTCATGTGGCCTTCAGATTAGCTCAAGAACAGTGTGTAGAGAGTTTCATAAAATAGGTTTCCATGGCCGAGCAGCTGCATCCAAGCCTTACATCACCAAGTGCAATGCAAAGCTTCGAATGCAGTGATGTAAAGCACGCCACCACTGGACTCTAGAGTTGCCACATGACAGTGTACCAGCGCACAAAGCAAGGTCCATAAAGACATGGATGAGTTTGGTGTGGAAGAACTTGACTGGTATGCACAGAGTCCTGACCTCAACTGGATAGAACACCTTTGGGATGAATTAGAGCGCAGACTGCGAGCCAGGCCTTCTCATCCAACATCAGTGTCTGATCTCACAAATGCGCTTCTTGGGATTAAATGCCTTGGGATTAAACAGATCACCTATGGTAGAATGGTCCATAGTAAAGACATGAATATGATTAAACAGTGTGTACTCAAGGTCAAACCAGCGGTTTGCTTTTGCGTGAATGCTTGGAAAGACTCTTATGACTAAAAGCTATTCAATGCACTGAACTGACTTGGAAAGCAACACGTTCAACTCTAATGGCTTTTCGAAATGCAGTCTGAATGGCACTTGGCTTTCAAGCTGCACTATTTGGAGGGTTATAAAATCTTTTAATTATTTTAATCATTGTCAAAAACACAACCTGACATGTATTTCTCCCAAAAGATCTCCAAACTGTTCTTTCATGCACACGTGGCTAGTAAAACACATATAAACCTCCAGATCTCTGTCTACCAGACTGCACTGATTGACAGCAGTTTTTTTTCCTCGTGAAATATAACCTCATGATTTGTTATGGTCACTTTAGTAGAATGACCACTGCGTAGTAATCTGTTAAGAGCTTAGGTCATGCTAGAAGAGCTTTAGGCAGGTTCATAGAACTGCCAATTCTGTGCAGAATGCGAGTCTTTAGAGACTAGAGCAGGCAGAGAATGTGCTGTGTGCCACTCATCATTACCATCACACTGCTGCTGTTTCCTGGCCCATTCTGCTCTGTTTGCTCAAGTACATTTGAATTGAAAGTGGATTACTTCACCAGTTAAAGATGGAGCCTGAGGGCTTTTGGTGACTCAGGCACAGCCATCGTCAATGAGTCAATGGTTTATACTGCATTACAGTGAAAAGTAGTGAATGTAACATACCGTTCTTGTCTCTGTCTGTCTTGAGGTAAGGTGGACTCAGAAATCTGGGAACCAGCCAACTGTGATGCTTCCATCTGTGATAACCAAAACCGAGTTTGTTTTTTTAAACTGAAACTGAATATTATTCAATTTTTATTCGACACTGTAGCAGGATAAAACAGTCCTTTCTGTACATGTACAGGTGCATTCCATGTTTTTTCATTGGTCAGGACCACCACAGGACCACCACAGAACAGTTATTCTGTTATTCTCAGCACTGCAGTGACACTGACATGGTGGTGGTTAGTGTGTGTTAGTTTGCCGGTATGTGTAGATCAGACACAGCAGTGCTGCTGGAGTTTCTAAGCACCTTACAGCTGGACTCAGAATAGCCCACCAACCAAAATTATCCAACCTACAGTCCTGTGACCACTGATGAAGGACTAGAGATTGTCCAACACTGACTGTGCAGCAACAGATGAACTATTGTCTCTGACTTTAACATCTACAGTGTGGACCAACGTGGTAGATGTGTCTAAAAGAGTGCCCACTAAGTGGAAACAGTGTTTAAACACTCCAGCAACTCTGCAATGCCTGTTCCACTCATAAAGTTATGGCTGGAATATATGGGAATGGGAAGGGTTCTTATTCAGAGGGGCTCTGGCGTAGGATATACAGTGACTGTTATCCATTTATCTTACATAAATGAGGATTTCCATTTTTAAAGGTCACCAACCTGTTATAAAAGCACCGAGGGGAAACCTACCATTTGCTGTGATTCATGTTTGATCCCCAGACATTCCCTGTGCCATTAGTGGTAGGGGATTCTCTGGATTGAGATTTTGTACTATTCCACTTGGTTTAAATACACAAGGGATTCACCTGATATGGACTGTCCTGGGACTGAAGTTTGGTGTGTTATAGAAAGAAGTCACTACAATGTGTGGGGTACTCCAGACCAATGGTTGGGAACTCATACACAATGCTATCCATTTCTGTGGAGTATTCAGTCATGAATGAACCCTTGAAAAGAGCATAAGAGCTAACTGCTTTCAAACAAGAGCCCAAACAAAAGCTGAGTTACTGATTGCAGTTATCCACTTTGATTCCAATCTCGGAAAAATGATAGTTCAAATTTTCCATTAATGGCCATTGATATATCACACATCACTATGCTTTGCGCAAAAATGCTAACACTCTTAGCATTGTAGGATGAATGGAGCTACATTAGTACTATCACCTTAAGGGAGTAGCAAAGGAAGTCGTTACATTGCCTTGCTCAATGTAAAGATCTACTGGACACTTACTAGTTTTTCAATTCAAAAGCAAGTAAATTTCCTTTGTTTGGATTCGGAATCAAGTGGGTTTCAATGGCGCATCTCCTGGTTCATTAAGTAAATGTGTAGGAATGAGATGCTACACATGGTAAAAACGTGTTTATACAAACGTATCCCATCATTAAGGCTTGAAGGGCTCTCTGAGTCGAGCCACTTTTGGCTCTGCATTCTTCTGAACAAGGATCATGTAGATGATGTGGATTACCTCATCATACACAATTAACCAGACAGAGCAGGAGAAATTCTTTCCCTTCTTTTGAGTACAACCATCAAAATAATCAAATGAAACAATATATTGCTTTTTTTTTCAGCTGAACAATTGCTAAACTGTAACCGCTGCAGCTTTTCATGTAGTGCTCAAAGCTCAGATGGCTTAAATGTTTTAAGCAGTTGTTTAGATTCTCCCAAGCCTCTGCAGGTGTGCTGTATCAAATATTGCTCCTACCCAGGCTGACTCTGAGAGGTAGAGGCAGACGATGTGCTTCCTGTGATAAGAGAAGACACTTAGCAAAGCTGACAGCATTAGCACTGTCCTCTTACAGAGCATGCTCATGTGAAAAACATACCCAGGTTCAACCCTTAACTGTTATTACTAGTAGTAGCAAAAGCATGCTGTAATTCCAGATGGAGTATTTCTCACTTGTAACTCTTTAAAACAAGCAGAGAAGCTCTAGACTCCATGCTTTTAATCTATACCACATTCATGTTTGTAAGTAGTAGAGGACAATTTATATGTTAATATAACTTACTGTGTAATAAATATGTAATTACATATGAATAGTACAGCAACATGAAAATAATAACTCTGAACTTCAGAAGTTTAACTGCACTTGGGTGCTAGAGTTTGTGTGCTACAGCAAATATATCACACCTGTAATTTGGCCCCAGGAAAGATACTGAAGACCATGATCAGGAGCAACTGATTTAAGTGCTGTATTGCTTTCATACAACAATTCAGAACGATAAAGAATACTGTAAAAGAAAGAAGCTTTGTCTTGACTGCGCTTTAACCCTCTGTGATCAATGATCAATGAAGATGTTAACGGTTAAGTATCTTGGCGATGCTTGGGGCTTACTTTTATTTTGCCCAGAAGCGGAACACTGTTCCAACGACAAGTCAGCAACACAGCCTCTGATAGGCCAACAAGTCAGGAATCCAGCTTTTGATTGGCGGACAGTGTCAACCCAAGTCGTCAGTGGATAGCTAATAGCCATGCTAACAACAACAATAACTCTTTTCAGCATTGAGAAATGGATACACAGAAGACCTTCAGTGTTGGATTTATGATCATAGATTTATTTAGCAAATTCTCCAAACAGACAGTGCAGATCCAGCCTGGATTACAAAGCTTCTGGGGGATGCAAGTGCACTGAAGCCCTCACTGGGATGGCACAATGCTACCCTTCTGGGAAAAATGAAAGTAAGTCTCAAGCATGCAGCATTGCTGAGATTTATTCTTTTATGGATATATGATATTCTTTGATGTTGCATATGATATCGTCGACCTGAGAGGGTTAATGTTGCCAGTTCATTCCGCCACAGAAGGTAGTACCCTGTAGCATTATGGATGGAGCAGTTTTTCAACACTTTAGATTAACCTGAATGTGATTTTGTTCCAGCTGGTCTGTAAAGCATCTTGTTTGCATATTTGTATTCTGATCATTTCTCTATATTGAGTGGAAATGGAAAGCTGTCAGATATTTTCTTATAGACATTATCTATTGTATGTTTGCTTTTTGTTTTGTTTTTTTTACATATTTCCTTTTTTTTTTTTTTACATCATTTTAGGACAGCAGCTTCACGTCATGTCAAAATTTGATGATGACTAGACCAATAGAATAGTCCAAAAAATTAAATAAAATCTTATTACATTTAGTGTCTTTAAAATTACAGAATGTTTTTGTCTTCTTCTAAAAAGTTCCCATTTTGAAGACATTTGTAGCAACAGCAACAATATACTAAAACAGAAAACTCAGTAACTCAATGCAAATCCGAAACGTTTTATGCTGGATAGTGACATAAATAGCAGCTCTGGAGGAACGCTCCACAGCCAATCAGATTGCGCCATCAATACGATCTGTTATAATAATGGTTCTGCGGATTCGGGCTGAAATCAAGCACAATAGGCTCTTCACTATACTGAGGGACAAAAGGAAGCTTGGAAATATGTGGAAACGCATGAATGGAAATTCATGCAGAAGATTCCAGGGAGGTCCCCTGTGTTTTGCTTGTGACGGGTATGGTGCGTTAAAGGTTGTCACACAAACCTGAGGAGAAGTACACCCACTATAAACTTTCCGGGAGCTTTTTAAACACTGCCTGTGCCAGCCCAGAGAGCCAGAGCCGAACCAGGGAGCTTCAGCAAGAATG
Organism: Semaprochilodus insignis; assembly: GCA_034552555.1. Lineage (NCBI taxonomy): Eukaryota > Metazoa > Chordata > Actinopteri > Characiformes > Prochilodontidae > Semaprochilodus > Semaprochilodus insignis. Next base: position 6,306,328 of record CM067491.1, read on the forward strand.
TCACACATACACACACACGCACGCGTGCACGTACACACGCACGCACACACGCCACTCGCCAGCCTCACGGGAGATTATATGGTTTCTTTGTATTTATATTACCTTATGTATTTAGATTACATGGCTTCTCTCTATTTCGCAAGTTAAACACACACAGCATTATTCATGGTGTTGGAGGGGGACCTGTAGTGTACCAGGATGATTGGTGGGCACTCAGAGCCAGCCTGTGATGAAGACTGTGCCACTGGAGGTTAATACAGGACAAAAGCACTATCAGCGCGCCGGAGTGTGACCGCTACAGTCCTTATGGGAAAAATCAAAACACATCATTACTTACAGCGGGCCGCTCAAGACAAGCCATACTGATATTATGCAGTACATCATTAAAAGTAAGCACTGCCAATGCCAGTGTTTGAACTATGTCCACCAGAAGGTCTTTCTTTTTCTTTACATTCAGTTACAAAATGAGATATTTAGCAGTTTTCACGTCGATTATTATACTTCAGGTGCCAGGAAGCCTTTGGCTAAGCCCAGAAAGCAGCCTACATGAAAGGGAAGCCAAAAAAAACGAACCTTTTTATGAAGGTTCCGAGTGTTCTTGGTAGTTCTGGTCCACTGCACGAGGTCACATCAGGTTTACATCAGGTTCTGAAACAGATACATAAAAGCCTGAAATATGTACTGAATGTTAACAGCATATCTGAAATGTTATTGTTTTCATAAAGTCTGGAAGCTACATGTAGAGAACAGATTCAACTGGATCGATACCCTGCCCAACACCCTTAAAATAAGGAAACAGGAACGCCGCTCTTTCTCTATAAACTGTTGCTTAATTTCACGATTAAATGGTTAAGATGTAAACAATGTCATTTAGATGGTTTGATGTGAGACACTTCATTCTAGATTCTAGTGGTAGGAACCAGACATCTGATGATGCTAAAAGTTATTTCACAGGGCATTATTACATGAAATGTAATAATGTGATGAATACGCCGCCTGACGCTTGGGACATTGTTTGATGGTAGTTTTGAGATCAGTTTGTGGCCTATACACCTTTTTTTAATACTTTCATGGTGGAAAGGTACACTGTATATACAGTATATAAGCTTTTGACAGGTTGTTTGCAAATCTCATTTATGAAAAATGCTTGTCTAGAGAACCTTCTTTTAAAATGTTCTTTAGGGAACCAAACATGGTTCGTCACTGGCATTGCTCAAAGAATTCTCTTTGGCATCTTTATTTGCAAGAGTGCATGTGAAGGTTCTTCATACTCACATATCTTATTTAAAAAAATTCTTCCATACAGATCTCTCCATTGAAAGGTTCTTTAGGGAAGAACCACTGAGTGTTCTTCTATGACATTGCTCAAAGAACCTTCTTCGGCATCTTTAATTTAAAAAGTGTATGTGGAGATTTTAAAAAGGTCCTTCACCCANAAACCTCCATTAAAAAAAGATTCTTCAGGGAACCAAACCTGGTTCTTCTATGGACTTATTTCAATTAATGCTTTTTGGCACCTTTATGTGGCGGTTCTTTAATGTTTTAATAGTTCTTCACACTCATAAAGCTCGCTTCCTCACAGAACTCTCCTTTGAAAGGTTCTATAGGGAACCAAATGCAGTTCTTCTCTGGCATTGCTCAAAGAATTCTCTTTGGCATCTTTATTTGCAAGAGTGCATGTGAAGGTTCTTCATACTCACATATCTTATTTAAAAAAATTCTTCCATACAGATCTCTCCATTGAAAGGTTCTTTAGGGAAGAACCACTGAGTGTTCTTCTATGACATTGCTCAAAGAACCTTCTTCGGCATCTTTAATTTAAAAAGTGTATGTGGAGATTTTAAAAAGGTCCTTCACCCATCTCATTTACAAGAATACTTCTTTAGAGAACCTTCTGTCAAAAGGCTCTTTAGAGAAACAAACATGGTTCTTTTATAAGACTTCCCAAAGAATCTTATTTGACTCTCTATTTTTAAAAGTCGAGTTTCTTTTAAAAGGTTCTTCACACTCACACCTGTTCTTTTACAAACATGCTGCTTTGCAGATCCTTCAATTAAAAGGTTCTTTAGGGAACCAAAAGTGCTTATTCTATGGCATCGCCCTCAAACACCCTTTTGGAAACCTGTTTTTAGGAGCGAAGCTGAAGGACCAACTCAATGTAAACCTAGACAACAACACACCTCTCTGTGTTATTCAGAGAAGAAGAAAGTGAATGGACACCATTTCAATGAGGACAAACATACCAGGCTTGATGTGCTTGCTGGCATGGCCTCTAGAACCTCGCTGAGAAGCGTCCTCAGACTAACCGTGAGCGTTACACACACTTCAGCGCGTGCATTATCCCCGCTTACTTATGAGGAGAGCTGGAACGGATTCGCCCCGAATTGAAATGCAAACTGCGAGTGTTAAAGAACAAATTTGTAGCTACATGTCAGTTAGAGCCACGCATTTCAGTCCAGCCTGATTGACTGCGCGGTTAAAGTGCGCAAAACTGCTTCACAAACCCAAACCTTCGCAGCAACAAGCGGAAAAGTATTACGTGCCGTGGAAGTACAGTGCTGCAAGACGTGCCTGCGGGAACATTAACCTCATGCGCTTCATTGCTTACATGAGTTATGAAGTAACACATAGCTGTTGGAACACAAATTGTGAAAAGTGAGATTTTTTAATGCCAGCGTACAGCAGAACAATTCCATTCAGTAGATGTTGAGGTCTTATTCAGCTCTTAGAGCCAGAATGTGATGTAGTCCTGCTGCTATGCTTCTCTTCAGAATTTGACCAAACAGGCTTCAGACATCACCTTATAGAAGTAATCTAAAGCAGGAATTCTCAACCTGTGGACAGCGAACCACTACTGGGCCATGAACCACCCTCTAGTGGTCCATGGACCTGTAGTCAGGAGGCAGTAGTTTGCAGTGACCTGGTAACGTCATATATAACCATATTGGCGCTATATTAAGTACTTAATATCAATATATGTGTATTAATGTACACATGCACAAATAAAAGCATAGCAGTAGCAACAGGCTAATTAAACATGTTCAGTTTGAGATAGCATAGCCCCTGGCTAGCCACTGACGGAGAGAGTTCTTGGGGGGGCTTTCACAGCCTCCTTATTTGCTTTTGGACATAGACTTTTTCTTGAGCCAGATTTCTTGGAGAAACTGTATTTATAAAGGTTGATTTGAGTTTTCTGGTGGGCCGCTATGCTTTGTAATTATTATAAGGTGGGCCTTGGGGCAGAAACGTTTTTTTCTGTTTTTAGAGTGATAAACATGTATCTCAGCTGTTGTCCCCTATATTTTGTTGTCAAATTTTGATAAAGAATGGACCAACAGAAATGGCCCCAAATGACATTACAATAGTAATGAAGGTTTTATTAACTATGTTTACATTAAAAGGAAAGAATGTCCAACACCAGCTTGCTACATAATAATTCCATTCCGTAAATGTTAAAGTCCTATTCCACACTTAAAGGTCTGGAGTTACTATTTCCATTATCCTATTTATTTACCCTCTTAAATAACAAGTATGTTACTATACACTTCTATAAGCTAGCAATAGCCAAACCAGTTTGCATTATATATAAAAAGAAATGCAATAAAATATGGTAAAAATTAAATACATTAACATCTTTTGTTACGGCTTTCGCCTTTTCTCCTCTTCTTCTCTACATACAACCTCTAATATATATAGACAATAATAACCAGTTGCTTTTTCTTCTGTATTCCAGTATCTTATTTGACAACATTATTACCTACAAGTTGTCAGGGGCCCCTGGAGGCCATGGGGCCCTAAGCAGCCATTTGTGTCGCTCGATAGAACCGACTCTGGATAAGAGCCTCAGCTAAAAACCTAAATGGAATGTTTACGGAATGTTTGTCACATTTAGTCCACAGTTAATTCCTGTGGTCTGTGAAAACCTGAATATTAATCCGTTGCTACTGAATAAAGAAGATGGATCTCTCTCATCACCACAACAATATGGAACACCACACCCAAACACTTTGACGTAAATACAATACTGTGTGAAAAATCTAAAATTGTATACCCACCTTACTTCCTATGAATGGGGATGCCAAAGGGGGATGCCTTCTTCTAGGGCCTGGAAAGGAGCATGGGAATCCTTGGGGGAGGGCGGGGGGATCTTTTGTTACAGCAAAACAAGTGAAACATCATTAAATACCACTTTATGAATTTGTGAATGTGTTTAAATCTGACTTAAAGAAAGCGATGATCTAATAGGATCCGGAAGCATTTTGTAAATATGATGCTTCACTGAGAGATAGTGGTTTAATCCAGACCCTAATTTAGACAGAGGTTCCTTGTCTATATGGCTGGGATTAGTTGTGTGTTGGATTTCATTTAGCTTTGTCTAAATGCTACCGTGTGTGATTTGCTTGGTATCCAATAAACACATGTACCAAAGCTGTTCTGGGGCTTTTCTTCATCTGGGACTTCATCTGGGACTAATGGAGTCACTGTAAATCTGTTACCTTATTTATTTTCCCGGGGCTGTAAATAGTGTTTGTTTGTTGGGATGTGGGTCACATTAAGAGAGCATGGAAGCTTCCCTAGATGCTGTCTATCTATAGCGAACCCACTCTCTGAACCCACTCGGCATCATACTAACAATGCATGTTGTAGCCAGATGGTTATGTACAGCACTTCGTGACGATCAGTTTGATGAGTTATCATGGCTTTTGCAAAGTAAGCATTACTGCTAATGCTTAACACTAAAGTAATTAGACATTGTTGTAGGTAACCTACAAATCCAAATCAAAAATGTTTTATTTCTGTAATTAGTTACATAGTGAGTTACATTTACATTCTGCAGTGGCAGTTCTCAGTTCACAACATAAGAAAATATCTCCTATTCTATTTACACACAAGGAGTATCCACCCATGTTCAGAACTGGTAGGACTTCTCAGCGTGTTACATTGAGCTACCACAATGAAATTACAGCATGGGTTTAATATTACAATTTAAAATACAGAACTGTGCAAAAGTCCAATACCCTTCATTCATTATTCCCAATCAAGTTGGCCATAAATATATGTTTTTAATGTTTGGGCTTCATAAGACATATATTTAACAGAGAATTACACAGAAGCCTCAACAACTAAATCTTTTTTTGGCATGTAGTTTGTCCACTCTTTGAGTTTATTACAGCTTTCATTCTTTTCAGGAGTCTTGCTTTCCGTTTTCCCAAGATATCCGCTGGAATTCTTCTTCCAAATTTCAGTCTTAAAAGTCGGTCACATTTTTTTAATTTTTACAATTGATGTAATCTCAAACACAATCAATGATGTTGAGGTCTGGACTCTGGGGTGGTCAGTCCATTGTTCTGAGAACACCAGCAGCTTCTTGGTTTGATTTACAATTTATTTATTGTTTTTTCTTTCTTTATTTATTCATTTATTTTTGTTTCCTTTTCTCAGTAAAGTGCATAGTGTTGAAATGGATGGATAATACACCTGCATATGTTTTCAGATGTTAAGCAAGAGTGGAGCTTGATGTTCTCCTCTTTTTCAAAGATGAAAACGTTAAGCACTGTTTACCTGATGGATGTTTTTTGTGGTCTACCACGTCTTCCACAGTTGTTAGGATTTCCACTGGTCTCTGACTTTTGTATTACCCTGTACGGAGCTACAGCATGAGCACGCTATTGCTGCAATGTACATATTTGCTCAGTATAGTTGCTGAAATTTGAAATCGGCAAATGGTAGCTTGTATTGCTGACCACTACACTGGAAATGTCATGTAGGGTTTGTTTTATTTGTGTGTGGCTTAGGATGTGATGTAATAAGGCCTTGTTTAGGCTTTTTCAGACTCTTAGTGAACCAGAAACTTCGCAGGTGGGTTTAGAAAGAAAGGCTTTAATGCAAGACTTATCTTAATGTGTATCATTTTGAAGTTATTCCATGCTTTTTATGTGATTTATGAGAGTTAGGCTCATGTAGAAGTCATGACCTTTGTTTTGTTTTAGTTTTCATATACGGAAACTTCAATAAACCGCAGGTCCAGATGGAAATAAGAGCGAGGCGCTGATCAAGGTCAGGCTTCTTTCTTTTTCCATGTATCTGTCTGTCACCGACACAGCGGTGTGATCTCTTTTTAATGAGTTTTGGGTTATAACTGATACTAGTCCTTGGCCTCAGCATTGGGATGCATCTGGTGAGCTGTGAGAAATTCACTGATCCTCCTTTTGGGTAATATCTTAATCTGTCTTGGCATCTGTGGTCAGACAAGTGTCATGTTTTTACTTTGGGGAATTCGAGTTATTTTTCTCTTGAACTTCAGCATGAGGAGCATTGGGAGTTTCTTTCTTTCCCTCCGCACAAGTGTTGATTAAGTGCCCGAGTGCAATGACTCACTTTAAAGGATGGTGGTTACGATTATTAAATAGTGTTAAATATTTTCAACAACCACAAGTGGCTCAGCTGTGTTATTTAAACGTGTATTTGCTTAAGAATACTCTAATGTCCGTGTGACGTCAATCACTGAGTAAAACTGAACTACTTGGAAATTTATGACACTGTCCTTTGGTTAACTTCACTTGAATGCTGTGCTGAGAGCTAGAGACAGGCAGTACTAACATATCAGTACATCCTCATATAAAAATACTGATACCAAGTGTTTTTCGACTCCCTCCTCAGTTGAACTACGCGGAATTTAAATTTATTTAAGGTTTTGTTTGTGATGAGAAAAAAAATGAATGGAAATGTCTATGGTTTTTAAAACCAGAAGTGTTTTATTATGTTTAAGTGCTTTTTTGTGTTGCTCATGATATTTGATATCAAGGAAGGTTTTGTCTCACCATAGCCATCTTTCTGGAAGGTTCTAAGTCCTCCCTCTTTCAACTTCATTGCTCACTAGCAGCTCAACAAGGAGTCACAATGTCTTTCCAGATTTCCACTATATTGGAAATGTCATGTAGGGTTTGTTTTCTTTTGGTTGCGACTTAGGATGTGATGTAATAAGGCCTTGTTTATGCTTTTTCGGACTCTTAGTGGACCAGAAACTTCACAAGTGGGATTAGAAAGAAAGGCTTTAATGCAAAACTTATCTTAATGTGTATCATTTTAAAGTTGTTCTAGGCGTTTTATGAGTTCTGAGAGTTAGGCGAGTGGGAGTAAGAGTTTTCATATAAGGAAACTCAAATAAACTGCGGGTCTTGTGGAGATGTATGAATGTTTTTCACAGCAGGGGTTCTAAGTCCTCCCCCTTTTAACTTTTTAGCTCACTAGCAGCTCAACAAAGAGCCACAACATTTTTCACACATAGAAAAAAGAACTAAATTGATACTGATAAAAAAATCCAATCTGCTGTCAGAATGGCCACTATGAGAGGCTACTGTTATTTATTGTTATTTAATACATTTTTTTTCTTACTGATCAATATCCATTATTGTTTAGAGACAGAAGCTCTTATGGAAATGCTTTTGTTTGTTAAGGAAGGGTAAAAAAAAGAAAGCACACAGCAAGTGAGGTAACAGCTGTAGATTTGAATTTAGAATTAAAACTTAGAATTAAACTTAGACCTGTGCATCTAACCCATTCGTGCAGTGAAACACCCATATACATACACACTAGTGAACACACGTATTAGGTGGCAGTGAGCACACTTGGCTGGAGCAGTGAGCACCCCTATCCATGGCACCCAAGGAACAGCTGGGGGTTAGGTTCCTTACCCAAGGGCACTTCAGTCATGTACAATTCAGGGGGTTTAAACTGGCAGCCTTCCGTTCACAAGGCTGGATCTATCTATCTATCTATCTATCTATCTATCTATCTATCTATCTATCTATCTATATATCTATCTATCTATCTATCTAGACTTTTCTTCCAAGTACGTTTTGGCCTTTTCATATGGTCCATTCTTAATGAAATTTACAGACAATTTAAAGGGCAATTTAAAGGTCCTTTCAAATTTCAAATGTCATAAAACAATGTAAATCACAAGGATTTTGACTTTTATATCCACACACACTTTTATGTATTGGTATAGTGGCTTTTATATTGCAGTGCTGTTGTATAAGATCAGTGGTGCTGCCCATCCCTATTCAGAACTGTGCATGCTCTAACAGGGCAGTTATTGAGCAGGCTAGGGTCGCTTATGCTTGCTTAAGCTAAGTTGTAAATGCGACAGCGTTCTCAGTGAACCTACCCCAGTTAAATAAAGCTTCCAGCCTGAAGTATTTGTTAAAGAAATAGGAAAGACATTTTAAAGCAAAGTCTGCATTCTAAAGCCTAGTAATGTAAACTGCTTTGCTCGTTACAGTTGCTTAAATTTATACTTGGTTTAGGCAAATAGTAGCTTGTAATGTTGACCAATTCATTTGAAATGTCATGTAGGGTTTGGTTCGGTTTGGTTGTGGCTTAGGATGTGATGTAAGGGGGCCTTGCTTCGGCTTTTTCAGGCAGCACACGAAGCATAAACTCTGAAAGCAGGATTAAACAAAGGCCGTAAAGCAGGACTTCATCTGACCGTAGATCATCCCGATGTTTAAAACATATTCCTGGAACAGTTTAATTGGGTTAACGAGTTTCTTCTAGGCTAGTTAGTATTTGTGTCACTGTTTTCAGTCTCCAATGAATACACTATTAAACACAACCTTTCCTTTATTTACTCTGATGTTTAACCTCCCGACTTTGCCCATCAGTTTACATAGCTAATCTCGCATAAGTCACAGAATTGGTCTGTATTCATCACTTGTCATGCGTAGCTTTTAGGAGCTTTCTAGACTAAACCACATTGGTCATAAAACGGTAACTGCCACAAAAAGCACCCTGTGATGTTCAGCACGTTCTACAATTAATCACCCTAATAATTACATTTGAACATTTTCAAGCTAATTTTAGGTCTGGAAAGGTTGGTATTTGTTGGCTCTTTGGTAGATTTTATGTTAACTGACATGGGCAAGTAAGGTTGACTTTGGACAGCGGGGATAAATACATGGCATTTTGGCCAAGACAGTTTGTAATAGCAGTGTTATTACTAGTGCTTGCTAAATCTTTCAGAAAATAACAAGTTGATCAATGTAGCCCATACGCAGGTAGGATTGAATCATCAAAAAATGTTGAGGACGTTAAGTAGGGACAAACTTTACACAGGCCATATATTTTTGGAATGCAGTAGAATGGAAAAGGAAGAGTAAAGGAATGCTGTAGGTCCTATTTTTTTCCCCCCAGGTTGTTCTTCAGATCTTAACATTCTATTTACTAGGCATGAAAAAAAGGCTCCTGACCTTTGAATCTGGAGCCTGCAGTCTTTTACAACATTGTCTTGTCTGTCACTTGACAGTTGACTGCTGTAGTTCTCTCAGCTTAGCCCCAGCTTAGCAAACACTTGTGTTATATTTTCCATTAGAAAAACCTGGGGTCACCGGTATGTCTGCCTGTGCTAGCCAAAACCAGATGGGGTTTTCCTATAAACAAGTGTACAGAGAATATTTATACAGTCTATGGCACCTGACGCCATAACACTCATGACATTCTGTTTAGTAGCCAATGTTGCCATAAGTCACTTTAGAGAATTAAGTAAATATTTTCAATATAGCCATGCTATTGTTTATTATAGAATGGCAAAAGCTGTAAATCTTGCCAAATCCTCGGGTTAAAAAAAATGTCATTTAATAACAGCTTGTCCCGTGATGTGCACTGTTTTTTGTGCCGGCACCTTTTTGTTATTGGTGGGTCTGTTTACTGCGAGGTAGATGCTAAAACACCATCGCTTCTAGCGCAAGGCGTTTGGAACACATCGCATGAGCCGTTACAGCCGTGCTTGCTTTCAAATTTCACCTCTGCTGCTCATAAAACCTCTGATTAGTGCATTTACACCTCGTTTGTTAAAAACGTCAGCCCGAAAAATGTCAGGTTTACATTCCGTTTGATTATCACTCCTCGTCCAGCTCGGCCCCACGTGCTCCTTTGTTTTTCGCGAGACGCTTGTTGTCTGGATACGTTAATAGCTTGTTCTGCTATTACTACATAGGATTAAGTATCTTTTATGTTTAGATGTCAACCATAGGCTGTTAAAAACACTGTAAAGCAATCCTCACATCTCAGCGCCGGGCTGAACGGCCGTGTGGGATCCTTATATGCAAAAAAAAAAAAATGGGGAAAAAGTATCTGAGTGTTAATTCCTTCTCAGGCTCATCCTGGAAGTCCTGGAATAACCCCAACATAAATAAGGAAAGCAATGAAAACCTCCCATAAATTTGGCCCAGGCTCAACTCAACTGGTGGTCAGCAAGGAGGAGGGGAAGAAAAGTAAAAAGTGAGAGAAACGGAAGACGATTAAAAATGACAAAAGGAAAGAAAACACGCAGCCCAAAGCTGCCTTGAAATTAATTTATCAATGAAAGCCGCCTCCTGCTGATGATGGCAGTTTGGGGTAGCTTTGATGTAAACCTAACGGGCTTTTTACAATTCCGTCCTGGACGAGACCACCCTGGAAAGTGCAGGTCTGATTAAATCAGCTGCCCTTTATAATGCTGACTCCTAGAACACAAATGAGCCGAACCCACTGGTCCAACTGGCCATTAAACAGCAGACTCACCCTGCCCAGCGGCGTGCAGAATTTACAATGATGACATTACGGATACCGTAATGAGCGCAACAGATAGAAACAAATTCCATTGCACATCTTAACTCGCATGCAGGTAGATCAAATTATGAACATGAGGACATATCACATGGTGATAGATGCTATCGCTGCCTTTGAAGCTGCCTGTCTTGCTGTTTTACTGCGGTGCTCTGGGTGGCATTGTCGCGGTTCTATGACATGGCACACATCTGGCACGCTTATCCGACAGCACCGTGCTCCTACCTGTCACTAGCATATAAATTGCCAGGATTCCATCTGAGAAAGGGTTTTTAAGTCTTGCCCATCAGTTAAGAGCTCATTAAAAGCCTTCTTCTGGAACAGAAGGAGGAGGTACGTCATCCTCTTGAACCTTTTTTTTTTCATTGGAATTCTCTCTTATCTAGGTGTTTCTGGGTTAGTATGCTGCGTTTTCTCTTTATTCCTCTTTTGTGATCTGCAGGTACAGCTTAAATGAGGACAACAGTTGACGCTGCAGTGCCTCAGCTGGATTTCAACTCAGTGAAACCCCACATTATTCACTTTGAACCAATTAGACAAGAACTGACTTTGAAAAGCCAAGAGCCTGAAAGGTGAAACAAATCTAATTTATACATTAGTGCTCTTCTTATTGTGTGATTTCAAAAGAAAAGCACAAACCTAAATTGCATTATGGCAGTATTCAGAAGACTCCAGTACATTAGCGAGGCTTTTTGGCCTCCCAGATGTGTGAGAAATTGGCAGCAGGGCTTTGATAACACAAGTATTTTTACAAGGCACGACATTTCACGGGAATTGATGTCCTTCGAGTCATCTAAGTGGCTTTCAAAACACAGCATATTAAAGAAAACAGAGATGTGTGTTTGTAGTGCCCTATGCGGTTTGTTGCTGTAGATGACGAACTATACATACACAGGCCTTGGCTTGTGGAAGAGCCAGAGAAGGCCTCGTTTTTCACCGGGACACGTTGAGGGGGCTCTCAAAGCTACTGAATTGCGGGCTTGTGTGCACAGCGCCTTCCCGAGAAAATGAGAGACCTTAGCACGGCCTGGGCTCTGTAGATTCTGTAAGTTAATAAGACGGCTGGCACGCGGGCTGGGAGATACATTTGTGGACTTTAAGTGAGCTTACACTTTGTAAATAAACAGACTGACTCTGGTTGCTGCTGAATGTCTTCCGGCTTAAATGGGTTTTAAGCAGAATCAACCTAGAGCTCCCCCATGTTCTCCAATATGGTGCAAAATCAAGGCTGCTATAAGGCAGCGATAAAGATGTGGAGAAAACTTAGCTGCTAAATGTCGCAGCAAACGTTTGAATGTCTGCTTAGTCAAAACGCATTATTATTCTGAGTTGTCACCAAGCAAATGTAAAATGACGCACTGCTGCCATTGTGGCGCGTTAAATGTCTGCCGTGTCTTGACGAGTGTGTTTTGGCAGGGGGACAGGCTGTGGGTGATCTGAAGGGAAGGGGAGAAAGGCCAGGGCGATGAACGCAGTGAAGAGTGCTGAGCACAGGCCTGAGCACAGGCCTGAGCACAGCCGTGGCTGCAGGAACATGGGGAACCCCAACGGCCAGGCCAGCAAGACAACACCGCACACACACAGCAAGAATGGTGAGTAGAGATGATAGTAGCACTAAACACTTAAATTTTACTTTGGTCAAACATGAAGAAAGTTGGACACACTGAGATCATTGAGATTAAAATGTCTTTTGTTAATAAGCCCTAACAGAGAGGGCAGCACACAACAACAAGAGGATTATCAATACATGGCCAAAAAAAACATTATGGTTATGGGAAAATTAGTCAGGGACATTATATGTTTCAGTTATAATTGTTTCTTCAGGTTTTTTCACGTTGATAGGGTACCATAACTAAAAGCCGCGTAGACATACAATATTTGAATGACTTATAAATGGCCATGTTTATCATGTTCAGTCTCTCACTGTAAGAGAGAACAGTAGAAGGGATATACATTACTATAACTGAAACTGTCAAGTAACCATTAGGAATTGTTGAGAAGGTCAATTTTGATCTATTCTCTTTTCAGTAATCATGTTAAATGAGTAATTGTGATAGCCCTGACATGACGAGGCACTGGTGATACACTTTGACAGTGGTCTGCTGTCACCTAACACATAGCCTCTATGTCTTTAATGCAAAAGGAAAGAAACACAGAACTTCACTGCAGAGTTGCATTAGCTTATTACACTGTTCTTCAGATGTAAAAGTGATTACAGAAAGCATCTCAAAGCATGTATGAAAAAATGGAATCGTGCCAGTACAATGCAAAATACAATAACCCACACTTTTTGAAAACATACATGTTTTCTGTGTACTGGGTTTTCACAAACATTTTTCAGCTGATACCTTTTATTCATTTACCTTTCACAAACTTGCACCGAAACACCTCACTTATATACTACTTGTGTAACCCTTATATGAAAACCTCTCACTTGTATACTGCTCATATAATCCCTAACTAAACCTGTTACTCATATACTGCTCATATTCTCAGATACTCCTCACATAAACCTGTTACTCATATACTGCTCATATTCTCAGATACTCCTCACGTAAACCTGTTACTCATGTAACTACTCATATGCTCTTATATTTCTCCAGTTTGGTTGATTTTTATTTTTCCGCATCATTTGAACAAAGCAGCGGCTATTTATTCTGTATAATCTCATGATGAATGGACAAACAGAAATCGCCCAAACTTGCTTGGAAAAAAGTCTGGTTGCATTGACTTACATTAAAATTGAACTGGGGTTTTGCCCTCTCCTGTAAAGTTGCCATTTCTGATATTTGTTTTACTCTGGACAGTGATAATATGCTACTTATATTCTCAGGCACTTCTTAAATAACCCTTTCATTCACATACTCATATACTCCTTACCTGAGCCAGTTACTCATATAAAACTTATATACTCATATAATCCTTACATAAACATGTTACTCATATATTATTTATATACTCAGATACTGCTTACATAAACCTGTTACTCGTATGTTATTAACATACTCAGATACTCCATACATAAACCCTTTATTCATAGACTACTCATATACACAGATACTCCTTACATAAACCAGTTACTCATATAATAGTCATATATTTAGGTACTCTGTACGTAAATCTGTTACTTATATACTCAGATACTCCCTGCCTAAGCATGTTACTCATATATTATTTAAATACTCAGATACTCCTTACATAAACCAGGTACTCATATACTAGTCATATACTCAGGTACTCTGTATGTAAACCTGTTACTCATATAGTACTCAAATACTCAGATACTCCCTACCTAAACCCATTACTCACATACAACTCTCATACTCAGGTACTCCCTACCTAAACCCATTACTCACATACTACTCTTATACTCAGGTACTCTCTACCTAAACCCATTACTCACATACTACTCTTATACTCAGGTACTCCCTACCTAAACCCATTACTCACATACTACTCTTATACTCAGGTACTCCCTACCTAAACCCATTACTCACATACTACTCTTATACTCAGGTACTCCCTACCTAAACCCATTACTCACATACTACTCTTATACTCAGGTACTCCCTACCTAAACCCATTACTCACATACTACTCTTATACTCAGGTACTCCCTACCTAAACCCATTACTCACATACTACTCTTATACTCAGGTACTCCCTACCTAAACCCATTACTCACATACTACTCTTATACTCAGGTACTCCCTACCTAAACCCATTACTCACATACTACTCTTATACTCAGGTACTCCCTACCTAAACCCATTACTCACATACTACTCTTATACTCAGGTACTCCCTACCTAAACCCATTACTCACATACTACTCTTATACTCAGGTACTCCCTACCTAAACCCATTACTCACATACTACTCTTATACTCAGGTACTCCCTACCTAAACCCATTACTCACATACTACTCTTATACTCAGGTACTCCCTACCTAAACCCATTACTCACATACTACTCTTATACTCAGGTACTCCCTACCTAAACCAATTACTCACATATTACTCTTATACTCAGGTACTCCATACCTAAACCCATTACTCATATACTACTCTTATAATCAGGTACTCCCTACCTAAACCCATTACTCACATACTACTCTTGTACTCAGGTACTCCCTACCTAAACCCATTACTCATATACAACTTACCTAAATTCCTCACTAGTAATTAGTTATGTGCACTAAACTATGTTTTTCCTCTAGTATGTTTTTCCTCTTAGTATGCTGTAAACTAAATGAAAATGATACTGTTATTCATCATTTGTATTAGGCGTATGCATAGAATCCTGTGACAATGTTGTACAAGTAGACACGACTGGAAGTTTTAAATTGTAATCGTCCGTGACCACTGATTAAATCATTTTCTGTACCATTTGGAATCATGAATATTCCTCTTTAAAAACAGCACTTATTTTTGCCAACATACATACCAGGTAAATAGGTAAGTATGCAAGGCGCTGTTTTGCCAAGTAACTCCCCAGGCCAGATAAAACAAGATTGTTTGAACATTTTATTAGAAGCAGCTGATGACTAATCCATGCTGAAATATCAGTCCACTCTGCTTTTCCACTTCACAGTCTAATCAAACCGGCTCAAATGCCACTTGAATCACAAGGTTTTTCAGGATGAAAGTATTTGTGGAATCCTGCGATAGAAACTGTATTTTTAGCATGATGGATCCCTGGACTCCCAGCCTGAACGGTGAGAGAAATACAGCGTTTCCCACTTCACTCTAAGAGCCGCCTCAGTTTTCCATGATGTCATGTGTGGTGCTTGGGTGAAAGGAACCAAGGAGACGAATGAGCACGAGCTTTAGTATCCTTTAGCCATTCAGTTTTTTTTTTTCTCTCATTATTATTTTTTTTCCTAGCCAAATGAGCCTAATGCCTTAAGAACTTGACCGTGTAGTCCTGCACTGCTGCCAAACCCTTAAAGCCCCAATCTAAATTGAAGATAAGGCCCATGCAGTCACAGTCTCCCTGCTTATTTACGTAAAGCGTCTGGTAATTGAAGGAGCTCCTTTTTGTCTCTTTGTATTGTGGAGTGAAGTGGTCGTTTCTCGCTTGCCTTAACAACACAGGTTCAGTTTGAAGTGGTGTCACGCAGCAGCAAAGAATAACAGTATGTATCTGTAATGACATTAGAGCTGAACACTCTGAAGAACAGCAGCTTGTTGTTGGTTGGGTGAGTTATTCCATGAAAAGCATCTTCCTTACCAACTGTGCTTGAACATGGTATTTAGACTTAAGACTACGCTAGCTTTCAAGAACCTATTAATTGAATGGCATCAGATAAAGAACCATCCATGGTAAGGTTTTCTAGGGAACCAAAAAGAACCAAAAGTGGGAGCTTCTTCAATGGCAATGCTCCAAAGAGCCCTTTTAGGCACCTTCATGTTTAATAATCTGACTGCATTGCTGGTTGAATATAGGGAGCCTAGAATTGCAAAACCCAACTGATGGATCGCAACCTTGCTTTACTTACTAAGAGATTACTTTTTAATCTCATACAGCTCTATTACTTTGGCTTGCTACAACAGAACCATGCATTAACGTGAGTGTATCAGCCGTCCGCTCCTGGCCTTGGGCCAGAGACCTCTGAACGTCCTTACAGGCCTGTCATGCGAACTAATCTTTTTGAGCTGGATAGAGTGCCTCTTGTGTGATTTTAACAGATCGTGCCTGTGGGGTTATCCACAACGCTCTATAACCATCAAGCCTGTAGGACCTCACAGCTGATCAACACTGCAGCAGAGAATTTAAAGGACTACAAGGAAGCATTTCTCAACCTAATCTGCTGCACCGGTATCAACAGACAATAATTTTGTTGCCTTTCGATGCACTGAGAAGAGTGAAGAAAACCTGTTGACTGAACTCTGAAAACATTTTTCAGTTTATGACTATGTAATGCAAAACAGCATTACACTCAATACATTCAATACTTGGGTCTTGGGATGTGACGGACATGATGGAACGTTTCACCAAAGCTGTTCTTATGAGTTTATGTCCAACTTTAAAACACTGGAGAAACACAACAACAAAACAAAGAAGTTCAGGAAACTTTCTGGGCGGAAACTCCACCCATATGATTACAACTTGGTAACAAACTACAAGAACAAATCTCTGACAGAATAAATTTGGTAGATACACAGCTTAATGGGCTGAACTGATTGTTCAAGTTGTCTGCATAAAGTAGTAGCTAAAATATAAACCAAGCCGTTCAGACAGGTTTGATGTGAAATGCTTCCATCAATGCTGGCAGTGGTGGTGATAGGAACCAGACATCTGAACTGTTCAATGCCACTGAAATCTCACAAAAAGTTACATGAAATGGTTATGAGTGTATATTGCCTGATGTCCCCAAAGCAGTGAAAAGTGTAATTTGTAAGATGACACAACACGTCAAATTCATACTTCAAACAACAGGGGGCAACATATCACCAGAAAATACACGGTCCCTCCTCCCCCTTCAGTTCTTACCAGTCTAGGAGTAAATGTGGTGAGTTGAGCATCAAACTTCATCCCCTTACTCTACAATAGCATCTCTAGTGGTGGGAAGCAGCACTAAAGTTTTGTTCCTATTTATATCACTTGTTTGCTACCAAACATGCATTCTTACTGATGTCGATCACTTTCCAGGAGCTTCCACCATCTTTATGTTTACTCTTCCTTTCATTGGCTACCTGTCCGTGAAAGATCTAACCGAAAGACAGACTTATAAAAAGGACTGACAAGAGGTTATAATCCACTGTCGGAGCAGCAGCGCTACTTCTGCATACTTTCATGTTGGACAGATTCAACTCAACTCTACAGTGACTTATCATCTCCTTTCCGGGTAAAAAGAGGTTTTATGGGGCAGGATGGGCAGGGCTAGCTGGTTAGCATGCTAACTTTAATATATATCTCCGCAACATGATACATTAATGTATTTGCCATGCTGTTAAAACTGTTATTTCTTCATATTATGTTGACAGTTCAGTAAAATTTTTGTTTTTGGGAAAACAAATCTTTCATATTGCCCCTTTTAAGCATTATATTGTGCAAAACTTAGTTTACTTAGTTTACTAAAATTTTTTAAAGTTTAATTCCACTTTTGTTTCTGAAAATTTTGAATTCATGAATGTGTGCTAATTGGGCAGGTTCAAGCAAATGTGCAAAAAACATATTGAAACGATTGTCCGTGATAATTGGCTGTATGGTACAGGTGTGTCAGATAGAGATTAGGCTATAAAACACTGAAGTATCCCTTTAGGCAGAGGAACATTATTTTTTGTTGTGACCATTTTACCCAGTTTTGCACATGACACATGTGCATGGCATAAGACGACATAAGTAATAATACTTGTAGGGTTTTCAGTTCCAGTTGGGAATTGTGCTGATGAAAAAGGCAGCACACTGAAGGTGGTCTGAAATGTGTTGGTGGCCTGATGTGTCAAAAGAGTCCACATGATGGCATCGTTCACACGAAAGCAGGCTCGGATGCCTTCACTCGTGCTTTTGTTTACATGACAGTTGTCATACTGTGCAGGAACATCCTTCTTTCGCTACAATGCGGGCACCTAGTGTTGACTGACTGGTACATTTCAGTCTGATTTTATACTTGTGTCTCCAATGTATATGTGAGGAAGCCCTCCCTCTGCATTAAGTTGTGTTTATGCAGTGCTCAGAACATGTGTTTCAGATCAGGACGAAGTGCCCCGTCTTCTGATGTGCTACTGTTTACCAAACAGGATTTTTGTCCAACAGAACTCTTTTTTTTTTTGTTAGCCCGGTTGTCAGTGAGATAATATGTTGTCAAGAAACTGTAAACCAAACTAGGAGAAGACTGTTAGGAATGTTGGCTTCTTGAGACAATTTAACGGCATCTTCTTCACTCTGTCCATCTTCCGAGGCACAAGGTGAGTGATTCCATTATCAGAATAAAATAACGTGGCTCCGGACTTCAGATAAGAGCAGCAAGCATTATGGTGTTTGTCGATTCAGTTTAATTGAATTCACCTCCGTTTAATCTGAAAAATACCCATACCCAAGGTGAGGGTCTCTAAGAGCATGAGGAAGACACACAGAGAGGAACCAAACCTCAAGAGGAGAGCCCACCCTCCTCTGGGCTCTGGACAGATATGATTAAACTGTAGCTATAATACAAGTAGAACAAGTTTACAAGTAAGATTAAACACAGGTACACAAATGCAATAGCCAAACTAAGATCTTAGTCTAAGATACTGGGCCAGGTTGTATCAAAACGTGTCAGTGTATATTCCTGTTTACATGCAAATCAGCATATTTTAACTTAATAGCACATAAGGACACAATAAGGATCCTAAATACTTATTTGCTTGCATGGTTGCTTCTAGTGCAAAGCCTTTGACTTTGGTGAGGTTCTTTTAACTTTACAAGACTCCTGCATCCCAAAACAGTACTTTAGAGAACATCCATTGAAAGGGCTCTGGTTATTTTATGGCATTGCTCCAAAGCACCTTGAGGCACTGGATGATGTGAAATGCCCTGTTGTGTCACTCATGCTATAACTGTGTTATTTGAATAGTCAAATACTGGGCCTGGACCACCTTATAAATATGATAAGCTGAAGACCACTAAAACCTTAATTGGACTATGAAAATCAAACCATGCTGTTTACGTGGTCATGTCTTAGGGTGTTTTCAAACCCAATAACACTTGCTCAGCAATAAATAAATAAATAAATAAATAAAATTAAAATACTAGCTTAAAAAGTGATATTAGAGGATTAGCATCAAACTTCATCTCTCTACTCGCTGAGAGCCTCTACTGTTTGCTGACAAATGTGGTTTCTTACTGGTTGCAGGGGACAGTGGTGTTAATGGTTTCTTGCCAAGTGCTTTTTACTGGTCCTTACTGATCTAACTGTGAGCAGAACCTATAACAAGGGTCACAACAGGTTAGAATAGGCAGTCAGGGCAGTGCTACTTCTTTATCCTCTCATGTTGGACTGAGTAGACTCAGTAACTCACTATGGGCTCTAGAGGTATAAAGTGGTATTATGGAACAGGACAGCACGGGCTAACTGGTTAGCATGCAAACTTCAGTAGATATCTCTGCAGCACGATACATATATACTATTATATGATATATCTCCAAACACTGAAGCGTTCAGTTAAGCAGCGGAGCGTTATTTTTTGCAGTAAACATGTGATCTTTAGCACTGATTTGACTAACCCAGTTGAACATGACACATGTACACAGCATAAGACCCCATAAACATAACGCTGGATGTAGGGTCTGCAGTTTCTTTGGGAATTGCGCTGATGGAAAAGGCGGCACATCTGAAATGTGGTCTGAAATGTGGTGGTGGCCCAATGTGTCAAAAGAGTCCACATGATGGCTACTTACTTTGACATATCGTCAACACTGTTATTTCTTCACATCCTGCTGATAATTTTAGTTCATTGTGCAAATGTTTTAAACATCTTCCAAATCTTATAAATGACACATGTAAAGGGGTATCAAAAAGCAGTCTAAATTAGAAAATGAATTACTGCCAGCTATCCTTCAGGTCTCAGAGAGAAGATGCCAGAGCTCTGCTGTATTACAAACATGATTACGGATGCTGAATTTGATAGAAGCTATAAAAGCAAGCGAGACTCTTTTGAAGCATACCAACATGTCAGAAAGGGAAAAAAAAAGAAAAAGCAAAAAAATCATTTGAGAATGAATTCTTAGGAACATACAATCAATAGCTCTGGCCCAGCATCAAAGCTCCTGATTGTTTAGCTGCTTTAATAATTGTAATGAGGGAGCTTCCACACAACAGCAAAGCCTTTACCTTTTTTCCTTTGTTTCATAGCCATCTCATGCGAACCAAAATGTCACCCGATCCTATCTTGAAAGTGAAATGAGGGGAGGAAGGAGGCTCTGACAAAACAATTTTTGGCTCCTATGTTCAGACCAACACCTGCCTTCAAAAAAAGGTCTTTATTGTTGCAGTCTGGGGAAGGCAGAACGGTGTGCTGGGATTCTTTCATGTGAATTCCATGCCGGGTTTGTGGCGACTATGGGTGAGAGATTACACCCATCTGTTTGAAATTGTCCAGCGAGGCAGGCGAAAAAGGATCACTTGATCTCCTGGGTTATGAAAACTCCAAACTACATGAAGACACCGACTGTAGGGACTGTGACAGAGGGGGGAAAAAGTCATTAGCGTCAGTTTTGTTGCGATGCCGAGAGGGCGAAGGGTTTTTCTGTTTGTGTTACAGCCAGCCAGTGACATTGTTTAATCGCAGGTGAAAACCCCAGTATGGCTCTTTTGATCTGCTTTGCAATAACATTCACAAATGTTTGGAGCTGATACCTGATATCCAGCTGAACACGCGCGCTGAATCCGTCTTCTTGTCCAACGCTGCTTTGTTTACTCCGCAAGGTCTCACATCATTTATCAGCTAAGAAAACAGCAAAAAAAAAAAAAGAGAGATGAAGTTAACAATACGGTGCCAAAGCACGCCGCTGATACGATCAGCTCAAAATAAAAACAAAATCCCGGGTCCAGCGTTTTCTCATTAAGGAACAGGTGGAATGTGCAGCAATGTATTATACCTGCTGTTGTTCCATGGCTCCAGTTCATCCATGAAATTACTCACATGTACATCCATCACTTGATTCCAGCTTTGAAGGGAGCTGGTAATGAGGATTAGTTGACGGATAATGCGTTTCTGGCCATCGGCGCCTGGCCCTCATGTCCGTAAATATAAATAGGTATTTATGGCCCAGAAGATTGAGGAACGAAAGGAGATGAAGAGGAAAAAAGTAAACGTTGAAAAAAGCAGGTGAAAAATGTTTGAAGGCTCGTGTTTCTGGTGCCTCCCGGGAACTCCGTAATTGGTATCACGTTGAGTCGTATTATAGTAAAACATTATTGAAAGCTATACCCGGTCTGGAGCTCAGAAGCATAAATAAGGCATCATTACTTTTGGTTGCAACAGTGTTTTGCACATATGGCATGCGTTCACTTGACTGGACATTGATAGTTGATTTGGTTGTAAGCTTCGAAAAATCCATTCCCACAGCCAAGAGTTGCTCACCTACCTGGAATGTACAGTTGAAATTGGTTTGCAGCTAATAGAAATAAAGGGCATTGCTGGTACATTATAAAGTCATGGCAGCTCCATGCAATACTTTTCTGCTCGCTCATGAGTTAATTCATTTTATGCTTGAAATTGGGTTTAAGCAGATGACATCATACTGCTGAAAGCTCCTTTAGCTGGTTTATTAAAACAAATGGGTTTATTATTGGCTCGTCTCACAGACTGAAACTGTTGAAAAGGTGTGCTTACACTAGGTTTTTGAAACAGCTGAGCGTCCATGGTAAATCCTAAACATGTAATTAAAACACACAGATATGTGTGTACGCAGGTTTTCCTATCTATGTTGGGTATTTCCATCCACTTCTAGGTGACTGTAGCACATGCTGCTGTGATACACCTAATCTGTCTGATATGTATAGCAAACTTAGCTAGCCACAACTATTGGGCTGTTTATCAGCTTTATTCCTGATTGGCTATCAGGACCCCATTTGTATGCACGTTCATGCACCTGTTTTAATCTGTCCCATGAGGGCAACTGGGTATTTTACACACCACTTTTTACTGAGTTCAGGATGCGGACTCCACTCAGCTTGAATGGCACGGACTACTGACTTATACACTCAAACAGACAGACAGTCAAACAGTGACAGAATCTCTGTTTCAGCTTATTCTGAAGAAATGCTTTTAGTGTGCAAACGAATGCTGCCACCTTGCTAAACTAAGATCTGACATTGTTCAGAGATCATAGCTAACAAAGTTTACTATCTGAGCAGACATCAGTGAAGTGTACAGTATCAAAACAAACACTGAAACAGTTTATATACAAGGTACTGTACAGGTACATTTGTCATTCACAAAGGTACAAACAATGTAAATGTACATATTGTTACTGTAAACAAGACAGGTTTCGTAGAAGCAGTACAACTTAACAAATGTAAATGCAATGGAATATGGTACACATATGTTCCCTAACTGAAGGTACTGAGATGTGCTCTTGATAGTCCCACCCTAGTGATAGGAGAGGTACCACCCCAGTGACAATTTAGAAGCTCTTTTTCTGAGAGTGAGGGTTTATGGAGACATGTTCTTACAGCCCTTTTTCTACTAAATGTAAATAAAAACAGAATGCAATGATGTGCAAATCATTTAAACCCTGAATTTAACTGGAAACAGGGCAAAGAAAACATGTCAAATGTTGAAACTGGGAATTGCATTGTTTTCTGAAAGATATATGTCCATTTGGAATTTGATAGCAGCAATATGTTTCAAATCAAGTCGGGACAGGTTCATGTTTACCACTACATTCATCTCCTCCTCTTTTAACAGCACTCTGTAAGCATTCGGGAACCGAGGAGATGATTGCTGTAGTTTTGAAAGTGAAATGTTCTCTATTCTTGTTTGGTACAGCTGATCAACAGTTCAGAGTCTCCTTTGTTGTGTTTATTGTTTCATGATCTGCCAAATGTTTTCCATGAGTGACAGATCTGGACTGCAGGCAGGCCAGTGCTGCCTGAGGCCCAGAGATCACGCACATCCAGTATTGTTATGGGCCTTGTCTCTTGCATGTGCATACAGAGACTTCTCTGGATTCTCTGAATCTTGTAATGATATGATGCAGTGTAGATGATGATAATCTCCAAGTTCTTTTTATGTTGAGAGACGTGATTCCTGAACTGTTGCACTATTTTCTTGCACAGTGTTTGACAGTGTGTTGAACCCCTCCCCATCTTTACTTCTGAAAGACTCAGACTTATTACATCCCGAGGTCTTTGTACCCACTCATGTTACTGACTCTGTGCCAACTGATCTAATTTGAGATGTTCTACCAAGTATTTTTTTAGCATTACAGAACTTTACCAGCCATTTGCTGTTCCTTTTATGACTCTTTTTAAACATGTTGCTGGCATCAAATTAAAAATGTTTAACTAAATAATATATGGTTTAAATGATTTGCACATCATGGCATTCTGGTTTTATTTACATTTTTGCAAACATGGTTGTACATTCTAACCATGACGGCATTTAGGCAGATGCAACATTTACGGCACTTAGCAGATGCAAATTAAAAAAGTGCTTTGTTGTACGCACTGTAGCTAAGAGAAACATGTTAGAGTCCAAACCCCCCTCGGCTTAAACCCTAGTAGACGAAAATCCAGAGCTGATACATAGAAAAATGTGGAGTTAAACACAACAGTAATGCGATACAATGGGTACTTCAGTGATCAGTGCTCACATAAGTGCTTCATAAAGAGCATGGGTCTTCAGTTTCTGCTTGTGGACTGTGAGAGAGTCTGCTGTTTGGATGGCCAGTGGAAGTTTTTTCCACCATCTGAGTGCCAGGACAGACCAGAGTCTTGATACTTGTCTTGCATGGATCTATAAGGATGGCGGGTCAAGCTAAACTGTGGTAAAAGCTCAAAGGGCTCAAGGTACAGAATGACTCATGGTCATTGTCATCAGGGAGGGAGGGCTTGGCCCATTTCTGGCTTTGTAGGCATTATTTAAATTTGATGCTGGTGGCTACAGTAAGCCAGTGAAGGGAACGCGGCGGTGGAAATGTTCCAAAATTGGCATTTGGAGTGGCATATCATCACTGTCCAAAGCACTTTTAGAAGGAATTAAAGAAATTGTGGAGCATCTCTATTGATCTAATCATCATGGCTTTTAACACAATACAGGACAGCTGGGGAGCTCAAACTGCGCAGAAAACTAAAGACCACAAAAGAATGGAGACACTTTTTCTTTTGTTTGTTTGGATAATGATATACAGAGTAGCTGAACTGAACAATACTTGTGAAGATCAACATTACATGCCACAACATGGCATACAGAAACAGCAATTAGTGGTTATTTCAAATGTCACAGGGTCCTTGTCTGTAGAAGTTAGCAGTTCTCCATGTTAACTGAGAAAAGACGCATCAGATTCTCTGACAATAGGCAGAAGTCTGGCTTGAGAGACTGCACATAACCCAAACCCAAACCCAAACCTTAATCTAAGAAATAATACAAAAAATGAGCTTATGCAGTTTACCTCTTTTTCAAAGCGTTTCACCAACAGTGTCAAAATGTACTGTTTTCCATCATTCTGGGGATATTTTGTCCCCAGAGAGTGCTAATTACATGGTCCTATAAACACAAACACACACACACACAGACACACACGCGCATATGTGTTCCAATTCATTTAACACTTTTTGGAGCAGCCCAAAGCTCACTCAGAGATACTTCTCTTGAATATCTTTAATACTGTGACTCCAACCATCTGAGGAACAATATTTACTTTATATCGACCAAATCCACCCCAAACTGTAACGTCATCTATTAATTCATTCGTCACTCGCGACACTGGACGATAAGGAATGTTGGCTATTAAACATTGCCCCGGTGGAACCGGAAAAGATGAGGTCATTACACCCAGAGATCTATTTATAACCGTTTAACGGGTGCATATTAAACAAAGCATTCAAGAAAGTCAATTAAGAAACCGCTCAGCCACAGTGACCCGAAAACAACCCGCAAGGTTATTCTAAAACAAAGAGCCGTGGTTTTAGCAGGCCCAGGCTGCTCGGGGATGCATGTGGTCAGGGAGTAAAGGACTTAAAACCGTGGAT
The DNA here is from genome assembly GCA_034552555.1 of Semaprochilodus insignis. Taxonomy (NCBI): domain Eukaryota; kingdom Metazoa; phylum Chordata; class Actinopteri; order Characiformes; family Prochilodontidae; genus Semaprochilodus; species Semaprochilodus insignis. The sequence continues at coordinate 6,331,620 of CM067491.1, forward strand.
TTCAGGGCGGCAAAGATTAATGAACAGTTTCTTTTTCCAGGTGTTGTATTGTGGATACAAGAGATTTAGGTTGTGAATTTTACCAAGGAAGAAATCCTTTCCTTGGAAATGAAAACAGTAACACAAAATACTGGCCTGATCCAGCTCAGCTGAGAAATGAAGAAGCCACTGCGCATTCCGACTTCAAAAAGTGATTCTTAACAGTATTTCCAACTTTTGTATTTGCCTCATGGGTATTGAGTTTGGCTTATAACAGATAAACTGAAAATATGGCCATTCAGGGGTTCTAAGCAATCGTATGTTTTAGTGTTGACCACCATTTTACTGTTAGCAGTGGAAGTCTTAATGTTGTCCTCTGCACTTAATGAGAACCTGACAGCATATTCTTTGTTAACACGGTCAGAATTGAGCCTTTTCATTTACATCTACATCCTTAAAACAGGAGGTTCTTTAAGGGTTCTTTAGGCAAGGCAGTGGTTATAGATACACGGTGATGTCTCAAAGAACCATCTTTGCATGGCTAAATGGCTCTTCTTCAATGGAAAACCTGTTGTATATAGTTCTTCAGGAAAATGTAATAGTTCTATATGTCATCAAAAATTAGTTCTGCTATTTTTACAAGTCATATACTGTTTTTTGCCACTATGTCGAATTCTTGTTGTTAAAAGTGTATTTTTGATGTTTGCAAACGGTTCTTTGGAGTGATGAAGAACCCACTGTGTGTGTTCACTGCTGTGCAGTGTAAAGAACCAGTGTAAAGGTTTGGGAAAGAACCCTTAAATTAGTCCAGAACCTTTACATTATACAAACCTCTGACAAGCTCATCACACTCTCAAATCTCTTTTTCAAACCTGCTTTTTTAGGGAACCAAAAGCGGTTTCTCACTGGCACCAGTCAAGGAACCCTTTGTAGCACCTTTTTTTCTGAGTGCATACCAATTACAGGTCTATATGGCCAAGAACCATTTAAAAAATGTTTCCGAAATAGGAGCCCCTCAGACTGTTTGGCCCCGCAGCAGGGAAAAGGGCGGCATTTCTGGTGAAATCCCTGGCTTTCTGATCCCGACCTCCTCCAACCTTTTGCATGTTCTGAAGAACAAAACAAAATAAGTATTAATTTGAAGTTGTTCTCACCAGCGACCCAGGTATGTATCTTTCCACGGCAGAGGTAAGTTAGAACCATATGTTAATTTTCATAGAAAAGCACCTGGCTATGATTAGAGGCATGCTGTTGATGATAGGAATGCACTGAACACAGGCAGCTAGGAAAACATAGTCATTTAAAGAAGGCAAAAAGCACAATAATGCGAAACAGGTCCACATCAACCCGCAGGCCTGATAGTACCGCAACACTTAAAGAGTTTATTACACAGCATCGTAATTCATCTTGCTGCCAGCTCTCACGGTCTCAAACACAATAGGGGACTTTATTATTCAATAAAAGAACAATATAATCCATTTTACAGTTTCCTCTCCAGTGAGTGAGCATACGTTGTCTTCCTCTTATCTGCGGCGGCTCTTCTTCGTTGGTGATGCTTGGCTTAATTAAGCCCAGTAGTAACTGCCAGAGAAGGATTTTTTTGTCCTCAGAGTTAAAATGCCTAGATTTATTGAGAGAATAATTTGGTAATGCTTCATTTGAAGACCTCTCTCACACAAGCTCTGAAAGCCTATCATAAGCACTTCACAACACCCCCGATAAACAGCATACTTAAGTCAGCGGCCATAAATACCCACAGCGTGTAATGCATGTGGTATGTCATGACACAGTTTGGATTGGCCAATGGATCGGCATTTCTAGTGAACCTGTTGGGTGATGTAAGTATTTACCAATGCTTATAATGTGCATGCGAAGGTAATGTGTGTCTTATCAAAGTTAGGATGGAGTTCACAGGGAACAGAATGTCATTTCAGAATGTTAATTTTACCTTTTTCAGGTTTTCTGCTTTGAAGTGTAGCACATGGTTCTGCATTCCTGGCATGATCTGTAGCTCATTTTCATCAAGGGTTATGAGCTACTGAAATTCTAAAAATGCTTGAATTTTACGCACCTGCTCAATCTCTAATATGCAAAAATGTCAGCAGTTTTGGTCTAATTACACATTTTTGAAATCTAAATATGGCATTTTTCTTCTAATTGTGGTCCATAATTTATCTTTATTTATAAGTAAATAAAAGCAGGTTGGACACACGTTGGAACTACACTCAGCAGGAAACTAGATATCCATGGCCAGAGCTGGTGACCACTGCTATAGGAAATGTTTAAACACATTTTTACTTAGAAAACATAACATGTCACATGAACATGGTGTCCAAACCTTTGCATGTACACCCATCATCCATAACATTAAAACCATCACTTGCCATATAGGAGCTGTACGATTATAGACTGTAGTCCATCTGATTCTCTGCATGCTTTGTTACCCCCTTTTACCCTGCTATCTAATAGTCAGGAGCACCACAGGACCACCACAGAGCAGCTATTATGTGGGTGGTGGATCATTCTCAGCACTGCAGTGACACTGACGTGGTGGTGGTGTGTTAGTGTGTGTTGTGCTGGTGTGGATCAATGGATCAGACACAGCAGTGCTGCTGAAGTGTTTAAACACTGTGTCCACTCACTGCCCACTCTGTTACAGACTCCTACCTTGCTGGGCCACCTTGTAGATGTAAAGTCAGAAACGATAGCTCATCTGCTGCTGCAGAGTTTGTGTTGGTCGTCCGTCCCATCACTATTATCAGTTGTCACTGTAATATTTCTGAAGATTCTATTCATAGTGTTAAAGGAGAACACATGCACTACAGCTGATTCAGTGAAATGGAATCTTAATTAATAGAGAGTTCAATATGTACCAACATTAAATATTTTGATGAATGAATGACTAGAAGAGATTTTAAAGCAACACTCAGTATTAATAAAGCATATAAAGCATATTCAGTATTAGTAACAGACCACAATAGAATCTATTCATCACTAAGTTGCCTCTAAACAGAAAATAATTCCCCCATTACTTCCCATGACTGAGTGCAGTTTTACCTTTATACAACATAATACATAGAGTACATTGTGCTACATCTGGTGCCCACTTATTTACCTTAAATGATAGATTGAATTTACATAACACATTTCCTATTCATAATCACGTGCATGCTTTTCAGAGGAAACCAATCAGCTGGTCAGATGTGATAATATTCTACAGTGTAGTATGTAGCTAATATGCTCTAATTAACCAAAGCTGAATTTCAGCACATTTGTTTTGTTAGAATCTTCAGACATAGACTGATCATGCTGAATAGCTGTCCGGAGCAGCAGGACAACAAAATTGGCTGTAGATGTGTGGATCACTTCTAATCTTCTTGCACATAAAAATGCAATAAACTCCCAAAACACAGTAAGAAGGTACTAATCTAATTTCATTATCTACATAAGGTAGCATGAAGGTATGCTGTAACAGTTACTTACAATGCTTACTCTGTACCATCGATCCGCATAAATAAATGAATATAACTAGTTTACATCAAGGTAAGATTTAATTTATAGTTTATTAAATGAAATAAGCTTAAAATTAAACCAGAGGAAAAGCAATTACACCAACAAGTTTTCTTCTACACCAAAGACATGGTCATATCTACACAACACCATCACACAACCATGAGTATTGATCATGTGTTAATCATATCCCACTATCTATGCACTGAGTGCTGTTTTCTTGAGATAGTATAATTTCAAGCTTCTATTTCAGCTATGTTGACCATCCCAAAATGTCAGTGCAGTTAACATGCTTGCTTGAACCCAACACGCCATGCATGTATATCTATGGCCTGAGGTATGGCCATATTGCTTGAAAGCCAGACCAGGTTCCAGCTGTTCAAAAAACAGTGTTCTCTCAATTCTTTTTATTGCCCTTGACCAAAGAATAGCAACCCTCTGATCATCACCTACCTTACTATAAACAGCTAAGAATCTGAACGCATGGTCAGCAATTGTGTTTAAAAAGTTTTTTTTTTTTTTTTTGGTTTTCCTCCCTCTGGTTGAAGGTTGTTACAACGTAGTAGGCTCAGTGGTAACTGTCAGCCTCACTATAGCAAAGTCTCTGCCCCCCTACCCACACTAATCAATCCTAACAGGTAGCCCATTTCTGGAGGTCCTGGAGATCTACCTCCCAGGAGAGTTCAGTTCCAACACACCTGACTTTAATATTCAGACGACCCTAAGTGGCCTTCAGGAACAGGTGTGTTAGATTAGATTTGGAACAAAACTCTTTAGGGTAATAGATCCAGGACCAGGATCGGGTACCTCTGCCCCACACCTTCAAAGGTTCTCCAAATATCCAGTCTAGACACCAGTTGGGTGTGTCCTGTCAAAAAGCAGTCTCTGTCAACTTGGAGCATGGCGTCATTAGATGCACAGGCTGCTGTGTATCTCGTGCTAGATGTGGTAGTCATTAAACTCTAATTCAGGGAATCAATCAAACGCTGCCTTAAATTACTTTTGAAAGCTGTCCATCCCAAAGGCCAAGTAAAACACTGTGGATGGGGTCATATTTTTAAAGGTTTCTGCTGACATACCAGCAGCTGTGGGAATCAGCGAAAATCTTAACAACAAAAGAAAGGCTTTTTCACAAAAGCCAGAACCTCGGTGAGTCTATTCAGGAGTGTGCGTAGCCCGTTTCATGTGTCTTCAAAGCTTATCTATTGCTTGGTACAGTCAACTGAAAAGACAAAAGGTACAGACCATTGATTTGGTCTCCGATCTTAGTCAGCGAGTGTAATTTGTGGAAATTGCTTTGCCAAGAGACTTCAGTACCTTAGCGGCAGGTGTGCCGCAGTAATGTTTTCATTACACTGTAATTCATAGTCTCCTGGCTGCCTGATTAAAACAAGAGGCTCCCAACCAGAGCTGTTCTGCCAAATGTATCTCCTTCCAGCATTCCACTCAGGATGCCCTGAAGGTGATCTGAACTCTTCTGTGGACGTCACAAAATGAATGATTGCACGCTAATTCTTGAGCCAAGCTTGTTGTAGTGGTCACCAACTATAAGCTAGTGTAGTCAGATTTTTTTCCTGCTTTTCTCCATTGCCCAAGACCTATCATCTTGAAACAAAGGCCAAGATTACATTTGAGGCTGAGCATTTGGATTTGTAAGTGTGTACAACAACATGATATTCTTTTTCCTTTTGCTAGAATGAAGTTATGCTTGAACTTACTCAGTTTAAAATAAGACTTCTTGACACTAACAATTGATATTGATCATATAATGCATGTTGTCTCTAATTAAATTCTTCCAGCCAATCTGAGAATGATCTTATTCTGGACTGTCCAACAGCCATGTTCTCAGTAGTCTAACGAACTGAACTTTAAGAAGAAAAAAAGTCATACCAGATTGTTACCTTGTATAGCAAATGCTTCGTTGTTTGAAAAGAAGTAAAAATAAATGAGCACATTTTAGCTTCAAACATGCCAAAATTAAATCAAATTATTAACAGAATGTGAAGAAATTAAAGTTTTGACAGTATATATGTGTTGCAGGGACATCTTTTGAAGTTAGCATGCTAACCAGCTAGTCCCAGCTCATCCATCTTGTAATACCACTCTAAAGAGACCTAAGAGTTGATAGTGAGTCGCTCAGACACAACAAAACATGTCATTTGGCATGGGGTCCCCAAACTTTTGCATGTAGCTGTAATTGAAGACAAATTCTATTCCACCGTTCCAGCCAAATTGTGACCCTTCTGCAGGCCTAGGGCATCGTAAAAACTGCCCCTTGTAAAAGTTTAATCTTTTCCTCACTTGCCACAATATTAGAACATCCAATACTGGAATCCTTAGAAAACAATATAAAAAGAGCAGAATTCACACAATTCTGATTCAGGTCTGGACAAAATAAGCTCACCAGACAAGAAATGAGTCACCTGTGACTAAAAGGTACCTAATAGCGTGTAATACCTCCACAAGCTTGAATAACAGCTGTGATCCAAATAGGCATGGACTGGACAAGTTTCTGGATGTAGGCCACATCAATGTTCAGACACTCTTGCATCAAAGAATTGTACAGTTGGGCCAGATTTGATAGATGCCTTCCTTGGCACAATTCTGAGGAGAATCCCTGTAGACTGGGATTTTTGCCGCTGCTGACTGTACACTTCCATACACCTGTAAATTCAGCTACTTCCTTCACACTATGGCCTTTGGCACGCCCAAATGCAGTCACTCCTTTTAGCCAATCATTAACATCTGCTTTGGAGCCATTTTCCACACACCGAACAAGACATTTACTGCACTGTATCACCTCTTCTCTATCTATGAATTCCGTCACACACCCCGCAGGTAATTATAGCCCTATCCTACTACTGTTACTACCACCTTAAAGGTGACCAGTGAGCTTATTATTAATCTTGATCAACTGCGTCCTCTTTTGCGATGTGAAGAAGTGAACTATACAAATGAATAATCTGGAGCTGATCAGTTATATATAACAAGATGTTAAATAATGATATTCAAAGTAGATCAAAACATCAAACAAAATATCTTTTAACAGAGTATTTTATTTCCAATGTACTTTCTTTTTTCTTCCTTTCCTTTTTTTGGCATAAAGTAAACATCCAGAGAGCCTCTGTATTGACTACCTACCACCTCTATTTACATAAAAATTTTCTGTGCTGCCTCCAAATTAGGCGCAAACAGTACTCTCTAGCAGTAAATTGCGAGTGAGGAGTGTCGGTGGAGCATCACGTCTCAGCCTTCCAAAAACAAAAAGAAAGAAAATAAAGACATGAGAGAGAAAAGAAAGAGCAGCAGTATGACACCCTGTTTCTTACAAAACATAGGCTGTTTTTGCTCCTGTAAGATTAGTTACACAGAAAATCCTCAGTGTTTACATTGACAATAACTATGATTAATTACTAATACTGTCGAGCCCTATATCAGCACTGCTGTCTCTTCACAAGATCACAGGCAGCCTTTATCCAGAGGAGTTTGTTTCACCTGCTAAAATGCCTGAAGACGGTGGCTTAGATGTATACTAAGATTTGAGGTTCTTTAACCATGAAGCTAAATGGCAAGTTGACCGGGGTCATTTTGTTTCCACGATGAACAGAAAAATTTATCATACCATATAACAAGCTACAAATACATGCTGAACTACATGCTGAACTACAAAGCATACTGAGTTTGATTCATTTTTGGGATCATTTAAAAGGGCCTGAGTTCATTTGACGTGTTCACACATGCACAGGAAACCACTGGAGGTCTGAATGAGTTTACATCTTATCTACTAAATAAGTTATGCAGAAATTTTGCAACATCAAAGGAATGTTGCAAAGCAGAAATTGCTTTGCAACATTCCTTTTATGTTGAAATATTTTTAAAAAAAATTCCTTTAAGTGTGGCATAGCATAGCTAAACGGTCATGGAGCTTCCCTTGTTAGCTGTCGTAGCTCTTACCAATGATAGGACTATCGATAAAAAGATAGAATAGAATAGAATAGAATAGAATAGAATAGAATCCTTTTATTGTCATTGTACTGGCATACAACGAAATTAACTGTGACACTCTCCAAGAAGAAACAATACAAATAAAATAGCAGTAATATATAATATAGAATATAGATAGTTAAGATATTTACATATGGACAGTATGATTTTTATTATTAAGAGAGATTTTTATTATTATTAAGTGATAATTAACAATAATGTCTTACAAGACTAGTAAAAAGTCAGACCAGTGCACCACGAGCATTCAAAATGTGATCAGTAATAGGCTATTCAAGAAAATATCACTTAAACATAAAATTTCCCTCTCTAGGTGCCAAAAGAAGACAAGGCTGAGGTTGCACCCAGTGTAGAAAACATAGCGTGTAGACAACGCTGGTGTACACCTAATATTTACGATGATAGTACAGTCTATTTTTCCCATTCCAACTCCCAACACATTAAAGCTACATAACCCAGAATCCTGCAGTCTAGCTTACCTGGTGTATGTGAGCCAGGAACTAAAATTGGGCAGAGATCTTTTCCTGCTGATGGGCCACAAGGACCTCATTAAAAACCACTGCTCTGTGATTCAGCGCTGAAGCCTCTGATCTCTTCAGGCTGTCTCTCGAGCCTTGTGCATCCAAAAGTGACACCTCTGGTCAGTGCAATCCAGTCTATCACTCCAGCACCAGCAGTGAGTCAGCACTCAACTGGTTTAGAGAGTCAGCCTGACCTCCACTGGCAGGTCAGACTGAATCGAGAGATAGACCACTCCACAACAGTATGTCCATCCAGTCATCACCAACAGCTAAGAACATGTACAGTACTCTGGGTCTCTGCTGTTGTATTGGTCAGACAGGATCATCTTAAAAGCTACAAAGTAAAGAAACCTGAATCTGTGTTTGCTCTCTTCTTTCTCTGGCGTACAACATACACATACACAGTATGTCTCATGTATAGCTTCCCAAAGTCTAATAAATGTCTGCTGTGTTTCAGCATATTTCTCTCCTCTCCATGTAAACTGGACAGACTTTTTCTCAGGTAATGCTCCCATAAGCAATCCCCTAACCAATCACAAGGCTGATGTCTCTTCCCCCACCTACACAATACAGTTTCAGAGTGAACTTAATGAGCTGAAGTTAACCAGCATAACCATAAGCTAGCAACCTAGGCCATCTGTCTATAGCTAACTGACTGCAGTTCATTTGTTTATATATACATTAACATGTTTGTTCATCCGTCCGTCTGGATGTCTGTTTATTCATACATCCATCTGCATGTCCGTTTGTCTGTGACGTTTACTCATCCAGTTAATGTCACATAAAAGCTGGATAATGATTTTAGTTCTGTATGAGTGGTGGGGCAGACTAGGAGGGTTAGACAGAGAGTTGTCAATCAAGCTGCTCATTAGCCACACCCACACACCTCTCCGATAGGTCTGATCAGCGTTTGTTAAAGCGTGTTTTATCATATTTCTGTCTTTTTTTTTTAAATTGAAACTTTGCTGGGTGTTTAACACTGAAGTTGAGTATCATATAAACACCATAATAATATTCAATTACCGTAATATGTAATGAAATTTTGATTGCTTTTTAAATCTGACAGCTAGAAAGAAAAATCTAAAAATCTCATTGGAGATTGTGATTTGACAAAGGCTGTGATGTTCCTCTCTCTAACTAAATGATGGGAGGTGACTGGTTTTAACTCCAGATGTAGTCTAATTAATTGTGCTGCTAGCTAGCAGTGACAAAGCCAGCACATTTCGTTTAGGTTCCCTGGGGGGTTTCTTTCAATGCATGCTCCCGTGTAAAGCAGTATTGAGCAGCATGAAAGCCTTCAACACCCCCACATTCACTGACATGAGTTGACCATAAAGAATTTTTCCAATTTTAGATGATCATTAAAAAAAAGATGTGTCCTCGGCACTATCGAGTCAGCAACCTGTTAAGGGTTGCCAGATTGGGAAGAATCTTTCATATTGCATTTTAATCCAAAATCATTTTACATTGGTGTGAAAATAAGTGTAATGACGACTCATTAAATATTATGATTTTTTACTTTGTACTGTTTCAGTTAGGTTTAATTAAAAAGTAAAACAAGCAAATATAATTTAGGCAATAGTGCGAAAAACATAAGACTAGAAAAAGGGTTTTTTCCTGTCTTGAGCTTTTCTTATTTATTTATTTTTTTAAAATATTTGAATATTCAAGATAATACTTCATAGAAAATTAAAAAAATTAAGACTTACCATTACTAGTAAAAAATATAAGTACTAAAAGAGTTAAACAGCGTATGTGGGATGTCTTGGATCAGGACCATTCGTGTTCACTGTTATGGGACCACATTTTCTCATAGGTGCTAAAAATCAAACATTTGCCTCAAAGTGTTTATTCAGGTTTCGGTCGGAAAAGAAAGCACGCTTGTCCAGATTGAATCACCAATCGCGGCAGAAATACTGCAAACGTAATGTGGCGGATCAGCTCCGCGGAGTGACGATGGCATGATCCCACACTGACATGCTGTCAACTGACTCAACATCCCATGCTGCGTGGATAACATGTGTATGTTTAGATTGAACACAGACTGGCAGAACCTGCCATTTTCCGATAAATACTTGGAATACTTTTTAATTGTTTTCCCCAGCGAGGTCAAGTGGGATCACATCCTTCAGATAAATTACAATTACAGAGGGAGGAACCTGATAAGATGCAACGTACCCGATATATCTCCTTCAAGCAAACCTGGGGAGCATTATGACATGTGGGCTAATGGGAACTGGCCTACACCAACAAAAACACGGACTTGGTCTTTCCTAGTCCAGAGGAAAAATGTGCTCCTTGACAGCACGTTTCAGCCAGGCAGTTTGAAAGTGTTTGGTTCGGTTCGAGACACGTCAAGGCAAATATTTGCGCAAATCGAGAACTATCCCATTTGATGCATTGGTAGCATAGCGAGGGTATGGGGGTTTCTTTCCCCCCCTTTCTCTGCCTGGAGAGAGAGGTGGCAAGTGACTGACACTTCTGTAAGGCTTCTCAGACAAAAGGCCAAAGGTGAAATGAGTAGTTCCAAGTTGACACAGCTGCCCATCCTTCAACCGGAGAACAGTGGGCTGTATGTCAAAAGACTGTAGGATCGTAATCTAGTCTAAGGAACTGCTCCTACTGTTCTGCCTCCCAGGGAACTTTACAAAAGGTTATCTGTGCGTGAGGAGCAGTTTGGCCAAATTCCACACAGGGAAGGATGAGACGGTAAAGCTCATCCAAGTTTCATGTTTGTATTATCTAAGACATCTAACGTAGAAAGGGCAGTACTGAAGCGATTTCCACCATTTTTAGGCTCCAGATCACACATACCACTTCTCTATATCATGAGGAAAACAAATAGGCTGACTGGAAGTAGTAACGTTTGTGTATGTTTGTGAAAATCCTAAAAACTTATTGCCAATTGCATATTGTTGCTGTATAAAAACCGTATGACCTAGAACTTTCTTTTGCTGTTTGAAATGCCTTTTTTACATTGAGTGTGTTCATATGCACTTAATGACACAATCATAATCTGATTTCTTAGGTCAGATAAAGACCTAGAAGTCCAATTAAGAAATCTGATAAAGAGAGCTGAATTTTAGCTCAGTAATCTGATTTCTCGGCGGATGTGTCCCATTACTCTGATTTCTTTCATATTTCTCGGTCTGCAAAAAAAGACCACGGTACCGGAATCAAGCCTGCAGTATTTAACACAGCAACATTTATATTGGCATTGTCCTTGAACACTTGTTCTGAACAATTCATTTACTCTTTGATTGAAACACATTAGATCTTCTAGTGCAAAGTATTTTACAAACACAAACACAAAAAATCAAAAAGGAATAAAAAGTGTTACAAATACCAGTCTTAATTAAGTCTTCTACTTCTTCTACTTCTTGGATATGAATGTAGGCTTCAGTCTGGGATTTCATTGGGTTAATGTTGGGCAATCAAATATGGCTGTGTGAAAACATGAGACTGACTTACATAACATATGGGAATACCTCTACCTTAACATCTCACCGCCAAATATATTCTCTCATTACAAGCCAAGACAGTGCCAGTGAAGTTTCTTGCTGGTGTGGTTGGCCAGCAGTGTGCTAACAGCTAATAGCTAACTTGAGTCCGTATTACATGATCATTTGCTGAAAGGGTTACATTTGCTAACTATGATCAAAGTATCATTGAATCAAAACATCAAAGTCAAACACGTGACGTCTATTGGAATAGGCATTTTTGATCATTCATGTAGTTACGTGAGTTGACATGTCAGGCTGGTGTACATACCATGTAGCCTTTATAGGCAGTAACCTACAGTAAAGTGTTCTCATGTGATCATTAGCCCAAACACTATGTTGCTTTGTTCAGAATGCCTGAGCTACTAAAGAGCTGTTGGATTCTCCAGAGTCTCTCTAAAAGAGAGCAGAGGGTCACAGTTCAAGTAGCCTAACAGCCAGGTTTAAGTCAGAAGCATATATTTTAATCATTTAATCAATTTTAATCCATCAATTTTGGAAAATCATCTCATTCAGGGAAGTAACCGCCCCATCATGTCCCTTGCCACTATAACAGCACTATCAGCCCTTCATTAAAGTTCAGAATGTTCTCCTTTACAGTTATCAATTCTGATATTTTGTTATGAATGTGATGATATAGTGAGGAGGAGTGTCCTGCAACCACTTACGCAATGCCTGCATCATACTAGGAACTGTAAAGACCCAGTAGCATATTTGTGAGCAGAATACAACCAAACATGTAAGTGTTGCTTCCCTGTTCAATGTCTCTTTGACATTTTCACAATATATGAACTTCCATGTCTCGCATAGGCTGCGGGATATGATGTCATAAGACCTTCTTCAATGGGCGGGTGAAGTGCATCACTTGGGGCTCACGAGACTAAAATGACAAGGACTTATACGCGAAACACACGCCTCAACATATACAGTAGTCCTTAGACTAAACACTGATGAGTGTTGCGTGTAGTTCACAGACATTTGATCAAAACATACACAAACATTTCTTTCCATAGATAAATCAAACATGGAAAACAGATCCTGGTGTACCTGACAGAAACCAATCAATTCTGCTCCTCCAGACTGAAGGAAAAAGCTCATGCTAGTCCTTCAAATGTTATTTCTGATGCTTGCTCTTGATACAGACTTCTTTTATCTACGGATTAGTCATGGCCTCATATTAGGCGAAATTGAGTCCAGCAGAAGTTATTGAATTTTAAGTGTGCTGAGGTTTTAAGAATACCATAGAAAGCCCATCCTAAGTTCAGCTAATAACAAGGAGTTAGCTTAAAGCTGAGGTGATGCTGAGGCTCCACATGCCCTTGTGCTGTAATCATTCATGTATATTTCTCTTTCCTCGCTGTGGCCAGAATCCAGCTTTTCCAGACGAAAGCGGAGGCAAAGTCGATTGCCGAAAGCCAAACAACCACGAAGGCGCGCAAAACAATAGCTTTCCTCCTGGCCTAGCACAATCCTGATTCAATATGGACGGCTGAACCTCTGCTCTTGCGCTCTTGTTGTGTTTTGGATTCCAGGCCCCATCGCCTCCTGCCAGCTCAAAGGAAATCTCACTCCTTCACACCAAAATAAAACGTTCCCCTCCATCTTTTGGAAGGCTTTGGTCCAGAGGCCTCCTCTTGTCACTATTGATTTGGACTTTGCCTCTTCCGTAGCACCGTCTAATGAAAGCCCAGTGTGGGTTTAACCCAACTACTCCTGTGGCCCTGATAGCCCTTGTTTCTCCCCATTTCCCTCTCTCAAATCCAAGCTCTTCAAAGAAGAAGGGGGGGAAAACCCAATGCGTGAGAAAGAACGAGCTTCTCTGATAGCATTTGATTCGGGCTGATAAAACCAATGGCTCACTTGCAGCCTCGGCTGGATACTCTATTCTACTAACATTTCCTTGTGGGAAATGTTAAAAACAGAACCCAGAGAGCCTTACCCAAACCACATGAACGGTAAAGGCTCTCAACAAGACTTTTTGAAAAATCGTAACCTAAAGAATGTCAAGGGTCTAAACAAAAGCCTAGAAAAAGGGGGGGAAATGGTTTCTTGCACACCAGAAAGTGGACAAATCTCCTGATCTCTTGGCTTTTTCTCAGGAGACGGATTCTCGTGGCGCTCCATTTGGGACTGTTTACCTGTGTCTGTGGTCATCTCTTGAAGCCAGAGGCAAGAGCGACAGTAAGCAGAGGACAGTCATTAAAGCAGTGTTGTAACTGAGACCAATGGGCTTCAAACAGATAAGACCCAGCTGTTGCTGCTGCTCCAGGCTTCCAGTGTGCTCATAGTCAGTGCTGCAGCCAAAAAATGCCATCACTTGCCTTCACTACACTGTCTCTAACTCATCTCCTCTGTCTCCCTCAATCGATCTCTCACTCCCGTTAAACCTCCAAGGGCCCCCAAGACAAATAACACTTCTACTTTGTTTTGTAGAAGTATTTCACACTTACTAAAACAGGTGGAAAGTTCTGTTGAAAGTATGGATTAGAAACTTTCAATCAACTGTACACGTGTGTTTATAATCAGGGCTACATGACTTTTACAGATCTCCAGTATGCCAATATATTATTATTATTATTGTTATCATCATTATTTTGGTATTTGGTATTTTGATAAGTTTATGGCATTGATCATCTGAGCGACTTATACTCACGCTATATTTAAAGCCTGCTGATACAACTGTGCCAAAATGCAGAAATATTATTAAGCATAAATGGCTATGCTAAATAGATAGTACTTTTTTAATTTCATGTCATTTAAATAGCCAATGTATTTGCCTATATTGTCACTGTCCAAAGAAAAACAAGATGGCAACTTTACAGCAGAGGGCAAACACCTAATCTAACTTTAATGTAAGTCAGTAGAACCAGATTTTATCCAAGCAATGCTGAGCCATTCCTGTTGGTCCATTTATCGTGAAATTGTCACACGGTGTAAACAGCAGCTGCTATGTTCAAATGATGCATAAAAGTCAAAATCAGCAAAAATGCAGGTGCATGTTTTTCTTCAGACAGCAACGGTAGTAATGTTAGAGTGTACCGGATAAATATAATTAATACTGTGGCTTATAGAAAGTCATGAAAATGAACGAATGTGTTTCATGTGTTTGTTTAGTCCGCACACTGAGCACTTGTGGTCATTAAAAAGGCTACTAAAAATCATTCAAAAACATCAGATATTTTTGAATTGGAACAAAGTACATATAGGAAAGCTCTATAACTCTGCGGGCATCTTGGGGAGACATGCTCATATGCATATTACTCATATTAGGGATGTCACAATCCATCAAACAATGTATTGATTTGTTGATCATTTAGCAAACTAAAACAAAATCTAGTTTCACGGATGTGATGCATTGAAATGAATGTTAGATGCCAGTGGCTGGAGTGGCTTTGAGAGCATCAACCTGTTTGAAACATAATAGTGAGTAAACAAGTTAGGTACATTGTGTTTTGTTGCATGGTATGGTGGGGCGCATTTGTTCATTACACTATATGTATTATGAGCTTTTAACCAGTGAACTGTTTCCTCCTCCTTTATAATGTCTATGATTGTAAACATTTAGGACTGGTGTATCCCTGTTTACAAGTAGAAGAGAATCAATTTCAAGATGTTTCAAACCTCATAACAAGATCTTGTTGTGCATACAGTCTTGTTTTCCTTGTTTTTGCCAATATCTTTAAACAAGAGCAAAAAGAAAAAGCTTAGAGCTATTGAGTCAGAAATGAAATCTAATGATAATGTAATTCATTATTAACGGGTTTATCATGTGAATATGTAATTACATTTCTATATGACTATAATAATTATGTAATTACACATGAGTACGCGATACCATGAACCCAATGTATAGCGGCCTGGGGTTAACACTGTAAAATGACAGCATCTGTTTGGAACCTTTAAGGGTCAGTTCTCTCTTTTCCACTGCTGTCGTTCTTAAGGACTTTTTACTCTTACTCCTGCATTCTCTCTATCTGTCTTTCTTTCCCTCTCTCGCGCTCCCTATCCGCAGCCCCACTGGCTCCACTCTGGACCCCGGCAGGCTGCAGCTCCTCCCCTGGCCGTCTGTGAGCGAGACCCTGTCTGTCTGATGTGTTCTGAGATACAGCCAAGAGCATGACGAGCTCCACTCCTCCACTCTTTTTTTTTTTTTCTACACCATCAGACTGTCCAAAACACTTGTGACAAAGAACGTTCCCTTGTCACTCCAGTATTTGAAAGTGGACCATACAAATAAAACAAAAATAAAATAGTTTCTCCTTATACCAGCTAACGCCACTGATCACAGACGTCCGACAATATAAAACAGGTGGGTGTCTGTTCATAGTAACTTTATGAAACAATGAGAATGTGCTGATACGTGACCGGCCCTCCACCCAGCCGTCTCCAGACAATAGAAAAATAGCAGCTGATATGTATAGATCCATTGGGTGACATGTCTGTCAGCATTCACAGTACACAGACCTTTTTTTAACCTATCTGTGCACCGAAACAAGGCCTGAGACAGGAACTCCATATCACTCCTGCTTAGTTTTGGAAGCGTCTTGTCTAATAATGCTTTAAAGTCTACCACAGATGAAAAAACAGAACCAACAGATTTATAGATTCATTCAAGTTCAAAAGTGTTTTCATTGGAAACTGTTGAAATGATATTTTTGATTTCTGAACACAGTGGATTATATACAGACCACAATATCGGTTATACTACAATTTCAAGTGCGAACGCTAACAGTCCTCTTAAAGTGAAAGTTTTAATAAAATCTCCTTTCGGCGTGCCAATAAACACATCTTGAAAGATGGTAACATAGCTGATTAATTCAGCATGGTGTTTAACAGTGGATCCGAAGAGACACGTTCCCCAAACTCCAGAGGCTGTAAAGTTATGTTAGAACCCTACCATAACACTGAAGATGAATTCTGCGCTATAGAACACGTGTGTGTCTAGCTGTCTCGATACTATATGACTGTATATGCTCGTTTATCATAAACCCAGAGGCGTGATTCATGTCTGGAGGCGTCCCGCTATTCTTCGGAGTCTGCTCAGATGAAACATGTCTCCTCCAGAGACGCAGGGTCCAATTAAAGGGAGGGATTAGGACGGGACTCAGTGACCCTCTGAGGAATTTTTGCAAAGATGCTCTGTGTTCGCTTGTCAGACTCGGCCGCTGCAACAACCTCTCTTTAAGCACTTTCACCTGCTAATTAAGCCTTCCAAGCTCCAGTCAAGGGGAACTGTGTGCGGCCAGGCGCTCTTTTCCCCCGAAAAATGGCCTGCTCGCAACTCAAGATGTCCTAATGTAAATATTTGACTGAGCTTGTATATTGGACCGTGGACCGCTACGCGTGGCGAAGGGAGTGGACAGATTGTTTGGTGCCATTAGCGAGTTTAAGCCCTCGGATTCATTTAAAATCCGCCTAAAGTGCTTTAAAACGGCAGGCCAAGTGACAACCCGGCCTCTGAAAAGACAAGCGGAGAGTGGTGGGGGTGCCACGGGAGAGCAGAGAGGGTCCAGGAACGGTCACACCTTTGCTAGCGATTCCGAGCCATTGTCCCTTTGTCTATTTTGCCCTGTGTCTCAATATGTGTGCTAGATTTTTACACTACATACTTCATGTACTTCACCAACCACTGACTGATGTTTTGTAGGGTAGTATTGCCTTAAATCAAAGGGCTGCTGGAAGCATACCATTCAGAAGACTGATAGGGTATTCCTGGTTACTGTCTCTCCAAGTATTTAGACCCCAGTCACCAGCATACAAAGCCATGAGACTCACCATATTGTTGAACTATATTCCACCAGAGGTGGTATCCAAAATGACGAAACTCATAAAACCTGACCCACACTCCATCCAAATGTATCTTGAAGAAGGTTGGAGGAAATAAGATCACCAGACAAAATATGAGTCACCTGTGACTAAACGTATCTAATGGAGTGTAATGCCTCCACAAGCACAAATAAGAGCTGTGATTCAATTTGAGATGAACTGGACAAGTTTCTGGATGTAGGCGACATCAATGTTCAGCCACACTTACATCAAAGAATTGTACAGTTGGACCAGATTTAGTGGATGCCTTCCCTGGCATAATTCTGAGGAGAACTTCCTGAACACTGGGATTTTTGCCACTGCTGGTAGACCCGTATGACCGTACGCTTCCATACACCTGCAAATCCAGCTACTTCCTTCACGCTATGGTCTTTGGCACGCCCAAATGCAATCACTCCTTTTAGCCAATCATTAACATCTGCTTTGGACCCATTTACCACACACTGAACAAGACATTCACTGCACTGTACCACGTCTTCTCAATCTATCTCAATCTAATCCCATCACAAACCCCACAGGTATTTATAGCCTGATCATCCTTGTGCAATACCATCTGCAGGAACCTGAAGTTACCACCACCTTAAACGTGCAGGGTGACTCATTTTTTGACTGTCGAGCTCATAAAAACAGTGATTATTAAGGCCAACCAGGAGAGCACTTGTATAGGCTAAGGGCAAAGGGGGTCTGTCTGTCGGTCGGTCATCAGGTAATTGATAGGGTTGGGTACTGTTCACATATGAATCAGTTCCAGTGCCTGGAATTGGGGACTGGTACCCGACATCACTTTTTTGGTACTTTACTCTCTCTGTAGTAACAAAAAGCTACATTTTAATAGCCACAAAAGTCCAAACCTCTACATTTTAACATTTTGTTAATCTCTACCTCCCTCTCCCCTACCAAAACCAGCCTGTCACAGTCTATCACCAGGACATAACGTGAACACTTGTGTGTGTCTCAGAGGAAGCACATGTCATATCCTTCCCAAAATCTATAAATCGCAACAGCAAGGATATTTCAGTGGGATTGGGAGAAAAAGAGTTTTGGGCATACTCACTCACATAATGATACTGTTAGCCTACAGCATGCTGGTAAGGAATTTTATGTAGCCAGTGGATCTGTGTTTATTGAGGTAATTAACATCAGCCAACACAGTAAGAAAAGCCCCATGCTCTTTAACAACAACTTATCATTTATTCATTCATTCATTTATTGACCTTCTAAACTTCTAGGTCTCAGACAGGGTGCTGGAGCCAGTCCCAGCGCTCAATGGGGCGGAAGGCAGGAAACATCCTGAACAGGCTGCCAGTCCATCGCAGAACAACTTATTTAACTAGCCAATTAATGACCTGAAGATGTTGATGAAGCTGTCAGTACATTAAGTATTGTCATCCATGGATAGTTCAGCTTCTTTGGTGCTGGCTGCAGTTGCTACAGGCAACTTGGCTTTCAGGCACTGAAATATTTAATGGGAATGGGTTCTCAGTAGTATTGACATGATTCTTTAAGTACTCTTAAAAGCAGAGTTAGGTACTCAACCCTGGTATTTAATGAGCCCTTTCTGGAGTGAACAGTGAAAACACTAAAGCATGGAGGACAGAGGTACTTCAGGAACGTGGCTTAGAATACCATTGTCTATATGTGCATTGAGCTGAGGTTAGGGGCTACATCCTCAGCTGTACCTGTTATTGGGGTAGTCTATAACTGATAACTGATGGGGTACTCTGTAACTGATCAGAGAAGGGCCAAGCAGCATCAGTGAACATGCCTCCCTGTGTCACTTCATATGAGTGCACATTCCACTCGACATAGATTGAAAAGGGCTGTTGCGTAAATAGCAGCAGCATGGGACGATTTTTGTATATGTCATCGCTCCATCCTTGCTTATTCCAGGGAATTTCAGCACTGGCTGCATTTCTCTCTGACTCAACAATTGGAGGTGTTGTTGTGTATAATAGGCTTGTTTGGAGTAAACAGGCAGGCCCACAGGGACGCTTGGAGTGGTGCTATGACCGCAAGGCTGCAGCCTTGCAGCAGGAGTCAAAGCGAAACCCACATCCCTCCCCACCAACCCACTCCTGACAATTGCTGTGATGGACTGTGGGAGCTGGAGGAAAGGCTGTCATTTCTGAGTGGAGATTCCTGCTCTTAAGATAAGACAGAGCACCCGCCCACTTATTAGCTACATGACACTGCAGGTTACATTTTCCTGTGTCCTGCTGATGCCTGGAGGAACATATGTGAAGCTAAGTATGAGAAATGGCTACACTTGAACTGAAGATTTATCTAGCTCAGGAGGATGGCATGCGGCTCTCACCAACCAACAGGCATTAGGACCAGATGTGGATTTTAGGAGGCAGAATTTGTTCCGTGGTGTCCGTCGGGGGAAACAGAGAGTCTTAATTCTCGGGTTTGACTCTTGCACCCCGTTGCTGATCCCTCGTGTGTGTTTGTGGATGTGTGTGTGTGTGTGTGTGTGGTGAGCAGTGGGCTCGCGTGCAGGCGGACAGCAGGGGCAGCCCCTCTCCCATGCTGAGGGAAAGTTCACTAGTGAGCTGGAGGGAGGGCTCATTGCCGGCTCCTCCACTTTAAGTCCCACCCCGCAGCTCAGCCCTATCAGTTTCTCTCTCATGGAGTGGAGCCCCCACTGCTACATGGGACCAAAGCTTCTCTCAGGAGTCGAGCAAGGAGGTTTGACGTTCCCCGTCCCAGGGAGACCCATCTTGCTCCCAGCGTTTAGATGCACGAGGGGATAAGCTCGCCACCACTTTGCGGTTACTCTCTTGGGCCCACACTGTCCATGACATTCCCGCTGCCAGGCTGGACTGAAACGAGTGGGCTTTGAAAGTGACCACTCTGTTAATGCGCTGACACTGGAACCTTAACCCTAGACCAGAATGACTCTGCTGGGCTCCGAACACTCTGTACTGATTCGCAGCAAGTTTAGATCAGGTAAGCGGCTTGAGAAACATTATCCTAACTTTTGCCGGTCGTCAAAATGCAGTGTTCTAGTATGTATACATAGATTGGTGGGTTTTATATATGGCATATATATATATATATATATATATATATATATATATGCCAGTCTTTTGGGGTATTAAAAGTTGAAGAATAAGGAAAAAGAAAGGACAAAGAAAACTCTGCTTGGACTGTGAAGCTCTGTGAAGTTAGGCTGGGTTTTATTGACTGAGTACATGCTGTTTGTGGAATTGCTCTCATCTGTTGTAAGCCATAAGCACTTGGCACCTGTTCTCCTTTGTGTACATGGCTGCTTAGTCAAGCGTCTGCTGCTAATAGCCTGAGCTGATTTGAGACAGAGGTCAGAGGTTATCGGACGACAAAAGGCAGCAGTTCTGTGTGACCTTACCAGTCTCAAGGGGCAGGAGCGCTGCCTAAAGTCTTCGTTTATCCATGCAGACTGTCTTATCTTCTGTCCTGCTCTCTGTTCTCACTCGGGCTCCTCATCCTTCCCTTTTCCTCTTTCTAACTGTGAAGACTGTCTTCTGTTCTGGTACAGATATACATATGCAGTCCTTCTTCAGATAAACAGGGAAGCGCTGTATGGGTATTAAGGCATTGTGAACAATACTGCCACCTCTCTGAAATAAGAGTTACTACCAGAGGCAGAGATGCGTGCCCCATGAGAAAAATGAAAGCATCAGCGGGCGACATTTTTGTTTCACGAAGACAAACTGTTGACAGCTCACAAACGAGTTTAATGTGCCTTACAAGCGGAGGAACGCATGATTCCGGTCTGCTTTCAAAGAATTTATTTAGTTTTACGGCCATAGACTTTTTGGTCCCTTTTTTTTCCCTCCCCTTGTTTTCTTGGTAGACTAATCGCTTACCAGAAATTACAGGCAAAATTGAGCTTTTCCCTCCTGTTGTTTAGAGGAGCAGTGCAAGGGGAAATGACCTCTGTACCCAGAGGAAGGGAAGATGTAACGCCTCTGGTCCACAGAGTGGTACAGTCAGGAGTGCTTAAAAGGCTGCTTGTTTTGACCAGCACACATTAGCCCGCTAATACTCCACAGATGTGGGACTGTTTACACATAGATGTACACATTTTGGTTCTCTATGGCCGCTGGCTGAAGCTATTTGCCTGCGTATGTGTGCACACGCGATAGAGCGAGGCAGATAAGGATCTACCAGCGCGTCCCTGGTGAACGTGATTGACTCATTGAGGAACTTCATCAGGGGCTGCAGGGATGGGTGGCACTCACCCACTACTGCGCACAGATTACATAACTGTGCTGCCGTGCTACCAAGCATGCATACAACTGAAGGTGTGTGCTGTATCTTTGGTGGATCATGTGGTTGAAGCCATGTCATTTCTGCAGTCACAGGCATATGTTTCTAGGGGGTAATTACAGATTTCACAAGTGTGTTTTCCATTGGTTCCTGGGTTCTGTCTAATAATAATATAAGCTCTTAAAAATAAAGGTGCCACAAGTTGTTCTTTGGATGCCATAGAGGAAGCACTTTCCCTGAAGAAGCATTGGTTAAGGTTCCACACCATCATTATTAGAACCACACATTCAAGTCAAGAACCGTGTAGTGTGTAATCTTTCACTTTTTTAATGCATATTCATGCATTTTCCTTATCAAACTCTGTTTGGAGTTTGATCTTTCTCCTAAATAGTGCTCTACTAAGACAGTAGTTAGATTTATATTATGATTTCCTCTTTGAAAGTACCTCAGTGGCCATGGGATTTGGTAGCCTACTGATCAATTGGGCCAATGCTTCCCAAGTTCTTATGAACCCCTAGCCAGTCCACATTCTGGTTCATTTCCAGGGTCAAGAGGAGCTGGGCCAGGTAATCAAGGGCTGATTACTTGGATCAGGTGTATCAGGAGCTGGAACCCTACAAAAGTTGTGTACCGGTTAGCTGTCACCAAGGACTGAACCGCAAATCTCTGTTTTCGGCAGTTTTTGCTCACTGTGTGTTCGCCTGGGAGGGGGGCTAGTCTCAAATTACTGACAACTTAATAAGATGGTGAGCCCTCTGGTGGGTCTGGGTGAGTTTATTCTGTCCTACCTCCATGATCCTTTCCCCCAACTGGCAACAGAACCTTGAATGATGAAGACCACATGAATAAACATGACTGCCAAAATGACACAAGCTACTGCATTACATTATGTTATATAATGGATAGCTTACATTCTAAAATCGGATTAGCTGAGCCATTGTAGCATATGAATTCTGTACTAATGCCTCCTGTTATTAAAAATCATTGTCTGCTCATAGAATAGCCCTCAGCCGTTATGTTGCTCTGTAATTATAGCCCACAATCTAGCCACAATAGGTTCTTTGAGTGATGCCATAGAGGAGGCGCTGTTGGCTCCCTAAAGAACCATGTTTGAAAAAGAGGTCTGTGAGTGTACAGAACTTTTTAAAGGTTAAATGTAAAGGTTCTATATCAATTGTACATAACTCTTTCAAACTCACACCTTTCATTTGCAAAAATGGTTCTCTAAGGAACCATCCACTTAGATAGATAGATAGATAGATAGATAGATACTTTATTGATCCCGAAGGAAATTTAGCAACCAAAGGTGCTTCTTCTGGGGCATTGCATACTGTTAGCAGACGACATTTCTTGGTGGTTTATAGCAGTTGTTGCCGTTAATAAATGTATTATTGAACATAGGTGTATGTCATGAATCAGTGATATAATCACTTTAACACATGACTTATTACATGCAGTGTTTCATTATTAGATTATATAATATGCAGCATCTCATTGGTAATGCAATAAGTCATTATATGCAGTATCTCCTCTTAGGTTCAGTCAAAACAGGCATGGTCTCTCAATAACAGTGAAGAGAGTGGACACTGGCCACACGAGACTTCAGAAATGACCCTCATTAGATGCAAAGCTAAACAGCTGCATCTGCCTGCAGTTGCTGGTGTCGTGAACTGTACATTCTGGCCGGGATGAATCACTCACTACAGAAGCAGACCTTTCATATGGACGTGAATATCACCGAGCCAGCTGCATCATGTCAGCTGATTACAGCCTTATTGCTATTCGCTTAACAAAACAGCATTGCACATCAAAGTCTGGAGTCGTTTGTTTGTTCCTGTGCATGTGTGCTCTGATAAAAGACCGCAATGTTCCGGTGCTGGAAAAATGAATTTCATATTCATGTACAACATGTAAAGGACTATTCAAAGTAGCATAGCCTTGGAGGGTCCAGGGAAGGATTGAATGCAAAACTTCCCTCAGTCAGGCCATTGAGGTAGGTGTTTTTGCAGGTATATGCCACAAAGACAACTGGTGTAGCTATTTTAGGCCATTAAGTCAGCTCATCTGGTTTTAATTGCTGGGAGGGTTACTTGATCCAGAGTGTCTGCGAAGCTGTGATCGTTCTTATTGAGGGCAATTATTGAGGGCAATCATGGGGTTTGGCATTCTTTGTCGCCCCCCCACAGGCATGGGTAAATAGGGCTGACGCTGCCAGGAGGCCAGCTCAGATCCACGCTTAAAGCATTTTTCCATGTTCAGCTTTTATTATTTCACCTGTTGCCGGACTTGGAATATGCCCCTGCTTTGTGTATGCCTCTTAAAAAGAGAAGTGTTGGGGGTGGGGGTGGGGGGGCTAAAAGGCTGATTGATTAGAATGTGTTTGTAGTGTAACTGCTTGACCTTGATTGGTTCAGATCGAACGAATTTGGTTTCTTCTTTTCTTTAGCCATCTAAAATAAGCTCACAAACTGTCTGAAACCACTTCCAGGTACATGCCACAATGGGTTGTGACATATGCCAGGGCTGTTTGTGTGAGAGTGTATCTCACCAGGTGCCAAAAACGTGCTGTGCTGCCCACCTATTTACCCATTAACAGTCCACACCTCCATGCTTGGCACCAGGCACTCGGGTTCAGGTTGCTTGCCCAAAGTGTTTTCTGAAGAGAAGCAGATGTGCTGCATGAAGACCGCCTTTGTGTATCAGAACAGTGAGTGCAGACACCTTTCACTGCTTGCATGTCCTCTGCAGTTAGCAAGCCGTTGGAAAGTGCAGAACCGGTTCGCATGCATAAATTGTCCACAGCAAGGTGGTGTTCAGACCACGGTTTGTTAAAGCTGATGTTCAGAGTGTGCTTAAGAAGATGACTCTTAAAACAGGCAAATTAATGCAATTGACTGACCAGCCGGTAAATATGAGAAAACTAATTGAGAAAACACAAAAGACTAAGAAGATCAATAAACATTTTCAAACCGGCTTATAGGGCGTTTTCACACTTGTCCCGACTACTTAAATCCACAGTCAAGACCCAATCTGGGCTTGTTTTGGGGACGGGCTCAGTATCGTTGGTTTGCTTTCACACACAAGAATCCCATCTGAACCGTCGATCCATTGCACAAATCTAGATTCGCAAAACGGCAGGCAGTAGCTTCATCCATTTGCTGCTTTTAATTATTTTCCTTGGATACACCGGCTCAACTGGCTAAGAAAAGCGCTTTTGTCCTTTTCCCACCATCACAAAACTTGAAAAGAGAAGTAATGCAATAGGTTGAAACACTACATTATGTAAATTGTAAATCGTGTAATGTAAATCGTTACATTGCAAAACAAGCCAATCACGCAACCGCACATGGGTTGGTGGGAGCCTATAGCCTTCATACATGCAACAGACCACACCAGAGATTGCTGAAAGCTAGCCATGGCAAGCTGACCACCATTTTCAGGAGGATCTGAAATCGCTTTCTTGAACCACTTTCAGGCTGGAAAATCGCTTTCGCACTTGATCAAATGTATCAAACTTGCAGAGCAAGCAGTCCTGGGTCCAGAATAAAGCACTGGTGTGAAAACGCCTATGAACAAATACATCTAAAGCTCTTTTTTTCACCTTCGTTTTACGTTATTCTTTGGTTCAAGTGTTGTACAGCTCCAAAAACAGCTGAACATAGCTCTTCCTCTGTTAGTGACTAGAGATATTGATGTTTGTTTGTCAGCTGTGATGATGTACAGTGCTCATCAGAAGCATTTGTGGGTTTAAAAATGTGAATTGCTCTATAGACGAAAGGAAAGAAGAGCGCTTGAGAAAGTCAGTTGGTTCAGATCAAACAACTTCCGTTTCTTCTTTTCTTTAGCCGTCTAAAATAAGCTCACAAACTGTCCGAAACCACTTCCAGGTACGTGCCACGATGGGTTGTGACACATGCCAGGGCTGTTTGTGTGAGAGTGTATCCCACCGGGTGCCAAAAACGTGCTGTGCTGCCCACCTATTTACCCATTAACAGTCCACACCTCCATGCTTGACACCAGGCACTCGAGTTCAGGTTGCTTGCCCAAAGTGTTTTCTGAAGAGGAGACGAAAGGCACTGGAAAGAAGAAAGTCAGTAAACGCCCCTTAATAAGTACAGTCTACAATAATATACTACCCAATAAATGACCTCCCATTTATTTGTAATGAAGTGACCGGTGGTTCGGTGGAGGCACACAGTGTGCTGATCACTGGACATCATTCTGCTACTCTGATGAGAGACACGCCACCCAAAACAAAGAAAGCAACAGGCCCGCAAATATTTCTTAAAACAGGATGTAGGTCTATGATAAACAGAGCTCCTGGCTTTTAAACAAATCTCCCTGCAGTGTGTGGTCTTCGTGGGCGTGGGGGGTAGTGGGGGGGGGTCATAAAGGCAAGAGTCGGTCAGTTAGTCGGGACTGGTCTGTTCTTCTGTTCTTCGTGTGGAAGACAGGGAAGACGTTCTGCTATCTCTGATAGAGGAAGGATGTGTTCCCTAGCTCGACACAGATTTACGGTTATTCATTAGTTTCATTTATGATTGGTCAACATCTCTCTCTCTCTCTCTCTCTCTCTCTATCTATCTATCTATCTATCTATCTCTTTCCTTCACTTCTCTTCGTCCTCTCACAGTCTTGCAGTTGAGGCTCCAGCAGAGGAGGACACGAGAGCAGTTAGCAGACCAGGGCATCATGCCTCGTGAGTAACACCTCTTTGTCTTCAGCAGCGCTACACCCCCTGCACTCCACTGACTGCCACTTCACTGATGTGTCACTACTGGAGAACTGAAAAAGAAAAACTGAGCCTGCTGGCAGGTCACAGCACTCACGCCACTATAAAACAGAGTTAGGAGATTGCATAGACCAGCTGACTAATATATCCATTTTTTTTCTGATCCTGCTTGGATGCCCATAAGCAACTCCCCCCTGCCTCCAGTCATATAATTTTGTATGTTGGAATTAAAAATGTGGTACATTTAATACACTTTATCAGGGCAAAGAGTTAAAATGTTAATGTAAACGTGATACAACAATATATATGAATAATATGAATGGTGTCAAAGTTAATGGGCTAATTATATATTAACACAATATCATTAATGCCACTCATTCTTTGCAAAGATAGTTTGACGCTTTAAACAATCCATAGTTCCTGACCAAAGCTGAGTTGTTTGCAGGCTGTGTTCATATACAGCTTTCAAAGGCTATTTCCATTGATGGTTCTCCTGATAGAAGTTATTTGAAGCTACTGTTATTTCCAGCAAATGTACGCAAAGACTATAGTATCATTTACAAGCAACACACATCACTAATGCTGGTGGAGCACACCTTCAGCAAACTACACTGGACAGTGCTTGTGGAAGGCCAATGGATAAATCAACAACCCTTAAACTAACAAAAGCAACAGTGAAGTGGAAACAAGAAGAGAAATATAGGGGGTCCTAGGGGGCATGGGACCTCCTAACTAACCTCTTAGGCCCTTGAATGTCTCAAAATCAAAATTCTCGGGGTGTTCCTGAAATTAGACTTATTATGGCATTCCGCTGTCATTGTTCCAGCTGCTTCACCCACAGTCAGAGAGCTTCTGTCTTTAACTAGAGATGCAGCACTGCTCTGCCTCAGGGTGCTGTCATAGCAAATCGGTTCACCCAGTTGGTCCTTCATAGCCTGACAACTGTAACTATGTCTGGGACACTTTACAACATGCCATAACAGATTTGTAAATCTGAAAGCTTACTCAATTCACCGAGATATTGGTGGATTTTTACTCATTTTTAAAAACGAAAACAAAGGAGATCAGAAAATGTTGGGACAGTATGGAAAATGCAAAAACTTGCTTTTACACTTATTTCCTTGCAGACAGTATGAACCCAAGATATTTTATGTTTTGTCTGGTCAACTTCATTTGATTCATTTGATTTGTTAGTATACATCCATTCCTGCGTTTCAAGCATGCAACCCATTACAAAAAGAGCTGGGACAGTAAAGCATTTACCACTTTGTAATGTTCCCAAGATGTTTTTACACTGAGGATATCAAGTGACTAAATGTTTTTGGTGTTATTTAGTTTTAGGTGTTACCCTCTTCTTCTGTAGCCATGCCCTTGTAATGTGTGCATCGTGTGGTTTTGAAAAATGTATAGTCGTCTCTGGAAAAGATGGCTTCCTGAAGGCAGCACATGTTGCTCTAAGATCTCAATGTGCTTTTCTGCATTAATGCTGCAGCACAGAAGTTTAAATGACCTTTGCCAAGGGCACTGACACTGTGTGTCATTTTTGGCTTTTGCTGATGGTCCTTTTTGTCTTTGGTCCGATACACAGCATCCATACTACCAAAAAAAGATCTGCAATACAGATTCGTCCACAGTACATACTGTGAATCAAAAGGGTCAAAATAAACCAATATAGTAAATGTGATATAGTAAATGTAAACACAATTAACTACACAAACAATCTGTAAAAAAAAAAAAGGCATACTTATGGGGCCCCCTGGGGCCTCTGGTGCCCTAAGTTACTGCTTATTCTGTCTATAGTTAGAAATGGTTCTGTATCCACTAGTTGTCACTATGGGCAGATATGTCCTAATTTTAATAATGAAGAATGATGGTGGGAGATGCAGTAGTTAGCATGCAGCAGGAGAGCCCAGAAAGCATTTTCTCTCCTAAACACGAAGCCTACCATACTTTATAAGTGTGGGAATACCTCATAAGAGATAAAACCAGTTCTGCGTAAGACAACGCTCATAAAAATAGAGTTTTCTTAATAGCTCCTGGCCTGGAGATACGATTCCAGGGAAAAAGCCTATTATTAGGTGATGAACCGTTACTTATATGGAGGTTCTTACACTTTGAGATGTTTTTTCAAGCTCAAAATCTGACTCAGAGTAGACTTCAGTGTCATTCCTTCTCAACACAGACATGTGATGAGTAAAGGATGAAATGTGGTTTCTCCAGAACTCGGTGACACATTTAACACAGAACAGCAGCGGACAACAGTGTAAACAGACGATAAATACAACAAATACTGATGATAAACTACACAAACACTATACAATGCACTAAACGACTGTGAGCACAGGACATTACAGACTAAACAGTGAACAATAGGTTGGGCAGAAGATAAAATGACTCTCAATGGGGGTGGTGGTTGGGGACGGGTGGTGTCATCCACAGGCACCAGTGATTATTTGTATACTGCTGTATCACTCCTTCGGATCTTGTCGGAACATAAACGTGGCTCTCTAAAATGCTAGTTTCACAGAAGAAGGAAAAGAAGCTGCTTTCTTAACTTTAAATGTAACAAGAATTTATTCATGGCTAATTAGGATCATTTCTATTAATTCATTGTGAGATTTTGAGATTTATAACCAAATAAAAATAAAACCTTTTTTTCTGATATTGGCAATATGCATATGAATTATTATTTGCAATATAAAGAACCATCTATTAGCGTGTACTCTAAAACATATGAAAATATTTTCAATTAGCATATTCTGAATTATGCATACTTGATATATGTAATTATACTTCTTATATATACTTGTACTGTATAATACTTTTATATACTTATATATACTCTTTGTTGATGTTCTGAATTCTCTAGGTTATATATATATATATATTTGCTTTGTTTTGTTAATTCATGACCCACTAGTTGACTAGTAAAAATTATTAGTGGTGCAGTCACTGGTGTAAGCTGATCCACTCTGCGGAGCTTTAAATCAGTCTACTCCATGCGTGTTCTATGGTGCTGTCAGCCAGGCAGCGTCAGACAGCACACAGGCTGACCTCAGTGGAATGCTCTTGTACTGAAGAGGTGCTCTGGGTCACGGGCGAGCCAACTGCATCATGCTTAAACACTAGCACACAGTTTAAAAGACTGTAATCATTTGATTATTTGATGATTTGCCTCCGGTTTGCCAGCTACCTGAGCCTCTTAGCAATCAGTAGGCCTGCTGACATTCATATTGCCTCTATTATATCCCAGTGATATTTGGTCTTTTTGGTCTTTTTCTCCTTTTTTCTACATCATTTAAAAACACCAGCTGTTGTTTATGTTATGTAAATATGTCATGACAAATAGACCAACAGACATGATCCAAAATCAAATCGCATTATACTAGTATGCATTAAAGTTAAAGGGAACTTGAATCTGAGTTTTCTTCCTAATGAGGTTAAATTGTGTGCCTCTAGGCCAAAATATACATGTACAAATTATTAAAAACCTTCTGGAGGTCTAATAATAGGCCAATATATTTCACCACCATGTAAACTGGGCGGTCCTAATCGTAAAGCTGGCATCTCTTGCCCCGCCCACACAAAATAGTTTCAGAGCCTGAGATACTTATTGAGCTAAAGCTAACCAGCATAACCAAAAGCTAGCAAGCCAGAGCACCTCTCTGTAGCTGCCTGTCCCCTGTTTATTCATCTATCTATACACAAATATTGTTCAGTCGTTCGTTAGTCTGTCCATCTATCTCTTCACACAATTTATTCATCCGTCTGTCTGCACATCTGTTCATCTAGTCCTTTGTGTGTTGCTTGATCTGTCCATTTGTTTGTTTGTTCACCAGTCTGTCTGAATGCCTGTTTGTTCATGTGTTTTTTCTTAAACTAGTCAGTGTCATATAAAAGCTGAATAATGATTTTAACTCTGTATGAGTGGCGGAGTAGGCTAGAAGTGTTGGACAGAGAGCTGTCAATTAAGTCAAACAACCTGCTCATCACCCATGCCCACACAGTTCTCTTTCGTTCAAGCTATGCTGGGTCATATACAAACAAAGATATTTTACTGTTTTTCCCTGAGACTTTAAGTACATTTTTGCTTCTCCAGTACGGTTACTGTATTTCAGAGATGAGGCTGATTCAGAGACGACAGCAACAATGTTCTGTTTATATCAAAACAAGTTTATGGATGTAGGTGACATCAGTGTTTGGCCACTCTTGCATCAAAAAATTGTACAGTTGGGCCAGATTTGGTGGATTTTTGCCACAGCTGGTAGACCCGTATGACCGTACACTTCCATACACCTGCAAATTCAGCTACTTCCTTCACACTATGGCCTTTGGCATACCCAAATGCAAACTCCTTTTTACCAATCTTTAACAAGACATACACTGCACTGTACCACCTCTCATCAATCTATGAATCCTGTCACTCACACCTCGCATATATATATATATATATATAGCCTGATCAACCTTGTACAACACCATCTGCAAGAGCCTGAAGTTAGTACCACATACAAGATGACTTTTTTGCCCGGTGAGCTTATTAACTAAGCACATAAAGTAATTAAAGGAAATACAGCCCTTGCCAAATGGATGACTCATATGCTGAAACATAACCCCGTTCTAAAGTGGTATATGCCATGCTTTATATGAACTATACAAGATACAATGTCATTATGAGCTCTCCCACACTGTATTTTCCCTGTGAAGAAGTATATTATTTGCTGTTGAATGTTATATTATTATATATATTATATTATTATTATTATTATTATTATTAGCTCCTGGTGACCATAAGGACAGTGTTTTTCCAAAATATCCTGTCTTCTGTTTAGGTCTTCAGGCTTCACTGAATAGCTAGTCCTCCAGCAGAAAAGCAGCAGTGGTAAGATAACTAGTGTGAACGCAGAAAAAGAAGCCAGAGGTCTGCCCTGCCATCAATCTCTGGGAGTCTGCCAAAGATAAAGGGCCCCAAAACATGATTGGCCAATCTGCAGCCCTTTAAAAAGAATTTTCAATGGCTGTTTATCTATTGATTACAGACAAGAGGTGGGCCGAGTTAGATACAGAGACCTGGTAGTTAGGAAATGGCTGTCATTTAACAGGTACACGGCCAAAAATGACATCCTGGCAAGTGAAAGCTTGTTTAGAATAGGCAGTATATCTAATAGCTCTCAGTGGGACTGTTGAAAGAAGATTATTAGACTCATTCTTCACAAAGAAAGCGATGTTCTCAAAGTGAAAGTTTGAGGAAACAAGGCAAGTCATCAGCCAGTTACAGTAAGAATTTACTCTATAAAATAAAATAAAATAGACTAAAACAAATACATAAATACAATTACTTGATTAAAAAAACTTTCAATAAGCTTACAATGAGTAATAGCACATATTGCTGCTGTCAGAATCTCTCAGTATCTGCATTTTTGTGTTTTTTCAGTTTTTGACATCATTCGAGTGTGCCTGTTGTCCTTCACACTGTGTATAAATTGCATGACTAATGGACCAAAAGAAGTGGTTTAAAATGACTTGTAAGAAAGTCTGGTTACATTGACTTACACTGAAAGTAAGGCATGTTTTTCCTTCTCCTGTGAAGTTATAGTTTGTTCTGACAGCAGCAATGTGTTGGCTAATTTTAAGGTGCTTTCAACTGTCAGAAGATCCTTTTTTCCTAACTCATGTGCTTCACAGACTGGGGCCACCGGACAGTGGTCAGTAGTGCAAAGTGGTTAACTTCATTAGAGACAGATGTATAATAGAAGCAACCGTTCCAGTCTCCACATCTGGCTGAGGAGCATCTGTGACGTCTTCCCCGGACGGGACCTCGTTAAAACTTCTCCTTCTTACAGTTTCGGTGCTTTTGTTTCTTCTGTCCTCGTGTTTGTTTTATTTGTGTAGGGCTCCATCTGAACGCAGTACCGATCCAAGTTCCATTGCAGTCTAGCCTTTCTCCGTCAAAGCACCTTGTCTTTCGAAGGGCTGCGCGAGGCGGAGAATTACGCAATCTGCTACATTCTTTTATGGACGGAATATTTCAGTCTTTCTTCTGTTGTCTGGGAGGAGGATGGCCAGCGTGTATGCCCTGTGTATACATTTCCTCAGAAACATCTGGTGTTTATTAGACACTTGAAAGCAGCAGGCAGGCCTCTCAGGGCTCTTTGGCGTGTGGCCGGGGAGGAGCTAGCAGCATGGACACTAGCGCACGTCTGGCCTCGCTCATGGAGCATTATTTCACTCCATCTTCACTAACCGGCCAGGAACTGCTCGCAGCCTTTTACGACTGACGGATGCTGTCCTACGTCCCACTGGATGTAGCACTTAATTGCCTTTAATTGCGGCTCAGCATTGCATGGAGAAAAAAAAACAGACTGTGCAAAACATCTGATACAGTTCATCATGTCCCCGCACTCAAGAGTTATTGGCAGCTGGATTTGACCAATAACATCTTGTTTCGTTCGTCTGACATGCAATAAATACTTTCAGATGCTTCAATCTTTCAGACAAACGTACAACAAAGTGAAATGATGAGCCACTCCAAACCAGAGCATGCTTGTGTGCAACTGCTGTACCATTGAAATGTCAGGATTATGATCTGTTATCACATATTTCATTTCATTTATGTATTCAATTTTATGCTTAACTAAACATTTACTCCCCAAGTTCCATGGAGGTTATCAAAATGCATCCAAAACATATAAACACTTTACACGTTATAAATTGAACCACCCTGATGATTTCATTTGCAGTCAAACAGCCACTGAGGAGAAGTTATGTATTTTTGAGCATGAGCTTTTTTGAGTATATAGCATGTCTACACTTTGCGCTTCTTA
Source organism: Semaprochilodus insignis (assembly GCA_034552555.1). Lineage (NCBI taxonomy): Eukaryota > Metazoa > Chordata > Actinopteri > Characiformes > Prochilodontidae > Semaprochilodus > Semaprochilodus insignis. The sequence goes on from CM067491.1 coordinate 6,364,765, forward strand.
CAGGTTCCATGTTTTCCTAGAGGCTGGATTTAAGTTTTCTGATTGAATCTGTAGGGATGGTTTTCCACACCTCTGTTCAGTCTTAGACGTTTGGTTGCATCTTTTGCTTCTCATGATCCCAAAGCAATCTCAAACACGTTTGTTGGTGTTGAGGTCTGGACACTGGACAGCTTCTTTGACTAATGTGACTGTTTGCTTTTCTCAGTGAGCAGTTTCCTGACAGCTACACATCCTTGCAGACTCAGGGCATTGAGTGCTCTTCACAGTGGAAGGACATAGACAGAAACAGCTGTAGATTTTATTTTTTTCAGATTTGAAGCATGAAAGAGTGGAGCTTGATTTTCTCCCCTCACTCAAAGACACACGCATTTGTTGCAGACAGTTTTGGTGGGTCTATTTAGCATGGTTATTTTCTCTTTTGACTTCCACCCACCATGTATAAGTGCATTATCTTATTATCTCACTTACACTGAAATGTCTTCTGAAAAAACAAAAGTCGTCAAAATAGTCTACATTCGTTTTTGCACACCAAGCGAGTGAGTTATCATTTGCTGAATTAAAAGATTCCTACAAGGCTTCCCCCAAGCTAAAGGAGGCAAGTGGTCTGGATGTTGTCTCAGGTCAAGGCGTAGAAGAAATCTAACATGTTGTAATCTAATCAGCATCATTAGTGCTACTTAATGAGGTAAAGGTCCTGGAATAGGTTTGAACACTTTCACTGCATGACACTTATCAGCCCAGGTGCTGAAGAGAACATCCATTAGGCACCATGGGTGGGAAACAACATGTGCACACTGGGACTTTCACACATACCATCGCTGTTCAAAGAAAAACAAGGGTCTCCAAAATGGTAACTTTACAGGAGAGGGCAAATTAATGTAAGTCAATGGAACCAGACTTCGTTCCAAGTGATTTTGGACCATTTCTGTTGGTCCATTCATCATGAACTTTTCACACAGTGTAAACAGCAGCTGCTACGTTCAAATGATGCATAAAAGTAAAAATCCACAAAAATGGACATACATGTTTTTCTTTGGACAGTGACAATATAATATATATGTATTTCTGGCTCCTTGTTTACATCCTTTGTCTTAGAGGACAGCTAGGAACTGATTGTGCTGTAAATGTCGGAAGACATATGATTTGTACATTTGTCTGAGGCTTTCAACAATACAAATGACTGCAATAGTAGCAATAAACATCATTTAAGATTTACGTCTTTAAACAAAAGCTGCATAATGCAAAACCTGAATTTCAGTGTAAGTAATGCCTTCTTTACACAAACATACCATCAAGGCTGGCTATTGATTTCAGCTGGTAAATGTTAAATGTCAGGCATTGTGTTTTTGGTAAGACTTCAGCCCAAATATGTGACCAATGCTGTGCAGCTCCTGCGCTCACTGTAGCAATCAAGCTAACTATTCAATCAGGCTCTGATTCAGCGCAGCGCAGTCCAACTCCAACTCCAGAAAAGGCCGCGAGGGCCAGCGCAGGTGCTGCCAAAGATTATTTATGTAGGATTTATTGACAATGAGCTCGCAGACAGCCTTGCTGATAGGAATGCATCCCATTTATTTAGCTCCTTTTCGTTTATTTTTCCAGCCCTGAAGAGTCCGGCTGCATTCCACGAGCAGAGGAAAAGTCTTGAACGCTCCAAGGTCAGAGTCATGTGCGACGTTATCTTTCTGAAGCTGGCAAAAGCAAACATGGGCATGTGGCACGTGCCGTGTTTACCCATGAGGAACTGAAAGGTGGAAGCACTGGACCTCATTCACCAATACCTTATGTGTGTTCTTGAGAAAGGTTCTGGGAAAGCCTCTGCCGGATTCGCGACGTGTTCTTGAATGGCAGAACTGTTCACACCTTTGTGCTCTTGAGTGGATTCTGTTCTTAAGAATGGTTGGTGAATGAGGCCCATTGTGTGGAGAGTAAATGTGGATAATTGACCAATAACCAGTAACAATGTGTATAATAACTGATGCCTAAAATTTGATTTAGAACAGATTTCAAGCTTTATTTTGCTTGAAATTTTGTAATTACACATGTTACATAGTAATCCATGTAATTAGCATTCAATTTATATTGTGCTTAAATGTGTGCTTTTATGTTTGGTCAAGAAATTGCATGGATGATGTTCTGTATGCATATAATAATTTAAACCGTATCAGAATGTCTATAATTCACAACCACAAGTGACATCAAACAATATGCCATAGTCATCATCAGTAAGAACTATGCCTTTCAAGGTTAACCAGTGATTCTGTACCAGCCTATGACCCAGCTATGCTCTGTTGATATGCTAAGCATTTGTTACCAACTAACTCATTGTTATTTTGCAGACTGGAGATTATTTAAAGCATAAAATCAGAAGTAGACCAGAGAAGTCGGAGCTGGTCAACATGCGTATTCTACAAGGTATGCACTCAGAAAGCACTTCATACGAATGACTTCATCGTTTCTCCGAGCGTTTTGCCATGGTGTCTTATCATCCCACTCTGTGGATCTATAGTAAATCTCAGACACATCAGAGGCGAAGGTTCCCTGGCCGCCAAACGTGTAGCTGCCGTAAAGAAAACAAACTGCATGTTGTTTTTGGCAGCAGCCCGTACAGCAAGGCAGTTTACACAAAGCGCATTTTGACACTTCAGTGCAGGCCCTGCATGATCCGCCTTGAGCGATGAGCGCTTTGGGCGTGTCCCGAACTTGGACGCTCACACAATAACTGTTTACTCTAGGCATGACTCAGTTGCTGCATCATGCATGCGTGCAAATGGAAGGCTGTGACGCTGGATTAATGTTGCTTATTATCACTGTGTTTACTGTGCAGACTCGGCCAGCGACGGCTCCGCTCAAGACCCGCAGACCAAACTGAAGCGTGCCAGGCTCGCTGATGACCTTAACGAAAAGATTGCTTTGAGACCAGGGCCTCTGGAACTGGTGGAGAAGAACATCATTCCTGTTGATTCCACTGTTAAGGAGGCGGCTCTGAAAGGTACCAGTAAAGCACTTAAAGTGATTCTCCTCAACAATTATTGGATATTGCTCACAATCAGAGCTGATCAGAGACAGCTGGGTGGAAAAAAAACTAATTCACACAATTTTCCCTTTACCTCAGATGTATCTGATCAGCCAAGACATGTTTGTTGTCCCGAGTTTCTTAGGAAGAACAAAGGCCGACACGATTCAGACATGCTGTTATCTATAAATGGACAAAAAATGTCAAGCTACAAACAGATCCGTTTGATTCTACTTAATTCCAAGTTTGAATCAGTAGCAAAGATTCCATTAGATGTTAGCTACATGAGCTTTGGAATTCCAGTGCCAAACCGAAGCAGCAAGCTTGGGACACCGAACATCTTGGCTGCGTTTGGACTAAGTGAAAACGTGTGCAAATCGGATTTCAAGCTATGACTTCAAAACTAATAAACTCATTTTCATCAAACCACAAGGTAAACGCGGGGGGAAATATTTTCGGGGCCCCAAAGACGACTCAAACCTACCAGCACTCCTAAGCTAGCAATGTTTAGCAAGATTCCTGACAATTCTCCCAACGTTTGCCTCAACAAACACGGATTGATTTAAGAGGCCCTTGCTCGCGGGCATTAACTCGCAATTCGTTTACTATGTCGTGTAACCGCACTGCGTTGTCCCTTAGATCACCACTACAGCCAATGTGTTTGGACTTGCTGGAAAGTAAACACTCTGTTTTCCCCCTAGAGTTGTCTGTAATTGCATTGCATAAGCTGACCATAAGGCCGAGGACATCAGTTTACATTACCTCTGCTGGAAAAAGGAGCATGTTTTATTGAGACAAACAGCAGCTGTATTTGGACCCACCCTTTTCTCCAGAGATCAAATGAACGTCGTCCCTCGCTGCTCTGTTTTGACTCCTCGTGATTTATGTGGCTCCGCCGAGCCACCTACAAAGGTGTCTGAGGGGACGGGGCCGCTCCGCAGCTGTCTGCAGCCCTGGGAGACCCCCATCCCCTAACGCTCCCATGACCTGCTCTCTGGGTTTGATTATTAGACCTGTGTGGTTTTAAATAAGCAAAGGGCTCTGAGATTTTACAACTTTCTTTGAAGGCAATAGCAAACCCTCTGTAATCTGAAAAGCCTTCGGGATCTGTATATATACCTTCAGCACAAGTGTGTTTTGTGTAATTTTTTGGAGTAATCTGTTTTTATTAGAGATGTTCCAATCACGTTTTTCTTTTGCCCCCGTTGAGTCATTTATTTATCTTGAGTTTCTGTTGCTACCAAATATTAGTCTGATATTTGTAATTTTGTAGACAATACACAGCATTGCACATACACTACAGTTAGTGAAAATACAGTTCAGGCGAGACACGCTAGGCTGTCAATTACTTTCAGTTCTAGAATAAAATAAATTAATATTTATTATGTGCCAAAAGTCCACTCTCTGTCGTGGCCTACCCAAAACCTATCTCCAAACTGGCAACTTTACAGCAGAGGGCAAAAACCAGACTTTTTCAGTGGAACCAGAACTTTTTTCCCAATTTCTGTTGGTCCATTCATTATAAACTTTTCACACAATGTAAATGGCAGCTGCTGTGTTCAAATGACGCATAAAAGGAAAAATACACTTTTAATACAAACAAAAAATTAGAGATACATGTTTTTCTTTGGACAGTGATGATAATCAAGCTTGTCTAGTACAGGGGTTCTCAACCTTCCTCATTCCAAGGCCCACCTGGTAATAACTACAAAGTATAGCGGCCCAGCAAAAAACTCAAATCAACCTCTATAAATACAGTTTCTCCAAGAAATATGGCTCAAACAAGGGGGCTGCAAAAGCCCCCCAAGAACCCTCTCCACCAGTGGCTAGCCAGGGCCTATGTTGTCTCAAACTGAAGCTGTTTAATTAGCCTGTTGCTACGGCTATGTTTTTAATTTGTGCATGTGTACATTAATACACATATATTTATAATAATACACTTTAGATAACACTAATATGGTAATATATATTACGTTTCCGGCCCTATAAACTATAAACTACTGCCTCCATCTAAGTACAGGACCACTGGTGGTCCACGCCCACAGGTTGAGAAACCCTGCTGAAATACTGAAATACTGCCATTGCAGAGATTACAAGTTGAGCTGTTTTCATATTCTTAAAATAGTTTGCATGTTAATTTTCCACTGCATAAACAGGCCAGTGATGTAAAATAGTCTCTAAAAGGAACGAAACTGGATCAGGCTTAACAGTCGATAATGATCCATTAAAATACACCTTATCAGCAAGTCTTTCAGATCGGCTCGGTACGCTGGCCTAGTTTTATCTAAGTCTTTTTCTCCCAATGGGCTTTAACCATTTATCAAAGCGGTCAATATGAGATGACCTAAGATGATGAAAGTAGACAGGTGGGGGTCAGGTGTCTCTAGGGCCTAGTTACAGCTCTCCGGCCAGTCCAACATCAACAGGTGGAGGGGGGAAAAAACACACTGAACGTTGTTCTATGCTGTTGCTGGACAGCAGCTGAGCTCAGGGGACACAGCATGTGCCGTGCCCAGCACACTGACGGGGGAGCGTGTCTGTCATGATTGAAACCAGGGCCCACACTCTTGGCAGGTCACATGCTCAGATACTGAACAAGTCTCTCTCTCTCTCTCTCTCTCACACACACACACACACACACACACTCTATTCCTCAACTGGAATCATGCACACACTACACACTGTCCCTCTCGTGACCCCTAGTCTGACCTCTGCTGATAGGACAGTATTATCATGGCTCCTGTAGGGTGAAGTGGTGCTGTCAGTCTCCCCCCTGCTACATAACAGCACCACTGGGCCAAGTGGCTGGGCTGTGTGCAAGTGAAAAACAGCACTGTTCACCAACGGCCAGGGTCTGAACTGTAACACAGCAGTCTTAGGGCTGCAACTAACCATTATTTCTGTATTCAGCAGCCTACCGACTACTTTTTAATT
>CM067491.1:6371113-6387886 GCA_034552555.1 Semaprochilodus insignis
TGGTGAAAAATTCCCACTTTCTTTGCTGCCACCATAGTTCCAAGTTATGTGCTACGAACTAGGGATGCACAATCGGAATTGGGTATGCTCCAAACACGCAATCAAAAAATCAGGCAATTTATTATTATGATTTTGGCCAATCTGAGAAATTTTATGATGTAACTAATGTGATGAATTCGCAGTGTATTTGTGGCTCCTGCACCAACATCAAAATGACATATAGCTACATAAATATGCTGCTCATTGAGCTAAACCACTACTTTCAATGTAGCGCCTCATTTTCTTCATGTTCTTTAAACAGGCAAATAAAATGCAATTAATTTATGAATTATAAAATACAGGTTTGGCCCAATTGCAAATAATATTACTAATATCAAAATATTGGCTAATGCAAAGTATTTAGCCTGGACAAAAACAATAGCGAACAACAGCTTTTGGCCACTTTGGTTGCAAAAGAACCAAAATTGGCCATAAAAATTAAATATCAATGCATCACTACTGCAAACGATATCTTCTTTCACAGTGCAACAAAACAATAGCATCCATATTGCCCCCGAGGTTTCCTGTGGTGTACCGCAATCTCAGGGACTGACCACACATATAATTCTTTTTTCGTTTACAATTTTTTCTGTAACTTGTGTCATTTACCTTACCAACTAGTCATGGCAAGTATCCCAGCACACACACAGTAGAGTCACATTCCCCCTCTTAGAGCACACACATACACACGCACACCAGGCACGCACAATGCAGAGATGGTTTCTCAAATATTTATACAGACACACACTTTAGAGCCCATGCAGTTCTGCTTTCCTCTCCTCTGAGTGAAGATGTTAATCAGCTTTGTTTTACATTAGTTACAACTGCAGTCTGAAGCTCTTAGACGGCTTTTTTCTCTCTCCCTCTCTGCTTTGTTTTATTTTGCTTTGTTGTGGGTTTGACTCGATCCACAGCCTTATCTTAATGCCTCAGAGTTTCACTATCTTTGCTACAGTTTTGCCCTTTCCTTATCTCCCCAGTGAATCATGGGAAGTTTCCCAAGCAGGAGGATTCGTACGCGTTTGAAGAGGACAGCAGTAGTGAGAGTTTGTCTCCGGAGCAGCCCCTCAGTGACGAGTCCCAGAGCTCGGCTGGACCCTTAGCAGAAACCAAGACCAGCGTCCCTTCCCCCTCGCTGACCAGCCCTGCACAGGTACACTGGACTGCTGTAATGCAAATATCTATCAGCTGGCTGGGTAGATAAATGTTTTGCAGAAGATCATAAGCAAATAAGGTTTTTACTGTACAGGTGAGCTCATCAATAACTGAACAACAAAAAGAACAGATTTTAAGATTCATATATTCATATATTATATTATATACAATTAATCATGGCCAATTTGCCATACATACTACTTAACACAACATCCATACCTGAAAGCTTTTCCTTTGGATTTGAGAGAAGTGGGTGAAATAGCTTTGGAAAGTCTGCCCCCTGTGGCCACAGACTGAACTGCACTATCCTGCTTAAGCTCCTGAGAGACCGTTACTAGCACATGGCAGATCTCTGGCTTAGGGCCCAACTTTGTATGCCAGTGTGTTTCTTACACACTGCAAAGGATACGATGGCCTTGGTATTTTCCCTTCACTATGGCCCACAGCAATGTGTGTTGACTATTCTCAGACTCTGGGCATTAAAAACAACGGTCCCTACTGACACGGACTCTAAAAGTTACCAGGCTCACGTGCAACCTGAGTCACGCACAGGGCTGCACAGAGTTAGAGTTAGATTTAACAATGGGACCGGTCCATTTTAATATAATCAAGTTAAAAGCTCCTTGTCCTTATTATATGATATGCTGACTATTTATCTGCCTGCAGTGAAGATAATGCTAAAAACGTGTATACATAAAAGTCTTGTGATGAAGCCGTGCATTATCATCAGTTCTCTTACTGAATAACCCAATCTTATTATTAAGGGTTCACAAACAAGGGAAACTACTACTCAAAACCAAGAAGAAAGTGCCTCTACTACAAACTGCCAGACAGCTCCGCCTGTACCAGTCCCAGCAATCATCAAGGTAGGAGAAACAACAACAACAACTCCAAACACAGTCTGTAACGACAGAGTAAAACATAATTGAACTATATGGAATATGCATATATATTTCACAATATGTGATGAATTCATTGCCTACAGTTGCTTACAGCTGATTTATATATCAGACTAGTAAAACCAATTCAGACTCATTCATGTATTTTTTTATCTTTTAATTACTAACTTTTACTATGCCACCTCTGAACACCAATCAGAACAAAACATCAGACAAGAACCGTCACAAGAAGCCCAAAGAAATCAAGCCGAAGGTGAAAAAGCTGAAGTACCACCAGTACATCCCACCAGACCAGAAGGCGGAGAAGTCTCCCCCTCCCATGGACTCAGCCTATGCTCGGCTCCTGCAACAGCAGCAGCTTTTCCTCCAGCTGCAGATCCTCAGCCAACAGAAGCACCAGCAGCAGAACCACTCGCATCAGCCGCAGTGCCCGCAGAGCCAGAGCTTCAGCTACCAGCCCATGCACCAGCATCTCTCAAACAAGTAAGTCTCACCCACTCAATGCAGCCTTCTACTGCATCCTTCATAATGCAGTTTCAATCACAGATCACACATATTACACCACCTTGTAACCTCATACTTTGCCTATTTTATCAGCTCCACTAAACATATAAGTGTACTTTGTAGTCCTACAATTACAGACTGTAGTCCAACTTCTTATCTGTATACTTTGCTAGTCCCCCTGCTCTGCAATGGTCAGGACCTCCACAGGACCACTGCAGAGGAGGTATTATGTGGGTGGTGGATCATTCTCAGCATTGCAGTGACACAGACGTGGTGGTGGTGGTGTGTTAGTGTGTGTTGTGCTGGTGTGAGTGGATCAGACACAGCAGTGCTGCTGGAGTGTCCACTCACTGTCCACTCTATTAGACACTCCTACCTTGTTGGTCCACCTTTTAGGTGTAAAGTTAAGATGATATGAGGGGTAGGGGGTTAGCGATTGTGTCAGGGCGGAGAATGATCCAGCACCCAAATAATACCTGCTCCGTGGAGGTCCTGTGGAGATCCTGGCCATTGTAGAGCCCAGTATACAGAGGGACTACAGCCTGTAACCGTAGAAACTACGAAGTGCACCTATATGGCAAGTGGCGCTGATCAAATAGACGATGAGTGTAGAAACAAAGAGCTGCTCTTAATGAAGTGGCCAGCCGGTGTGTATCTGTTTCATATCTGCATCACGGAAAAAACGACAGATTTAGACTGATAACAGCGAGTCTACGAACAGCGATGGTGTATAGGAACCAAATGAACTGCAGAATAGCAAGTAGATGATGTCAGCCCATTATGATATTATTGTTTGATTTGTTCCTCCTGTTCCTTCTTTAGTCGTTTATTTTCACAAATGTTTAAATGTAAAAAAATGTTCTATTTCAACTTGTTTACAAAGCTTGCGTATCATGTATCATACATCTTGAAACTGTCTTCAAGCAACGTCATTTTTGAGTTATTTATTTTTTTGTTTTGCCACACTGCCCACTCTTACATCGGAGTTGATTGTATAAATGTGCTTCAGGCAAACAAGTGAACAGCACACACCATGCAGCTCCAGTGGTGCCACCAGCACACCCAGCAGCAGCTCCTCATCTCCAGTGAAGACCACTTACTGCAGCCCCTCTAACGTCACTCCAGTCAGACCAGGGCCCTTGCCTGCTAACCTGGATGACCTCAAAGTATGTAATGCACTTGTCAGGAGACAGATGGTTTACATAGCCCTTTGACTGCTCAATAGCTGTTCTGCTAAGGCACAATAGCCCTTTGCAATCTAAGCTACACATACATGTACAGTAATGTAAAGTACTAAACGGTGAAATGTAACAGATATCTGGCATCCCAAACATATGCCAATCACAATTTTCCTGTGCTGTGTGCTACCAGGTGTCTGAGCTCAGACAGCAGCTGCGAATACGAGGTCTCCCAGTGTCTGGCACTAAGACGGCTCTTATAGAAAGGCTGAGGCCCTATAAAGACCCCAGCTCAAGTTCTCCCTCCAGTTCTGGAGACATCACCACCGTTACCTTCCCAGTGACGCCCACCGGCTCGCTCTCTTCCTACCAGTCTCCCAGTTCTTCTAGTGCCATGTCCCATGGAGGCGGCTACTACCCTTTCTGTAGCACCAGCTCCACCCCACCTATCTCTCCCGCATCTTCTGAGCTGTCCGTCAGTGGTTCCTTGCCAGACAGCTTCAGTGACGTCACCATGTCCTCACCTCAGTTTGGCCTCCAGCCCTCACCGGCCCAGCTGAGCGCCGACGAGGGCCAGAATCTGGCTGCTGGCCTGACCGGGGGCTGCCTGCATGGGGAAGCTCCAGCAGGCCTGGAAGCAGAGAAGGATAAGATGCTGGTAGAGAAGCAGAAGGTAATTGAGGAACTGACATGGAAACTGCACCAGGAGCAGCGGCAGGTGGAAGAGCTGAGAATGCAGCTGCATAAGAGAAAGCATGGACACGGACTTCAGGACCCTCAGGGTGGACCTCGGCCACCATCCCAGCACTCGCTGCACCTCCAGCCCCCTCCAGGCCATATACAGCAGCACTTCTACGGAGGGGTGTCGGTCAAGCAAGAGCACGTGACCTCCAGCTGTCCGCTGTCTTCAAAGCCAATGAAGACCGCATCCCCAAACAACTGCATGGAGGGCATGGGCCACTGTGGCATGAGTGGTGGACTCCGGAATTTGGACATGCCCTCCTCTAGAAGTCCCTCTGGCCTGTCGGCCTACCTGAGCCCTCAGTGTTCACCCCAAGACTCGCCAGTCACTAAAAGCTCCAGCAGCCCGCAGCCCAACAGCCTGCCTTCTTCACCCAGCCACCAGTACCTGCTCACACCTCCTCTGGGCAGGGACAGCTGCTCGCACCCTCTGCCTCACAGTGGAGCAAGGCCACATCCCATGCAGGTATGCAGTAGGGGTGGGAGAGAAATCTGTACAGCGTAGTTAATGATTAATGATTCACGGATGGCAAATATCATATGTTATATTATATGAACTGTAAATACATATTAAACATTTGGTACTACAATAATAAAAACAACTGCTTTGAACGAAGCAGAAAGGACTGCATTATCCTGCAATTCCTAGGTGTCAATGTGACCATAACAGCATTGCAGTTGAATAAAAGGTAATAAATTACAATATATCTCAATATATGTTATTGCAATGCTAAGGAAATCGTAAAATCGCAATGATATTGTATCTGGACTTAAGTATTGCAATGACATCTAATAGTGGGGACTTCGGTGATCCCAAAGCGCTGTTCAGACAAAAACTTGGATCTTCATTTTTTGCAATGTTCATGTTGACTTAAATGATGTAAAATTTTCATGATGAAAGGGCCGACACAAATAGTCCTGAATTTCTTGGGATAATTAATTGTCGCATTAACCTACTAGAAGTAGATTTTTCCTTTTATTGTTAAAAATAAAGTTTGAATAAAGTTGACCTGTGGCGATTCTAGAGTCTGTTGGGGCCCTGGGCAAAAACTCACAGGGGGCTCCATATAAGGCTTCATATAATCATATCATATAATCACCATTATGTTATAATCTGACACCAAGAAAAATAGCAAATTTAATAGTAAATAGTAAAAAAAATATATTTTTTTTTTAAAAAGCCACAAAAATATATACAACATATAATAAATATAAACAATAAACAAATAAACAATAAAAATATATAAATATTCCCCTTAGGGAATGACAAGCAGCACCCCTGAAGCTGACTAATTAACTGATCCACTAGTGGGCACTGTGAGCAGCTGTAAACTACTATTCTTATCCATCCCAACACAAATCTGCTACTGGCCAAAATAAGATAGATAAACACGCTAAACACAGGAAGACGTGGAGTGATGTGGTTCTAATAAATAAATGTGGCTCTCTCTCACAGCTCACCCAGAAGAATGTTGCCCAGCCCGTGAGCTGTTCCTACGCACCTGACCAAAGAAGCATGCAGCCAGTGTACCCCAGCAATGCCGAGAATAACTTAAACCCGAGAGGGTCTTCTAAGGCCAAGAGCCCAAACATGCAGCAAAAGGTTTGTGAGGAGATGAGATTAGTCCAAATCATCCCGCCTTCTTAACTGTAGTCATGCACAAAATCTGGGAGAAATCTGGGGAAAGCATCACACTCAAGCTGACCATTCTCCATACTCTCATCTTTGACACCCTCCACCTATGATAATGATAGTTACAATAGTAATAATTTTCACAACTAGCTTATCATTTAATAACCCCCATATAAATTACCCTTAATATTTTGCAAAAGCCTCTGTAAAAGTCTAGTCACATGTCTACATCGGGCAAGTATTCACTGAACTGTGTAAACATCAGGAGAAGTCACAAGTCTTTCAATGGGCATGAATACGGTCATGTGGTCACATCACATGCCAAAACATATGGAAGGATTTGAAGTTTGATATCATTCAGCTATGTGAACCGTACTTCATAGATTATTTCAGGCCAAATAGGCAGAAAGGAATAGAACAGCCGATCCTTTTTTGCCCCTTCACGCGGCCAAACACATACACAGTGCCTGCTACACATGAACGTGTCCCCTTGTGACCTCCGAGACCTTCTCAGCTTTTCTCTGGTCCCTCTTTCCTCCTCTGAGGACTAACACTCCACCCTATCTCCTCATTTAGATGGTAACATTACACTCTCCCAGGCACGCTGGCCAAAAGTGTGCCGCCTCCACCACTGCCTTCTGTAGCTCAGACTCTGCATCTGCCATTAAACAGCCCCCATGCTATGAGGATGCAGTGAAGCAGGTAAAGGAGTCCCCCCCCCGCCCCAACATAGCAGCTGATGCCCATGCCCTTCACCACAGCACCAGCTTCTGCCTTCTTTGCAGTCACACACATACAATTCCTCCTCTCTGCTGCCCTTACTTGTCATGTGCGTTCCCCTGCATTCACACTGCATGGTGAGCTTCCTAAGAAGTGGACATCTATCGTTGTTAGAGAGCTTCCTGGCTGTTATTTGTCATATTTGCCTCAATTTTACACCCAAGTGAAATTACACCCAAAAAATTTACTTTTTTCCCCCCATAGAAATACTGAGAAAAACTGTGTGTGCACTAGTCCTGGTTTTGAAATGAAGTAGTCAGTAGGTTTTGTATTCAGCCCTGAGGGGTATTCTGACCAGATGTTAAAAACCGGAACTGTGGACAGAATAACATTAGCAGTTCAGAACTTTTTCCTCTCAGTGGTAGAATGAAAAATGTGATTTTTGGGTGGAATTCCCCTTTTAAGTGGCAGTGTTGGTACAGTGGGATAAGCTGAAGCGTGTGGAGAAAAGGCTTATTTCTGGCAACGGTCACCATGCAAAATCTGCCCACAGACAACAAACAAAAGCGTAACCTTTTTGTCCAGCTGAGCCTGATATTTTGGGTGGTTCCACGATTGGGGTGCCATTTAGCCCCTGCAACTCTTTGTTTGTTTCAGTGAAAGTGAATCTAAAATGTGTTCACCCACCTCAAAGACAGTATCTCATCTTTACAAGGCTCCTTTTATATTGTTATAGGCCCTAATTCTGTGTTAATCTTGTTCCTCTGGGCCACATTATACATGCCTTATATACAAGTCTGCCTTATCAAAACCTTCCCAAAGTCTAATAAATAACAGATATAGTTTACCCCATTTCTCTCCTCTGGCTGTAAACTGGGTGGTCCTAATCTTGGATAAAGCTTCTTCATGCATTTCCTAACCAATCACGAGGCCAATGTCTCTTGCTCCACCCACACAAAACGTCAGACAGTAAGAGAAACTTGGTGAGCTAAAGCTAACCAGCATAATCAAAAGCTAGCAAGCTAGACCACCTCTCTGTAGCTCCGTCACCCGTTCATTTATCGATACGCCAACATCATTTATTCATTCACAATTTGCTTCGTCTGTCCACCCATCTACGTGTCCATTCATCCATTAATTTAGATTTTGCTTCATCCGTCCGTCTGTCTACACACCTGTTTTGTCGAGTTAACATCACATAAAAGCTGGTTACTGATTTATTGACAAAGGAGTGTTGGACACAGAGCTGTCAATACTGCTCATTAGCCACACCCTCACAGTTCTCAGATAGGCCTGATGCCCAGATATTTCAAAGGGGTGAATGTGTCCAGGTATCCAGGTTGGGTGAATATTGAGGAACTCAAAGGTTAATTTATTTTAATAACCTTTAACAAATGGATTATGAAAAAGCACAAATTAAGTATTATAATAATAATATTCCAACAGAAAGCGCAGGGATGGGCAGTGGTGTAGAATTTAGGTTTTATTAATGTGTATTAGTTATTTATATGAACATGAACCTAACCATACACTGTTTTTGAAGGACACTGTACCTGTGTTTACAATGTTTATCGTTATATTACATACATATTTGTAAATGCAACATCAGTGGGACACGCATGACATCCCAATCGTGGAATCACCCTTCTGCAGATCTAAAGTAGCCGTAAATGTACAGTTTATATGACAAAGTACAAAATCTGAAAGCAAATGCCGTGTGTCATTAATAACTTACATGATTACTTTGCAGCAAATGGCAAGGAGCCAGCAGATGGATGAACTTCTTGATGTCCTTATTGAAAGCGGAGGTGAGCATACAAATCTAAATACAAACAACATTAGTAATAATTCTAAAAGAGGGAAACATTTCATTTAGTTTCACCTGTAGTGAAAGCACAGTAAATGAACACCTGGAAAACTCCCCTCATGAATGCTCAACTTAATATTTCTCAACTTAACATTTTTCTGCAGCATCTGTGGAGTATGACTGATTACTATATCTGTAGAATAGAAAACGTCTCGGCTCAAAACATGCTTAAATTGGGCATATGCTGAGGTTAAATACAGGAAGGATCAAGGTATTGCTAGTGACAATCCACTGTATGCAGCAAATCACTGTCTGTGCTGTGACCTCTTTAACCCCTCCCCTTTTTTCCAAAGAAATGCCAGCTAACGCCAAAGAAGAGAGGTCCCCTGTAACCAAAGTTGTGCCTCACCTTACAGTTTCACCCAGCAGCAACGGTGCCACGCCCGTCCCCAAGTTCCACAGACACTACAGCCACATGTCGCCCTCTCAGATGCCATACGAGCACGCTGCAGGCCACGGGGACTGCCACCTGGAGGTGCTGTTGAGCAGCCCCATGAGCCGACAGAGTGACATCATCCCGCTGAAGATGGCCGTCGAGGAGGGCCAGCTGGAGGAGGTGAGCGAGAGCTTCCCGGGCCATCACCATGATGACAAGCTGTTAAGCAACCGTGAGATGATGGACACGCCTTTGTCCCCTATGGCCACCAAAGTTTCACCAGTACCTGTTGATAGCCAAGGGCTTGGGATGACATTTACAGAGTCGCCATGGGAGACCATGGAGTGGCTTGACTTGACCCCGCCTAGCTCAGCCACGGCCTTTAACAGCAGCATGCCCCCGGCCGGGCCCAGCATTTTCAACACAGAATTCCTGGACGTGACGGATATCAACTTGAACTCTGCCATGGACTTGCACCTGGAGCACTGGTGAAGTTGACCAGAGACCTCCGAATGCACAAACAACCCAGCTAGATAGATGAACATCACTATACCAAAGTAACGGCAAGCACTTCATATTTGGAGGAGGAAAATAAAAAAAAAAGCAGATTTCCCACATCACCACTTCAACAAGCGCACAACCAACAGGATAACACAAGGTTATGGTCTGGCCCCATTCAAAAGTCAAGAGTCCAAAGGATGTAATCAAAGTTGCCTTAATGAAAAGTATGTTCTTCCTGCAGTTTGACTATGACTGTATTGTTAGCAGTTGGTCCAATGGTCCATCAAAACTTGAAAAGGACTATGTATCCTGGGAAAGAATGTTTTACAATTACTGGAAACAGGAAAAAAAATATACATACCAAACTGCATTCGAAGATAAGATCTACACTAAATTCACTAGCATTTGCAACCATTTGTAAATATTACTCCGTGTTCTACACATTCTGAAGTGTTCACTAAATGAAATTTATCACATGTATTCTAATGTGCTATTGTAAATATACATTAATGCTCACACTGCACCTTGACTAGTATAGTACTTTGTCACTTTTTGCTTTGCATACTTTTTTTTTTGGAAGCATGTAATTCTCTATGCATTTATTTGAATATTTTCTATTTCCATCCCCATTTAATCATTTTAATTTATTTAGACAGTTGAGATTCCTTGTACGTCTGTCAGCAGTTATTAACTAGAATGTGAAAGCCTGTCTTAGATTAATGTCCATATACCAACCAAGCAAAAGATTCCCATTTTCTATTACTCAAGCAGCAAGTCAGCCTTTAAGTCAGAACCAGGACGGTGTTATTCCTTTAATGAATGAATACATATGAAGCTTATTACAGTCAACCTTTTTTTTCTTTTTTAAATTAAACCATCATAAGTTTACACTTGCTCGTTGCTTTTCCCCTATTCATTGGATTTCATTATGACTGTTTTTAATATGACTTTCTGACTTCAGTAGTATTGACAAGTGACCCATTTGGTATCGTTGAAGAGTTCACTTCTCAGATGTATTTATTTGGACATTTTCATAGATATATTTATACAGACGTTATTTATGAGACATTCCTTTTTTTAGGAACAGGATTCAGAAGATGCAAATCCTTATGCAATATGAAAGTCATTACTGTCCTAGGATAATCTGAGTTCATTTTTTTAACCAGCTTGATATTTTTTTAACACAGAAATGGAAAGCTAACCATTGTGTCCTCACAACTACGTTTTTGTGTCTTACAAAATAAAAGCAGCACTAAAAGCTAAAGAATGCAATACAACTATCCAAACATGAATATCATGTAAAATACAGTATATTCTCCTGAAAAAAAAAACAGAGGCTATTTTTGGAAGAAAAGTGTTTTCTTTGGACAGTGACACTATATTTTTATATTTTTCATCTTTTTCTTCTTTCAGAGATTATAACAAATTAGGCCTAAGTTTCAGTTCTTTTGTTAAAATGTCTTGATACATGCTTTTGTGATGTATACTCAAACAAGCATTTAACACATTTATTTCATATTGCAAGATGAGCAATAAACTGCATAAGTGACATGAAAATTTTAGGGATTTTTTTAAGATTACATAGCCACCATCATAGGCAATGAATGAGGACACTTGTTCCTACCAGCACTTGTGAAGAATGAAATGTAACATACTGTATGTCGTTTTACTGTGAAAATTGGCACCCATCATGGGGCTCTTGGATCAAATACTTGGCCAGGCAACGGACCTGTGGACATTTTTCCTTTTAGAAAGTCAATAGTATGTTCTATGTGCTTGTGCCTTGTCAAATTGCCTCAGTGTCTTTTTGCAAATTAATGAGAAATACCATTTACAGACAAAGACAATTCACCGTCAGTCTAAACTGTGAACAGATTAGTTATAAAATTTAGTAATATGCTATTGGACAATCAAACAGTTTACTTCAGATTTTGCTCTGTAGTAAACATACGTCTATAATGATTGTGTTTGCAACCACATTAATTTATATGCGTTCAAGTGATTCAGACCAAATCTCTTATTTTGGGTAAAACAAAGACATTCCACTTTACACTGATTTCCTCTCTTTAGCCCTTATTTGCCATTTAATTGACCCTAAGCTCATGTGAAACACGAGAAAGGATCTTGAACAAGCTCAGAACGTTAATGTGCAGCGTACATTCACGTAGTTCAGACACTACAGATCAAGAACAAGACCTGAATTATTTGACTGAAATTGAAAACAAAGCAGCAAACCCAATACTGTAGCTACTTTGCCACCAATCCTGCAAACAACAGGTTTACAGAAACATTGCACACAAACTGTTAACAATGTGATTAGACTTACTTCAGTGATACTAACAAATACACAATAATGAGAAGTTATTTTAGAGTAAGAGAATGTAACCAAGTAAGATACTGCACTGGGCTTCCAAGCAGTGTCCATTCAATTAAGTCTTGATGTTTTGTAATGTGTTTTGTTTTTTTAAGCATCAAGAAATGTAAATTATTTTTTACTTCAAATCCTAAAGCAGTGTTTGTATATGTGCCAATTATTGAGACAGCTAAGTGTGCCAACAGTTTGATCTCAAACAGGCCTGGTAGGTCACTATTTTTTTTGTTGTTGTTGTTGTTTTTTTTTTTAAGTGCTAGAATGGATAATGGAAATTCTCCCTATGCACAGTTGCCCAGTACACTCTTATCAGCCAACCAGGGGGCTGAAATCAGAATTCAAACCATAATGCACACCTGTTCAGTACACGAGAAAAATGTGTATTTGTTTCTTTTTTTGTCCTGAGAAAAAAAAAATATATATATTGATATGACAAAAAGCTTTTGTACTGCTTGGCCACTGAACAGCTTTACAATGTAAACCGTCTCATTATGTCTCCACCACTGTACTACTACTACTACTATTAAAAGACTTCAATAAACAAACACCAATTTCCAAAAATTACCTTTTGTGTAAGTGAATTGTGTTCATCAGCAGTCATTTAATGACAAATCTTCTATATTACATCTACATGAGCTTGCTAAATATCCCATTTTATATATATATATATATACACCCGCATTAACGTTACCCTTCACCCAACAAACCCTGAAAATCAGTCCCACACCCATTATCCCTCCTCCACCAAACTTTACTGTCAGCACTATGCATTCTGGTAGGTATTGTTTTCCTGGGATCGGCCAAACCCAGATTCATCAATCAGACTGTCACATAATAGAAGTGTTAGAAAACATGTTTCCACTGCTCCAGAGTCCAATGGCAGTTTGTTTCACACCCCCCGAATGACAAACAAATGACCAATACACCAGAAGAAGCTAATTAATTGGATTTATTCTAGCATTGAGCCCATTTGTGTTTCCAGATCTTACAGAAAAATAGGACAATAAGGTACAGTCACATTCTAACCTTATCACAACTGACCTGCAGGCAGATACTTAGACCTTATCATTACTATGTGAGCACTAAGATTCCATGAATATTATTTAAATACATGAAGTGAATAAGACAAATAGCTCAGACCCATCAGAGGTTAATATCTTCTCCAAAACCAGATATAAGGCAATATCCCTGCAGATCTTCTCATTACAATTTTTACAGATTTTTCTGTTCACAACATACTTAAAATATTTTCACAGTGTGAACATTTTTTTTAAAACATATTAGCCCACTCTTAATAATGATGCAATGTAATGATACATATCACCCATTTCCCCTTTCTAATATTAAATATTCTACTAATTTGTGACATACACCATTTAATTTCCAAAGATTGCTTTTACCATTGGGAACATTTCTTTATTATGGTACACCCACACAAAGTATAGTTAACCATTTTAGGCCAATGTTAAGTCTTACCCCAGCTATATAATGTCTTTACACTTTAATATTAAGGTACAAAACAGGAAACTTTTTCAACCATATTTCAATTGATTATATCTGGCGGCATAGTATCGTGTATTTTCAGCCACTTGAATCAGTCACTAAAAGGTTGCTTTGGCAAAGTTTGTTTGTTTCTTTTAAGAAACAAATAGCCCAAATAAAGGCATATGGACATGTGACCGTATTCCATGCCATGCCTTACCAGCTTTAACGTGCCAATTTCAAGATAAAAAGGCAAGGCTTAATGAAGCAGCAATACCGAGCAACTTCTAGAAAACAGAACCAGGGTTTTTGCAGAGAAATCTTTGTATAGCAGGTTGCCAAAGATTTATAAACATTTACAATCGTGTAGAAGTGTCCTGCAGGCTCTAAGTGTTCACTACACCAGAAAGACTTTTCTTAAAGGCAGTGAATACAATTTGGTGAGTTAAAATTGCATATTCATAATATAAAGCTACTTTAAAAGGATAACTTGATATTTTTTAATCTAGACTTAATGTTTCACTTTTTTGGAAATGTACTGATTGACGGTCCAGTCTCCATGAGGCATCCATCATTCTATGTGTCTTTTCCACATTCACAGTAATGCATAAATAGCATCATGGACTTTACATCATAGAAAAGCTGAAATGTTGGAATTCTGAAATTTTGAAGCACTCCAAACACCCAAAACAATCGACAGATATCCAAATATGTGGAGCAAAAGGTCTAGAAGAAATTATCTAACCACCCTTTTAACAGATTCTTTGATGCTGAACAATACTTCTGCATACTCATTCATTTTGCAAAGTGAGATCACAACTAAAATGTGCTTTATCTGTACAAATATTGACCTAAATGACATATCCTACTATAGAAATTTTATATATGTTACAGAAAATGGTAGATATTTTTTCCATTTGAGAATCAACTTGACATTCTGTTTTGGTAAGTTTTGTAAGGTTTATATTACTTTCAAGTAGATATATATATATATACACACACACACACACACGCACACACACACACGCACATTAGTTCACCCACCCCAACCCATGAACACAAAGATAAACTTTGCTTTGATTAATTGTGTCTTGAATGAAATAGTTCAAGTTTTTTGTCCTAATTTCTGAAAATAAGCTTAGCTAAAGTTTACATATGCCATTAAAATAAATATGATACATCAGATAAAACAACCCATTAGGTTCTAATCTTAACGGAGTTGGCTTGTTTTCGTAGACTAATATACTAATGGTTTTAAGATGAAAGCCCATCCTTATTGCACAAAATGTTTTGGGATTTTGAGTGTCATATTAAAAGCAGTGTGTAACCATGAAACAGAACAATGCTGTGCACCAAAAGGTTGTCATATTACATTGCATTCTTGATAACATACATGCCATCAGTCAACGTACATGGGAGAGCTGGGGGAAGCAGGGATTTCATCCAGAATTTTACACACATAATTGGCAACATCCACCACTCGTTCCTCATACATCAGAATGAATGGGTGCTTCTACAGGGCACACACACAAAAAACCCAACGTATTACTAATCCATGTTAAAACATATTTTAGTATAATCATTAATTATGCTGGGCAGAAGATACTTACCAAAAGCTCCTTGTACTTTGGCCTTTTTGACTCATCCTTCGTAAGGCTTAAAAAAAAAAAAGTTTACAAAACATAAGACCGTGCTAGTGTTATGGTAAACATGTTAAAATTCAGACTGAACAATTCCTTCCAAAATGATGACTGCAAGTTTAGTCACTTAATATACTGTATTTATATGAATACACACAGACACAGACACACACACACACACACACACACACACACACACACACTAAACTTACAAACAAACAAAACTGTTAGGGAAAATTAAGATGCCATATAATAAACAAATAAATAAAATGGTTTAACTTAGCCCAACCCTCTTGGCAATCCATCTTCAATTAACCAAAGCTATGAGGTCCCTCTGTTGGTTTCATAACTCAAAGTCCTCAATAACTTTTCAACTGAATTAAAGACAGACTAGGCCAGTGAATCCCAGTCCTGATCCTGAAAGACCCCCTGCCCTGTATATGGCTTCCTGCCAAACGCATCCATTTCAGCTCAAGAATGGCTTGTTAAATTGCTGATCAGTTGAATTGTGTCTGCTGGGAGTAGTCCTAGGGTTTAGCATTACCTGTCTATCTTTTCTTTCTGTGCTGATGAGATTACATATCCAATACCTCCATCTATGCATCATGGCCCAGTCCTGTTTGTGAACAAGCAACTATATCATGATGCTTCCACCTTCATACTTCACTGCGGGTTTAGGGTTCTTGGGATCGTATGTGCAACACTTCTTTGTCCAAACATGACAAGCTAATTAATGCTAAACGAATTTCTGACCAGAGTATACTGTTCCAAAACTGTCTAAATACACAGATGCAAACTTTAAACTCAAATTTCTGTGCTTTTTTCTTTTTAAGCAGAAGAGTGTTTTTTGGGTAGGAATTGAAATGATCAAGGTGCAATTCATGGTTTATTGCTGTTTGTACAACATTTACAATTACATTTCAGGCATTTGGCAGACACTCTTATCCAGAGTGACTCACAATTTGATCATGTCTACAGAGACAGGCAAAGGCAGCGTAAGGAGTCTTGCCCAAGGACCCAGCCTACAGTATGCAGTACAGAGATGTTACCCACAACACTATACAAACCACCCAGCCCATCTTTTGGTTTGGTGCTTTGATGCAGGTCATCCACTTTTTTTTAAAACAGTGTACATGCTTACAAATACACACTTTTTTATTATTATTTAAAAGTAAAAAGAAACTGCAATAAACAACGAACACAAAGGTTTCTGGGTAATACGTGGCCCTTACTTAAGAACAGTGCTCATAAAACAGAAAGACTTCAGACTCACCATAGATTGACAAAGTTGATGAATTTGGGAGAAAACTGTCTTTCCTCCGAGTTGCTAAGCTGAGGAGGATCTCCCTTTACCACTTGTGTCAGCTGATCAAACACACTGTTCCACTTCGGGTATGGGAAACGTCCGGTGGCCAGCTCGTACTAAAGAGAGAAAGAGCAAGTTGGCACAACAATTGCATTTTTATCAATTTGTATACCCCAAAAATGAAAAAAAAAATAATAATAATAATGTCTAGGATTAAGATGGGAAAAATTTGTGTGGTTTATCAGTAACATACCAGCGTGATTCCCAAACTCCATACATCTGAGCGCACATCATAGCCTTGCCTAGAAGCACTGGGATCTATCCTTTCAGGCTATTGGAAACAAACAAACAAAAATGTTAA
>CM067491.1:6407540-6447098 GCA_034552555.1 Semaprochilodus insignis
CTGGTTCCATTGACTTACATTAAAAATTAAATTAGGTGTTGGCCTCTTTTGCCATTTTGGAGATACTTGTTTTTCTTTGGACAGCGACGACATTTTAAATGTAAGCCCTGGCATACAGAACTTGAGGTATATTGCTGAACTAAATATTGGACAAGAAGACTCATTTTATGAGGATAAGGAGATGAACACATATCTATGTTCTCTATTATGTTGGAAAAGGAGGTTCAGTAAATATCTGGCTGCAAAAGCCACATTTAAAAGAGGCTAGAGCAGCAGACACCAACCCTGGTCCTGGAGATCTACCCTCCTGCGGAGTACAGTCCCATCCAATGTGCCACACCTGCTCCAGTGGATTAACTTCTCCAGATTGGCTGGATTTTAGATGTAGGTTGACCTCCAGGAAGAGGGTTGGTGATCAATCCCATCACAATGCGTCTATAATGTAAACTACTGAAAACTACTTACACACAATGGTGACTTTTTCCTTCTTCTCATCCGCGCTCACTAACACCCTGTCCAACCACTCCAGCTGTTCTTGGCTGAACCCTCCATTGAACTTCACAAACCTTCCTTCCAGCTGAGAAAAGCCTGAAACAGAAGAACAACCAAGCACTTACAAATCATCGATGTGAACCCATCAGAGCCCAGACCCAAATGATGAGGGGATCAACCAGATTGTACATTATAAAAGACCAGTCTTATTGTGACAAAGAGGTCACATGGCATCGTCTGTATACTATTTTAAGTATCTCCAAAAGGGCAACTTCACAGGAGAGAGGCAAAAACCTAATACAATTTCAAAGTAAGTCAACGGAACCAGATTTTTTGTTTCCCAACCAATTTTGTGACATTTCTGCTGTCCATTCAAATAAGCATACTCAAGATGCGTGTTTTTCTTTGGACAGTGACATAATGTCTCAACCTCGTCTCAAACAGCAATAAAATCCAGTAACTAATTTTTCATCATTTTATCATTTCATCATCCTAGAAATGAGGTCAGAATGGGTTCTATATGACAGAGGACACACTGTCAAAGCATTAGAATTGTTAAATGGGCTGGAACAGAGCTTTACAATGAGCTGGTTTCATCTCATGCACTAACCAATCACGTTGCCATTTTGTAAATGAGGTCACATGTTCACAATTTAACAAACTGTCATGTGACTGCATCCAGGATGTTCGATACAGGCCACTTAAGAGACTATGTGAGTAAAGGATAAACCTGTATACAGAAAATTCCAGACCTTTTAAATGCTTGTGACACATACGTCACTGGAAATTCTGGAAATTCTACATGATGACATGTACAGAAACTCCTTCGGTATGGTTCGATGTGAAGCGCTCTGTTCTACAGAAGCTTGGGAGTCACAGTTGTTCACAATGGTGGTGGATGGGAACCAGACGTCTAAAGAGTTTAAAGCCTCTGAAAGCTCCCCCACAGCAAGTTACTGCATGATGAAACGGTTAGATACATGCAGGACACTGCCAGGGTAAATAGTCCCCACATACATTTTTTGACTAGTGTACCATTAATAACAATACATATACAAAGTCAGAAGACACAAAACAAAGTGGCTGTATGTGTGCTGTAGACATGGGGAACCCTGGTTCCCATCACCACCTCTGTAAAGTCACTGAGTAAGTTTCTCTACAGTGATCCACTTCACCTCAAACCCCTCTGAGCGACTCTGTCTACACCTCCAGTGAATTATATAGGCTATATTCTTATATAGAATTACACAGAAATTTTGAAGGAAAAAATTGGGTGGATTTCGCAGTGGTGGACAGTAATGAAGTAAACTGTAGTGTTCTGGTGTATCTGTACTGAAGTATTTCCATTTTGGACGACTTTTTAACTCCACTACATTTCAAAGTCAAATACCTTACTTTTTACTCCTCTACATTAGGCAAAATTTGTTGTTCCTTTCGGCTTAAGTGCACGTAATAATGTAACATGTCAAAACAAGCATAGTCATGGATTCTTAGCATCCACAGAAATGTGGATCCATCCATTTCAGGCCTGTACTACATTAAGGACCACCTTGAGGAAGGTAGGTAAAACAGGATAGGGTTAACGCAAACACTGACTGACAATCACACATCAAAACATTAGTGAACAGATGAAACATTGTTCCTGACTTTATGGGTAAATAGACAACAAAATAGAAATATGTACACATACACGTGTGACTGGCGAGCGTTTTATTTATACAAACACTATTTCCATTTATAGTAAATTTGTTCTGGCTAGTTTATGTTTATGAACAGAGACCTGCAGATGCAGTATAGTAAAGGAAGACTCATTTGTGATCCTGTTTAAAGTTTTTTAAGTTCTTATTAAACTTAAACTTGTAAATGAGTTGCAAATAAATCTTAAACTAAAACTTTGCTTGTTTGCAAAAAGTTATTTTCTAGTTCTAGCTAATGGAACCTGTTCTCCTTCAATGTTCTGTGCTTATGATCATTTGAATAGAAATCAGTGTCAGACTAATTAATGACCTTCTATTAAAGACTGGTGGACTGAGAGACACTGGAGTCTCTTCACCTACACTGAGCTGATTAAGAGTCTTGTTCAAGAAATGATAAAAGGACATTAGAGCCACAATAAATCATCCTCCTTTACTTTCCATACTTAAGTACATTTGAAGGTAAATACAATACTCCAGTGGAGGTCTAAAAGGAGGAACTTCTACTTTTACTGGAGGAGTGTTTTACCTTAGGCATCTCTACTTTAACTCAGGTACATGGTTTGTGTACCTCCTCCACCACTGGGATTTCATTTCTGTAGCTTGCATGTTGATGTACCTGCTGGCTCGTTGAGCTCCTCGTTGGGATTGTGCTCTTGGATGAGTTTCAGCGACTGCCTGTACTTCATACTCGACTCATCTCTCCCCAGAATGCTCAGGTCGTAGGCATCGAGCACGACGAAGCGGAATTTGGGAGCAGGGCTGAAGTGGTAAGCGTACACCTCTTCCGCGCTGCCCTCTCCTCCTTCTCCTCCCTCATCTTTATTCCAGGTGTTGAGAGAGGACTTGAACAGCTCCTCTCTACTGAAGTTATAAAACTCGTGGTTGCCCCACACGTGGTGCACCTTCGCCGAGCAGTTGGCGAACTCTTGCAGCACGGTCTGGAGCGCTCTCTCAGACGCGCGCTCTCTGCTGTTGAAGCCGTCAATGATATCCCCGAGCTGGAGGATGAAGCCGGGCCTCCGCTCCTTCTCCTCTTCCTCTTCCCACCACCTGATCGCGTCGCGCAGGATCCCCAAGCTGTTCCTATAAAAGCGTCTCCTCGTGGCGTGGAAGTTGTAGCCGTCGTCCAGGTCGGCATACTGAATGTCAGCGATCACGCCGAAGGTGAACAGTGGAGCCTCTTTGCACTCCATGAGCGCCTTTCTAACTTTGGCCCGGCTCGCACGCTGAAGCGCTAGCGAGCGGGACTTGCGGAAATGACAGGCTGACCGAGGCGGGGCTGCGCTGCTCCAAAACGCCCTAAACACCGTGCTAGTGCGCAGAATCCCTGCGCGGTCCGGCCAATGGCTGCGCACTAAGCTCTCCAAGTCCGTGTTCCTACAGGCGGAGTCAGCACCGAGCAGGTCGGCCTTAAAGGGGAAGACCGCTGATTTTCCCAAGTTCCACATAAATGGTTGAGATGTAAACAAACCCAAATGAAGAAACATTCTTTTACTCGTGGCCACGATTTCGTAATTTATTCCGATAAAATAAAAAAATTGTTTATTAGTGTGCACATTTTCTACTAGTTGTGCACACACAACATGCAAGTTAATATATTAAGGATATGATTTAATTATGTAGAGGCCACAAATTTACTATATTGGAGCCACAAATTCATATATTGGGATCACAAATATATTGAGTCCACAAATTAATGTACTGAAGCCAAAAAAATAATACGTTGAGCCACAATTTACTATATTCAGGCCATCAATTAATATTATTAAGGCCACAAATTAGAATTAATTTCACAGAATACTGCACTCAGGCAACAAATGAATATATTTAAACCCACAAATTAATATATTGAGGCCACAAATAAATGTATTAAAGCCACAGTTTACTATATTCAGGCCACCAATTACTATTATTAAGACCACACATTAGTATTCAGGTCACAGAATACTACACTCAGGCAACACATTCATATTATTAAGCCCACAAATTAATATATTGAGGCCACAATTTACTATATTCAGGCCACAAATTAATATTATTAAGGCCACAATTAATATTTTGGTCACCAAATACTACACTCAGGGAACACATTAATATTATCAAGCCCACAAATGAATTTATTGAGGCCACAAGTGAATATACTGGGGACACAAATAAATATATTCAGGTCTCAGATTACTATATTTAGTCCACCAACTAGTATACTGACCCCAAAATTACTATAGTGAGGTCTCAAATATGTGTATCAAGGCCACAAATTGTTATTTACATTCACTTCATGATCAGATCATAACTAGATTTCTGCAGTTATCTGATTACTCAAGTGGTCATGTAAACAGCGCACTCCAAATTTGTCGATTGGATTAAGAGATCTATTACATGCTGATGAAATGAAAGATTTAATCTTCTTCATCTTATAGATGATGTATGTTCATATAAAGTGACTTCATGTTTTAAGAAAAAAAGCCAGAGCATGAAGTTTGAGTAGTGTTTATGGCACGTCTTCTTATGTGAGTTTACTGGCTGGCTGCAAAGTCCGATTACTCAAGAGCATATATGACAGAATCTGCAGTTATTGGATTATTAAATGCTTGTGAACGCACTCAGTAATGAGGAAAACGGGTTACACAGGTTACTGTAACAGACTACGCCATTGATTTATTACAGATGATATATTTCCTAAGGTAAGCAGTAAACCTGGAAACCATTTAAGAAATGTTGAGGGTTTATGTTTAAAGCTGGTTACCACCACCTCCCCTTTGGAATGCCCACTGTGTCTGGTCTTTGACAACCAACTGGCATAGTCATGTATCTTTAACTACATTGGTTGAAGACCTTCTTATTCCAGTCTGTGTAGATGAACTGGTCATTTGCAAAGGTCTCTGAACTTGTGTTGAAGCTACAGTAATATGCAGTGTAATCAGATACAGTAATCAGAGGGGAGTAATTAGAGCACAGACCAGGCAGACTGACTGATGCAGTTTCACAAGTCAATAGTTTCTTTGACCTTTATGTCATGCAATGTGCATCTTCTCTCTTTTTTTCTTTTCTTCAAAAATGCAGACAAAACTGTCCATAAGAACATCCAGACAAACTGAAATAGGTCAGAAAATATAAGAAATGATATAACAGGAAAGTAGCGAGGAATGTAGGCTTTACACACTATTGAAATAAGCATAAAAACACACTGTGAACTTGCAGGCTAGATCAGCGTTTCTCAACCCTGGTCCTGGAGGCTCCCTGCCCTGCACATTTTAGGGCAGTGCGTTCCCTGCTCCCAACACACCTGATTCAACTCATCCAGTCATCAACAAGCCTTTTTAGAGATGCAGGGCGTGTGTTAAAGCAGGGTGTCCACTAAAATGTGCAGTGCCGGGTGCCTCCAGAACCAGGTCTGAGAACCAAAGGGCTATAGCATGGAGCTGCTGGTTGTGTTGGGAAGTAGTGTGCTGGAAACCATTCTACCACAAATATTCTGCCAATTTCCTGCCATTCATTACACTGATAGTCCTGGGAACTTTCACACCCATGCCCCAAGGGCATGGCTCATAAAATTCCAACCAAAATTCTGTTAAACAATCCATTAAAACACTGATTCCCTCACCCTCCTCAAGCGGTCTATTGGGAGGTCCACTGCAGATCTCCGAGTGCAGAATGGCTGGATTTTTAGCTAGTGAATCAGGTCAGGAAGACCGTGTCCCCACCTAATGATCAGTGTTGCAACTGCAGGTTCCGGAACAGTAGGTATCTGTTTCCACTTGCATGTTAACATTTACAGGTTATAAGAGCGATTAAGCAGGTTGGTTTAAGGCGAGGGATGGGTATGGGGAGCAGTTGCAGTCACCCAGGTTTGTTTCCAACTGAGATGACAGGGCTAGAGGTATAAAGACCATATTTCCTTCTTGTAATAGCAGCAATACTTCTGACTGTACTCTGGCTGCCAGGTCAAAATAAAGCGGTTGTGGCACAAACTTGGACTTGTCCACACTCGCTCTATGTACCCGCCTACAATGTGTTTAAACTATATTTATTTTTCATGACTTGGAATTTTTGACTTCCTGGAATACAGTGAGTATAATATATGCCCAATTACATACTTCATTAACAGATATCAGTTCAGTTCCAATGAAAAAAGGATAAACGTGCCTGAAAAACTTAATATAACTAAATAACTTGGTATTATTCTGTGGCCATGTTCTATATTACTGGCACAATCTAGTGTTACAGGTATACATATTTCAGTGGCCGTAACTAAATACCACAGTGGATAGATCTGCCCCATTAATTAAAACAAGTACAAAATCACTTACATAACGAAACACAGGACATGCTTCAACAGCCAATGTAACTTTCCTTGCCTTAAAGTGTGTCATAGTGTCATAGAGCAAGGTACTGATGCAAAGCCATAAACACCTGTTACCTGTAGCTGCTGGATCATTCTGAGTTCTGGTGCTGCAGGAACATGAACTGGATGCAACCCTGCAGTGTTTAAAGCAGATAATGCAATACAGGATGTGTTTCAATAACCAACTTAACTGGCCTTGCCTTAAAATGTATTTCAACTGATGTTTTAGCATTTCTGCATAATTCAATCATTGAGACATAAACGTCATTCAGAGGGTTTGGGTCTGAAATGACGCATTACAAAGAAACGTACCGACTGAGGTGGTGATGGGAACCAGGGATGCAAATGCAGCCATTTCTCTCCTAAATCACCAGTGAACCCAAACTTCATATGTAATATACACAACATACATTGCACATCACAAAATATATACATTCATACAGTGAAATCCAAATATCTGAGATTACCTTAAAAATCTGGGAGTTTTCCCATTTAAACCTTTTTGAAGAAGCAAATTTGGAATATTGACCATAAGCCTTTATACAAAAAAGATTGGATTGGATTTTTGGATTGGATTGGATATTTTTAGTATTACTCTGCCAGTGCAGCAAGTGTTCAGGCAACTCTCAGCGGGGTTTGATTTACTCATTATAAACATAAGTCTGATCAATCACAAACAAAGCAAACAGGCTAGCAAGTAATCTACTAAGATCTCTGGGTACAAAAGCAGAACCCTGGTAATAAAAAGTGAGTTTTATCACTCAGTTTATCATAATAATATTTACTGCTAAATTTTAACAAGGCAACTGAAGTCCAAATTTGATTCCGAAAAAAATAAATAAATTTGCATGTAATCAAAGAATTCAGACGGGCGCTGTTAGATTTGCACTCATAGCATAACTACATGCATTTACATTATTCATTAGACTCATCAGAACAAGTTTTGTTGCATGTGTCATTATTTCTATAAATGCAGTTGCTGGATATAAATACGTGTATGCAAAAGTTTGAAAACCCAGTCAAATTACACGTTTTGCTGACTTAATTATGGTATTCTTCTGAAAATATTAGTGCCCGTTAGTCAAACATGCTAAGCTCAACAAATTAACAGTAACTGTGTATTAACATGGCAGACATGTGGAATGTGTACAGGATGTGTCATTTACTTTCACTTAGAATGTCAACAAAACTTCATTACACCGGGTCACCCAAGCATCTGCATATGACTTACATATTCGACACTAAATCTTCTAATACATCATATTAAAACCATCTTAACACATCATGGACATCATGTTTTAAATAATTCAATTTTTATTAATAGCTACAAAGACAATGTACACAACCCTACCTGAGGTGGAGCTGGTTGTCGTACTTACGGCGCATGCTGTCAAAATTTCATTTTACGTTGTTGTTGTTGTTGTTATTGTCAACAAATGTTGTTTTTGTCAACAAATCTTTTCCATTCATTTTTAATCAATCATTCATTTTGGTTGGGCATGGCAACCACTTTTTTTAAAGGTTTAAATAAATACTTGGCCTCATTTCATGTAAAACCATAAAAACAACATACATATCGCAAACTATTTATAATAAGCTCACCGGGCAAAAAAGTAGTCACTTTGTGTGTTTATGGTGGTAGTAACTTCAGGCTCCTGAGGATGGTGCTGCACGAGGATGATGGGGCTATACATACCTGTGGGTGTGAGTGACGGGATTCATAGATTGAGAAGAGGCGGTACAGTGCAGTGAATGTGTGGAAAATGGCTCCAAAGCAGATGTTAATGATTGGCTAAAAGGAGCGACTGCATTTGGGCGTGTCAAAGACCATAGTGTGAAGGAAGTAGCTGAATCTGCAGGTGTATGGAAGTGTACGGTCATACGGGTCTACCAGCAGTGGCTAAAATCCCAGTCTACAGGAAACTCTCCTCAGAATTGTGGCAGGGAAGGCATCCACCAAATCTGGACCAACTGCACAATTCTTTGATGCAAGAGTGGCTGGACATTGATGTAGCCTACATCCAGAAACTTGTCCAGTACATGCCTAATGCAATCACAGCTGTTATTCGTGCTTGAGGAGGTGTTACATGCATCACAGGTGACTTTTTTTGTCTGGTGAGCTTATAAGAGAATCTTGCAGGCAAATACACCAGTATGATAACAAGGTGAAGTGTTTGGTCTTTTTTAGCATGTGGGAAGAACAGCTAAAAAGGTTAACCCTTAGAAGCCTGGAGTTAAAAGTGTTGAACTGCTGTCCTATTAAATGCAATTACAGAATTAATAACACAGCTATTCGACTGCATTCGCACATTTGATTTACATTCTATCTGCAGCAGTTCAATTTCTGCACTTCTGACTTTTGTGTCTTTTACAAGAACAAGGATGGCTTCTTATTTTTCCACAGAATAAGCCTGAAGGTATAACAGTAACCTTCATCAAATTTAAATTACAGTACATCTACCATTGTACGTACATTTGTGGCATCAACTGAAAGGTTAGATTCCACACTTCCTACAGAATTCCTCTGTACATTTTCTACAAGTGAAAAATACGATGACACTTTTGTTTCACCTAACTAATTTTTTAAGGGTCACTCCGAGTCAGAATCAAAGGAACCACATTTGTGGCAGAGTATAACTCGATACTCTGATGTGCAAGCTTCATGGGACAAATTCTGGCATCTGCAGCACCTAACCCATGGCCGGCTGGATCCACTGCTGGAAAACGGTCCAAGGCATACCAGACAAAAGCATTCAGCTTCCTCTGATAACTCAAACACAGCCTCTCTGTGTACCACAGCCTTCTTTGTCTTTTGTCTTTTGTCAGTTCTTTGGGACAACTTTGTCTGCTCTTGCTCCACCTCTTCCTTCACTGGTGTGTCTGTCAAGATTGCACATTTTCTTATTATAGGTTTGACGGTTTGCATCGCACCTGTTTTTGGTAATGACCTCAGATGTTCTAGTGATGGAAATACTGGCATAGACCTGGTGCTTGGAGCTTTGCTGCTGCTTTTAGTACTGGACACTGGACTGGTATTGGCTGGAGCTGCACTGCTGTTTTCAGTGGTAGACGCTGGGCTGGAACTGTCCGGAGCATCAGTGCTGGCTTCATTGGTGGACTCTGGGGGGGTGCTACTGTTTGGAACTTCACTCCTGCTTTCAGCGGTGGACACTGGGCCGGTAATGTCACATGAGGGGCTTGTTGCTTCTGCCATTCTTATTGTTCTTGATGTGTGCCGTTTTAAGAAACCTGTAAACCACTCAGCCGACGCTTCCTCGTTATCAGACCACAACTTCGGCACCTTAACATTGTGAGCAACCGCAAACTGGTAGGCAAGTCTTCGTGTTTCTTTCGGCGAGAGGCCGTAATAGATATCTGATGCTTCAGATACATATTTTACCAGGTGCTCTTCCAGCTCAAGAGGTAGGATCAGCTTGTTTTTAATGTAACCCACTGTTGTGGTCGGCTCCGTCTGTCTTCCCTCAATCTCTTCGACAGTGAACTTCCTGCAGTATCGACATAATGTGCGGTAGTGTATTCCAAACTCCTTTGCTGTGCTTCTTATCGTCCTGTTCTGCAGTTTGACCTGCCTCACTGCTCTCAGCATGATATCTGGAGGTGTACCGCCTCTCTCTGTCTTGCGTATGTAATTGCGCACCATCTTCCTACCTGCAAAAATATAGAAATTACTTCTGTAATGGTTTTATTTAATACCAGGTACAACAAAGTACAACCAGAGTAAGTCGTCACATACCACAACAATATACATACGGTACAGTGCAAAAGTCAGAGACCACCCATTTTTCCAATCAAAATGGCTATTAAATACACTGTATTCATTTTTATTCAGTGATGCAGTCAGGAATAACAGTAAATGCACATTTAACAGAAGAATGACACTAAATATGATTTAAATCCAATATTTACTTATTTACATATACACATACATACATTTCCTTTTCTCAGTAACAGCTTCTTGACAGCTACATATCCTTTCAGATCAATAGTGTTGAGTTATCTTCTTGCAGTAGTCCACTGTGTCCACTCACTGTCCACTCTATTAGGGGGTTGGGTTCTTGCCAATTGATGAACAGGGTAAAAGGGAAGTAACAAAGTATACGGAGAAACAGATGGACTACAGTCTGTAATTGTAGAACTACAAAGTGCACTTATATGGTAAGATGAAATGGACAGTGAGTGGAGATACAAGGAGGTGTACCTAATGAAGCGGGCGCTGTGTGTAAGTCCTGTTACAAGAAGTGTAAGCACTAGCAAGGGGAGACACACAGGAGATCTACCCCGCGGTCAGGGCGTCAGGTGTTCTCCAGCCTCCCTCAGAGTAGAGCAGCTACTGGGACGCAGCCCGAGGGCTAAGGTTCTTACTTACATGCGGTTGAAGTCACAGACGGAGTATAACGGTTTAGGTCTGGAAGACAACAGCGAGGTGAAGTCGTTACTCAGCTAAGAAGAGGAGTAGTGTCCCTCCCACCCGCCTGGAGGTCTTCTTATTGCCTTTCTGTGGCCATTCAGAGCGGCAACTCTAAACAACTTCTTTTTCCACTTGGAGTTAACGGTGGAGCATCAACAACAAGGCGCGTTACCGCCACCTACTGTTAGGAGGAGGAAGCGCTATAGAGCACTGATTCAGTGCTGTAGACCAGTGTATCTCAATCCTGCTCTCAGCACACCTGATTCAACTCATCAACTCCTTAACAAGTCCTTTGAGAGCTGCAGGGGAGTGTTAGTTAAAGCAGGGAATCCACTAAAATGTGCAGGGCAGGGTTCAGTGAAGTCACAGTGAAGCCATCTGTTGTAATATGTGCATAATATGGCTTGTCTTGCTAAGATAAGCAATACCCATCCTATAAAAAAGACATTGTCTGGATGGCAAATCATCTATGCCATGTGCACTAATGCCTACATCCCTCCATAGCTGGGAGGACACGGCATCCATGATTTCCAGAAAGAACTTAAAGTTTTGATTTGATGGACCACAGGACACTTTCCGCATTGCCTCAGTCCATGAGCTCAGGCCCAGAAAAGGCGGTGGCACTTCTGGGTCTGTTTATATCTGGTTTCTTCTTTACAAGGTACAGTTTTCCCTTTCATCTGAGGTGCAGTGACAAATTGTGTTCACAGACCATGGTGTTTGGGAAGTGTTCCTGAGCCCATGCAGTGATTTCCACTACACTATCATGTCTGTTTTAATGCACCTGAGAACCTGAAGGTCATGTCCAGACAATAGTGATTTTGGTCATTGTCCTTCACAAACAGACATGTCTCTGCATTCTCTGAATCTTTGAATGATATTATGTACTCCAAAGTTCTTAGCTATTTTATGTTGAGAAACATTATTTTTGAATTGTTGCACATTGTTTGCTTGCAGTCTTTCACAGAGTGGTGACTCATGATAATACTTCATCATGATCATGATTATTCAATCTGAATAATGATCATTTTGTTGCATTATATTTTTCCGGTCATACCATTTTGTAATATTTGTGTTTGTATACATAATAAATAATCACAATTCATTTTTAAATCACTGTTTTGGAAACTTTCTTGGCTGTTTTTGTTACTATGCCTTCAGAAGTGATGCAAAACAATGAATTAAAAATGAGTTGATGTACAGACTGCATGGACTGGAGATTGAATGGTACTTTTAAAAACTACATGAGACTCTTATCTAAGAAAGATCTTCTGTGATGCTCTTTACATGCATTCTCTGCCTCATTCCTTTCAGTGGGGTTAAGGTCATAAGGTTGTGGTGGTCAGTTTGTATGTGAAATGATTCCTCATGCTCCCTGAACCACTCTTGCACAACTAGAGCCCAGGGAATCTTAACATTGTTGGCCTGGAATATGCCTGCGCTAAAACATAGATGGGATAACCTGGTCATTCAGTACGTTCAGGTGGTCAGCTGACACCAGGGGCTTGTACAGTGGGGACTATGCATCATGAGCGCACCACTTAATGTGTTTCCCTTCTACTCTGACACACCCATGATTCTGGAATACGGTCAGTCTGGATTCATCTGCCCACATGATCCTTTCCATTGCTCCAGAGTCCAGTCTTTCCGCTGACTTGCAAAACGGAAGCCGTATTTTCTGATCAGCCCCACTAACAAGAGGTTTTCTTTCCTTTGTGGCCAGGCAGTGTAGGATGAGATGTCAGTAGGTGATTGGGATTGGCACATTACAAGGTGGAGCCGAGGTACACAGTGTAAACTGAGGAAGAAAGGAGCCAAAGGAGTTAAAAAAGAAAGACATCAACACACATCTACACTTCACAGCTGGAGGAGAGCCTCTAGCCATGGGCTAGAGTTCTAAGAGTAGTGTATACTTTCCTCCGGCAAGAGAGAGAAAGCAAATTCTCCAGGCCAAACAGATCAGCGATTAAACTGAAACTTTTTGTGGTATTGATTCTTTGTTTTTCTTCCATATTTTTTTCCCTTATTTCCTACTTTTCTTCTATTTACTTCACTTTTTGCATGCCCCATTACTGTTTGTCAAGCATTATAAACATTGTTTCTGTTAGAGACGTTTTTGGCATTTTTGGTGTTTAGGGCTCATTCAGAGTTGGTCCTCACAAGAATTTGTACAGCCAAGTCCTCCTTAGGCTGGTGTGTTGTCATGCAGAATGAACTGCGGTGTGTGTCTCTTCCACTTTGCCATTCATAATGATTATTGAACTTCTATTTATTTTCAATAATACCTTTGCCATAATTTGTCATGAGTCTTGTACTTCACTGGGAAGAAACTTTGGCCCACTCTTCTTTGCAGAATTGTTTTAGTTCGGCTACATTGGAGGGCTTTCGAGCATGAACTGCTTGTTTAACTTCTTACCACAGCATCTCGATGGGATTCAGGTCAGGTCTGACTCAGCTGCTCCAAAACCTTAATTTTGTTTCTTTTGAGTCATTCAGAGTTGGACTTGTTGTGTGCTTCAGATCATGGTTCTGCTGCATAATCTATCCGCAGTTGAGCTTTAGATCATGAACTGACAGGCGGATGTTCTCCTTCAGGATTTTATGATAGAGAACAGAATTCATGGTTCTGCCAGTTATGACAAGTCTTCCAGGTCCTGCAGAAACAAAGCAGCCCCAGACCATCACTCTACCACCACCATGTTTCGCTGATGGTGTGATGTTCTTGTGGTGGAATGTGGTGTTAGCTTTAGGCCAGATGTAACAGGACACATGTCATCCAAAAACTTCCACCGTTGACTCATCAGTCCACAAAATCACTATGCACAGATAGAGTAAAAGTCAGGGAACAAATACTGTTTATTTGCTGAATTTAATAAACAATAAAGCATTAATTATATGCTAAAGTTATGGCATATTTAATATTTAATTTCACATTTAATGATCATATTATATTATATTATCATATTATTATTATATTATATTATATTATATTATATTATTGGAGAAAAATGTAATATGTAAGTGTTATCCCTGTAAAATGATGTATGTGTGTATTTTCACAGCACATCACAAAATATGCAATTTGACCTGGAGTGTTCTGTATGTTTCATGAAGCACTTTCAACTGGATATATTTAATTAATAAGAAAGTTCCATATAAATACACCTATTATTAATAGTAGTAGCAGTAGAAGTAGTAGTGCTATTGCAAGTAATAATAATAATACTTAAAAATACTTTGCAGTCATAGTGAAAATGAGGTTAAGCACATGTAAATAAACCATACATATACTGTATTTAACAGTGTTGCTCATTTACAGAAATTGAATGTAAATACAGGAAAGCAAATGATCACCTTTATCTTACAGAGATTTGTGTTTACTGTAACGATTGTTACTGTTGTTAATATTATTAAGGTGAAATACTGGATGTCAGAATAACTAGCTGAACTAGTAAACCTGTTGCATCAGAGTAAATGGTAGTATTTCTAAAAAAATAACAGTAAATAACTGTAATTTTACAGATGTTGCCAACATTAAGAAAACATTATTCTATTATGAAATGGCAGCTTTTGTCTGGTACCCCTCCACTCTGACCTTTTCGTTTGCTCTTTTTTTTTACAGTGTAGTAATAGTAGTGCAATATTTCACAAATGAATGGATTCACAAGTCAAACAGGCCCAGACTTCCATTCCTTTAGTTTAAGAGTATCTCCCAATTCGTATTGTTCTACATGTAGTTACTGGATGTAATGTGCCTCAGACTTTTAGGGGGGAGAAGACCAGAGAGAAGTTGATGTGGTAATGGGACAAAACGTTCACACTAAAAACACTAAAAAGTTCTGAAGCATCTTTTAAACGGGCAAACAGTGAGACAAATATGCCTGGATTTATGATCTAGCTTTGCTTAACTTTCTGAACACTGAACTTCATGCTGCAAGTTAGTAGCCAATGGAACATCTAAAAGCTATTTGAAAGCTAGATTTAGCAGTACTGAAGTAGCTTTATTGATTTAATGGCACCACCAGCAGTAAGTTATTGCCCAGGTCATTGTACAAAGATTTTTCTAGGTGGCTTATAGCTAATTCTTCAGACTGTTTAGCTCTGCTTTATTTAGGCAACCCGTAAGCCCTGAGCTCTTTGCATCTGTTGGGGAAAAGATTAATAGACAGTGATGTGAGTCTTATTATTTTGTTCTTGTAGCTTCTTGACCTTTCTATGAATCAGATGATTAGCTAATATGGAGATAGCTGCTGTTTGTTATCAAAATGTTATATAAACACAAGCAGAATGTTATGTTTGATAGACACAGTGCACATTACAGTTTCATTACAAACCAGAGAGAAAAAACAACCGGATTAAGTTTTCCTCATTGCTGCTGATCTTTTCTTGCCCGATTTGGCTCGGGTTTCATCGGGAGAGAGCTGCCACAGAGAGAAGGACATCTTCACCCAATCACACGCCCTCACATCATGACCCCTTAAATAAAGAGTCCCAAAGACCCCTGTCAGTCACACTGCCGGCCTCAGGCTTTAGCACCCACTTAAACACGATTTTTCATAATATTTAAACGGAAACACAGGAGCTGTCAACATGAGGCAATGACTGTCCCAAATAATGCTAATAATAATTTCATAAACATGCTTCAGGTTAAATACGCTCACCCAACACTTAATCGAGAACTCCTTCTTATTTCTACACACATTGTCTGTCTCCATGTTTCCACACACATTTTATCAGCTCCACTTACATATAGGAGCGCTTTGTATCTCTACAGTTACAAACTGTAGTTCATCTGTTTCTTTGCATACTTTGTTACACCCTGTCATCTTGTTCCTCAATGATCAGGACCCCAACAGGACCACCACAGAGCAGGTATTATGTGGGTGGTGGATCATTCTCAGCACTGCAGTGACACCGACGTGGTGGTGGTGGTGTGGGTTGCAGTTGCTCCAATAGATGAAACACAGCAGTCACTCAACCAGTCATATCAGACCAGTGTTTACAGTAAGTCATTCTAAAGATCATATAGTGTTTATTATAATTCAATTATATATCCCTTAATTGGTCAACCTGTAGATGGAAGAGGTGGTAGCTCTGTCCAAGGCAAGTCAGGTGAGAAGATTTTGACCAGTTGAAAAAAAAATAATAATAAAATAATATATATAATATATATATATAATTGATCTGTGCTTTGCAGGACATGAAGAGCAAGCAGGTGAAGAAGGCCTGAAGAAGATTTAGGACCTTGCAGCTTATGAGAGAGAAGATTTGACTTCAGTACCTTTGCTTGATCTGTGTCATAAGTGGAAGCACACAGTGTTTAGGTCATGCTGGCTCTATGCTTAATACAAGCTATAAAGAGAGACAGATCTACTGAGTGCCAATTTGACCAAATATCCATCTTCTGAGGCATTTTCTGGCCATTGCTACTCTAAATGTTGAACACTGTTTAATGCAAAATCATTTGTTTTGTACATACTTTTTACCTACCAAATTACAGCTGCTCTCACAATGCCAATTTCCATTACCACCTTCTGAACCAAAACATGACATAACTAACAAATAGTCATTTGGGATTCGATCATGTTCATCCTGGACAAATAGTGTCCTATTTGGACAGTAGATCTAAGACTCGGATGTCTGAGGCTTGCAAGACATTTAAGTGACAGTCTTTGATCTTTGATGTTACACAGTCACAATGAATTAAATAGTAAGCACTTTAAAGCCTGTGATTGTAATGGAGGAGCTGTTTAGCCTGGAAGCTGTCTTTAAGCACGTTAGCTAGCTCTTAAAAATAAAGAAATAAATAAAATTATTCTAAATAATGAGGTTTGTTGTGACTTACATTGAGTATTGTACCCAAATGTGCACAACACAGCTCAGCCAATGAGATTTTAAGACCCGAACTATCTATTTTATAATAGAAAATTTAGCCTCTACTTCTGGCACCTGTCCTACTACTTGATCCCTTTTCAAATTCCTTCAAAATCAGGACTTTCAAACCCAGAAACACTCACAGACACTGACAGCCAAAGCTTTTGAAGCTCGTTTCATGGCCATGCCCTCACTTCTAATCTCTACAGCTCCAAAAGAGAGCCCTTCGGAATTTCAATCAAACACATGGTCCGTTGGGCAAGTTAACCTGCCCGGAGACATCAGGCAGACCTAAGGAACTGAGGCAACTGAGGGTCTTTGGTAACTGAGGGTTTTAAGGTACCACTGGATGATGCCATTGATGTCATGTTGAAAGTCTTAAATGCATATGCTGTATCAGCAGCTAAGGTCAAAGCTGTTTTGACGATTCTGTATGTCCATGTGACATGTCTTGTGCTTCATGACACAGATAACAGTGCAGTGCC
Source organism: Semaprochilodus insignis (assembly GCA_034552555.1). Classification (NCBI taxonomy): domain Eukaryota; kingdom Metazoa; phylum Chordata; class Actinopteri; order Characiformes; family Prochilodontidae; genus Semaprochilodus; species Semaprochilodus insignis. The sequence continues at coordinate 6,424,863 of CM067491.1, forward strand.
GTCACTTCATGCTAATGAATACCAACTGTTACTGACCTGTCGATCAATCGTAATTTCAGAGGCAGAGATATATACAGCCTAAGCTGGAATATGGCCGTGGTACTTTGATGTTGGACACAGCATCAAAGAAGGGCCCAAGGGCATGTCTCTAGGATGGATCATTCTTCCCTGGCAAGACAGAGACATTGTTTCTGTGGCATACCACCCCACCCTATCAGAGAAGGATTTCATCCAAATATAGGTATTCAGTTTTAACAAGAACCAACAGGATCTCTATAAAGGAGACCAGCCAGAATCATCAGCACCAGTCCTCTGCTGAACCTCAGTTGGTGAGTTCTGTGGTTTACATGTATATCATTTAACTGGTTAACTGGCTTGAATGTTCATATTGTCTTCCTTATTCAATAATGCCATCTGTTAAACCATTTAAACATTTCTTTACAGCAAGTTATAGCTGGATCATTAGACAGAAGAGATATCAGAGGAGACGAAAGTGAGGTGAGCTTTTCTTTTAACCTACTGAACCCCCAAACTTAAATATACTAACTACTGTTAATTCTATTGATAACTCCTATTAGCTAACATGATAATTAAAAAGGTACCACAAATGGTTGGAGCAATGCCATAAAGAGATTTGTGAGTGTGAAACGTGCAGGCATACAGTCATATAGAATGGTTTAATGTGCAACAGTTTATTGTAGAGAAACTTACTGATTCTTTACAGTGATGGTGATTGAAACTAGGTGTTGTGATGCCTACAGCGCAAATATAAGCATTTTATTTAGCCTGCTATCCAAAACGACTAGTGTACTTGTACCTGTCCTTATAAGTCTAAAACAATTATTTCTCATTAGGGACTATAATGCCTTGCAACAACCTGCCTCTCCAACATGAATACATATTTTTAACGTTTATTTTAGGCCAAAACACCCTAAATCTGTTCTTAAACAATGTCTCAGGGAACACATTCATAACGTTCCATATACTAGTTTTCTGTGAGGGAGCTTTAGGGGGTATTAAACTCTTTGGACGTCTGGTTGCTATCACCACCACAGTGAACGATTCAGATTCTGAGGTTCTTCTAGGACAGAGCATTTCCCGCCTTTGTGTCCAAGCCCAAATGGCAAATGGTTCTAAATTCTATCTGTTAAATTTAAAAAGAAACCTGTGGAACTCCAATTTAAAGAACCATCACATAATATAAGGGATCTATACCAGTTGAAGGGTTCTTCCTAGAACCTTTACAGAGATGCTTTAAAATTTCAAAACTTTCTTCAAATTTACACACTTTAAATAATGCAGCAGTTACATGCAAGCACCCGTACAGGCATCTGAATGTATTTAATACATCATTTAAGGTGGAACAGGAAATCAGAGTTCGAAGCTAACTTCAGCTTCATCTAATCTTGTTTACAATAAGCACACGGGGGCTGTACCACTGCTGGTGTAACCCCTAAATTACTACAGATATGCAAGAGGAGTAACATTTATAGTTTTGATCTGAGCTTTCTTGTGTTTATGTCCATGAGTTGATACGTTAGCTTACAGTAGCTGGGCTAAAAAGCAACCATGCCATCGGCAATTCCCCCCACTCTAACATGGACAGAGCTCAGGCTCAAATAAACAAACATTACTCACTGCTGTTTGTTGTGACATAACTGCATGATTATGGAGGACTATTAAAGTTGCAGTCATAACTGTGGCAGGCTTTTTCGTTTCTGAAGCTGAAGTGTATCATTTGTTTTTAAAGGACTCAGTCACCTTATTAAAAAAACAACTAATTTCAACTAACTTTTATTTTTCCGTACAGACAGAGAAAACCAGTCAATCTTGATTACGTAAGTAAAGAGCATCAAACTGACCACAAGTTGTAAATGTCGATGCAGCATTCTCCATTAATGTCCGTTTTAAGCCACTAGAAAATGCATGATATCTTCACTGTCATAATAAAAGCCTTGTTGAAGTTTTGATGCATTATTAAAAATAAAGCTGCCAAAAAAGTGTCCTCTGGAGCAATTTCGGCTTCCTAGAGCAGTGTTTCTCAACCTCTACCTCCTGAAGGCACCATGCCCTGCACATTTTAGTGCTCTCCCTGCACACCTGATTTAGTTTATCAGCTCATTAACAAGCCCTTTCAGAGCTGCAGGGGTGTGTTAAAGCAGGGAATCCACTAACACGTGCAGGGCAGGGTGTCTCCAGGACCAGGGTTGAGAAACACTGCTCTGAAGAATCTCTCGAACGATAGTTCATTGAAAAACCATGAAGGAGATGTGAAAAGAATGAAGAACCATTTCACAGAACCTCCACATTATGTAAAGGCTTTATGGATAGACCCATGCGTCCACACCAATAACATCTAGAAGTCTTTACTTTCTAGAGGGACAGTGATGATATACAGTGTGGACACCTCATTAATAAAAGATCTTTCTAACATTACTTTGTCTAACTTTAAGTTGAGAATCTGGAGAAGGAAAGACTGTAAACACGAAACGTGTCATCCAGTACTTTGCAACAATTGCAGTATCTGGAGACAAGAAGAAAGAGCTTCCAGCTTCTGGAAAACTGCAGGTAAGAGCTTCAAAAACAGCTCACTTCAAATACGGATTTATTTATGAGAGTTCAGTTTCTGGACTGATCTCTTCTGCAGGGTACGCTGGAAGATCAAATCATCTCTGCTAACCCTCTGCTTGAGGCCTTCGGTAATGCCAAGACTGTCAAGAATGATAGCTCCTCTCTCTTTGTGAGCTGATTTGACATCCATCACAGGATAACATGGAGATTTTTCTCTCAGCATGGATATTCAACATCTCCTCAGTCATATTTTTGTTTTCCGGGGAAATTCATCAGAATTTATTTTGGAACCACAGAAAATTTCACTATCAATGGTTGGCGTAGCTCAGCGGATAACACCACTACCCGCCAGGGAGACACCACCACATGTGGGAGACTGGGGTTCGAATCCCGGTCTGGGTGACTATGCTGTGCTACACCAATAAGAGTCCTTGGGCAAGACTCCTAACATTACATTGGCCTACCTGTAATACAATTAACCTTGTAAGTCGCTCTGGATAAGAGCGTCAGCTAAATGCCATAAATGTAAATTAATATTAATGCCGCGTATTAAGAATACGGATTACTTATCAAGCTATTGAAAAATATTGGTAACAGCCACAAAACTGATCAATGAAACGCCTTGGAAACTGTAGCATGTGCTATATCTGCCACACTAGGAAAGTGCCCTCTGCAGTGCTGAAGTGAGATGCTATTCATTTATAATTTGTGATAATACATTTGTAATAATTGGTGTTTACGTAATTACTGAGATGCATCTTCTGTGCACTTACATTATCTACAATTACTACATTATTACAATTATTTCCTGTTTTTTTTTTACATAAGAACTGTAAAATTAATGCAACACAGTAGCCTGTAGCAGTTGTAATTTTACCAGACCTTTGAATATTTTAATGAAAAGAGCCATTTATATGCTGAGAATATCTCAAATATGTCTTTTTAAAATACACTTTTTAGACATTTTAGCTTGCCTAAATTTGCACATGCCCATTCAAAATGTTATATCTGGGAATAGTAATGAATAATTACTAGTTAGTGTCAATATTTCAGTATTCTAGGATTTAACAAAAGCATACAAACTTAAAACATCAAAACCTTTATCGCTACAAAAAGATTTATATTCTCAGCAGTTTTTGACAGACACTGTTATCCAGGGTGACTTGAACATCAACCTCACAGTAATTTGCTGTGCTATTACAATAAATATCTCTTATTTCAAAATAAAATCAAGACTACATAATTTTTCTGTGAAAAAAATAATGTTAATCATTTTGGAATCCTATCATTAACAGTGCACCATGTAAGGGTCAAAAAGTTGACCTGGTAGCCTCAGATAAATACATATTTTCTCAAAATATTGCCTCTAAAGAATAACTTTATTTTGTCAAAACGTTGGTCTATTTTGTCAAAATATTGACATATATTCTAAAGGAAATGTTGAATTTCTTATTCATTATGTTAAAACATATTATTACTTATTAATTTTCTTTTTTACAAAGGAATTATTTATTCATTATTTAAAGTCTTTGTTTTAAGATAGTAAGTCAGCATTTCAAAAAAATAAGTAATCATTTTTACATAGGATATCAAATGTTGACTTTCTACTGCCAGAAACAGAAAAAGAGAAAATTTGTAGGCACAGAGAATTTAATGTTTAGTCATTCTTCTTAAGACTTTGTCGCCACCTCTGCTGCAATATGAAGCTTTCCGAGATGTATTGTATATTGAACTGTGAAATTGTCACACTTCCGGGTTTCCCCCCTGCCTCCGATCCCCGGAACTCCATCTCCCAGAATCCATCGCCTGATGACGTCACTGTCACGTGTTCTTCGCCCACCAATCCCGTCTCGTTTCCTCGACGAAGCTCCCCTGAGTTCTGATTTTACACACCTGTTACTCATTAAGTCTGTTTGTTTATATACGCCTGGTCTGCCTCTCAGTTTTCGTGAAGTATTGCCGACTCTCATTGCATACCGAGCGCTCTGTCCTTGTGACATGTATTCCGACTTTCTGGTTTCCGACTCTGTTTGATCTGTGTTTCGTTCCTTCTCTTCAGCTCTCTTGTTTTGGCTGCCTTCTTCTGATTGTTTATTTGGTTTTTGACTTCTGCCTGCCTCTTCGTATATGACTTTGCCTGTCCCCTGTATTATGTTCGCTTGGATTCTGTTTTTGAGTTTGTCTGTCAACGTGTTAAATAAACCCAGCTTAGCTTTTAGCCCAGCGTGTGTCAATCTAACTTTGTCTGGCTTGAGAAAAATATTTGTATTTTGTTCATGGATAATTGTGCTCTGATATACTGTATAAATATACTTATCTCCAAAGAGAACTTTTCAGGTCAGAAAGGAACGTTTAACAACTTGTAAATTTATTAAAAAGATTTACTATGATTTTGGGTGATTTCTATTGGTCCATTCATCATGATTTTTCACACAATATAAACAGTTGATGGTGATGGTGAAAAAATAGCTGATAATGTTTTGATTTGAAAGCAATGAAGTGCTCTTTTTTAAAGGTTTATAACTCAATTGGAGCACTGGCAAAGTCAGTCTATGAGAAGATGTTCCCGTGGAGGTCCTTTGCATCAATTAGATGTTGGACACAAAGCAACCGAGGCAGTTCTTCATTGGTGTCCTTGACATTGCTGGGTTTGAAATATTTGACGTAAAAGTTATCATCAGGGCCTAATGAAGCTAAACACAACAGAGTACAAAACTTATCCAGAAATATGATTACTGACCTCCTTTACTTGCACATTGTACATTATGAAAATAACATTGCCTGCAGTTCAACAGTCTGGAGCAGCATTGCATCAACTTCAGCTGCAACAGTTTTTCAACCACCACATGTCTGTGCTCGAGCAAGAGGAATATAAAAAAGAAGGAATCGAGTGGGAGTTCATTGACTTTGGAATGGATCTAGCTGCATGCATTGAGCTTATTCAGAAGTTAAGAACTGTTTAGGCTACTGAGGGAAAAGAAAGCGCACTGCTCAGCGTTTTCAGCTAACACCAATATCAGTTTGCAGCCGATGGGCATCTTCTCCATTCTCAACGAGGAGTGCATGTTCCCTAAGGCATCTGATACTACCTTCAAGAACAAGCTCTACGATCAGCATTTTGGCAAGTCAACCATTTTACAGAAGCCTAAGCTTGTTAAAGGCAAGGCCGAGCCTCATTTCTCCCTAGTCCACTACGCTGGCACTGTAGACCACAATATCACAGGCTGGCTGGACGAGAATAAAGATCCCCTCAACGAAACTGTGGTGCAGCTCTATCAAAAGTCTGCTTTGAAGTTGCTGGCTTTCCTTTATTCCAGCTATGCTTCTGCAGAAGGTACGCTTATCTATGCAACTGCAATCTCTATTTGAAGAATATCAATTCTTCTTAAAAGTCTTCTTGTCTTGTATGGATAAACATCCTGCTTTGTAGAGAGTAGTGCTGGTGAAGGAGGTGGCTCTTCTTTCCAGACAGTGTCGGCTCTTTTCAGGGTGAGTAGCGATGCTCAGTGTTACTTCAGATCGTTTTATATATGCTTTTTAGCCATTTTTGATTGGGAAATGATCAAACCAGCCAGTCTGCTCCACAGGAAAACCTTGGGAAGCTGATGACCAAGTTGAGAAGCACTCATCCACATTTTGTGAGATGCATTATCCCTAATGAGACAAAACTCCAGTTAAATGCAGTATATTAGCTCTGCCTCTGTTGAATCTCTTGGGAATTGTTAATTATGTCAGCAAAATGCTACAGGTACTATGGAGAATCATCTGGTCATCCATCAGTTGAGGTGTAATGGTGTGTTAGAGGGAATTAGAATCTGCAGGAAGGGTTTTCCAACAGGATTCTGTATGGAGACTTTAAGCAAAGGTAACAGTCTGATGAATCCTGATAGAAGATAGATAATATTAAAAACTGATCATCACATTGATTTACCAGTCTACTCAGACTTTAGCAGAGCTCAGTAACACTGAGATTAATAACTGAACATCACACCGATTTATCAGTCTACTCAGACTTTAGCAGAGCTCAGTAACACTGAGATTAATAACTGAACATCACACCGATTTATCAGTCTACTCAGACCTTAGCAGAGCTCAGTAGCACTGAGATTAATAACTGATCATCACATTGCTTTATCAGTCTACTCAGACTTTAGCAGAGCTCAGTAGCAATGAGATTAATGACTGATCCTCACATTGATTTATCAGTCTATATGAATATTGATATCTGATATTTTTGATGTACATACAGCCATATGCAAAAAATTAGGTCAGAATACTCATTTTTAACACATCCTCTACAGAGACCACACTTCTGCACATTTTAATACCAAGGATGGACAAAATCTATCTGAAAATTGTTCTATGCAATATGTTAAACTCATGTCAAAAACATACATATACATATTTCACACCAAAATTCGCAAAAAAAAAAAAGTAATTTCTTTTCACCTACAACTTGTGTGTAATTTGAGTGTTAAATCTATTGCATACCCTTATACCTGCCAATGCTGATACTGATGCACAAACTTTTATACAACGTACAATGTATAAGTAGGGACTAGATCCACCTGGATTAGCATTATGGAGAAATGTAATATTACCTTCTATAATGTTACAAATACAGAACAATGAATAAAATGCAGATATTTTAGCACAGCGGCACATTACTTAGGATCACACAAATGTCATCAGATATCAGTCTGCAATATCAGTCAATTCTGATAATGTAGAACAGATATGACTCCAAAAATATAATGGAATTTAAAATATGGCAGTCAGAATCCAGATGATACCCCTGGTCTGTAAAGCATATTTATTAGTTATTGGTACTTTGCAGGTGTTTTTCAAGGCTGGTCTTCTGGGTGCTCTGGAGGAGATGAGAGACAACAAACTAGCAGCTCTTATCACCATCACTCAGGCCCTGTGCAGAGTTCTCCAAGATGATGGAGAGTAGGTATTATAGGCATTCCTACACAAAGACAATAATTAATTGAAAAGACAGTAAGAATGTAACGCAGACCTTATTATTGTTTCACTGCAGTCAGTCATGTTATGGATGTTTGCTTGTGCACATATTATCTATGCAAATATTGATATTTCAGGTAATTACTGTCTTTGCAGAGAATTTATTTATATAGTTCAATACAACATCCGTGCATTCATGAATGTGAAACACTGGCCATGGATGAAGCTCTACTTTAAGATCAAGCATCTCCTCAAAAGTGCAGAGAGAGAGAAGGAGATGGCCACCATGAAGGTGGAGTTTGCTAAATGCAAAGATGACCTAATGAAGGCTGAGGCCAAGAAGAAGGAGCTTGAAACCAAAATGGTGACACTCGTGCAGGAGAAGAATGACCTGTAAGTTCAAGCCGTGAATCGGATAACACTAGGCGAAAAACATTTTTTGTCACTTGAACACTTGAAGGTGATTGTTATAGTGTTTTGGTGTATTTTGTGATCATCCAGACAACACAAAGCACAATTATATAACATTATGAAAACATTACAGTAGTTGATTTTTTCTTCTGGATCTCTTTTAAGCGCCCAACAATACAAAGCAAAATATAATGTTTTCGGGGCGGCTTTGGGCTACCCAACATTGAGATTTAAACCCTATACAGAGTATGAGCCAAACTAGCTTAGCAATGTTTTCCAGTTGTTCTCTGAAGCCATCAGTGCTGACTGAAACAATATTAATTCTTGCTTTTGTAAAAAGTTGCCAGCAAATTTGAAGAAATCACATCGAAAAATGTCTAATACCAGTAACTTTATAAGACCATTAAAAGCTATTTTTAGTTCTACGTAATTTGACGACAGCCATGTACCCTATACATTCAAAGACCTTTCCTTTAAAATTAATATGTTTAGTATTTTAGTATTTACACATTGAGGCATTTTGAATGAAGAAAGAAGGTAAATTTACTATATATATATATAACAATTGCCGTTTGGCCCTGTGATGGACTGGCAGCCTGGCCAGGGTGTTTCCTGCCTTCTTCCTACTGAGTGCTGGGATAGCTCCAGCATTCCCCACGACCCAGAAGGATAAGTGGCTCTGAAGATGAATGAATGAGTAAAATAATTAGTGAATTTCTATTTATGTTCTAAGTTCTGAGTTTAACATTAAAATAAATAAAACATAAAATATAAAATGTGTGAATATGTTAAACTCAGCAAAAAATATTTTAGTCATTGTACATTATATGCATATATACTCTTCTATAAATATACTGTTCAAAAGAAGTATCTCCAAAATGTTAACTTTACAGGAGAGGGCAAAAACATGATTTGCTTTCAGGGTAAGTCAAAGATAGGAGGTTTTATTTCAAGGAATTATGAAGCATTTCTATTTGTCTAAACCTCATGAATTTTCCCCACAATGTTAAGGGCAGCTGCTGAACCCAAATAATATTAGAAATGTAAAAATCTGTAGGTGACAGATCATATACAATGTATTGTACATTTGAATTCAGCACTCAAAAATAAGTGTATAACAATTATACCAACATTTCATTTCCATGTGAGACATTCAATTTATTTCAGGATAATACAAAATAGCATGTCTGTTAATGAATTTGGACTAGTAGTTGAAGAAAGTGGAAACCTGCTCTAATAGCCCTAAAGGCTACTTTTTCCAGTTAATAAGCCTAATGAACCAACAAGTCCAAACTGAACTGAAATGATATAACTAGAAATGTCTGACTGTTACTGGGAAGGTCTGATCAAAAGTAAGCTCCAGATGGAGGCCAAAGTGAAAGAGCTAAATGAGAGGTTGGAAGATGAAGTGGAGAACAATGCTGATCTCACTGCTAAAAAAAACGAAACTACAGGACGAATTCGCTGAGCTGAAGAAAGATATCGATGATCTGGAGCTCACTTTAGCTGAAGTGGAAAAGGAGAAGCATGCTACTGAGAACAAGGCAATAACTGTGATCCAGGTTTTGATGGAGCTCTTTTGGTTAGAATAATTCCATTACAGGGTATCAGAACTGTGTTTGTCTGGTATTATTTAGGTGAAGAATCTGACTGAGGAAATGGTCAACTTAGATGAAAGCATTGCTAAGTTATCAAAAGAGGAGAAAGCTCTCCAGGAGGCCCATCAGCAAACACTTGATGATCTCCAGGCAGAAGAAGACAAAGTCAACATGCTAATAAAAGCGAAGGGGAAACTTGAACAACAAGTAGATGAAGTGAGTTTTAATGAAAGCCTCTCATATACAGTTCCTCTCCGGAATGATTTACTGGAATGTGGGTTAGAATGTAAAAATATAAATACATTATTGTGTACCAACAGCTATTCCATGTATGATTATGTATGTCTGACAGCCCTCCATCACAGACTCATAAGGAAAGGAACAAAATCCACCACAAACCATTTGTGTTTTGTTTATTCACAGGGTTTTAACATGTTTATGCTGAATGTTTATTTCTACTGATTCACACATGTGTAGGTTCATTTAAATTTACACGTGCAAAAGTACTAAAACAGCAGGCTGATCAGGCCGTACATGTACGAGCTACATGTACGTACATGTAGATCATTCAGAAGTTCCAGCATGAGATAACATGTACACGGGTTCTTTGTTTTCCAGCAGAATTAAATACAGATACACGATAAATACAGATTTTGGTGAAAACCTCATTTTGTGGCTGCAGGCTCTGTTCTTCATCTAAGAGCAAGTTCAGCTCCAGCCTTCAGGCTAAGGACTTTAGCATAACAGCTATCCTCCTGAGTGGTGTTACTGAAGATGACCTCAGTATATACTGTTTTTTTTTCAGCAGCGAGAGTGGCGTTTGTTTGTATCTCAGAGATAAAAGCTTTAAGTACTGTTAACTGATGGTGCCACTTTTGGTGGTCTACCAGTTTGTGCGACGTTATTAGTCTTGAACTGAAAAATGAATACCTTGTACGTACTGGCTGTTTTAACTGGTAATTAATAAATGAAGGTAGGCAGACTTTTACACAGTTCTGTATATTTATATTCGTACCTAATCTGAATTGATCTCAACAGGAAAGATTTTGAACTTAGTCAGCTGCTCAGTAAAATTGAGGATGAACAAAGTTTGGGGGCACAACTTCAGAAGAAAATAAAGGAGCTCCAGGTACTCTCATTCAAAAAGAAGACAGATACGAAAGAGGCCAGTTGAAACTATATTTGCAAAGACTGTGAAGCTCATCATACTTCTTTGTATAGGCCCGTATTGAGGAATTAGAGGAGGAGATTGAAACCGAGCATGCTGCGCGGGCCAAAATAGAGAAGCAGAGTTCTGATCTCTCCAGGGAGCTTGAGGAGATCAGCGAGAGGCTTGAAGAGGCTGGTGGTGCCACCGCCACTCAAATCGAAATGAACAAGAAACGCGAGGTGGACTTCCAGAAGCTGTGGCGGGACCTTGAGGAGTCCACCTTGCAGCACCAAGCTGCTGCTGCTGCCCTTCGTAAGAAGCATTCGGACACTGTTGCTGAGCTTGGAGAGTAGCTTGAGAATCTTCTGCTGTTAAACATAAACTGCAGAAGAATGAATATAAAATGGAAATCAATGACCTAGTCACCAATATGGAGTCCATGACAAAGTCAAAGCTATTAGATGTTTTCCAAGAAGTGTTACTGGCGTATATGAATAATGACTAATATTGAAATGGTGAGACAACATTGTGGTTTGTACTTTACAGGCTAATTATGAGAAAATGTGTCGTGCACTGGAAGACCAGCACAGACCAAGCAAGAAGAGAACACTCATCGCCTTAATGACATAAGTGCTCAAAGACTTCAAACTGAGAGTCAATCAGTTATCCTCAAACTATTTATTCATGGGTACATTTCAAAACCAGGCCACTCTCTGGCCCCTCAACAGGAGAATTTTCTTGGCTGTTGGAAGAGAAAGATGCTTTGATCTCTCAGACGGGCAGGGCCAAACTGGCTTTTACTTAGCAGACTGAAGATCTCAAAAGACAAGTGGAGAAAGAAACAAAGGTATCTTTGAAATGAGGTTTTAACAGCAGGCTGAAAATCCGAATCAAGGGTACAACCATCTAAGCATTTCCCCTGTTGTCAAGAGATCACAAGTCAGTCACATCAGGATGCTGCTCAATGTTGGTGTCTGTTGGCCGATGTAACAGATGTGCATTGGCTTAGCAGAATTTTAAAAAGATGCAAAGGCTGACTTGTTTGCATTGTTTGATTGAAGACTCAGTGGATGGAATTGGGTATGAAAAATCAGAATGTTCTATAAACATGTTTAATTTTATCCACACTACCAGTAAGGTTTTAATTAACCTTCTTGCACAACAGTTTGATTGGCAGGTAATGAAAATAATAACAATAATGATAACAGTACAGTAATAAATGTTATTTATAGAACACCCTTCATGCAAGCAGAGGTGCAACAGATACATTAAAAAATAAATACATTTAAAAAAGGCTAACTTTAAGAGATGCATTTGCACATGTTTCATTGAATTTTGTACCAAGCTACACTGTCTAATAATGGATAGAATTGAGTTTCACAGTTTAGAAGTATGAAAGTGAAATAACCTCTCAATTTGTCTGTTGTTTTTTGGGAAGCCCACTAAAAACAGCATCTTAGTTCTGTATCCTACTAACGATCTCAGTTCTCCATAAATGTATGTAAACAATTTTTCTTGAATGATGAAAAAAAAAATCTTTAAAAAAAAAAGACTTACGTGTTATGTACTTAACATGTAGTATAAGAAGCAAAGAGACCTAGTTTCTCACAAAGCAGCTTACTTTTGTATTCAGATAGTAACAAGAATTAGTATATCAGTTATTTACCTTATTAAATTTATTATTTATTATATTATTTAGTATATCAGTTATTTACCATTACCTGTATACAACTTTGAGACATCCACTGAAAAAATATCTGACAACAGAGCCCTGGTTTTCAGAAGGTAAGGAAATGTGTAATCATGTATCATGTTTTCTAATGACATTACTAAAGATCAACATGTTCAAAAAATAAGTGCAAAGCCCCTAAAACTGAAGCTTGGGAACCTCCGCAAAAGAGGCCAGATCTGAACTTCAGGGAGGAATGTCAAAGGCCAACTGTCACGTCCTGTCATGTCTTGCCCCTGTTTGTCTCCGTTTTCTCTGGTTTTCTGTTTCTGTCTCTGTTTCTCTTGCCACCTCCATGTGCCTTTTGTTGTCCTGTTCCATGTGCTTCTGTTTGTTTTGGTTATTGCTCCTCCTGTCTCCGCCCTCTTGTCAGGCCCCTCACCTGTCCTTAGTTTGTAGCTCCGCGCCTTCCCAGGTGTTCCTCGTTAGTCCTTGTTCATTTATACTCCCTGTTGTTCTTGCTTGGTGTTTTGTCTCTATGTCCGTTGTTTTTGTAACCCTGTTCACAGTCGTTTGTTAGTGTCTTTGGGTTTTTTCAATCTGAGCCAATTAAAGACTTGCACTTGCATCCTGCCTCCTCGTCTTGTCCCACATGACACCAATAGTGAAGTGGCCCAATGGAGAACCAAATAGAAGACTGATGCCATTCAGTGCATTGAGGAGCTTGAGGAGGCCAAGTACAGAACTGCATCCATGGAAGAGTCATATTGGGTATACAGTAAGATGCGCCATACTTAAAATGCTGACATTTGCATATTTAAAATGCTGACAGGAAAAAACTTGCCCAGTGCTTGCAAGATGCAGAGGTATCCATTGAGGCTGTGAATGCAAAGTGTTCCCCTCTTGAGAAGACCAAGAGGTGAGGTTGAGGACTTAATGGCTGATGTGGATACACAAGCAGCAAACCTTGATGAAAAGCAAAGGAACTTCGACAGGGAGAATTTGGACACTGAAAATGATGATCAGAGAGCACAGAAGGAGTAATGAATTGGCTTCAACTATATTCAGGTTTTAGCTGAGTGGAAGCAAAACTATGAAGAGAGTCAAGCAGAGTTAGATGGTGCTCTGAAAGAGTCTTGTTCACTCAGTACCGAGCTTTTCAAAATGAAAAACTCCTATGAAGTGGCACTGGACCATTTGGAATCTCTCAGATGAGAGAACAAGAACCTGCAACGTAAGTTCAGCTGATGTAATGAATCACATGTTCAGTCTTATTTTTCAGTCTGTAATATGTATCTATATGACCCTAGAGGAAATAATGGATCTCATCGAGCACCTTGCCAAAAATGGGAAAGTGATCCATGAGCTTGAGAAAGCCAAAAAGCAAGCAGACATAGAAAAAGCGGAAATTCAGACTGCTCTAGAGGAAGCCGAGGTGAGACGTGGACAGCAGTGACTTGCGTACAAAACACCATATGACTGTCCTGGTGGTTTGTGTGTTTGCACCCCCCACTATTGTCTCACAGGCCTCTTTGGAGCATGAGGAATCAAAGATCCTTCATATTCAGCTCCAGCTAACCTAAGTGAAGTCTGAGGTGGGCGGAAAGCTTGTTGAGAAAGACGAGGAGATGGAACAGATCAAACGCAACAACCAGCGCATGACTGAATCCTTGCAGTCGATGCTGGATCAGAAGCAGGAACGATGCACTGAGAATTAAGAAGATGGAGGGAGACCTCAACGAAATGGAGGTTCACCTGAGTCATGCAAACAGTCAGGCTGCTGAGGCCCAGAAACAACTAAAACATTCAAGGCCATCTGAAGGTAGATCTAACAGGGGATTTAGACAGAGGTCATAAAAAGGTCAAAAAGACAAATGCATCAACTTCAAGTAGGGGTTACAAATGCTTATCAAAGTCAAAACCACATTTCCAGAGTCAAAACTTCATTTACCTGTGTGATAATTTTGTCTAGGATACAACCGTTCACCTAGATGAGGCCATCAGGGCTCAGGAGGACCTAAAGGAGTAGGTGGTGATGGTGGAGAGGAAGAACCTTCTGATGCAGGCTGAGATTGAGGAGCTGAGAGCTACTCTGGAGCAGACAGAGAGGGGGCAAAATGGTCGAGCAGGAGCTGGTGGATGCTAGCAAGCGAATGGGCCTCCTGCACTCAGGTCAGGATCATTTTTTTTTTCTTATTCAAATGAGCATGATATACAGTAGCTCATACAAATATGGACTTTTGTGCCATATTTGAAATTGCATTAAGTTCATTGTGTTTTCTTTACTAAAACATTCTTTTAAAATGCCACTGGGGTGGTTCAGATTACTATCATTCATTGCAGGTTACCAGGTTTGCATAAAAAGAGATCCCTTCAATAAACACAAGCTCACAGACACCATTGCACGCAACTTGCGGTTGCGCTTGAGTTGCATAATGTAAAGCTTTCCACAACACTTTTGAAACTTGCAATATTCTAAAGTTCACAAAACAAATTTTGTAAACCAGTCAAAATGGCAATAAAACATCACATGATTAGGCAAACGTACTTCCATATTTTAACCATTTCCAGAACGGAAACAGCAAACTTAAGTTTCTTGAAGCTAACATTTCTGTAACCAACTGCATTAATTAGTCAACACTAACAGCTGTTAAAACAACTTCCTGAGCCATTGCTTATACACCTTTAGCCCGGTATTATCATGATTTATCGTAAGTGAGAGCGATACAGTATTTCAAAAAGTATGGCCTTCTAAACGGTGACCTAGTGACCAATGTATCGTGTGCAACTTTTGGCTGTTTTTGAATTGCTTTTAGTAACCGTTAGTAAGTTGCATGTAAATCATGTTGCAGGCAACATGCAGCTAGTTGCATGAAAGTTTTACTATGTAAAGCCAGCCTAACAATCTGAGGGTAAACCACTGTAAAGCTCACAGATGCAAATGTCAGAGACTGTTTTTCTGGCTTTACATGGTGAAATTTTCATGCAGATGTTGTGAGTTAAGCATAATTTACATGCAAGTAAATTAAACACATTCATCAGTTGTGCTTATGTGAAAATGAATCGGTAAGTTGCCGTTACCATTACAGCCATCTAGACATCCTCTTCATTCTATCCTAGGAACAGAAGTTCATCGCAGATACTTTGAGTTCATTCTGTCTTCTCTTGTCTTATGATTTTTAGCCTTTTTAGCTATCAGTAAGGAGGAAATTAATTTAGCTACAGATGTCATGATAACAGCATGCTAGAAGAATGAACCATGGCAGAAGCAGGCAGTAAAACAGATGTTAGCATTTGCTGGCTAGTTAACACAGTCGATAGCAGAAATTCTAGCTTGGAGAGCCTCATGTTTGTTGTTGTAGCTCAGGAAATTGGCAAAACTACCAGGAAAACTGACCAGGAACACATCACCGTAACTACTTGTGTGTTTAATTGTGCACTGCATTGTGAAGTTAGTTTGGCATCAAAGTTGATTGATTGAAAGTCATGATCACATTATGTTATTGCCATTTTGATTGGCTGTACAATGAATCTGTACTTTACTGTATGAAGTCAGTCTTAAAGATTTTACGAAGCAAGAAGAACAGTGTGAAAGCTTACTTGTGTTCATATGGTTCCCTGTATTTCTTAGGGACCACTGTACTTAAACACCGATAGCATGCATGCAGATGATCAAACAAACACGAATACAATACAATATGCAAATTTCACCCCTGCGTATAATCATGGTGTACTAAGAGCATTTTCCTCTGGAATGACACCCACTGACCAGAGTTCTGAGTGCTGTACAAGTCTTGATTCAGTATTAATCGTCAAGATATGTTCGCCTTATCACTTTGCCTTCACCTCTGAGGTCAGCGTTGTGTGACTAACCATTTCACACAGCTGTTTCTTATTCTTTATAATAAAAACTATCACCACATTTAGAACACCAGCCTCCTCAATGCCAAAAAGAAGCTAGAGTCTGATGTAAATCATCTCCAAGGAGAGGCAGAGGAAGCCGTCCAAGAGGTGAGAAACGCTGAGGAAAAAGCAAAGGAGGCCGTCACTGATGTAAGTTCTTATATATCATTCTAAAGCAATCCAGCTTCCTCAAATCACTCAATTGCGAGCGTTGACCTTCTATGCTGTTAGAGGCTTAACACAACAAATGTGTTGCTTGGGGATCAGATCGCGTAGAAAATTTTAATGGGACCGCCAAAAACAACACTCACTAGACAGAAGGAAAACCATTACAAACACATCCAACTCCAAAGAGAGCTAAATCCTTTTCATATATTCCAATCATTTATTTTAAGCTATCAAATCTTTTTGTTCTCTTATGACTCATTTTATTGTGCATGTTCTTTTCCCATCTGTATCAGAGCATTTGTGTCCACTTTTTCTTTCCAAGGCATTCAATCTTGTCGTGTTCTCTCACAGCCCCTTGTTGTCTCCTTACATTTCTTTACTTTTTATTGCACTCGTTTTTTTACTCTGCACTTGTTGTAATGCACAACTGAATACATTTTTTAGACGCTATGCATGTGAGAGACTCACAGAACATGTAGCTCTGTAGCTCAGTATCTCTTGGCCAAACGAACAGCAGGACTGGAGGCATTAGGAAAGCTGGCTAATCATTTCAAAGCAAAGCCCAATAAGTCTGCTCGCCCTAATGACTAATTCCCATGGTTACTGCTGATCAAATACCCTTGCAAGCCAACAGCCTGGAGAGAGGAAGAGCTACTGTCTGATTAAAAATCCCCCAGATTCCAGAAAGGAAGCCCTGAATCCTTCTCCTCGTACAACAAGCACAAAGACACCAAGCTTACAACCAGACAACAAAAGCTATAGTCCAAAGCCACCAAAACTGCACTGAAGTGCACGGACAGCGTTACTACATACTGCATCTGCATAATATGGACAATTATCCAAAATCACTACAGATAATATGCACCTCCTTGTTTCTCCACTCAGTGTCCATTTCATCAGCTCAGCTTATAAATGCATTTTGTAATTTTACAATTGCAGACTGTAATTCACTGCATACTTTATCAATTCCCTATTCACCCTGTTCTTCAGTGGTCAGAACCCCCACAGGACCACCACTGTAGCAGATATTATGAGTTGTGGATCATTCTCAGAACTATTGTTGCTGACTTTACATCTCCAGGGTGGACCAGCAGGGTAGGAGTGTCTAATAGAGTGGACAGTGAGTGGACACAGTGTTTAAAAACTTCAGCAGCACTGCTGTGTCTGATCCACTCACACCAGCACACTAACACACCACCATGATCCATGAAAATGATCCACCACCCAAATAAGACCTGCCTTGTGGGAGACCTGTGGGGCTCCTGACCACTGAGGAACAGGGTGAAGGGGGATTAACAAACAATGCAGCAAATCAGATGGACTACAGTTTGTAATTGTAGACCTACAAACTGTGCCTATATGGTAAATGGAGCTGATAAAATGGACTATCAGTGAAAATACAGATTATATATAGGCAGGTATGTACATTTGTTGGTATACATCAGGTATAGGCATCCCACAAAAAATCAAAACACGCTGTTTTTGCACCATATAGATTCCATATATGGTTTGTACTGGAGAGAGAACAGTATGCTTTGAGAATGTTTGCACTTCAGCATATTCAATCAAATTCTTTAAAGCCCCAAAGAACCTGAATCTAAGTTTTCTTTCTAATGAAATGAATCTTGTTTCTCTGGGCCACAATATACATGCATAAAGTCTGTCTCATGAAAACCTTCCCAAAGTCTAATAAATAACAGATATAGTTTACCCCATTTCTTTCCTCTGGATATAAACCCTCACCTTGGGTAATGTTTTCGCTATCAGTTCCTTACCAATTACAAGGCTGACGTCTTTTCCCCCACCCAGTTTCAGAATCAGGGAAACTTAGCAAGGTAAAGAAAACCAGCATAATCAAAAGCTAGCAAGCTAGACCACCTCTCTGTAGCTGCCTGTTGCCCAATCATTCATCTATCCATACACCAACATTATTTATGTACCTGTTCCTTCATTTGCGAGTTGATTTATCCGTCTGTCTGCTGGTCTGTTAGGGTCAAATAAAAGCAGGATAATGATTGTAGTCTTGTATTAGGGCTGGAGTAGGCTAGGAGTGTTGAACAGAGAACTTTCAATCAAGCTGCTCATTTGCTACGCCCACACAGTTCTCAGATAGGTCTGATCAGCCCACATCTAAGCCAATAACTTTGTGAAATGACTTTTCCTATTAATACACCAAAACACACCAAACCTGGATGCCACAATCAGGCTCCTCTATATTTGAGTGAAATGATTTCTGTTTGTTAGATCATATAAATTTGATCATCAATAACCTGCCAGGATGTTCACAGCACACAGTAAACTGGTTGTGATACTGCTGTCTTCTGTGATAGGAGCACTGCCAAGGTCAATATCAGCTCAGTAAATAACAAACAATACACTGTCTAGCCATGTTACTGTTCACTCTTATGAACCATGCTTGTGTGCTAGTAAATCCAGGCCGCTATGATGGCAGAGGAGCTGAAGAAAGAACAGGACACCAGTGGCCACCTGGAGAGGATGAAGAACCTGGAGGTATCGGTTAAGGACCTGCACTACCGTCTGGGCGAGGCTGAAAACTTGGCCATGAAGGGAGGAAAGAAACAGCTCCAGAAACTGGAGGCCAGGGTATGAACCATTGGGCTCAGGAGAGCTACAGAGCTATACAAGAAAATCACAGCTCATATATTTAATTTGCCATCAATAAAAGGGGACCCGTTATACTTTACCCGTTCTTCTCTTTCCTTTAGTACGTTATGAAGCTTTTTGTGCATGTAAACAGTATGCAAAGTTTTAAAGCCCAAAGCCTGTGGGGGAGAGTTCCTACCACGCGTCCACCACTTTTCTTAGCTGCCTGAAATGCCTTGTTAGAATGCCAGTCCTTTTTTGTTACAATGTAATGTCATCTCGTAACATGAGATCTCACAATCCTTATTTCCCACCTACCAGCACGTTTTGACATGACACACACAGGTAAAACAGCTAAACGTACCACTCTAAAATGTCTTGCTTCGGCATAGCTTGTGAAAGTGGATCTACCAACTTGTTCTACCTGACTTTCAGGGTCAGACAGAGTCGGGGAGCTGACCAATGAGAGCATACTTGTCTCATTGGTAGCAAGGGTTAAAGACACATGAGCTCTAACAGAGGGTGAACACAGATGTACAGTAAGGGAAAAATATTATGTTTTGGGAAAACTGAAGAATGTAAATGTATTATAGTAGATCCCAAAAATAAAACTGAAAATGAGCATAATAGGTTCCCATTACATTTCAACTATTTCACTGTCAGGAGAAAAGAATGGGCATTTGCAAAGAAATCTCCAAGGATATGTTTCCACACCTTTCCACAGTTTGGTTGTATTGGCCTGTTTCCTCTCTGTTTGTACCATTGATTGGCATAGAACCTTTACACCATGTGGAGGATCTTTACACTTGATTATCTATTTTACTGAAATGATTCTATGCAGAACCTTTCACTGAAAGAACTTCTCGGGACCAAAGTTGTTGTACAATAACTCCAAATCTCCCTTTATGGCTCCTTTATTTTTAAGAAAGCATCCTAATACCATTATTTATATTATTAATATGATTATCATTGTAGGCTGAGTAGATGATTTGGAAATGTGCATGACATTTGAGTACTATTTTTGTTAACAGACTGAAGAGGACAGAAAACATTGTGAGGCTTCAAGATCTGGTTGATAAACTTCAACTAAAAGTGAAGGCCTACAAGCAACAGGCAGAAGAAGCTGTACGTTTGCGGATAAATAAATGTTATTTAAGTACAGCACAGTGCACAGACATACACAGTATGTACCTCCCCGGTGATGTGTGCGTCCACAGGAAGAGCAGGCCAACACTCGCCTGTCCGAGTCGAGGAAGGTGCAGCACGAGCTGGAGGAAGCTGAGGAGCGGGTCAACATTGCAGAAGGGCAGGTCAACAAGCTGAGAGCCAAGAACCGTGATGTTGGAAAGGTGATGCTTTGTTTTATTCAGATTTAAAATCTTACGAAGCCTAAAAAAACAGACATGGTAACACTGTTACATTTGTTTCACAGGCTGCTGAATCTGAGTAGAAGCCTATAAAGTGGATAATCACTCTCTTCTTATGCATGAATAGCTGAGGTAGATCACTTAATCAATAATCCATTAAAAAGCAAGCCAAGCATGTTCCGTCTGAGAGGTGACCCAAGCTTGTATCCAGATTGCAAACTAGCTTCTCTGCCTCCATGAAGACTTTACGGAGGCTTTAAGGCTTCATGAAGGCTCACAGAGTGTACAATCGACTGTTGCTCTCATTCCACACCACACACAACAACAGATGGGTTGTATTTTACATACAAAGCAAAATAATTTGTAACATTTGTATGATCAAACAAATTTGCCAGATGCTGAAACATGTCACCCAAGAAGTCAGCTAAACTAGAATTAGTTCTCCAAACTGCCTTGCTAATATCTAACAAGTCATTTATATATCTCACAAATATATTTCACTAGAGGGGTTATATTATTAATGTTGGTGTTCTTGGAATTACTGAGTGTTTCGAGGTCTTTCAATATCATACGCTCTCCTCTTGATGACCCCAAGATTGTGTCTAGATTGCAAACCAGCTTCTCCGGCACCATGAAAACTTTATGGTAAGTTTAGGGCTTTGTGAAGGCTTCCATTATACTTTAGAAGAGTTAAAGACGGTCCCATATGGAGCAGGCCATAAAGAGTGGATTCTCAGAATCCAGGCATTAGAGAATTAAGCTTTAGGGTGTGTCCCAATTGCTCACCTAATACTAATACTAACTAGCATTTGAGTATGTAGTACATTATGAGTGTCAAAGTTGAGTATACTCAAAAATCCACAATGCACACTCAGAACTCAGTAATGATGGACACCTGAGGAGCTTCTCCAGTCTGGAAAGTTTTGAAAAAATGGCAGACGGTGATGCGACGGTGGCTGCAGTGGTGTTTGGACCAGAAATGGTGTATAAATGTGAGTTCAACCCAAATCTGTCAAAACCACCTAAAAAATAAACATATTGCAGGAAATAATGTGTTTGTTTTGTTTTTTTTGTGGAAAAAAAAAAAACTTCTGTCAAAGCTTCAGAATGTCAAAGCAGCTTTCAGCTTGGCATGCTGTAAGCTTCATCACTTCCTATTAATAAGAAATGCAGTATGCTAATATTCTGTGTACTAGCCTGCAGAACTCGTACTATTAAGATTAGTACAGAGGAGTGTATACTGTGTAGTTGAGACGCAGCCTCAGACTTGATTCCATCCAGTGATGTTCCCGCACCCACTCACTCTCAGAGTGTATGATAATCTGCTGTCACTCTCCACCACACACAATTAAATAAACTGTAAAACAATTTTACTGAGAGAAAGTTTGAAGAAAACAGCTACAAAAATATCCCACTATAGGCCAACACCATCTATCCACCCAAGCAGCTGAGGAGAACCAGGAACCGTTTCAGTTCATTTAGCTAGCGTTAGCACTTCAGATTACCTTGCTAAGATCTAACAGGCCAGTAATGTGGGAGGTCCTCCCAACTAACTCAGACAAATCAAGCTTCTAGTCCATTCTGGTCCATAACCCAGAAAACACGCTGCACTGCTAGCACTCGACTCTCCTGTTAGCTCAAGCTATAACTACACATTTAACACACCTAACTCTGCCCTTCAAAAGAAAAGTCCCCACAGACTCAAGACAGCGCAGTACAGCACTAACCCAGGTAAAACACCTCAAAACTAGGCAGTTAATAGGTAATCTGTGTGTGTGTATGTGTGTGTGTGTGTATATATATATATATATATATATATATATATATATA
>CM067491.1:6447452-6549178 GCA_034552555.1 Semaprochilodus insignis
TATATATATATATATATATATATATATATACACTCCTGTGCTGATAGATGCTGGATTTACTAAGTAGTTACACTGCAGTTCTATTAGTTACTCAGTAATTAAGTCATATTTTATGACGTGATACTTTTGTGCTTTTACTCAAGTTGCTTTATTGGAGGACACTTTTACTTTTAATTGTGTCAATGTTTTACCCAAGTATTCATACTTTTACTTGAGTATTAATATAGGCTACTCTACCCACCTTGGCTCTACAGTAAACAAACTCCAGAAAATTCAGTGCACATGTTTCTAAGGTTAACATATTGGGGAAAAAGTATATAAAATATAAAAAATAATATATAAAATGTGTCACTTTCGTTTGCACAAGTACACACCAACTGTGAATGAAAAAGGTGTGTTCTTCATAGAGGATGTGATCATTTCTTTTCACTTAGAAAATCAACAACATGCCATTTAGCCAGGGGAATGTATGACAATGCTGGGATTCCAGGACATTTTTGTGTCCAGGAATGGAAACTATTTGTGGCAGCCCAAGTTCAAAGCAGCTTGTTCAGCTCAGGCCTGAAACCAAAGAGTGGTGAACTACTGCCATCTAGTGGCCAGAACACGCCTACTTTACGTCACACTTGTAATTGGGAATGACAAACAAATAAAGAATACTGACTATATATATATATATATATATATGTGTGTGTGTGTGTGTGTGTGTGTGTGTGTGTGTGTGTGTAATTTTAATATATAATATAAATGTAATATATCATATTTATAATAAAAGTCACATATATACTACATAATATATAGCGAAAATATTGTGTAAATCTGATGTTTGCTGGGTATAAAAACAGTATTATTAGTAGTATACTTCTCATTACATTATGGGCATGGACGACTTGAGTCAAAAGTGGAGGAATGTCCAATAGGAGAAGAGCGTTCTCCTATTTACATAGTATTTGTTTGTTTGTTTATTTGTTTGTTTGTTTGGTCTACGTTATGAACCTAGTCAGCCCAGAAATACCTCCTAGGACTTGCGCCCTTAAACGTGGTCAACAACAACCAGGACAGACAGCAACGCTAGAGCAACATGCAGTCCACCTAAGAAAGGGGCGTATGGGGTTGTTTTGTTTCCCGCTTGTATTCCGTCCTCCTGCGCTGTGATTGGCTGCTTAGTCTGTTCCTCTCAATGAAGAAGGCGCGCGCGAGTCGGAACTACTGTCCAATCCATAGACAGTTAGGGCGGGGCTTGTCTGAATACGGGCGGGGACGTGAACAGTGAAAGTCTCCTCTGCCTGTGCCATGCGTGTAGAGTCGTTGGGTCAGTACCGCGCAGTGCCACAGAGGGAGAAGTCAAGCAGTTAGGGCTGGTCGCCTGTTTGTTCCAGCGAGGTGTGGACAGAGGAGCACACTTAGACGAGCCGTCACTGGATGTGTAAGGAATACGCCGAGGTCTGAAGTGGTAAATGCTGCCGTGGGTCATTAAGAAGAAGCTGAATTTGAGTGTTTTCTGTGGGGGGAGAACAGCTTGACCTGTTGTCACTGAGCGCTCGGAGAAGTTGACCATGTCTGGATGCTTCTGTAAAAGTTTGTACGCCTTCAGCGGGGAGCAGCATCAGCAGGGCTTGAAGTTCGAGGCTGGAGAACTGATCAAAATAACCCAGGCTTTGCCAGGTGGATGGTGGGAAGGAGAGAAGGATGGAGTCACAGGATGGTTTCCATCAAGTTACGTTCAGGTGGTGGAGGTAGGTGTATGTGTGGCCACTTTAGGCTCTTGCTTGCTTGGATTAGTAGTAACTCAAAACGTCCACTTGACAGTCATATTCAGGTCTGTCACCTCTGAGCCTCTCGCAGAGTCATTTACAGCTGTTTTTATTCAGGACTTCATATTCATAGCTTGTTTGCTGCCTGGTGAGACGGATACAAGTGGACCAAAGGAGACACATTGGCTTAAACTCACCCAATTAAATTCTCCAACCCCACCAGACTCTCCACAAGACAGGAATGGGGCCCAGACGAATTATCTTCTGGATTTGTCTGTCCTATCTGATAAACCCGACCTGTCTCCAGACTCTCTCAAGGTTTCCACATTCCACAGATATCCCGTCTGCCAGGTCAGGTTCCCTGCCTGCCGCGTTGCGTAATGTATTACTCACAAGCCACCGAGTTTGTCCATCTTCCTTCATTAAAGAGGAACTCCACCGAGTTTCTAAAACTACTATATAACTAAATGGTTGAGAGGTTAACTAAGTCATGAGGGGAGTTTGGATGTGAAGTCTTCCGTTCTAGAAAAAACGTACCAAGTCGAAGTTGTTGGCAATGGTAATGATAGGAACCAGACATCTGAGGAGTTGAATGTCTCTAAAACCTCCCTAACAGAAAGTTATTACATGAAATGGTTATGAACATGCTGCCTAAGAGTAACTCATGGTGGAGGGGTACACACAGGACACTGTGAGGCAAAATAGTCCCCAAAGAAAACCTGTTTTCACCCCTATTTAAAGGGGACATCCAGACAGAACAATTGAGTCACCTTGTGTGTTTAAGGTGGTAGTAACTTCAGGCTCCTGAAGATGGCGCTGCACAAGGATGATGGGGCTGTAAATACCTCTAGGGTGTGTGACCCTTGAGAAGGGTTGAGAAGAGCTGGTACAGTGCAGTGAATGTCTCGTTCAGTGTGTTGAAGATGGTTTGCAAACCAGACTGGTAAAAAAGGAGTGACTGCACTTGGGGCGTGTCAAAGGCCATAGGAATTAGTTGAATTTGCAGGTGCATGGAAGCGTACGGTCATACAGGTCATCCAGCAGTGGCTAAAATCGCAGTCTACAGGAGATTCTTCTCAGAATTGTGCAGGGAAGGCATCCACCAAATCTGGCCCAACTGCGCAATTCTTTGATGGAAGAGTGTCTGAACATTGATGACCCCTACATCCAAGCCCTTGTCCAGTCCATGCCACATTGACAGCACAGCTGTTATTCGTGCTTGTGAAGGTATTGCATGCTATTAGGTACAATTCAGTCACAGGTGACTCATTTTTTGTCCGGTGAGTTTATTATGCTCATTTTTCTCACACTGTACATCTGTATCCACCTTCTGTCTCACTTGGTTAGAGCTCCTTAGTCTTTAAGCCACTCTTTGGCCTTCTCATTGACCAAACACCAGAGTGGCATCCTGCTCCGTCCCCACACCTCTGTGGCTATTCTTAAAAAGGTGTTGGTATCAGTTTGAGTCAGAGTCTGATCTTGGATGGTAGGTATACCAAGTTGGAAGACCCGAGCCACCTTTGCAAGCTAGACTGGAGCAAGACATTTTAGATCTCTGTGCATTGTGTGAGGGTATGCCAAGCTTGGTGGTAGGTGGGCAATAAGGATTGTGTTATGAGATGACATCGCTTGTAACAGAGACAAGAGCTGGAATTCTGAGGAGGCATGTCAGGCAGCTGAGAAAAGTGGTGTCTGTGGGAGAGAGCTTCTCACATTGGCATATACCTGGGCTTTATAACTGTGCAGACCGTTTACATGCACATAAAGCTCCAAAACACACTAAAGGAAAGGGGAAAAACACACATGCACAATAGGTCCCCTTTAACCATCATCAACACCACATATCAACACTCAGAAGACACATGGAGGTTCGCTGATGGTTTTAGATAAATAAAAGGGCTATATTTGTGTTGTAGACATGGCAACCTCCCATCACCACCACTGTAAAGAAATCAGACATGGTAAATTCCTCTAGAATTCCTAGCTTTTTGCATCAAATCACTCACAATGATTTTTTTGTACATCTCAGAGTCTGAATTATACAGGACTATTGTACGTTTGCTGGAATTCTTCCTTAATGTTGATGCATTTATAATAAATGGGCTGGGTTGCTGGACCAGGTCTTCAGGACAGTTTATGGCATTGGGGTTATTGTGAAAATCTTGTGTATCCCCTTGCTCCTAAGAAGGCAGGCATTCTTCTATTTGCTACACTATTTGGCTCAAGGTCTCAGAAAGCCACAGTGTTGACTGTCTGATGGAAACTATGCAGCCAGGAAGGGAACAAAGTCATAGCTCAACTGGTCTACTGACACATTCTGAAATTTCCCAAAGTTGTGTAAATAGAGTACCCTAAAACAAACTCATTACATCACTATATGCCACCATATGCTGTGCCCTGCATATTGTGGAAACCATAAGTACTTGAAGAAAACTGACCCACTGCATGTTTCACTACAGATATAGTGGGCATAGTTAGGCCATCTTAACTGGACTTAATGCAGTGTAGCACAGTGTACGCTTGTTGCTTGCAAGTTGCCAAGGTGTTGCTAAAAATGAATGGTAAATAAATGACACATAGAGGAGTGTGGGTCAGTAGATTCGAGTTTGAGCTCTGCTCTTAGTGAGTACATGCAGTTTGGTGGCTGTAGGTTAAAGGAAACTATGAAGGTTTGCTCTGGGCCTAAAATGAATTGGACTCTTTGGGAGAAACGGTGGATGAAAAATAAAGACAAACAGACAAGTGCAAGTCAGACCAACATTGAATTCATACTCAGGGATCTGCCCTGTGATAGTATATGTGAAATTGTGTCTGTTGGTTGAGCAGAAGTACAGTAGATGGGCGTGTACTTTTCAACCCTATTCATTCTTAATAGGAAAAAAAATCAGAATTTTGGGAAGTTTTTCCCAAAACTGTAAGTCGAATCGGTCCGCTCAACCAATAAGTATGAGAAGAAGAAGAATATAAATGGAATAACAAGTGTATTGAGCATTGTGCAGTCACTAATTGTTGTACCTGAGGGAAGCACAATGATATCGGAATCAGTATGGGCAATTGATTGTTAATGAACAATGTAAACAGTGAAGGAATGTTTAGATTTACTGTGCTGTAGCCCCTTCAGTAATAAGTACTAACACTAATGTAAGTCGATTTAGGGCTAGTTTCTACATTTAGAGATATTTATGTATTGATATCAGCAGATATTTATGAAAAAAATTCCTGTATTGGCATTGGCTCATGATTCCCATATCAGTGCATCCCTATTGTTTTTTTTTAAAATATGGGACAGCTTGTTCAACTTAATAAGAAGTGTATTTTTGTGAAACATGTGCTAAAAAAATACATACTGTATATCAGGAACATTCCAGGTGTTGTGAAATTATATTTCTGCCATATTGCCCCTCCCTTACTGGCACCGTTAGTGATATAATGTCAGAAGGGCCTGAAGGGCCTTGCTAAGTTGCTTATGGCTCAGAGGAGTAATTTACTTAGAAGAAGGGCCCCATTCATAGTCATTTCAGCTCATACATGGAACACTGTATTGTGAATTAGAAAAGGAACTAAAAGAGAAATGGTAAACTGCACTTCTCTATCTGACTCAATCCATTATTTTTTTTTTTAGTTGAAAAAAAAACATGTTCCAACAAAAGAAACATGTTCCACATTGCGCTCCCAGTGTCATATCCTCAAGGAAATACCCTCTAGGTACAAAACACACAGTGTACCTGCTAGCTGTTTGTGTATTTTAGGTCCGTTGCTCTCACCACAGCCTCACACAGCTCACTGAATGGGGTTAACCAGATAAGAAGAAGACCACATGTATACCTCTAATTTGATATGGCACTGTGCAACGATTCAGTGACAGGTCACCAAGCCTGTTCAGCTGAGTCGCTCCTGTGGCCTTAATTAATCTAACGAGAACCTGGTAAATATTCTGGAGGCCACACAAATGAAAACGACAAACTTGAAATGGCCATGATTCTAAGCAGCTAATTATGTCCATTAGCAAACAGAGCTGGGGAGCTTTGCTTGGCAACTACAGTTGCAGGGGCGCTGGGAATTTCCATTTGGTGGTGTGAATTGTAAGTCAGACGATTCAGAAGGTGGAAGCTAAAGGTCTGTCCATAGTTATGACTGTACATTCAACAAAGAAAGATGCTCAATGCAGTTATTTGTTAATGATCGTAGTAATACACAGAGCTAAAATCAGAGACCACCCTTGATTTATTGATTTTTGAGTGTTCATTTTTTTCAGGACCACCACAGAGCAGGTATTATGTGGGTGGTGGATCATTCTCAGAACTGCAGTGACACTGACTTAGTGGTGGTCTGTGTTGTGCTGGTGTGGATGGAGTGGATCAGACACAGCAGTGCTGTTGGAGTGTTTAAACACTGTGTCCACTCACTGTCCACTCTATTAGACACTCCTACCTTGCTGCTCCACCTTGTTGTCCAGCGGTGACACTGAGGTATCTGATCCACTCACGTCAGCACAACACCCACTAACACACCACTGCAATGACAGAATGATACCTGCTCTGTGGTGGTCCTGTGAGGGTCCTGATCATTGAGCAACAAGAGTGAAAAGGGGATAACACAGTATACAGAGAATCGGATGGACTACCGTCTGTAATTGTAGGACTACAAACTGCACCTATGTGGTAGGTGGAACTAATAAAATGGACAAATGGAGTGGAGATACAAGGAGGTGTTACTAATAAAGGGCTCGCTGTGTGTATATTTATCATTTTGCCAGTGGAATTACCTTGTTATATTTTGTTATTGATGGGCTCAAGACCACAGTGGGCCACAAAAGGAGCATTTTGATCCATTTGGATGAGGAATAAATTGATACAACAGAAATTCAGAGGAAAATTCTCAGTAAATGGGAATATTTCACAAACATTGTCTGTCAGGATGAGCTGAATTCTCAGCATCTGGAAGTGCTACAGCTTCACATCTGGTGACATCGACACACAAGCTATCCAGTGTTACGTAGCTACATGTTTTTCCTAGGCTGCTGATTTGCCTTGCTGTGTGTTTTGGGCCTGGCTTGGAAACTCACACGTCTCAGTCTCTCCATTACCCTAAAAGTGAGTCGTAGGTGCTGTGGTAATAAAACCTTTATCACATATGAGATATTCCACACCCCCCCCCACACACACACACTCACAGCCTGTCAGTGCTCCACAAACGCTGACTGATTGCGGGAAGCTGGTAATTGACTCCTCACTGCTCAGAATCTGCTGGGCCAGTCTTTAACGTGGTCCCGTGAGTAGTGGCAGCCTGTGGAAATTCTGTTTTTAGCTCAGTGCTTGAGCAACATCAGAAGGCCAAACCACATTAGCTTCTTTCTGCCAGCTACGTGCGATATCACAGTGCTTTCTTTCAGAGGGGGAACTTGGTGAGGTTGTGGGTAGAGGATGGCACAGGTGGTTCCACAACCACAGAAACTCGACTGAATTACAGCAAATTGGAAATATCTTGAGTGTAGGCCATAGCTAGGCTATTCCAGTGTAAATACATAATGACACATTCTATGACACAGCCAATTACATAATCAATTATTTATAGTTCATTTACATGTGTCTGCAAGTACAGCTTGGTATGCTGACATTTTATGTTTGTTTCAATTTGACAAATTGATAAAGATGAGGCAAGATTATAATAGATGTTCTCCACAAAACGAGATACAATAACTAAAACTGCAGTAATAGTAGAACGATTCATCTTTTATACAAACACAAATATTGTATTGCTTTACAGTTTTAAATTCTCATTTGGACAAAATATCTCTGCTTGTTTCAGTCAGTTTCAGGCAAAAATGTAGTAAAATAGAATTACATCAAGTCTTTGTTATTGCTGGTGACAGCTGTATTTCTAAAATTTAAAGGAACAATTTGCAAGATGACACAACCTGCAAAATTCATACTTAAAACAATAGGGCCCAACATATCTCCCAGAGTGTCTCTATCACTTCTATTGACTCCTACCAAACATGGTTTCTTACTGAGAGCATGCAATGGCGGTTATGATGGTTGCTTGCCAAGAGCTTCACCCATCGTTGCGTTTACTGATCCCTTCATTGGTTACCTGCCCTTAAATGATCTAACTGGGAGCAGCAACTTCAACATGATGGACAAGAGGTTAGAACATGCTACTGGGGCAGCAGTGCTACTTCATCCTCTCATGTTGGACTGATTTGACTCTTCACTACAGTGACCCACTATCACCTCTTGAGGTACAAAGTGGTATTAAGAGAACGGAAATGCCGGGGCTGGCTGGTTAGTATGCTAATTTCAGAAGACATCTCTACAACACGATGCATACCATCAAAACTGTTATTATATAATTTTAGATTATTTTGTAATGTACATATTGCTGCTTTAAAGTGAGAAAACTGACTGAATTCAACACTATCCAAAAGTCAGAGACCACTCTTTCATTTAATTTAATTTCCGGCCATTTTTCAGAATGATATTTCAGAAAAGTTAAGATAATCCACTTGTAGAAGGGGAAAGAAAACATTTCCAAACCCAAAAATATAAGATACAAAGTAAAGAGGATGACCTGGACTGTCACCTTCAGATACACAGCACTGAGATCATGGTCCACTTCTGCTTCAGCTCTGGAACTATTCACATATCGTCGCTGTCTAAAGAAAAACATGTATCTCCATTTTTGTCAATTGACCAACAGAAATGGCCCAAAATAGCTTGGAATACAGTCTGGTACCACTGACTTACATTAAAATGAAATAAGGTTTTTGGCCTCTCCTGCAAAGTTTTTCTTTGGACAGCGACAATATGTTTCTGTCCATCCTTCACCTGTTAGAAGACAACTCAGTGGTATGAAAGGATGTGTAGCTGCCGGGAAGCCATTGCTGAGACAAGAAAATAGACAAAATCAAGAAGAACATTTGTGAAGCTGCTGGTGTTCTCAGAACAACGAACTGACCGTCCCTAGAGTCCAGACCTCAGCATCACTGAATGTGTTGGAAATTACTTGGATCATGAGAAACAGAAAGTGCAACCAACTTCTAACACTGAACTTTGAAGGTGTGGAAAAATATCCCTGCACATTTTATGAATGCAAAGCTGTCTGGAATAGAATGGAAGCTGTAAGAAAGCAGGGACACACTAAATACTATGAAATGAATAGCTGGTTTTTGGCTATTTTACCTGGAAATGAAATGTATGAGATGATGGTCTCTGGCTTTTACACAGTAATGTATGTAGTAGAGGACAGGCACTTACCCTGGCGGACCTGCTGACCTGAATTTTCTGGGATAGCAGCTAAAGAAGCCTTGAGTGTGGGGTTTCCCAAGCCGACCTCCATTTCCAGGCTATTGTGTAAATGACAGCTGGAAGTGCTTTACGTAAGTGGTAATACAGCAGGACTGCTGAGACTGTTTAATTGCTGAAAGTTCAGCTCAGTATGACAATCTTCATTCCGAACACAGTCTGGCCTTTACATATACTGCTGTACTGTCTCGTGTTGTGTATTGTTATTGTTCAGTGCACGGTGGTTTGGTAAGTGTGCATTGTTGCTCTGCTGTATCTCACTGAAGAAAGTGGAAATATTTAGTCAGAAGTGTGGCCTCTAAACTTTCAACTGATTCCATATCCACGTCTGTGAGTAGAAGAGATCTTTTATTTTGATGTGAATTTAGATAAACGTTATGTTGTGTTTGCAGTTTTGTATTGCAGGGAGAAACCATCATTTACATTTTTGCCATGTTTGTTATTTTATCACATCAAACGAGCACAAAGGAATGCAAATTCCAGCAGATCGATGCGGAATGCAAACTGAGTGTAAACGTAGGTCACCGCATAACTCACTATGTAATTAAACCGTTGCATTTTTGGTCATCAGAAAAATGCTATTCTTTACATTTAACCTTGTACAGCATACTGCTGAGACCCTGGTCTTGGTGGACCCGGGCCAGCTTTCTGTCCAGATGTTGGAGTAAGGGTCGTGGGAGTTCATGTGTGCATGGATCACTTTTTTTCGGAGTCTTGTTTGGCTCTGGAAAGAGTGACTCACACGTGCATGAGCCAGGCTAGCACCCTGGATAAGGAGCTTTTTTCATAATTGTCTGTCGAAACTTTGGTTTGTAGTTTAATGTGACTTTGGATTCGAGAGATAAAAAGTGACTCATGGTCACATCTATTAAAAAATCCTTTTCTTAAGAAAGTGAGTCGTGGAATGGGAGTGACTGGACACTTGGTGTACTACAGTATTATTTGTTGTTATTTTACCACAAACCTGGATTCACACTAACAGATTGACAAGCGACCAGTTATTCCCTTAAGGGAGTGTGTGATTTGTAGCCACGATTTAGTGACATGTGGCAAGCGACAAACTGAGTTGAGATTTTCTCAGTGTTATGCAAATGAATTATGATGTGGAGAAGCGACATTGTAACATTGATTGGCTCCAACACATTCTTCGAACCATTCATAGACACGGGGCTCTGAGGCACCCAGCTTCCACTTTCTAAACTTTTTGTCCCTTCCAGTTTTCAAGAGTTTGGCGGTAAACATGTAAGAGACGCTCATAACTGCTGTTTCTCCTGTGATACGTCTTTGAACATGTGCATTTGAAGAAAAATCAAGCGTGGA
Source organism: Semaprochilodus insignis (assembly GCA_034552555.1). NCBI lineage: Eukaryota > Metazoa > Chordata > Actinopteri > Characiformes > Prochilodontidae > Semaprochilodus > Semaprochilodus insignis. The sequence goes on from CM067491.1 coordinate 6,457,831, forward strand.
AGAAGCGGATATGGACTAGTGGATATTGTTGGTGTCTCTGAGGAGTTAGGTCACTTGATAGTTAGCTAGGTTAGCCTGCCTGTTATCTGTCCACTAAAGCCCCGATTGCAACAAGGCAATTTTTCCAGACCAAAACGTTCTTCAATAATATGTGCTTTCAGAACTAGCTAGCTTTCCAGGACCTTGTACACGCCCACACTAGACAACACATGCAGCCTTGAACACGCTCACAAGAGACAAACTTGGCAAGACGTAAGCAACTGGTCATGTGCTAGTGTGAATGTAGGGTAACACACTTAAATAAAAAAGGGAATTACAAAAAGAAGCTAGACTGTAGTATTTGACAGATATTTTACAATCCATAATGAAAAACAAAAGGAATCTCTGATAGCAGGGAAACTAAGAAGGAACGTGAGGTACTAAACTGAAAGAAAACAAAAAGATAACAAAGAACATCCGACAGGGAAAACACAGAGCAGGGTCTGTAAAAATGCCAAACAAGAAACCTGAAACCTATAACCTGAGAGTAATAACAAGAGGGCGGAGCTTCAGACTAGAGAGAGGCATGGCAAAAAGGTGGAGAAGGTGAAGAGGAGGAGGAAAACAAAACAGAAGCACATGGCAGAGTCACAAGGGGGAATGTAAACAAGGGCAAGGCAGGACAGTATGGTGCAGCTGTGTTGTTTGCTGTACAGCTGTTCCTGAGGAATAGTGGAGTGTTTGAGTACTTTGATTTATGTTCACACTGCCAGCCCGAATCCGATTTTTTTGGCTTCCAGATTGTATTTTTGAGAGTCTGGTCAGCAAAAACTGAAACAAATGAAATCTGTTTTTTTGCAAATATGGTCCAAACTACAATTGAGCTGGTTTGAAATGCAATTCCAATCAGATTTTTACATATGTGTCTCAGTCTGGACACACTGGCTGCTCAAATCCTATTTCAAAGTGTTTTATGTGTCACTTGCAACACAGCCAACAATGACAATGTCAACTCCAGAGTGACAGAAGTGCTGGGATTCAAGAAGAGCATTGAAGAGTTCTAAACCGTGACAAAGCGATTGTTTGGAGGGTTAGACTATGTACCCTAACCACTCCCATCTGTGTTTGAAATCTGCATCACCAGCATAGCTAAGCAGTTTCTAATGCCTACATCGTTACCACAGCAATCCATGGTGATGGGTTGGTGTTGTCTAGACGCTCAAATCCGTCCTGATCACTTGCAGTCTTCTCAAAAGATCTGGTTTTACAAGAACATGTCCGATTTGCCTGCAGTCTAAGCACAGCCTTTGATGCTTATCTTAAGTGAAGTGAATCAATTAAGCATAGCTCATAGGCCAATACTTGAGGTTCGGTATCAGCGAATAAAGAGGTGGTAAAATAGTGATATTGTGCTGTCTTTAAATTAAAGGGAGTACATCTAATTTATGTATTGGTGGCCCACATCATAATTATGTGATTAAGTTGTGAGACTGGCTGTAATGGTTACAGTGTGGAAACTTATGAATGTTGTCTGATTGATCACAGTGACCACAACCATTTCTCTCTTAGTAGATGCTGAGATGGTGTCTTATGTTTCGTTGGACATGTTAAACTCAGTGTAACCATTCCCAATAGTCAAAAGATCAAAGCTTTGGATATAGGGCATATTTAAGAACTTGCTGGACCTCATCCAGAAGTTCAGGTATTTGAAGCATTCTGTCTTTGGGAATTTGACAGGGTATTGCGGATTTTCCAGGCACAATGCCAGTGGCATGCAAGGAAAGCAGTGAATTTTTGTGTCTAAGCTGAGTAGGCTTGTGTATGGGAACCATGTGTCCTTTTGAGCAGATAATAAATAGCATCACTCAGGTCTGGCATGTATACTCTGCATCTTCAAGTAAATGGCATTTTTTACAGTTAAGATATATTTTTGTCTCTTCATCTGAAGTGCCCATCTGATTTAATTTGATGGATTGCATTTGTTTTGAATGGACCCGCCAGATCTAAAAGATTTAGATCAGTATCAAGTGTTGGCAGGGAAATTAGCTAAGACAGCTGATTAATGTCAGTGATTGAGGTTTAATAGCTGTGGTTAAAGTGACTGTGTGAGGTCTACAGAGACTGTGCTTTAAACATAGGTAAGTAACCAAAGGGGGATCTGAAATCCACAGTGTGGAGCATCCAAAGGCAGTCAAGTTGTAAGTTAGCCATCTGGAGTTATGCATTATTGAACGTTACATATGCCAGCACAAGCTGACAGAGTGACTTTTAGCCAGTTTGTGTGATTTCATCCTTATGAACAATGAAGATTATGAGTAATAGTGTTGTGAGAAGGAAACTTGACAAAATGCATTAGTGATGTTATGATAAGTGAAGTGAATGATTAGTGAAGTGATGATAAGGCAGTGAATGGTTTAGATAAGTCCATTAGTAATGTTACTCCAACATAAAGCAGCTTCTTCATCTGGAGAAATCCTACAGGAATAAAACAGTGGATGGTTTGGAGAAACCTAGAGATGCAACGCTAACACTTTTTCCCTTGTGATATTGATACAGATACATGATCCTAAAATACACGCTGATACCGATACTAACTGTCCTAACTAAGTCCTATAATAATAATAATAATAATAATAATAATAATAATAGGTTACACTTGTATAGCACCTTTCACATACCCAAGGATGCTTTACAATTGAAGGGTGGGGGGGAAAAAATCATGGAGAATGAAATGTTCTGAAAAAAAAAAAAAGTTTTTAACTGGGCTTTAAAGATGGAAGAAGAGGGAGAAGAGCGAATAGCTGAAGGTAAGGAGTTCCAGAGTGTGGGGGCAGCAACACTAAAGGACCTGCCACCCGTCCTGATAATCTCACCGGACAAAAAATTGGTCACCATGCATGTTCAAGGTGGTAGTAACTTCAGGCTCCTGCAGATGCCGTTGCAGGCGGATGATGGGGCTATAAATACCTGCGGGGTGTGAGTGTGACGGGATTCATAGATAGAGAAGAGGTGGTACAGTACAGTGAATGTCTCGTTCAATGCGTGGAAATTGCTCCAAAGCAGATGTTACTGATTGGCTAAAAGGAGTGACTGTATTTGGGCGTGCCAAAGACCATGGTGTGAAGGAAGTAGCTGAATCTGCAGGTGTATAGAAGCATACAGTCATACGGGTCTACCAGCAGTGGCAAAAATCCCAGTCTACAGGAAATTCTCCTCAGAATTGTGGCAGGGAAGGCATCCACCAAATCTGGCCCAACTGCACGATTCTTTGATGCAAGAGTGCCTGAACCTTGATGTGGCCTACATCCAGAAACATGTCCAGTCCATGCCCATTTGAATTTAAGCTGTTATTTGTGCTTGTGGAGGTATTACACGCCATTATGTACGTTTCATTTCTCTTTAGGTACGTTTCATGACTGATTTTTGTTTGGTGAGCTAAATTAAACAGTTAAAATTTTTTGAGTATTTTATTTAGGTGGCGTGTACTTGTTGGAATATATGTAGATATATATTAGAATTAATATATTAGAATTAGCAATAAGAACCATGTTTAGCCACATTAGTAAATGTAAACTACTTGACTGTGCAAAATAGTTAAACACAGAATTTAAGCAATCTGCAAAAACGAGCTGAATGTTGTTATGACTGACATCCCAAAGCGATTTCTGGCATGCTTGCTTTGTGGTGTCAGTCATAGGTATTGGCATCCTTATCAACGATACTGACACTGTGTTTAAGTGCCAGTATTGACACCAGTACGGTTATGAAATCAATATCAATTCAACACTAGAGATCATTATGTTGCTCTGATACAAAGCACCCTCTTCATGAAGGATTTAGAGAAAACGATGAGTGGTGTTATTCCAATATAAAGGAGTAGCTACTGATTGATCTGCACAGATACTAACTTACAGAAATCAGTCACTGGGTGTGCAGCTGGGAATTTCTTCCACACGGGGAGAACTGAACTCCCTTATCTATGTGCTACTGTTTACAAGGAAACTCAAGGGAAATGGGCTTGTCTTTAGGCCTCTGTGATTTTGACCTTTGTGCCATTGTAGTTCCTGTGTTCTGTAACAAAAAGAAGGTAAACTGTCTTAAATCAGTCTTTTTTTAAAGATCAATAATGCAGAAAAGTAGGGGACAATGATACCTCAATATCAATCCCATGCCCTGGTATAGAGTGTCTATGCCTGATATTCCAGGCCTCATCATGCACACTTACACCATATAGATGCTAGATGTATAATTTAGTGTCGTGGAAAAGAGAGCAAAGGCTTTTGGCATTCCTCAGACATTTTCAGCATTCTCAACTGGAGCAAATTATGGATGGGAAAAACCTCCATGAGTGAAGCTTTAGAGAAACATTGCCAACAACCACAGCTAAAATGCGTAGAGTCCCAGTCCAGACTTCAGATATCTACAGTGAGGAAATTCTAGGCTGATTTTTTTTTCTATCGTTACAGCATGAGTGACATTCTTGTGACATTCTGAAATCTCACATGTCGTCAGATGATTGAGAGGTCAAATGTTCTTTGGGTGTGGCATGGCTGTATTAAGCCCTTGAAATCAATTACTTTAATTGTGCTATCGTATTTAAATGTAATTCTATTATGGTATATTTCATTACACTTATTTCATTAAGTTTATATTCTGTATTTTGCATTTAGATTCTGTATCTACAGGTTTCAGTTTCTTTTTCAGTTTCTTTTAGTGTCAACAAGTGACAAGCAAAAATATGAACAATGGAGTTTCTTAATTGCATGCAAAAGTTTGAACACCCCTGGCCACCTCTAGAGCATTCCTGGTGTTTTGTTGACTTAGTAAGTAAAAAAGAAGTTGACATGTCTTCTACATGGAAGGACCCTAAATATGGCTGTATTTGTCTGCCCATTTGACTGCACTGGCCACATTTCCCCCCATATCTTAAATTCAGCAAGTAAACAGCAGTTGTGCTTAACAACATGCTGAAGTGTGTTCTCTGTCATTCGGTCAGGGTCCCCAAGCTTTTGCATACAGCTGTATAAGTGATGATCAGATTCAGTTCATTCTAAAATATTTATTCTCCTACTTACAAACCCAAAGTGGGCATCAGTTTAAACTAGACACCCTACTGTTGACTGGATTTCTCTGCTTGTTTCAGTTAGCTACAAATGAGAAGGTGTTGATACCAAATTACACCATTGCTTTTGTTGTTGCTGCTGATAAGAAGGCTAAGCTTCGTATTTTCTGTTTATCCAGAAGTCTGTCTCCATGAGTGTGTTACCTGGTGAGGAGCCATGCCAAAGCCCCCTGCCCAAAGACTGGAAGGCCTATATGTCACCACAGGGACGGAGATACTACGTCAACACTGTAAGCAAAGGTGAGCACATCTGAATGTCCACAGTGCAACTGTAAGATTACACACAAGTAAAAGATTAAATAATTAAAAATTAATGGTAAACTTTCTTTGGAGATCTCTGTTCAAGAAAATTCCTCCATATGCATTTTTAAAAATAGCTCCTGCTTTTTTTCCCTTTGTTTTATAGTTTTAATAGTTAATTTGGCTGTTGATCAGATGATTTTTACCCTATTTCTATTTTTTAAATTTCTGTTTTCTGTCCTAATTTTGGACCGCTTTGATTTGATTTATTTTATTATCTCTTGTTTTATTGGTTTGTCATGTTAATATTATTGGTATCTTTATTCTAGTAATTTTCTTATTCTCGTTGTTGAGGTTATATTCGCTTTATTAGTTTTAATCATTTGAATGTTTTATCTTTTCTTTTGTTTTTTTATTCGTTTTAATCACATTTAAAGGCTCCAGGAACCTAAATCTGTGTTCTCTTTCTAAGTGGTTTGTCTTGTTGTGATTGACCCACAATACATCTGTAAATTATGTTCTAATGTCCAAAAAAGCCCAATGTATTTCCTAAATATTCCTTAGAGAAACTGGAGAAACTTACAGAATGAAAGCTAACAACCAAGCGAAAGATAACCTAGCTAGCCGAACTGAACTAACAAGCCAGCTAATCTGTCTGCCCATTTGTTTGTCCATCTGTCCATTCATCTGTCTGTTTGTTCCACTGTACCATTTCCTACTTGAACATTTAGCAGTAAAGTAAAGAAGAACCTGGCCTTCATTAAGATATCACCAAATAAGAGCTCAGTGATTTTTTTTTTCCATTTTTGTTGTTGTTGTACTTCATTTGAGCACAGCAACTGCCCTGTACGAAGTAGAAACATTCTTTTACTGTTTTTAGCTGATGTGCCAGTGAGGATTGGCCCATCAGAAATGCTCCAAAATTTCTTGAAGTGCATAAAAAAGGAAGGTTCAGGTATCCATATCGGATGGGAAGTTATAACACTGCAACCCTAATTTTTACGGCACATCCCTTCTATGTTCCAATATGTCAGTTTAGGGCCAGGCAGAATGCAGAAGGCATAATTAATAGGCCTGCTCCTGTTGTCCCCATCATGCAGTGCGGTTTGAGCGTGTTTGGCTGGTACAGCATGGCCTCAGTGGATCAGAGGCTTGCTGCAGATATCTCCAGCTCTCCTCGCCTTGTCTCTAAACAATTAGCATTGTGTCTAGCCAAAGCTGCTCCTCAGTGTACTGCGCTATGTACTCTTTCTCTCTCCACCCACAAGACGTCCATCTGTGCATTCTCCAGATGACTGTATGAGGATCTGAGCTGAGAAAATAATTACTGAAGCTATAAATTCACTTTTTTCCAAGTTTCTACTGTACATTTGGTTTTGGAGTCATTCTCTTCCAAATCAAAGCAAGATCTGAAGATGTTACTAAGACAGTTTATTTGGAAATGACATAAAGGTTATAAATAGAAGTCTTCAGGAGTCCTTAGGAGCGAGTCCTAAACTCTTGTAGCCTGCACCGGGTAAAAATATAGCATTAAGGGTTCGGTAACTATGAGACACTCAAATACACAAGTCAAAGGGACAAATGAACCTATGCAGCTACCATAAATAGTTACCGTAATAACAGCTCATGAGGATTTATGGAGTGGTTGGTATGACTCAGGACTCCCAGTAATGAAGGCCTCCTACAGCAGTAGCACTCAGCTTATGAAAGTTAAAGACTTTTTGGTTCCTATTACTTTGACCTGGCGTTGGTTTCAGTGGTCCTGACAGCTAAAAACAGCCCATACTCCACCTTCACATCTGCCAGTAATCGAGGCAGCTGTTTCTTTTAAAGATAATTCCAGCATGCTTGGTGGAGCTGTTAATGTGAAAACAAGAAAACATATGAACGCCCTGACCAGTCACTTACACTAATCCTTCACAGTGACTCACGCACGGAATGCACCCACGATAAATCGTCTAGGCTGTTTAGTCTAAGGTGCTCCCATAAGCGTCTTAAGAGATGACTGTTAAAGGGATTTTGATTGGGATTGGCTTTCCAATTACAACACATTTAGCAAACCACCCTGACGTTGGGCACTGCAGCGCGAACAGTTCTTGTTGTTCTTCTGAAGACCTCGTTCTATGGGGTTTTTGCGATATCAAAAAGCCTCTTGACAGAAGATGTCTCTGATTATGGTGTTGTGTTGTTTGACTGCCATGGTGACATGATGAGCCTGGCGCGTACGCATGTAGCGGTGGGGAGGGGGAGTGTGTGTGGTTTCCTTCCTGTTCTGTGTAGCAACCTTGTGGTTTTGTGGCTCTCTGCCATGCCGGTCTGCTGGCTCTACCCATCATACCTTAACAAACACCTCCAGGGAAAGCTTCATGTTGTCCGTGGAGAGAAAAGCTCCACTAGAAAACAAACTCTGGTGTCAGTAAAATCAAAACCCTTTAAAGGATGCTTTGGGGTGATGCCACTGGTGGTTCCTTAAATAGTCCTTAATGGTCTTTTGGTACTTATGTTTGTTTTAACTTGGACCAGTCATTAATGCCAACATTACCACCCAATACTAGCCTAAGTAAATTTTAGAATAAATGAACTGTATGTTCAGGGATTGCTGAAACTTAACAGTTTCATGAACATATTATAGTTGCCTAGTTGCCAGTGCCTCGGTTTATACAAAATTGAGTTCTTACAGGTACAGGTGTGTAATACCAATTTGGACCTTTACTTCATGTTATGCCTGGCCCCAACTATATGAGTTTTGTTCCACAGAACATATCGTCGTTGTCCAATGAAAAACATGTATCTCCTGTTTTTGTCAAGTTTTACTTTTATGTATCATTTGATCACATGAGCTGCTGTTTACACTATATGAACATTTCATGATGAATGGACCAACAGAAATGGCCCATTCCAAAATGACTTCCAAAAGTTTGGTTCCACTGACTTACATAAAAATTAAAATAGGTTTTTGCCCTGTCCTGTGAAGTTGGTAAGTGTGTGTATAGCAAGCATTTTCTATATATATATATATAACACACACTAACACACCACCACCACATCAGTCTCACTGCAGTGCTGAGAATGATCCATCACCCACATAATACCTGCTATACCTCTATGGTGGTCCTGTGGGGGTCCTGACTATTGAAGAACAGGATAAAAGGGGATAACAAAGTACACAAAGAATCAGATGGACTACTGTCTGTAATTGTAGAACTACAAGGTGCTCCTCTGTGGTAAGTGGAGCAGATAACATGTAAATATATATAGTTCTACAGTTACAGACTGTAGTCGATCTGATTCTCTGTATACTTTGTCGTCCCCCTTATACCATGTTCTTCAATAGTCAGGACCCCCTACAAAGTGCTCCTGTATGGTAAGTTGGCCAGATAAAATCAACAATGAGTGTAGATACACGGAGGTGGTTTTAATGTTATGACTGATCGGTGTATATAACATAGTATATTCTTACAGCCACAGTAACCAGACAGCCTGTATATTTTTAAGATGTATAAAGAGGTTGAAAAAATGGTCATGTAAAAATGAATCGTGGTTTGTTTTCAGCCCATAAAGCCACACAGAAGCCACGAAAGAAAATTTAGGATATGGGCCCTTTAAAAAAACGCATCTGAAACCACCATAACAAAAGGTTACTTAGGGAATCAAAAAAGGTGTGAAGGAGAGAAGAAAAATTAGCAGGAAGGTGAAGATGCTGATCAGAAGGTGCGTAGACGAAGCCAGTCAGCAGCCCGAGCGCATTTACCCATTAAAGAAATCTTTCTGCCGGAGACAGTTTGATGAAACATGATGAAGAAATGTGTCTTCTAGGGCTTCTGAATATGTAGGAAGTCCTTTTGATCCTTTAAACATCAGAAAGTGTCACAGCCAGTGACAGCGCACAGCAGAACAGAGGGCTTAAAGGCAAAAAGACATCAGTTCAGCGCGAGCACGGACGACTAAATTACACAGGTGCATGCCGAGCAGAGAGAGACGCTGCGATGTTGTTAAACAGCCGTAATAAATGTGGTGAATGTAGGAATGTCAGGTGGTGAAATTGCTCGCAATCAAACAGAAAAAATGAAAGTTTGTAATGGTCTGACTTTGCGCAAATTGTCATGCAGCAACAGCAGGCGCCGCAGCGGATGCCGTTACAGATGGTGATAAATAAAAGATGGACTTCATGAGACATAACTAGGCCAATATTCATTACTTATGGGGCGGCAGACCTCATATTCATTACAGATCAGAAGCACATGATATCCTGCCCGTGTTTTCATAGAATAATCAATCTCTAGTAAACACAGAACGGGACAATAGCGAGCATGTGAAAACTGGGGCCCGCCGTCCTGTAGCTGACGTTGGTGCGAATGTGAAAATTAGACTAATATGTTCGCTCAGGTGCTTGTTGCTTGGTAACCAACTGTTCCAGTTCAGAGTCACAGCTTTCTAAGAGATCCACAGGGTTTTTTTTTTCTTTTTTTCCTCTTTTATTTCAGTCTTTCATTACGTGCCTGAAGACACTGACGGTTTCCGTATAGCCTTTCATCTTTCACATTGATATGCCTAGGTCTTTATGAGGATGAATACCCACAGTATGTAAAGTGGCCCATCGATTTCCACGTCAGATGTAGGAGAGTGACAGGAGGGATGAGGAGGAACCGCTTCCGCGTTGGAAAATAGAATAAACCTAATCAGGACTGCATCAGTGACATCCTAATTGCACTTACATAACGTTATTGACATTTATGAGGAGAAAACATATCAACTCTGCTTTAGCAGACTGAGCGCAATTACGTTATCGTCACCGGTTTAGCCGATTTCTTTCACAGTATTGATTGCCTCATTAGAAACGAACTCAAAGAACCGGAGAGGAAGAGTCTGGCAATGAATGGCCTTTGATGGCACTGTAGATCACTGCTGAAAGGGTCCTGATCTCTTGCTGCCAAATCTCTTCCCCATGCGTGTCATCGGAGCTGAACTGATGGTTCGGGCTGTGCTTCCTCCACTGGTAAGCGCTGAGAGACATCCGAGCCAAAGGTTTGCACAGAAAAACAATACAGCTAAGGCTAAGGTTCGAGTCTCTCTGGAAATATGACACATAGTCACATGGATTCAAGTGAGAAAGATCCCTGGAGGTTACGTTATCAGTGCTGTTGTTGTCCTGCTTTTTATTAATTCCAGCTTTATCTGCCTCGCATCATGTTTTGGAGAAATCCCATTCGCTCTTAGGGAGCCAGGATGTTTGCCAGATGCTGAGATTTCTTCTAATGGCTAGCACTTAGTGGAGGGCTGACCCGTAGGGCCCTACAGATGCAATGTATAGCCGAAAGTATGTGAACACTCCTCGTGATTAATAAATACAGGTGTTTCGGTCACAACCAATGTTTAAAATCAACCACAAAGCCATGCAATCTCTTTAGACCAACACAGTGGCAATAGAATGTCTCATAGTGAAGAGCTCAGTGACTGTAAATGCAGCATTTTCATAGGGTGCCGCCTCTGCCACAAGTCAGTTTGTGAAATTTCTGCCTTCTAGATCAACTGTAGGTGCAGTTATTGGGAAATAGATGTGTTGAGGAGCAACAACAGCTTGTCCGCAAAGGGATAAACCATGCAAAGTGAGATATCCTCTGTTACATCACTTTCACACTGCCTCTGGAAGCAACACCAGCACAATAACTATGCATTGGGGGCTTCATGAAATGCGTTGCCATGGCTGAACACAAGTCTAGAATTGCTATGCACAGTAACAAGCATGGTGTAAAGCATGCCGTCACCGGACTCTGGAGCAGTAGAAATGTGCTTTCTGAAGTGATGATTTTGGCGCATCTACTGGAAGTTTATAGTGACAACAGAAAAGTTAGGTGGACGAGGGATAATGCATTTTATCAGAGTTTAGACTCTTAATTCCATTGATGGGTAATGTTAATTGAGGTGTTGGAACTCCCCCTGTTGTTGTTGTTGTTTATTTGTAGAATGTACTGCTCCCAGTGTGTGTGCCTTTAGTTGTAGTTTAATTCCATTGATGGGTAAAGTTAATTGAGGTGTTACAACTCCCCATGTTGTTGTTTTGTAGAATGGACTGTGCCCAGTGTGTGTGCCTTTAGTTGCAGTTTTTAAAAGCCAAATGGCGAATTTGTTGTTGAAACTTCTCAAGGAATCAATTTCTTATTTTCCTGCTAGGTCTGAAACAATTGTGAAACTTGGTGTGAATAGGCCTGTAATATAAGGATAGCCAAATACAAAAGAAGCAGGTGCTATGAAAAGGATAGGATAAAGAAGAGCTAAGCTCCACCCCTTTGTTTTACTTGCGTGTGAGTGAAATGGTCTTTGATCGTTGATCATATTTGACAGTTCACATATAGCACATATAATGGGCATATAATATGACATTAGGATACTTGAAGACATTTTTATTATACATAACAATATGCATCATTATAACTAGTTTAATATCTGATTTGATAAGTTGGCACAAGTAGGTACTGATGGACGCTCCTGGATTAATGTATGCAGCACAGCCCTCTTAGCTGAGTTGTGCAAACCTGTTTTTTGAGTGTTTATATCAGCCACGGTGCTTTCTCTGCATCTTATCATTCCAGGCCTATTACTGAGCGCCGCTCAGATGATGTAATTCACTGGTAATGGTTTGCCGTGACCTTCTGTTACAGAGACTACATGGGAGAGACCATCCAGTGTCCCTGGGACCCCCAAAACATCACTGCGACACAAGAACTCCTTACCTGCCGGTAAGCTTGCTTTTCCAACCAAACACTTCCTTTATATATATTAGACTTAATTCCCATATAGTTTAAACCCCCAGGTTGGCTAGTTGGTGATTCGTTTTAATTCCTGCATTAAGAGATGTTGCATCATAAAAGGGTATGGCTGCAGCTTATTGAAATTCATAAAGATAACAGCATAACTAGTGTGCATAGCTGAGAAACAGAGTTTCCCAAGCATGATACGGTTCAGAGAAGTGGGGCTGAATGATGCTTAGAAATATTTACATTGCAGTATTTTAGTTTTTTGGGGATAAATATTTGGAAAAAAAGGAGTAGAATTCCCAAATGGAGCTTATTGTCACTGTGGAAATGGAACAGATATGTAGAGACAGTACTGCTCTCATTCCAGTATTCATGATATAGGCAAAATTCCAGATTGCAGCAGTGTTGCAGTATATCTTATACACAAATAAGTGCAGGTAACGTAACATAAATGCAGTGCAAACTATGGTCCCTCTTAGCAGAGCAGCTATGAAAATGAAAATGCAGCTGACCATTAATTGCCTCTCACAGTCTAATCTGTTGCATCTGTAGTAGTCCACATTGTTTTGAGGCAGCATGTAAAGGAATTTTGTTTTGAGGGAGCAGGCCTAAAGGAATGGCTGGTCTTTTGTAGTTGGCCTAGCATGAACACCAGAACGAATGCCGTGTTTCTGTTTCCTCTTGTGTCACCTGGGAAGCCAACTGCTTTGGTCACCGGCATCAGACAATGCCATGGCCGAGGTCTTACGCACAAAACAAGCCGCGGCCCAAAGTGTGACCTTAAGTTCCAGCAGTGTCTGACTGTTGGCGGCACTAGTGTATGGGACGCACATATGAGACAAATAACAAGCTGAAGTTGTTATTCAGATTCCGCATTCCAACTTAAATGGTGCAACAGTTGCATGCAGATGCCGGTACAGGTTCCAGAATGGCTGCTCCATTTAAGATGAAGCACTAAAAAAAAAAAAAACACTTGGAGAAATTAAGATGTGAAACAACATTTAGCACCATTTTGGCAGGGCTAGTTTTAGAAAGCAATATTGACATTCCAGAAAAACAAGCCAGTGTTGCAATATTGCTGCGCTGGGAGAGAGCACAAAGACGCAGGAAACATTTTGCTTTCAAACGAGCGCTCTTTATTGAACATGGCAGCACTGGAGATCCCGGCACAGCACTGGTGAACAGCCAGGATACCAGACATCAGTCATCAGTAGACACACACTTCACCACCACCACGCCACTACCCCCTAAACAGCCCCACAGCCCAACACAACACAGCCCCCTAGACACATATATACAGCCTCAAGCTACCAGTCCCAGCTGTTTGCATGTTTTAAGTTTCTCCTACTGTATGTCCAGTGTGCTTCCAGTGAGTGCTGCGTTTGCTGCTCCGCATAGCCACGGCTCCAGTACCTCCACATCCGAACAAGCCAGTAGCCTTTAAGCATGAAAATCACATGATTTGCATAGCGAGAGCACAGTTTCCAATTTTCCAGCTAATATAGTGTATATACAGATGAGTGATAAATTCCAGACAGGTGTATAACATTACATAGGTAAACTATTAACATCCTATCATGCTCTGTGGCAAGTCTAAAAATTCTGACCGGGCCAATTTAACCTTGATTTGAAACAAGGAAAAGATCTTTGAAACAGGGTTCATTACCGGGGCACAGACAGCAGGAGCTTCAGTCAGAAAGACTCCTCTGCTGATGAGTGCAACAGTGACATCTGGTTTGTGACATCAGATCGTTGGGAAACACATCAGTAAACAGGGCTGGAAACTGTGGTTGAATGTGCACATCCGATGACCATGATGCTTACGTGTTGGAGTGATATGTAAGGATATGCTGTGACAGCAAGAACAGTAGAACACTATCCAGACTTTTTTCCAAGCAGTTTTGGACCATTTCTGTTGGTCCATTCATCATGATATTTTCACACAATGTAAACAGCAGCTGCTGTGTTCAAATAAAATCAACATGAACTGAGAAATGTAAATAGATAGATATAAAAGGTTGCAGTGCTTGAAAGAGGAATGTAACTGTAGAGTTCAATAGTGCACTGGTCTACAAATATGTGGAAACAAGTGATGCGGTGAGATGAGTAATCCGTCACCATATTCTCCACAAATGGGCAAGTGTGTGTCCGCCATACGTAGAGAAAATGCAACAGGCCTGAATGCTCAATCCCTATAGTGGGGCAGCTCCGTTATGCTAGTTGGCGTGGTTTGGCAGCTGGATTTCAATGTGGACATTGTTCAAAGGGTCAAACTGGGAAAATGAACACCATAAAAAAAATGCATGACTTTAATCATTTATTGTGTTAACATGTTAACATGAGCATGTTAATGTGTCAGGTTAAGGATAGGCTTGCATTGTGTTTCACCAAATTGTATGTTTTTTGTGATCATGTGATTTAGCCAAACATCCAAAGAACATCTGTGATTGGTCAGGATGTGCAGACCACACAAAAAGGCATTCAGCGGTTGGTTAAAGACATACTCGCGTATCACACATATGGAGTGATATATTGTGCAGCTCTAGACTAAAAGTTAATTTGAAGGGAATGAAAAGCATTCGGTTGGTGTTTGCTGTGCTCTCTATCTTCACTGCAGGGTGCAGCGTATTCCACGGAGGCCCGCTGATTACAGATTTCCTGTGTTTTAATTTTATCTGTGGTTTGGAACACTGGAGCCACTTGTGTGGTGCATGTGAATCCCTCACAGTCAAGATCACCAGGACATCAACAACCTGAACAACAACAGCATTGAAGTGTTGACTTGTGCAGCGTGATCTGCTGTATAAAACATAAAAACAGTTGTCAAGTAAACGTCAAGTAAATAGGTATATGGTAAAAAGAAACAGTTTGCAAAGCTGGAGTTCAAAAACCTATCAATGGATGTAGAGAAAATGGGACAAGAAGAAGACCTGTTTGACCACCAAAACTGTCACTAGCAGAGGAACAGGACTGAACATTTTGGGGAAAGTATGCTATTACGAATCTCTCCAATGTTGCGATTGAAGACCAGCACATCCAAGGTGTTTCTGTCCGTCCTTCTGCTGTGAGAAGACTCAACACTATGAAAGGATGTGTAGTAGCTGTCAAGAGGCCCTTCCTGAAAAAACACAAACATTATGTTATGTCCATAAACATTTTTGAGTTTTTGAGTGTGTTTGGTATTAATAAGGCCTCAGAACTTCGAAGACTGAACTTTGGAAAAACATCACTGCAGATTCCTTTGAAAAACTGAAATCAGGTCTTCTGAAAGGAACGGAAGCTGTAGTAAAGGTAAAGAGTGGACACACCAAATTCTGAAAAAAATGACACCATATTTTCTTATTGAGGCTTCTGTGCAATTTTCTAACAGGTACGCTTTCTGCTTTTTCCCTCATCCTGGAAAATGAGTAACTTGTACTTAATGGCCATTTTAAATGAGAGGTAAACTGATAAACAATGTTTTTATGGCCTCTATGCACTACTAGTTCATTATAATGCCATACAATAATATGTTTTATGGTCTGAATGTGGTACATTGTAAAACCTCTTTCCACACTTCCACAATATTCAACATCACATACGTGCTCATCCACGCCCTAAAGCTAAGTAAGGTCACATTAACGCTCTCATGTGTGAGCTTTTGAGACGATGACCTGAAGGCCACATTTTTAGAAAATCTCTTCTTCATGTTTTCAGTTTAATTTCTTCTTCTTTAGAGTCCCCAACACACACCCAACCTTTCAGTGTTCATCATTATCAAGGGTGGGAGCAAGCAGGAACAATCTGCTGTAGTTTCAATATGACCAAAATAATCTTCACTATTTCTTAACAGCGTTCTTTGGGGAGTCATTTTTGCATTATCTTTCCATTCCTACTTCCATTTTTAGGCACCTGCATCCCACAAAGTGAATACTGTCCAGTGTCCTTCAGATGTGGAAACAGTACTGGAAATCACAGTCCTGAAAATCGCATACAGAACGAAAAGGTCCAAAGCAGACTAAGGCGTGCATGCCTTTAGTTTTGTTTGATTGCTGTAGGCCTAGAAATCTAGGGCACTATGATTTCTGCGATGCAGAGAAGATAGACAGCATTGCGAAATTGGACCCTAGAGACACCCTCAGTCAAATTGCATATTTTGCCAAAAATGTTTATATGTTTAGTGTATATAAGTGTGTTCACTTATTTTTACCTAGAAGGTCAACAAAATGGAATTTGACAGGGATGCCCAAACTTTTGCATATAACTGTGTATAAGCACAGAAATATGCCTGATGTGGAGATTTGGAGGATATTTGTTATCAAATTATTTCTGAATAAATGATAATTCATTTTAAACCAGATGAAATCCTGACCTATGCCCTGTCATGGTTTGCATCTCCTAATCTAGAGCCATCTTTAGGCTTTCTCAGCTGCCTTAGGTCTGTTAAAACAAATAATACACATATGGCCAAATGTTTGTGGCCACCTGCTCATCTAATTTCTATTTCTTTCAAAATCAAGAATATTAACAAGGTAAATTGCCCCTTGCTGCATTAATTGCCTGTACTCCTCTGGGAAGGCGTTACACTAGATGTTGGAACGTTGCTGTGAGAGCTGTAGTGAGTTCTGGTACTGATGTTGGATTATTAGTTCTGGAGCACACCAGCTCATTCTAAAGTTTTTGGTCATTGCTCCATCAGCAGTGGGTGCACCTCAGTACAGCTGAGTTCACTAATAAGAAGGGGTGTCCACAAACATTTGGACATATAGTGCATGTTCATATTTTGTGTCCATGAGTGCTGTTGTTTGCTGAAAGTCTGAAGAGCTTCTGTGTACATAACAGCATACATGCATCCAACCTCTGCATGTCAATAATATCATTCCTCTTATCTTTGTTGATTTTGGAGTGATTAACTTACATTAAAAGGTAAGACCATTGCTATTTTGCAGATACTTGTTTTTCTTTGGACAGGGATGATATACACCCACCGGGCACTTTGTTAGGAACACATCCTTGTACCTACATTCATTGTCCAGCTTATCGGTTCCACTTACCAGATATGTGCACTTCCAGACTGTAGTCTATCTGTTTCTCTGTATGCTTTTTTAGCCCCCTTTCACCCTGTTCTTTAATGGTCAGGACCCCCACAGGACCACCACAGAGCAGGTATTATTTGGGTGGTAGATCATTCTCAGCATTCTCACTAATGACGTGGTGATGATGTGCTAGAGTGTGTTGTGCTGGTGTGAGTAGATCTGACTGGAGGTTTTAAACACTGTGTCCACTCACTGTCCACTCTACTCTTAGACACTACTACCTTGCTGGTTCACCTTGAGATGAGAGTCAGAGATGATAGCTCGTCTGTTGCTGCTCAGTTTGTCACAGGCCACTGCTCACAGGATGCTGTTGGCTGGGTATTTTTGGTTGGTGGACTGTTCTTGCATGAGTATGGTAAGTAGAGCTGATAAAATGGACAATAAGTGTATACACAAGGAGCTGTACCTAATGGTGTTATCAAGAATGAGCAAGTTGTTTTGATACGTTAAACACCTTCATAACCACCTGGAATTTCTGTATTACGTGTTGTAGAGCAGTTTTCTGGAACTACTTTAACTTATGAATCGCTTTTAGGTGGCTTACAGTTGGTTTGTGAACTTTCTGGTTGTAACTCCTTATTGTCCATGTTATGAGCAGAGCTCTACACTGGTGTACTCACTCATATAAAGAGCCCCAGCAAAGAGGTACAGGAGAGGGATTGTTCCCTTGATGCAGTGGAGAGATAATGGAATTTGGGACTGATTCACCATGTTGAAACTGCTGCGTTAAAAAACAAATGAAATTAGAGAGAGATCAGTGTCATCGCTTATAAATGGAGGAAGGAAACCGTGAATGTGTTCAGGATAAGGACATCTCGACTTAGATCCGTCTCACTAGGGGCTTCAGCACTCATGACCATGTGCTTGTTGAGGTCATGCACACATGAGGTCGTGAGGTGGACTGCCTTCTCTGCACACAAGCAGCTGACGGTAAGCCCAAATGCACGGCGGCCTTGTGGATTGTTTAGTCTGACAGTTAAAACAGTTCAAATTAAAAGTTAAAGTTATTCTGTTTGATCAAAAGGCCTCTTTCGTCTGTAGTTGATTATTCAGTGCTGAATTATTCACTGCGTTTACATTGTTCTCTATGGAGGTTTTAAAGTTTAAATACAGCCCTCACTGGGGTGGCATTTGGGCTTGCCCGCCCTGTGCTAGAATAGAATAGAGCAGCATGTTATCAAGTGCAGACGATCAGAACGTGCTCTTTTCTTTCAACCCTAAAAATACGGGCAGGGAGATTAAAATTAGACTCTACATTGGGAGTTGCCATGTACATGTTGAGGAAGAAAGAAATACCCTGGCCAGAAAAAAAAGTGGGAAGTGCCTCGCACAACACTTCCTTTGGTTTGTCAGCTTGCTTTTTTATGCTGTGGTTGTTCTGCAGAAGTCATTTCTTAGTTATTGAATATGCTCCTAGAAAACTGCTCACATATGACCTTTGAGGAAGTGTAAGATGCTCATCACCAATTTCTATCTGCCAGCAGTTTGTTTGTCCTGCGAACATTACCTTGTAATATCATTGAGGTCAAATTTGATCTAGTTGCAGAGATACTTCTGAAAAACCTAAACTGACTGTCTCCCACTGTCTCCTTTCTGTCTTTACAGTGAACGGATTTCATGGCAGTGGTAGCCCGTTGCATCAGACGGAGCAGTCCCATGTGCTCCAGCGGAAGCCTAGCACAGATCAACAGGTACGACCGATCCGCAAAAATGTCTGCCTCAGTTCATTTAACTCAGAACACTGTGCTCGCATGAGTCAACTCAGGCTTTAATTAATCTGGACTTTACACAAATGGTCTTTTTAATCAGTCTTCAGGAATATTATGCAGCAGTGTTACATCATCACCTTGTATGTACATACAAGCTGAAAGCTTGGAAGCAAAAGATGAGAACTTGTTTTTAAAGACATAATAGACAGTGATATTTTTTAACATGCAGTCTGAAAAAAATGCCACAAAGTGTTCTTTGAGCATTGCAATACAAGAGCCACTTTTAAAGAATCAAAATTGTAGAGCTTGAAATGGAGTTTTGTTAATCTGAAGAATAGGAGTGGGCGATTATCCTGATACAAGATACAAGACTGTACAAAAAGTATGTCACACCTGTATGAGCTTGCTGGAAAACACATTCCAAAACCATGGGCTTTAACAGCCGGTGGACTATAACAGCCATCACTCTCCTGGGAAGGTCATTCAAAAGATTTTGGAGTGTGGGAATTTGTGCCTGTTCAGCATTTATAAGGTCAGGCACTGATGTTGGATGAGAAAACCTGGCTCACAGTCAAGGTTCCAGTTAACCCTGAAACTGTTTAGTGGGGTTGAGGTCGGGGTTCTGTGCAGGCTACTGGAGTTTCTCTACACCAGACTCTTCAGACCATGTCTTTTTGAAGCTCACTTTGTGCACAGGGGCAAGGTTGTCCTGGAACGCGAAAAGACCTTCAGCAAACTGTTGCCACAAAATTGGAAACCGAAAAGTGTCTAAAATGTCTTTGTATGCTATAAGCATATAAGGGGCTGAGCCCAAACCCTGACCATTATCCCTCCTCCACCAAACTTTACCATGGTCACTAAATGCTCCTGTAGGTAATGTTCTTCTGGCATCTGCTTAACCCATATTCATCTATCAGACTGCCAGATAGTGAAGCGTGATTCATCACTCCAGAGAACACGTTTCCACTTCTCCAGTCCAGTGGCCACATGGTTTGCACCCCTCCAGCTGATGCTTGCCATTGCACATCGTAAGCTTGCGTGCAGCTGCTCGGCCATGGAAACCCATTTCATTAAGTTCCAAATTAACTGTCCATATCCTGATGATGTCTCTAGTACTCTGCACTTGGCAGTACTGCTGAATGAGTTGACATGGTCTACCGCTTCATTAGCTGAGCTTTTGTTGTTCCAGTGGTCTTCCAAGTAACAATAATAGCACTTACAGTTGACCAGGGTGGATCTAGCTGGGCCGAAAGGTCAGGATCTGACTTGTGGCAAAGCTGGCATCCTATGATAGTGTCACGATCAATTCTGTTGCCAGTGTTTGTCTAAGGAATTGCATGGCTTTGTGCTTGATTTCAGCAGTGGGTTAATAGTAAGTTTGGCTAAAACACCAATAATTAGACAGAGTGTCCACATACCACATACCAGGCTGCCCACATATTCATACATATGGTATATGTATTAGAATATTTCATTATACTGAGTTTTGATAAGTTGGCACAAGACAAAAAAGTGCCAGTACGGCCACAAAAATCTATCAAAGACAATGAGCACTATGAATTTAATTCAACGTTTCGTTGTTAAAGAGTTTATTATTCAGCACTACATTGCAGACTGGCTGAGTTAATCTTAGTTTATAGAACTGTGGTAAAACCGTGGACTCCTAGTGGAAAAGCTTATAAACTAAATGTGTGATTCATTTTACAGTTTTTCTCCCCAATATTAGTCATGACCATTTCCCACCAGTTCCCACTGGCTAGTCTGTCACTCTTAGCAGGATGCTATCAAGCTGGAGGAGTGAACGCTAACACATGCTTAATCAGAGACATGTGAAGCACCTTTTCCAACTGCTGTTCACACGATGTCATTGGTTACATTGTTACATCAGCGGACAGACACCAGTGTTAGCCAGCATTGTGCTGAGTGATAGAGGAAGAGTGAAGACCTACCTACCCAATTATGCACTCGTTAGACTCTTGGGCACAGGTTTCTGTGGCATCATCGTGGATCAAACTCACAGTCGCCCGACAATAGAGCTTTCACTTAGAGTGTGGTCATCAGTGGTTCTATACCAATTTAAGGGTTCTTCGTAATACCTTTACAATATGTGAAGGTTCCTTAACTTTGGAAAGGCTTTTCCCACTAAAACAAGCATTTTAAGTCAATCAGTTCTTCAGGGGGCAAAAGTGGTTATTTCATGGTAATGTACAATGTGCTGTTTTTTGAGACATTATTTAAGAGATTAGATTAGATTATAATGGTTTGACTATGGTTCTGCTGCAGTGGTGTACAACTGATTCTTACTTGACTTTGTTTTGCTCCTGGTGATCATCCTCCAGAATTTATTCGCAGCTCTAATCATATCTAACTGTTCTTTGCATTCAGACACTGCAAGCTTGAATTAATTGAATCAGGTGTGTTTGTAAATAATTGAATCTGGCCGGTGTAAATAAAAATTTTGTCCCCTTGCATGTTTAAGGTGGTAGTAACTTCAGGCTCCTGAGGATGTTGCACAAGGATGATGGGGCTATAAATACCTGCAAGGTGTGAGTGATGTGATTCATAGACTGAGAAGAGGTAGGACAGTGCAGTGAAAGTCTCCTTCCATGTGTGGAAAATGGGTCCAAAGCAGATGTTAATGATTGGCTAAAAGGAGTGATTGCATTTGGGTGTGTCAAGACCATAGTGTGAAGGAAATAGCTGAATTTGCAGGTGCATGGAAGCGTACGGTCATGCGGGTCTACCAGCAGTGGCTAAAATCCCAGTCTACAAGAAATTCTCCTCAGAATTGTGCCAGGGAAGGCATCCACCAAGTCTGGCCCAACAGCACAATTCTTTGATGTAAGAGTGGCTGAACATTGATGTGGCCTACATCCAGAATCTTGTCCAGTTCATACCACATCAAATCACAGGTGCTGTTTGTGCTTGTGGAGGTATTATATGCTATTAGGTACGTTTCAGTCACAGATGACTAATTTTTTGTTTGGTGAACTTGCTACAGTAAGTGTACATCAACTGCAAACCAGTGGATGATTCTGGGTCATCGCCTTTGGTTAAACTAGACGTTAGTAAATGTTTTGATTGTTGGCAAATGGATTACTGCTTGCTTCCCTACGTTTGGCCTTTATTGTACATTTTGACTACAAGCAGTCATATCCAAAGCACTGGGAAACATATTAAAGAGCAGAATGAACTGCCTACCCTTTCCACCCACTCAGTCTTTGTTTAGAACAAGCTATAATTCTTTATTGCACTTTATTTACACTACAGCTTGCATCATGCTTTGTACAGTGTTGAGGCTGGATATCAGGGTGATAGAGGTTCTTATAGCTCCTTCTGTCCTCCCCCACCCTTTTTCCCTTTCTTTTGCTCCCTTCTTCCAAATTACCTCAGGATGGAAGTGACTATTTTGCAATCGTAGCAACTTTACATTGCACATTCTTCACACCTCCTCACAGCAACCATGGCAGCAGTGACAACAAGACCATAACAGCAAGAGCAACAGTAAAGACACGGTGGTAATAAGGGTTCATATCAGGGGGGAAGACAAATCGTTTTCCTCACTGTCTTATAAGTGTTTGATGTGGTAAGCTGCTTGTTTCTAATTTACTGTGGTCGCAATGTCATATGAACGAAATCTGGAATGATGTCCGTGGAGCAGTTTTGATTCATTACATGTTGCATCCTCCTCCAGAGCCCTGTGTCCATTTCGCCCAGGAGGCAGGAGCGTGAGACCTCAGTTACCGTGAGTACTCAAAAGCCACACAGCAGTAACAGCTGGATCCCTGCAGCACACTCCCACCCCCCCACCACACACACACACACTACACAGGCATGCACAGCAGCAGATAAACTCAGGCAGAGTTACCCTGAGTTAGCACATATGTTTGCTGAGATGTATTTCGGCCTGAGATCACTTTGTGTAAGGGTGCAGAACATGCTGCCTCTGAGTCACTGAGAGCTTACTTCTTCTTTATGGAAGTGACCGATGTCAACTGCTCTGTGCCCTACTAAAAAATAACCCATCCCCTACAAGTTGTACAGAACGCAGCAGCATGGAACCTAACGAAAACACAGAGAGCTCCTATCACTCCTGTTTTAATAGACCTGCACTGACTGCCTGTATCTGTTAGAGTAGACTTTAAAGTTCTGCTGCTGGTCTATAAAGCCCTGAATAATCTAGCACCTGCTTACATCACAGGATGTCTCACTGTTTATGTTCCAGCTTGTAATCTTAGATCTGCACATATTGGTCTTCTGCACACACCTTCTGTAAAACACAGAGAACGTGGAGAGAACTCTTTCAGTTATTACGCTTCTAAACTGTGGAACTCACTTCCAGCTTCTATTAGACAGTCGAACTCAGTACATACGTTTAATGAACCTTTAGAAACGTCACTCTTTAACTCAGCGTGTAATTAAACCTCTACATCGTCGTGGTATTTATACATTTGACTTGTATCTATGGCTCATTGTAATGTAGAATTTCTGCTATTAGAGATTGCATCTATTATTATTATTAATATTATTGTTATTATTAGAACTACACTGTAACACTTGGGGGATTTGGAGACCTCTCTGGTGGAAATGTGTAACTGCAATTATCGATTGTGTTTTAGAAAACTAAGCTAATGATTGTGAACAAGTTGAAAGAGTGTAAGCTTGGTCATACATGGTGAAGGACATGTCTGTCATTATACCTTCATCGGTACAATATTATTTTGCATTTGAGAAGTAAACATTAAGCTGGACCTGCTTTTTGGGCCTGTGCACGTGGTGATAATTGGTAAAAACATATGATGCATATGTTTTTATACATTATTAGTATTTCTGGCTCCACAGGGAGACTCACAGCAGTGTATGCAGGTCACATTTTTTTTCTCCTGGTCCAGTAATGCTACTTCATTCAATTTCCATCATAATCAAATATGACACGTATGTATAGCTGGTTAAACTAACTGACCCGTCCGTGCTTCAGCCAAAATTAATTTTTTGGTGGCAGCTGATGGACAGAGTGGTGGCAAAAACCCATTTAACTGAAAAAAATGGTTATAGAAGTATTGTATATCTGAAATATTAAGATGATCTTGTTTTTTGTCAAATAATCAGTGCTTAAGCCAAACGGTAGGCTCTTAGGCCAAATGGTAGACTAGTGAATGTAGTGATGGTGGAGGTGAATGCAGAATGCAGGTGCGAGCTGGGGGCTTTATTAGTGCCCATGATAAAAGTGGTAAATCAAAAACAAAAACAAAAGCTAAAGTAGAAAACAAGCTCAGAACCAACTGGAACACAAAACAAAGAACAAACATAAAAAAAAAAATTTACTGGGGATAAATGCATTAAACTAGACTCGGCAAACACACCAACCATCAAATAACACTGAACAAAGGACGGGACAAACACAAGGGGTATACTTATAGGGCAAAACGAACAAGAAACACCTGGGAACAATTACAGGATGCAGCAAAAAATCTGACGCAGGTGAGGGGCAGGGCGAAGGGGTGGAGCAAAGGAGGAGTGAGGAACCAAAACAAAAACAGAAGCACATGGCCAGAAAATGTAATAGGAGGTAAACAGAAGGGTAACAACAGACAAAGACTGGATGCTCACAGTGAGCTAGTGTGTGTTTGACTGCTGTGTGCCTAGTAAAGCTCTTTAAAAGCATTAATTACAGTGGAATTAAAGAACAGTTTAGTTAGTGCTGATTTATTTGAAAAGTGGGTGTTGGTTATGACAATTCACTGTTAGTATAATGCCAAAAATATTATAATTTTTTATCAGATTCTGTCAAAAATCAAAGTATCCCCATCAGCTTTAGGCACACATAGTATATCATATACAAACAGAAACTCAAACTCTTTATAGAGATTAAAGTACACCATTAACTGGGTGGTGCCGTGTTGAAAAGACATGTATTAGCATGTATTTCCAGAAGTTGGAGCTCTTGGGAAATGTGGGAATTATGAGTTCTAGGGGCATTCAAATGTATTTTTCCTGCTTGGAAGTTGGAAACAGCCTGTTTAATGGCAGGGGAGACACTGGGCCTTAGTTGTTCTTGCTTTGCAAGCTTGATAAGTTAACACTATAGCTTACACCACTAGCTACTATAGAATAGTTGAAGGTATTCTATTACATTATCCTAACAGTGTGACATCAGTGACTGACAATGGCAAAACTTTCCCAGTAAAATCAGTGACTCACATTAGCTGTGAGTGGCAGTTTGGTGTGATGTGATGAGGTTTTCTGATAGGCCAGTTTCGCATGCACACCTGATGTTTACAGTGTACACATCCTAAAGGCCTTATGATGTGATGATATATGAACATTTGTATGCTCACTTGCTGTAAGCACATGGTATAAGGACGTTTCCTAATTGTGCTTGCCATATATTGACATCACAGCAAAATCAGCTGTAACGTAATTGTGACATGCAATCCCATTTACACCTGGTCACTCGACTGGTATCTGGATTGCGTTCTGATAGGATTTCAGCCACATGCACTTGGTACTTGGTAGTCAAGTGAATCCTGTGTTGTCTACAGCATGTTTTGCACAGTAGTGTCTGTCAATGTTGCTATTAAGCATTTCGTTTCGTCTGTTTCATTGGTACTGGGAATGGGTTTGCTTGTCTACTGTGTCTTGGATAGACAGATGCTTTTACGTGTGGCTATATAACATGTGGCTCAAATGGATCTCAGACCACCTCCTGAAGTGGTTTGAGTAATCAGATTTGTGTCTGCATCTTGGGTGTGTTTACACTTGCATTTGTGGATTGACCTATTATAATAATCCTGATACTCAAGACGCATGAAGTTACCAGGTGTAAACAGGGTCTGGATTGCCTATGCCATTACCTCACTTACAGTTTAGGGTTGGAGTGAATGTTGGGTGTGAAGAGATAAGCAGAATTCAATGGATATTTTTTTCAGTGATGAGCCTCTACAAAGCATCTATAGTGGGCTATCACACTGAGATGTTAGCACTGTGTATTAGCTGCGTGGTACAGATAACTGTCTGTTGTTGTGCAGCTATAGTATCGATCTCCTCTGCAGTGTAACACTGGTGTGGAAAGGTGGGGTGTGAGCGGTCTGGCCATTTGACCTGTCTCAAAGGAGCTTTGTGCAGAATAATCAGAGAGCTGTTCAGCCCTCTATCACTTACATGCCTGGCATTGAGGAAAGCCACAGGGCATTGGGGGGAGTCGACAGGGCACCACATCTGCTGTTGCCATGGGAACAGGGGGACAACACTGTTGTTAGAAAGTACAGGGACAGGAAGGACTCACAGAGAGCGAAACTTACCGCTTTCAGTGCTAATTTTATTCGTCACAGCACACCCTTGCAGAGGTCACTGGGGTCATTAGCAGAGCAGGCTAATCATATTATAACCCAGTGTTTTAGACAGATGATCTAGTGCATTCATCTGCACTACTTTAACATGGATTAATTCCTTTCCCCAAGTGGCTTTTTAAGAAGTAGGAAATAGGTAGGTCCGCACGCTTACAGCGAAGTCATTCAAGTCTTTGAATTGAGATGGCAATGAACGGTCTCCCCTGAGTACCCTTTAGTTACATAGACTAGATTGTCAGCAACAGATCAGCGGCAAGCTTTCATTCGTTGAGTGCTTAACAGAGTAAATTGCTTTGAGTGACCCAGTTTTTCCTCAAAACCGCCATAAAAAAGGAGCCTGTTCCCACAGTGGAGCCATGTAAAGCTTCACACACTGGAGCTCTCATAAGCAGAACAGGGTCTATTGAGTAGGCAAGCTGTGAGAGATGGAAGAAGATCACTTTTGTGTCTTCCAGGCTGAGGAATCAGGATCCCTAATGCTTCTGGGTGTTATTTTGGTCAAAATGTGGCAACGTCTTGTGTGGAGCAACGTTCAGTACATGATCCAAGTGCTGTTCTTTCTAATGCTGGATATTCATAAAAAAGCAAGCACGAGGGAGCCAGGATGAGCGTACAGGCCTGTGTAATGCCCAAGCTCCTTTAAGAACAGCACAATCAATAAGTTAAAATTAAATGTACAAAATGAATATTGAAATAAACACTAATTTAAAATGAATACAACTCAAAAGATTTTGTCTCTCCTGCGTCTTTCTGTTGTGCTCTTCTTTAACAAGTTTCTCTTTAACAACATGAAATAAAGCGGCACATGATTTGAGGTTCTCCTGTGAGAGCTCATTTGTTTTCGTCCTGTGGTTTTGTCTGGGTAAAGTTAGGGAGATGTTAGCTTTTCCCATATTTGTGTGTGATAGTTGGTTGATTATATTGTTTATCATTGCTAAATGACCGGTCGTATTGTTAAGCTTTGTTGTTGCCTTTTTAGAACAAATGTGTGTGTGTCAGTATGTGTCGGTGTGTGTGTGTGTGTCTGTCTGTGTGCCGGGCTTTGCTAATGTGTGCAGACTTTAAACACATGGATGTTCAAATTTGCTGTATACAAGGGCTGCAATCCACCTTAATACATATTACAAGTGATTTTATATAGTGGGGCTGTGGGGCAATTTGGTTTTGTAGCCTGTTGCATTGCAGTGTTTTATCTCTGAAGGGACCTGCAGGCTTAATGTGATTGCATGGCTACTGTTTTTGATCATATTGGCTGTTTTGATTGGATTATTAAATTATGTTGTAAGGGAAAGTGGCATTAATCAGTAATATATTCCAGTTTCAGTGCATGCAGCAAACTAATCAGATCTGTAGGTTCTTATGCATGTCATCGTTACAAATGTACAGGGTGTTTTTAGAGCTGAAGCTTCCAAGCAGTGACAAAGTTTCGATCAATCTTCACTAGAACTTAACCAGAAATTGAAAGGATAGGGTTTTGAAGAAGTGCCGATGTTATGCACATTAACGTTATGTGACACTTTGGCAAAACAGGAGATGCATTTTAGGTGTATACTCTTTTACTGAACATGGGTGCAGAGGAGAAACTGCTGCTCAGTGCTGGCTGAAACAGACTGGAAACAGGCAGACTACTTCAAACCAGACAGCTCTTCTCGAAGGTACACAGTAGTCACTCGAGGTACCCCACCACGTAGTACAGAACCTCACATACAACACTTGTTTACAAGTTTTAGGTCTTTCTTAATTCGAGCCTGCAGTGAGGCTCCATGTGGCCATGCCTCTTGCACTTCCGTGGTTGATAGCCAGTCACTACAAATGTTTTATCTGGATATGCAGCATGTTTTTTTGTTACATGTGATATGTGCAGATGTATATATGCAGTTATCATTATTAATGCAAAGCTCAGGTCATATCAGAAGCTGCAATAGAAGCAGAAGCACACTTGCCCAAATAAGCATTATCATTCAGTGATACTGACATCATACTATTGACTAACTATGTTATTGACTATGGTACTATGTGGTAACTCCACACTACCTGCCATGGTGGCAACGTGCTTCCTGTCTTTAAAGCTTGTAATAAGTGTGTAAACAGAATTCGATCATAATCAAAAAAGACCCCCATCTATGTTTTGCGAGACAAGTCATCTCATGCATGGAGGGCTACTGCATAGCTTTAGCAGTTCACGATTTTTTTCAGATAAGGATAAAAGATCTACCTTGCACTTCTACGGGATATTCTAAAGTCAGACAACATATCAGGGCTGATTCAGAATATGGGCTAACCTCACACAATAACAGATTCCACAATGAAAACCAATTGTAAACAAGTATAGTTATTTTTGTGCATCTTAAAGCTGTGCACAGCATGTTTTCAGATATTTGACTTGCTCAGTTTGATTGACAATCTTGATAAACAGAAAGTCGCCTACCCCCTCATCCCTAACTACTGGACGTTTCAAAAACACTTAACAACACAAAACACCACATTATAAAGTAAAACTTTGCATATGAGTTTTGGTATTCATATGCTCATGCCTCACAATTCTTATTTAACTGGTGACATGAACATATAAGTTATCAGGCTAGTAATTAGCTAGCTGGGAAATTAGATATTGGTTAATTCTGTGCAAAGCATCTGTTCTCACTTCAGATGTTTTAATGCATGATCCCCAACAAAACAAACATAATTAATGAACCTGTGGTCATACAAGTAGATGTCAGTGGTCAGGCAATGTTTGAGCAGGTAGGATAAGCAGGTAGGATAAGTTCAACAGCTGAACTGGAGAAATATAGACTATTGATAGAAGTAGATTGGACTGTTTTACTCTGTTAGACTGGGAGGTTTGGCAATATATGGACTAAAAATGCCTGAAACTCAATAACGTTCTGCCCTTTTGTAATCCTCATTTTTAAAGAGAAGACATTTGCATATTTGTGAAGGAACTTGTTTAGTTGAATGTCAGTCTGAGTGTCTGCTCTCCAGAACTGCATGACTTGGTGTCTTGGACTTGATAAAAACTTACTCATTTACTGCAGAGAGCTGTGCCATTGTCCTCCTCCACACAGCCGCTGTGGATTACCACTTGCTCTTTGCTTTATCTTCCCTTTTCAGTATCACATTCCTCTCTAGGAGGACCGAGCGGTGGACAAAAGAGGGCTTTAACAGACCCATGCCAAGCGTCCAGTCCCGCTGCACAAGGCCAAAAAGTTAGAGGTGGACTTCTTCTAAGTTAGAAGAACACAGTGAGGGCTTTGATGAGGAGTTAAAAGCTTGGCAGACAGTTCGCTTTGGAGCATCCATGTTTACCAGCTGGACTGAATGAAGTTCTGCAGAGTGAACTGAAGTTATTATTGTTCCTTTCTACAGACAAGAGTGTAATGTCACAGCTCAGAGAGGGAAGATACCATTACACTCCCTTTCTCTCTCTCTCTCTCTCTCTCTCTCTCTCTCTCTCTCTCTCTCTCTCTCTCTCTCTCTCTCTCTCATTCCTTTCCCTTTATCTCCCTTTTTTCCATCTATCTCTCTCCAGCTGGCCTCTTTCTCTTTCTCACTCTTTAGCCTTTCTCTCTCCCATTTGTCTTACTTTCACTTTCTTTTGTCTTTCACTCTCTGTCATCTCTCTTGCTTTTCTTCTCTGTCTCTGTTGTCAGACTCTCCGTCTGTCTTTTCCTTTGCCTCATTCATTCTCCCTCTCGTTTTCACTTTCTTATTTTTCCTCTCTCTCTCTTTCTGTCTCACTCCCACCCTCCCCAAAGTTGATTAGAGTCAATGTGATAGCAGATAAAGCTCTTTTTGTAAAACTGCAGATCTCCAGACCTAAGTCTTCAGGGACTGATGCTAACAGAGTGCTGTCTCTAAAGCTAGCAGGCTGGGACCTGGCAGTGCAGTCTGGCAGGATTGACCAACCATTACCAAACCTCTTTGCACTCCTGGAGGTAACAGCAAGAGGACAGTGACCACAAAACAGTCACTAATCACCTCCCACATTTATATCTTTTCTGAAAACAACTCTTATATACAGTTTCAGAGCTCTAGAACAACAATTCAGATTCATGGCCAACCTGACGGGATTTCATTTCAAGCTCTGCATGGTTCCATCAATAAACACCATTAACCCATACAATAAAGACCATACAGTCATAAAGTACAAGTCAGTGTCCAGTAAACAGAATTATTGTTACACAATAAATACAGAGTACTGAAGTGACTTCATAGATACTCTTCTGGGAAGACTAGATATTGGAACATTGCTGATACGATTTGATAGCATTTAGCCACAAGAGCTTTAACAATGTCAAGAACTAATTAGTTCTGGATCACAAACCAAATGTGTTGGATGGAGCTCCATCACTCCAGAAAACACAGTTCCACTGCTCCACAACCCAATGCTGCAGGGCTTTATAATCCTTTAACCAACACTTTGCACTAAACATGGTAAACATACACTGCTTTAGAGCATCCCAAAGGTTTTCCTGAGATTCAGGGTTCATGGGGAAAAAGCAAAAATGCAAGAACAGTGTGGCATATGGCTCCTTTAGCAAATAGTGTTAAGAGTCTTGTGTGTATTATGACGCTCACAGAGAGTGTTATGATGCACAGATCAAGGTTTGACACATGGTCTGCTATCACACTTAAACCAAGTTTTGACAGCTACCAAACAGAAACAGCTTTTTTGCGACACCCCTCTTCCAGCGCATGTGAGCTGTCTAAAAGAACCTGTTCAGTTTTACTTGTGTAGTGATTTAGAGTGAGGATGTTGTGTTCAAGTAGGACATTGGTGGTTTGTCTGTTTCTGCATGTGGAATTGTACCTTTCTTGCTAAAAACTAGTTTTTTATGAACCTTAGACTGGAGGAATAAAAGTCCTGTGACAGAATAAAACTCTCCCAGGGCTCACTTCATGTTTTGTGTGTGAGCCACATTAAATATGTAGGCAGTCCAGGCTGTGCACATGTTCTGGCTCTGCTGTGAGTTCTGCTGAGATGGGGAGCTCAGAGGTGCGTTGGAGTGGCAGTGAGACAGACCTGTCATTATGCTGTTTAACTATGACAGCACTGCCAGCACAGGGTGCTCAGTGGCTTGAGATGTGGGATGAACACAACGTATTGGCCTGATTGTTATAAAAAAGATGAGCTACAGTGAAATGTGTTGATTAATGGCTGATATATGCAGATATGTAGAAGTGAAGATGAGTAGATGACATTCAGATGTGAAAACCGGACATGTACATGTGTTGTAGCAACAATATGAGAATTGTTAATAATAGTAGTTAATATTAATAAGAGTATTGCTAATAGTAATAGTATAATTCAAGGCAGTGGTAGTCACTATACATATCGAATCCCCCCTCCCCAGTATTCAGATATGCTAAAAATGTCCCCCAATATACTGATGTAAAAATTATAAATAAAAATATTACACTCACTAGTTTTACATAATGTTAGGATCCATTAGTGTTTCTATCAGTTCTTGATGCAACACCGATTGCAACACCGTACGACCATTTGCTTCAGCAAAGTCTTTGTCTCTGGCTTTCATGAAAAGATACCATCAATGCCAAACAGTCAATTTATACTGGAATTGTTGTTACGGAATTAATTAATATTTTGCTAAACAGTGTTAGTAAACAGGCAGATTTGTGAGTGCTAATTAAACAACCATCATAACAAAGTTAACTGGAAAGTTAATTAGCCATGTATTTACCCAGCAACCAACAATGTTTATAGGCGTGTTCAGCTAAGGTTAATGTCTTTACATTATATTTGTTAAATATCCCACATGACGTCTCGGTAAAATGTCAATTATTGTAGTCAGTGATAAAAAAAATATAGTACCAGAGGATCCCCAAAGCCCATCAGTAGTAGTATTGGTAGTCATAGCATTAGTATTAGTAGTAGCAGTAATAGTATTAGTGGCAGTAGTAGTAGAAGTTTTAGTAGTAGTGGTAATTGTATTGGTAGTAATAGTAATATTAGTAATAATTTTATTATTAGTAGTAAATGTATTAGTTGTAATAATATTAGTACTATTAGTAATAGTATTATTATTAACAGTAGTAGTAGTAGTAGTAAAAGTATTAGTGGTAATAGTATTATAAGTAATTCTTGTAATAGTAATAGTAGTGGTAGTAGTAGTAGTAGTAGTAGTAGTAAAATTATTGTTAGTAAAAGTATTAGTAATAATAGTATTAGTGTTATTAGTAATAGTGTTATTAGTAATAGTAGTAGCAGTAATATTATTATTAGTAGTAGTAAAAGTATTTGTAGTAATAGTATTAGTGTTATTAGTAATAGTATTATTAGTAATAGTAGTAGTAGTAGTAGTAAAATTATTATTTTAGTAATAGTACTTGTAAAAGCAGTTGTAGTAGTGGTAGTATTAGCAGTTATTGCAGTATATATAGTATTACCATTAATACTAATAGTACTAATACCAGTAGTAGTGAAAGTAGTGTTTGGTGTTCAAAAGAAAAGACTGATGGAAAATACAGAAAACTGGAAACTCCATATGTATCTTTTATGGTGTAGACTGTATTCATGTAGGCAGGTCTTTATGGGGCAATGGCAAAAAAGACAAAGATGCCCCCCCTTATTGAAGACCGCTGTCCTCTTTGGAAATCCACTGTTGATTAGTCACTGTTAAAAGTCACACATTAAATTGCCTTTGTTATATGAAATGTACTACAGTTCATGAACAAATAGGACAGTCAGTTTATATCCGTACTATATTATGTTTTCAGGCATTTCTACTGGGTTTAAAAGGTTCAAATAAGTACAGTTCTTAGCCACCACATCTCTCTTAAACAAACAACTTTACAGCTTGACCACTGCGTGTAGGTGTCTAGGTGTCTGGTGAATGTGCTCAGTATGCAGTGTTCACTTACAGAAGGTTGGTGTGAACCAAAGTGAAGCAAGCAGGAAGACAAACGACAGGCTGTCACTGCGCACCACTGCACGTACAAGTAACACTAAACATGTGATCCTGCTGAGGGAGTACTGAAAAACGCACACAACACCATAAGATACTGTGAGAAAAGCCCTGCAGAGTGTTTCAATTACCGTCCACATGTGCCCATACTCTTCCTTTTTCCAGACTACTCACAGCTGCTTCTCATACAGGAGCTGTCACTGCCCACTAGCATTTACAGAAGAGGAACAATTGTAGAAAAAGGAGAAATAGCATGCGCAGCTATGCTGTAGCTATAGTTTCCCAGCATCGCTGTTAATCCTTCTGTTTGAACCTGCAACATATTTTGAACCATAGATGGAACATCAAACATTGTAAACAGTAGTGTTCCATTGTTTGCATCAGCGGGGAGTTAAATGAAGTTCAATAGTTCTATTATATCACAGTGGCTTTAGTCAGATGGATATAAAAAAGTGGCAGTCCCATAGAAAGTGGCAGTGCCCTCTTATTTGGAGCTTACAGTTACAGGCAAATTAGTGAGTACAAGACAATAAACAACTACCAGAGCACTGTTCTGACTCAGGTGTTAAACCGGGTCCAAGCAGAATTCTTTGGCGCCTGTATGTGAACAGCGATTGGACCTTAAAAGTTTGTGGAAATGTAAATTTCCTCTGTATTTCTCAACTAAAAATGGCAGCTATCAGTATTGGGCCAATATCGGTACATATCTGATTGGGGATTAATAGTGAAAAAATAAAACCAAGAGATCCAAAATTAAAAATGTATTTTTTTACATTTTTAAAACAGGTCTGAGCTGATGACCACTGTCTTTGTATAATTTTCAGTTTTGGAAAAGAATAAAATAGTCTTTTTTTAGACTCAAGTCATCTAGATTATTGCTGTTGTTTTTTCCTGCAGTAATGTTATCGTGATTCCAAAGACTTCTGTGACATAAGTAGCTGGCCTAGATAGCGAAAATAGTCTGAGAAAATCTGGTTATCCACACAGTTAAATCAGGGTTTTTGGACACCTTTGGTTTGTAGGAACGGCAAACCTTTGGTACTGTAATTTAATAGAAATGTGATATTTAATTGATATGTAATAATGTACTACTTTATTTACCTGATAAGAAAAACCACAATGACAGAATGACTTTTAAACTGCCCCAATATTGGGTGGCACGTCCTCCTGTCCTTCAATACCATCGTGTAAGCAAGCATTGCATCCTTCCTGCTGTATCTTGCCATGTAAATGTAAACCAAGGTCCCTAAACTAAATACCTAAACCGCTTACATTTTGCTGGAGCTGTTAGGTAACCTGGATTATTTGATGTTATTTACTTGCTGCATGTCGTCCGTTCAGTAGTCTGGTCCATGTACATGGGTTTTTACCAAATTTAACAGCCGTGCATAACTATGATATTTAAGCTACTGTTTTGGCAACTGATAGGTTGTTACATATACTGAAAGGTGCACATTTGCACCTAGTTAGCTAATGCCTGGCCCACACCACAGGATGAGTGGGCTTTTTTGAGGCCCATTTTGAGGCCAGTTTGCTCCTCCGACAATCGTGAAATATCAGGATCAGGATTTCCAGATTAACCTGTCATGTGGGGTGTCTATGATCAAATCTTTACTCCTCCGATCTACTCCCAGTCCATTTGGGGTCATCTCGATTGTGTATCATGAACATGATCAGTATTATTTGTAACTCGGTATCCTGTAGTGTGGGCTGGATGCTGATTCTCTGGCGTGAAATATGATGTTGATATCAAGACTGTCAACCAGTAAGAGTCAAGCTGAACAGAACTTATCAGTGTGTAAGCATGGCGACTAAAACAGAGCATTTAAACTTTTGAAGTGAACAGTATATATACTGTATATACTTATATATACTATGAAAATATATATAACTGATTTCATTTCTGTGATTTCAGTGCTGAAACCTCCTTATTATAACACACAGAATGTTGGCACTCAGGAGCAGTATGGTTCCAGCCTTCTAAATTTCAGTTTAACACCCACTCTGGCTGTACTTTCCTAACATGACGTCTCTTCTTCTGCAGATCAATTGTGTAACCTTTCCCCTCCCGCTGCATATGGCCGAGCAGCAGTTGCTCAAACCGGATGAGTGGAGCTACTGCGATTATTTTTGGGTAAGGGAACACCGTAAGCAAAATGTCAAAGTTACATCACCTTCATGTACTTTTACACCTACGTAAAGTAACACATTAAACTTCTTGTCTATGCATGTGACTGGAGCTACACAAGGCCAATCACTGATGTTGCTGATGACCTGGTTATAGTTATAGTGGTTATAATGTTTCATTTTGATTCACTGTTGTAAAAAGAAGGAAGTCATGTTATCTTTAGAACTGTGATTGTTAACTTGGAGAGTTGCACAATGAGTGTTGCCAGGGAAAGAACAGGGGTATTTCAACATGTCACTCCCTAGCACCAGTGTTTGAAGGCGCACCTTGATATTAAATGCTAAATGATTTTGATCATCAAAGGAGACTGATTTTATTAACAAATTCTATATGACAGGGAACTTGTAGTCCCTTTTGTATAGAATTTGTATGCTTTCAATTTATTTTTGCCATACAATGTATCAAAAATCAAATTGAATGTTGGCCTCAAAATAGAAACAATATGTCATTACTCCTAGCATGCCTGCATGTAAGCTTATTCATATGAACACTAACGCATGAATTTTGCAGGACCAGACAGAATATTCTTAACCTTCAAAGCAAGTGGACGTAAAAACATGTTATTTATTTGTTTGTTTGTTTGTTTGTTTGTTTGTATTTATTTATTTATTTATTTATTTATTTATTTTGCAGCATTTCTGTTGGTCTGTTCGTTATGGAATTTTAACACATCGAAAGAATGATGTAGTACAGTAAAAATTAAAGAAGACGGTGATACATTTTTTGTGGACAGCAATGAAACACAGTTGAGTTACATTTTTATGACCACTTCCTACTTTAGACGGGGGCAGCGCATAACTCATGAAGGAAGTCTTGTTTTGTGGCATTTCTGGGAGGCACCATGTGGAAGGCACTCTCAACCGATTTGGGTATGAATCCATCCGTGCAGATCACTTACACCCATACATGCTGATTGTCTTCCCTGGAGCAGATGCAAGACAATGCGACATGTCACACGGCTAGAAATGTCCGACATGGGTTGGAAAAGCATAACCAAGACTTCCAAGTACTACACTGGCCCCCTAATTCCCCAGACTTGGTTCCATTTGAGCATCTTTGGGACCACCTTGATCATCATGTTCGCTCTATGGATGTCCCCCCACCCCCGCACCCTTCAGGAGCTGTGGGTTGCACTGCAGTCAGCATGGCTCCAGATACCTGTGACAACCTACCAGGAGCTTGTTGAGTCACTCCCAACCCGTCTAGCTGTTGTCTGTGCTACTCTGGATATTAGGTGATGGTCATAGTAATGTAACTTGGCTCCTTATTTTGCTATATTGGTAAATGCATCATATCAGGACCCTAGGGTATCGTATAGAGTCAAAATTTGAAATTTGTACATAGTCACAACAATTGTAATCTACAGCTGAACATTGTATCACTTGTTAATCATTACTGTTGTATTGACCTTCGCGGGGCTGATTTCACAGAAAGTGCAATATGCAAATGGGCCCTCTAACAAATCACCAATGAATTTCAGATGAGTTCATGTGAGGATGACTCTTGGTATCAAAGTAGTGCTGCTGCCACATTACTGATTCACAGATGCATTCTAATATATGACGCAAGGTGCTTCATGATCACAATATGTGGTGATGTCTATTTAAAATGAGCATCAATTGACTTAAGCAGATTTGGGCAGTGGTGAACAGTAAGGAAGTAACTCTAAATTGTTTTTGAACATAAGTTTTTTTTTTTTGCTGTGTCTTTACTGATCTGTTTACATTTTGGGGGACGTTTTACTTTAAGTCCACTACATTACAAACTCAAATATCTTACTTCTTACTCCACTACATCATGAGAAATCATCCGTTCCTTTTGGTTTATGTGTGAATAAAAGCATAACATGTCAAAAAGAAAGAAGTGTGAAGCGAGCCCACCAATCAGGGTACAGCACTATGTTTTGAGCTTGTCTTGTCCTGTTGGACAGAGCTTGGTTCTAGCTAAAGGAAACTGTTCTCCTTCAGTGTTAGTGTCAGACTAATTAATGACCTTCAATTAATTCAGTTAATGTACTGATTCACAGATGCATTCTAATATATGACGCAAGGTGCCTCATGATCACAATATGTGGTGATATAATCACAAGCCTGGCTCTTGCAGCTTATTATACAGTCGTATTGGATATTATGTTTTGGTGGTACTTCACATCCTGCATGGCTCGGAGAGTTGTTTTGAACGCCCTCGCCACATGGCTTTGGCACAGTTCCATAAGCTTCCTCCACAGAGAGAGCCCTGTTAGAACCGTCAGAATCGAGGAGGCAAAAATTTTAAGTGTCGCACCCGGAACCTTCACTTGCACCGAGAACCTGTGAAGAAAGAGTGTCAAATGGGGGAAAAGCATCATTTCTGTCACAGCTTTTCCTGCAGATTGCATCTGATGGCATGATTCTCACTGTGTTTACCGGCGCTCGTGTTTTGTCTCTTGTTCCAGGCAGACAGAAAGGACCCGCAGGGGAACACCTCCATGTCAGGCTTTGAGGTGTTACTGCAGAAGCAGCTGAAGGGAAAACAGATGCAGAAGGAGATGGCTGACTTTATGAGGGAAAGGTAGAGCTTGTCTCTCACAACACTATTTCAGCTCCGTCACAGAATGTGTCTGTACCAGCGTTGTGTCTTAACCCGACCATGATATAGTTACAAATAAACTATGATTGCGTTCTATGTTCTCTGTCAATTACACCACTTTTTGATATGTCAGACATGTTTCTGTTGGCACATAAGACGACTTGTGCCCCTCAGCAGGACTCTCCGTAAAAGTGAAGTTGCATAACACTTTTATAGTTCCCCTCTTTAGTTGCTATGAAAACCACACAGTAACAACCCGTCACATCTCTGGGCTAGTTTCCTCTATTTCATTAATGCTGGACTTTCATGATGTGCAAACTCATTACAGAAAACAAGTCATTTCCCAGGGCACAATTTTCTGCTTTTCAGCAATGAGAAACATTCCTGCTGAGTGGACAGAGTTACGCAAGTCATTTAATAACTCGTGCTCTCTGCCTTTGTGTGGTTTTTCTCCAGTGTCCATTTAAAATGAGCATCAATTGACTTAAGCAGATTTGGGCAGTGGTGAACAGTAAGGAAGTAACTCTAAATTGTTTTTGAACATAAGTATTTTTGTTTTTTGCTGTGTCTTTACTGATCTGTTTCCACTTTGGGGGACGTTTTACTTTAAGCCCACTACATTACAAATACAAATATCTTACTCCACTATATCATGAGAAATCATCCGTTCCTTTTGGTTTATGTGTGAATAAAAGCATAACATGTCAAAAAGAAAGAAGTGTGAAGCGAGCCCACCAATCAGGGTACAGCACGCACTGTGTTTTGAGCTTGTTTTGACCGGTTGGACAGAGCTTGGTTCTAGCTAATGGAAACTGTTCTCCTTCAGTGTTAGTGTCAGACTAATTAATGACCTTCAGTTAATTCAATTGACACAATTAACACTTGACTCTTTACTCTTTAAGTGAGTTGATTAAGAGCTTTGTTCCAGAAATGATAATAGGACATTAGAGCCACAATAAATCATCCTCCTTTACTCTCCATACTTAAGTACATTTGAAGGTAAATACTTTAGTACTTTTACTCCAGTGGAGGTCTAAAAGGAGGAACTTCTGCTTTTACTGGAAGAATATTTTACCTCTACTGTAACTCGGTGGTTTGTGTATTTCATCCACCACTGCATTTGGGCTGGAAAATTAAACAAAGGAAAAGTTTCACAATAACTTGCACGTGGTCACTGTTAGTTATTCACTGTATAGTGAAAACCATTTTACAGTCGGACTATCAGTTTGGAGTCTGGAGGGCTTAACTTAAAGGCTAGAAGAAAGCCCGTTTCATCCGTGGAAGAGTTTATTTAACCCTTTCTGGGGTTTCCTGTCTTCTGCACAGGCCTGCAGCTGACACAAAAGGGTCTGGGAAAAAGTTCTCCAAGTCCCTTAGTAGGAATGTGATGTAAGGGGTCAAGCATAGTACCATTTTCCCTTGGGCAGTTTGAGGGGGAGGGTGTTAGCATACAGGCAGAGCAGGAAATGACCTTAGCTTGTGAATTTCTGGACACAGCAGATGTGCTTTATCCTGTCAGTGAGAGAACTTTAGCCTAATATCAGTCCGATGATGAATGATCTACAGAGCAGTTACATGTTCAGCACAGTCCTTTTAAAGCAATGATTTGATCAAAAGGGATTTTTCCCTCTGACCCCAAATGTAGTTGATTGGCCAAGATGCTTGCTGTCTGAAGTTTGTGGTTTTAGTTTTGCACTGAAGCTACAGCATTGCTAAAGAGCAGTGGAAGATTACAGCCAAGTAGCATAATGTAAACTGAATGCTTACATAATCGCACAGTTACCACAAACCCCACTAAGTTGGTAATTAATCTTAAATATATTTGCTAATGTGGCATTTTTATAGTCATACAGTGTCAGAAATCACCCGAAGTCTACTGGAGATTATTTAACACAGTTTGTTTTTGATTTGTGATTATTTATAAGTAGTGTTGAATAGGCATGGGGGGTGCCCTTAGGGTCTTCAGTGAAGGACTAAGTTCTTGAAAATACATGTAAAACTACAAAATTGATTGTTCATTTTTGTCTAATAGAATAATGATGGGTGTTGTATTTAAACTCTGCACGTATTGTAGAACTGCTCTTCTTTCAGATTTTAAGAGGGGTTAAGGAGGATCTACTATTCTTTACCTGTTTTCCATTTTCTTTAGGGTGTTTTAGCTTGTATAAAGCCCAAAGTACACATCACAGAAATAAACTCTCTTCAACAAAAAGCACTTTTCTCAGCTGCCTGAAATTGGCTTTGTTGGAATTCTAGCTCTTTTCTGTTACACAGTGATGTCATCTCATAACACAATCCTTTTTACCTGCCTTCCGGCAAGCTTGGCACATCCTCAAACAAAACACAGAGGTCTAAAACAATAAAAACTTACCACACCAGCTCCAGTCTAGCTTGCGAAGGTGAATTAGGTCTACTAACTTGAACTGTGGCTCAAACTGATACGGCAGAACCGACAGCATTGTACCAATAGCGGTACTTGTAGCAAGTTCCACTCTGGCTGTTGACCACTCAGAACACAGTTGGCTCATGGAGACGTGGGGCTTAGAGATACATGAGCTCTAACAGACACCCAGAGAGGGTGAACACAGATATACAGAATGTTATTTACAAGTTTCACTGTTAGGTTAGCGTTAACATACTACCAGATTCTCATGGGAGTGCAAAAATCAGTATTATTTTATTGTTTATTGTCTTATTTTGACATGTGTGGCCTGAACTGATGGCCTAACTCTAGTAGTCATGGATTGCCAGTAGCAGTAAGCATTCACTACTTGTTAACTACATTACCCTCGCTTAAGTGCAAAACTATCAAAACACACTCAGACACCAAACATGTCTTGACAGATCAACTATGTTTGGGCTGAGACAAAAAATATGCTGATTTTTAATCTACCTGATGCTTTAAAAAAGTGTTCTTCCGTCCCCTTAGAATCAAGATTGAGGAAGAGTATGCCAAGAACCTCTTGAAGCTCTCACAGATCCCTCTAGCATCTCAGGAGGAAGGGTAAGTGTTCAGTTACAGCAGGTTTTGGGAAGTAAGTATGAGTGCTTTTCTTCATGCTGGCTCCTCACTAAGGCATCTTATCATGCCTGCAGTCTGAC
Organism: Semaprochilodus insignis; assembly: GCA_034552555.1. Classification (NCBI taxonomy): domain Eukaryota; kingdom Metazoa; phylum Chordata; class Actinopteri; order Characiformes; family Prochilodontidae; genus Semaprochilodus; species Semaprochilodus insignis. The sequence goes on from CM067491.1 coordinate 6,498,844, forward strand.
ACGCAGTAACCTCTGGAGAGTGTGCTATAACATCTTACCTCAGTATGGAGCTTAAGAAAACAGTTTCTTTTAAAGGGACCATGCCTGATTCTACACTCAGGGTTCAGAGCTCCGTCTCCTTAGTGAATTGTATGAAGGATGCATTCAAACTTCAGAAATGTCTCACAGTATTCTTATAGGATCTAATTGTACACATATACTAAATCGATTGTATTTATATATATTCCTGAGGGTCAAAGTCTACTTTTCTCTTTCCCGTTCATTTCAAATTGCACTCTTTTTTAAAACAGACATTGCAATAATTCTGAACGTGCGTCTGAACTGTATGCTGTTTGACAGGATAAATGCAATGTGGCATTGCAAAGTCCTGCCCGTGTGACATAATGAAACTATGAATTACCTGCACTTTAATCAATGACCCTTGAATCATGGTGGATCTGAAAGGCTCTTCTTAGAAAATCAGCAGTAATTTCTGGGGTATAAAGGAATCGTTAATCAGAATTCTTATTCTTGTCTGTGATATTTAGATACGATAAGAGATAAGATAACACTGTACTGATCCCGAGTGAAATTGCAGTGTTACAGTACTATGCATATCACACAAGGGAAGACTTACATTATTAAAATGCATAGAGCAAGAAGCATCTGTTTGGTCATGGATTTTTGACGTATATCAATACTGATGGACCTGTATCAAACCACTATGGTTTAGGTTTTGCCCATCCACCTGGGTCCCACAAACATGAATGGTAAATGATTAGTGTAGCCAGGCTCCTAGAAAAGGTGCGTCTTCTTTCCCTAAAAAGTGGGCTCTGTGATTATAGTCATGGGGTTTCTCATGTAGGTCAGTCTTTTACCCAATCACACTATAACATTATCAACCAAAGCAAACAGGCAGGCATACATTTTTCTTCCCATCACACCCATTACATAATTTACATTGTCCCTGTTTCACAAATGGCTCAAAATAATGCTAACAAAATGAATAGACAAAAGACTCATAGTCAGTTATTAGTTATTAGTTATTATTATAGTAGTATACTAGTATAGTGTACATGTATGTACATTACACTGCAGCAACAAAGTAAAAACTGTTTTTGCTAATGTTTAAGTAGTTTCTCAAAGTCATATATTGCACGTTTATTTCTCCCAATATCCAATAGGATTACTGTGTTTATTTCTGGAACAACAAGTGATCTCAATGCTTATTACTATCCATAGCTAAACTATGGAAGATCCAGTCGTTCTTTTCATTAATTTATTAAGAAATTAATTGTCAATCCCAATAAACATTTAAGTCAGAAGATTTTAAACGTGTTAGTATCCCTGCCTTTAACAAGACACAGCAAGTTATTTTGATTAAATGATGAACTGCTGATGCTGTTTGAAAACCAAGAAACTAGCCAATAAAAGCAGTTCTAAAACAGCTGATTTTTAGACTTTGGGACACATTTACTTTAAAACAATGGGCTGTAAATGCTCACCATGTGGCCATGAGGGACAGGAATGCAGGCTGGCTTCCTGCTCTAAAATGTAGGGATGTGGCCAAAATAAGGCTCCGTCTATGGACTAAAACTCTTTGTTTCAGTCTACTGTGTGTTTCGGTAGTGACATAAAAACAGGCAACAGTTTCTTTTATTTAAAAACTAAACTCATGGTAAACCTAAATCTTTCAAGCTGAAATATATTTTAAAAGATTATTACGTTCCTTTACATTTACAGGTTAGGGTTGGGACAGGCAACTTCCGTTAGAAAGCATGATACAAATGATGATTTTGTATATATTTAGCTTATTATTATCTCTATTATTGGCTTGGGTTGAAGAGGATCAGTGGTCACTGACCTTCCTCCTGGAGATCTAACCTCTAGTAGGATTAATCTCCAACCCAAAGGGAACACTCCTCCTAATCCTGGACCTCTGGACTAAAATGGTAGGTCTCTAGAAGCAGGGTTGGTGACCACTGCAATAGATCTTAAATTGATCTTTACCATGGGACTGCAGTTTGAACTATTTGGGTAAGATAGTTCACGTGTGTCCATGTTAAAAGGCCTTATGTATGTCCCCTGGTGTGTTAACAGGTAGACACCCCAAGAGTTTAGTTATTCCAGACCACTTACTACACAAAAAATAATCACTGAGAATTTCCTCCAGGTCACCTGCTTTTTCAGTGCAGTCGCTCTATCATCAAGTTTGCAGCTTGCTCTTTCAGCTGCCGCACCACTTCGATAAAGAGGCCTAATTGTTTTATGCAGAATGTAGATCATGCTGTAGAGGTCCGCCCACCCTCTCTTACAGACAGGCTCCACAATGCTCTCATTATTCTGCCTCTCAACCCGGGTTTTGTTGTGACTTGTGATGGCCATTGTTCTCCTGGCTGGGTCCTGCAGCCATGCTCAGAACCTCTTGTTTTTCCTGAATTTGCCATTTGTGCATTTGTGATGTAGGATGTGTATTGTTTGTTGTAGGAGAGCAGGCTGTAACTTTTCGCCACATCTTTGACCAATCATGCGCTGGCTTTGAAATGCGGTACATGAACATTTTCGTCGTCAGATGTAGCCCCAAATTCACAGTCACATCTGAGGTGATTTCTTCATAGCTATGATAACCCATCCCATGCATCTTGAATATTCTCACACAATTCTGCAGATTGTGTGGTAGGGGTGGAGATGGAGTGACAGCAGGCCTTCTGAACATGTGACAACAAACCGTTCATCTTGGAGTTGAACACGGTGCCTCCACACATGGATTTGTTGGTCGTCTCCACCAAGACAAAAGCGGAGCTCGTCACTGAAGATGACCTGCTGCCATTCTGAGTCATTCCATGACAGCCTGGCACAACACCATTGCAGTCTTTGTTGACGTTGATGTAGTGTTAAGGGTAGTCATTTGCGGTCTGCAGTCTGTGTGCATGTAGTACTGCATCGTGCAGCCGTTTGCCAATGGTGCTGGCACTAACGGGCTTCCCCAGCAGGGAATGAAGGCCACACTGTCAGGGAGCCCTGACTCACATGCTTGGTTTCCAAGAGCCACCGCAACCAGCTTCACTTATCCCATTTCTCATCATCCCAGTGTATTCTGCTCATAGCATCGTTGTGCCTTAGGTTAGGCAGATTCAGACACAATATGCATTGTTAATAATAGTAACATAGAGGTACATTTGAAAACATAAGTTTGCTTTGGTGATTATTCTACCTCACAACACCCTGCATGTATCTTGTATACTCCCCTGACATCTGGCTCCTGTCAGCACCACTGTTATCATTACTCAAGAAACGTGACAGAATGAAAAAGTCAATCAGTGGCGTCTCATTGTCAACCATCTAATAACCCATTTTCTATTTTGTTTGTTAATCCGTTTATTGGGTTATATCAATCACTTGCCTCACAGAGTTGAGACAGTTGCAGCCGTGAAGTATCAGATAGGTTGAAACACCTACACAATACCTAATTTTATTGAAATTTAGTTCTATGTAAATTTCAAGCAGCAAAAGTTCCACTCCATAAAGCCAGGCTAATACCACCTGAAATATTTTTTAAGGTCATTCAATACCAAATTTCAGTATCTAAAAAAAAACATGTATGAAAAATTCAACAGGATACTGTTAGATGTTTCTTTAAGGTATGATTAATCAAAATTTCACAGCTTTAAACCAAGCCGAACAAGTTCTGGATCATGTTTCCACATTGTGTTAAATCTATTTGTTGTATGTGACTGGGTTAAGCATATGATGTCTGATAAGGCAGCTGGTAGTTGATCTTTTGGTAGCTATGACTTGGCTCTCCTCATGGCCCTGCTTGCTATGCTAAAGGCCAGGCCTTGGCCAGGTCTGAATAGCCGGCTGAAGGAATGTGTTAGTAAAGTAAATTCTCTGCGTCTCCCATTCAAAGCCCTCCTTTGAATCAGTGCGCTGTAGCAAGAGGAACGCCTTGGGGGTCCTATTGACTCAGGCTTTGAGGGAAATATTCCACGAATGCATGGAATGAGGCAGTGAAGGTTTATTCTTGTGCATTCTCTGCCCGGTGCTGTTTGACCCCTTCCTTGAAGGAAATGTTCCACTGCAAAGTTCTAAATCTAATTTCAGAGGTTCTGAACGAAAAAGAATACTGTAAAGTATCAATGAAAGCCATGCTCCTAAAGTTCTCAACCCAGGTTTAGTTGTGAATTGTAATGGTGACTGTGTGAGGGTGAAAAGAACAGCACTAAATTGATATGCATGAAGGCTTCTTTAAGGTTTGTTGCAGTGTAGCATTGAACTTTGTGTATATAAACCGCTTGATGAAGGTCGACAGGTCAGACAGTACAGATGTCCTGCTTGGGTTGTGAATGATTTAGTTTGAACATTTAATTCTTATAGGACTTAAATTCCCACTGTGCTGAATTCATGCCTGTTCCTTATCTGTCCTCAGCACACTTGGTGAGGCCTGGGCCCAGCTGAAGAAAAGCATGGCTGATGAGGCTGAAGTTCATCTCAAGTTCTCCTCTAAGGTAACTCTCTTCAAAAAGGACACAAAAATGTATTTTTCTTGCCAGTGCTTCACACTGCTACTGACATACAGCGGCCGTATAATGCCCATGCTCATGTTTATCCATTGTCCTTGACATATTAATACAATGAATACAGTGAACGCTTTGGTTGCTTGGGCATGCTAAAATGTCAGTGTGAGAACTTGAAAAATGAACCATGTACAGAGCTGTTACACTCACTACACTTACTGTGGTGCTCATATGTAAACATGTAGATATGCCTAATTCTGTAATTAAAACAATGTACAGTCAGGTCTATAAATATTTGGATGATGACAAAATGACAGCATATTGGAGTTGCATAATGACGAATATGAGGCTGAAATAGAGGGTATATTTCATACTTAGTCCCCACCTTTTTTGGGGCACAAAAAGTAATGGGACATTTGCAAAAGTAATTGGATTTGTGACTTTTGCATTTGCAGTGTGTTGCAATTAACTCTCAATATGAAGTCCAAAGAGCTGGGACTGCCCGTGAGCCATTGATATGCTAAAAATTCTAAACACACCCATCAGAGAGAAGGTGAAATCATTAGTTGTGCCCAGATTAACTATGTGGTACATTCATAGAGGTAGGCAAGGGAAAAACAACTGTGGTGCACAATGGTGCATATCAAGAATTCGTTCCCTAATGAAGAAAAACCCCTTCACTATAGTTGCTTAGAACACGAACACCCTCCCGGACGTCAGCATATCAGACAGTCAACAGTCAAGAGAAAACTTCGATAAATACAGAGGGTTTACACCATACATACTATTGGTAAGCCTCGGAAACAGGAAGACCAGGTTAGAGTTGCCAGTAATCATTGTAAAAGCCTCGTACATTTAGGAAACCAAAACATCTGGCCAGATGAGACAAAGATCAACTAGTACCAGAATGATGGGAAGAGACGACTATGGAAAAGGAAAGGAACTGCTCATGAACCTAAGCACCACCTCACCTGTCAGTCATGGCAGAAGTATAGTTATGGCATGGGCGTGTATGGCTGCTAGTGGAACAGGCTCCCTTGTATTTACTGATGATGTAACTGCTGACAAAAGCTGCAAGATGGATTCTGAAGTGTATAGGCCTATTCTGTGGGCTCACTTTCAACCAAATGCTTCAAGATTCAATGGACAGCGCTCCATAGACATGGACAATAATCCAAAGCATACTGCAAAACAAACCAAGAACTGGAACATTCTGCGGTGGCCATGTCAGTCATTTGACCTCCAACCTGACCTGTAATCCAGTAGTCATATCACTCACTGAAGGCTTACCTGAAGGTAGAATAAATAAAACAACAAACAGAAACAGGAACTGAAGATGGCTGCGGTAAAGACATGGCAGGGTATCGCTAGGGAAGAAACCCAGCACCTAGTGATCTCTGTAGTTTACAGGTTTCAGGCAGTCATGGTGTGCAAAGCATTTGCAACCAGGTTTTAAAAATGGCAGTTTAATGTAGATTTACGTTAATTTGTCCTATTACTTTTACTTATAATCCCTAAAAATGGGGGATCATATTCATCGTTTACTTTCATCTCCAATATCCTGAATGGTAAAGTCTGACTATGTATATATAAAAGCTATAGATTATGGCAGCATGGTTAATCATATATATATAAATGTTTAAAGCAGTTATATATAATATATAAAGGAATATATANTTCTATAACAAATGCAGCAAATGAACCAAATGCAGTAATTATAGTACAGTAGCCCAGCATCACCTAATCATTCTGCTCTTCCGGAGTACAATAAAATATGTGAACAAACATTGGTTTGAAATATCAGTCAAATCTAATTATGTGTCTGATGCAGATATGATTTCAATATCATAGTGCATCCTTAATTATAATAGCGTGTCTCTGTCTGGATGTGCAACAAGTACCGAATTTTTGCTGTGTAGACAGGAAAAACCCAGAGGATCCCTATACTTTATATAAGTACAAAATAAACTTACATAAAATACAAATAACTAACCATTTTTGTGCATTGAGCCAGAATGACCTGAATAGCTTTTTCCCTTTATGTATATATATATATATATATATATATATATATATATATATATATATATATATATATATATATATATATACATAAAGGGAAAAAGCTATTCAGGTCATTCTGGCTCAATGCACAAAAATGGTTAGTTATTTGTATTTTATGTAAGTTTATTTTGTACTTATATAAAGTATAGGGATCCTCTGGGTTTTTCCTGTCTACACAGCAAAAATTCGGTACTTGTTGCACATCCAGACAGAGACACGCTATTATAATTAAGGATGCACTATGATATTGAAATCATATCTGCATCAGACACATAATTAGATTTGACTGATATTTCAAACCAATGTTTGTTCACATATTTTATTGTACTCCGGAAGAGCAGAATGATTAGGTGATGCTGGGCTACTGTACTATAATTACTGCATTTGGTTCATTTGCTGCATTTGTTATAGAAATTAATACTAGATTCTTGCACATGCACATTCAGTTCTAATTTCAATGCTTTATTTATGTATTTGAAAAATGTATTTGAAAAATACATTGACATCACCCTGAAATCCCCATATCAGCACATTCCTACGGTTTATTGCTTCTCATATTGCCATCGTGCAGCCCTACTATGTATACTGGATATAAGCTAATAGGCTACTCCCACATTGGCTCATGAATGTGTGTGGACGTTTAAGCTGAATGAGGCAAGGGTTCTGGTGCACAGCTGTTTGGAAGAGAACATAGAGTCATATTTTTGCAGGCTGGGAAATAATAAGAGCAGATGTGTTCATACACTAGCTGCTGAGGACCCTGTTACACAAGATAGGGTTACACACAGAGGAAACCCCTAGCCTTTACATGAATGACATTGTGTTACTGTTTGAGATAGATGAAACCTTAATGCAAGGTCAATAACATAGGATATTGGATACTATATCATCCAACCTGCTAAATATGAAGTGTACACAGATGAGCCAAAACATCATGACCACCTGCCCAATGCGCTGTTGGCCACTCATGTGCCACCAAAACAGCTCCGTCCCCAAGGCATGGACAGTTCAAGACCTCTGAAGGTGTCCTGTGGCGTCTGGACAAAGATGTTAGCAGCAGATCCTTTAAGTCCAGTGTGTTGCAAGGTAGAGCCACTACAAATCTGACTTGCTGTTCTAGCACATTCCAAGGATGCTTGATTGGCAGTGTGGGTTATCCTGCTAAAGAGGCCACTACCATTGGGTAATACCATTGCCTTGAAGGGGTCTAACTGATGTGGAACAATGTTTAGGTTGGTGGCATGTGTCATATGAATGCCTAGAGCCAGGGTTTCTTAGCATCACACTTCCTCCACTGTTTTTCTACCCACAATGCATCCTGGTGCCATCACTTGGTCAGGTAAATAGAGCAGACATACCTGGCCAGCAGTCCACATGGTGTAAAAGAAAATGGGACTCACTCAGGTGACCTTATTCCATTGCTTTAGGGTCCACTTTTCATCTGTGGACACAGGTGAGCATGAACACTCTGATTATCCAGCCTCATGGAGCCACTGTCAGTAGGTAGCCACCACTGCTGACCAGGTGCACCCCACAACCCTTTTTCCTGTTCCGGAGATGCAACGCCCAAACCATCTGCCCGTTTCTCTTGCACTAAACATATCACCAATGAAAGGTGACTTCCCGACACTCACAGTCTAATATATTCCAGACCATGACATGGGCCATGTCACAAGAAAATCAATATTATTTGATTCTTCCAGCATAATGTTTTTGCTCATTAGTGTATATGGGCATAATGTCACACAAACCTCTCATATCACACAGCAAGTGGGCTCAGATATTTGAGCCACCTCTCTCTTTTTATACATACATGTTGCCATGATGCATTTATAAGACATTTAGCTTCATAAAATCAGTCCCCCCCGATTAAACATGCTTATGATGTGATGACACTTCACACCAGACATAATGAAATACCAAACCCATAATGTTGTCGGTGCACAGTCGTCTAAATGAGGGCACACATGCATGTGTGAGACACTTTGCAGCTGTTAAATGAAGAGTGAAGAAGAATGTAGTGAAGAAAAATGTTCACTAACATGGACATGTGCCACAGGTCACATTCAGCACAACAGTTGGACAGGTTCTGTCCTTTTTAGACGCTCCCTTAAACAGTAACATGCGGGTATGTTGCTGTTCTGACATTTTGTTCAGCAAAAGCTTTTTGAAGGATACCTCAGTAAATGAATAATGACAGTAATATTGAAATATTTCGGTTGAATGTGAAAAAAAAAGGTTGATCATTTTTGCATTGAGATACAGTCACTCTCTGCTCTCTGTGTTTCATTTTAACAGCTCTGCAGCATGAGCCTGCGCTAATGCAAATTCACAGCAGTTACAAACGTTTCACCACAACTGTGAACTGAACCCCGTTTGTGAAAATGAAACTAACTATGACAAGGATAATACAGGGCTTAATATTAGTTAAAATTAAAGTTAGTACCCAGTACTCAATTCATTCATGCCAATAACAGGAGACAATAAACTAGCGAACAAGGACCCAGAGTGAAATACCTTCTTCTCCAGCACTGCCTTTTATAATACAATAACAGTGAATAAAGATTATGTCTTTGTCATGTACTGGATGTTATAAATTCCTAACTTACTCATCACTCATCCATACATGCCAGAGCTGCTATACAGAAATCAGGCACCGGCTTTGGATAAAGCTTAGTATTCAAAGATTCTCTCCTCAGCAGTTGTTGAGTGGACTGCAGAGCTGTATATGTTGTCTGTGTCAGGGAAGTATCTGTAGTTGCGTGGTCGGCTAATGGAATGGAATGAAGATTAAATGCTAAAGTGTAAACACCAAACCTCGTCATTTGTACCATGGTTTGGGAACTGCAGAAATATGGAGTTTCTAAGTTAACACATCCTTTGCGGAGTTCAGCATTTTAGGTAAAAAACATAAAATATTAAATGTGAAAAGCTTGCAAAATTTGACGGGAGTGCCGAAACTTCGGGAGTGCACCGGAACCATTACTCACCTAAATCCATTAGAAGAGTCTCAAAGCTTGTGTATTTCATCCTTAACCATATAGTTACTTTTCTCCTTTCCAGCTGCAAAGTGAGGTGGAAAAACCCCTGCTTGTATTTCGAGACAACTTCAAGAAGGACATGAAGAAAATTGACCACCACATTGCTGACCTTAGGAAGCAGCTAGCCAGCCGATATGCTGCTGCGGAGAAGGTAGAGTTGTGTTAGTGTATCCGTGCTTGAGTGTGTGTGGCTTGAAACCTGATTGGATGAAGTATCAGTGACGGTGTAACACTGGCATCATGTACACTGGATCTGTGAAAAGATCTCCAACAGAGTAGATGAGTTGAGTCCCTACTTGTGTGGCTTTTCTAGGATTTCAGGAATTCTTCATACATTATTAAAGCTCCACTTTGTTTCCCAAAGCAGTAGACCATTTCCTGGCCCTGGAGAATTGTTCAAGCTCTATAAATAATCACGTGGCCATGCCCTTCACACATGACCTTGAGACGGAGAAGGCAGTCGTCTAGGATTGAAGAGTTAGGGCCATAAACAAACCAGCACCGACAAAGTGATCTAATTTCAGTGCTGTCATTCTAGAAGCTGAGATAGAAGAAGACCTTCACTGTAAAATATAGAAAAGCAATAATATAGTTTAAGCATTGTAAAATATCAGTCAGTACGGTGGACATTTCTATAGGGGGAGATGTAATTCGTAGCAGTACTTGTAGGGAACTGGAGAAGTGATTTATTACTGGGTAAAGGGAATATACTGAACATGTCTCTTATTCCTCCTTATCCCCTAAAAGGCACGTAAAGCCCTTGCAGACCGGCAGAAGGACCTAGAGGTAAAGACACAGCAGCTGGAGATCAAACTGAGCACTAAGATTGAGGAGGACATCAAGAAGGCCCGCAGGAAATCCACACAGGCAGGTCAGTGGCCCTGAAATAGCAGCACTTTCCTGGAAGATTGGAAGGCCTGGAATATAATCGGTGGGTTGTAACATGTAATACCCGGGAACAGCAGGGTGAACACACATCCATCGTTTGCAGGATGTACCCGGCAGTTTGTCCTGCATCCTTAACAAGCCAAACAACGTCCGGCATTTCATGGCTAATGTTAAGACACTGAAAATATTAGGCAGGGTGTTAATTTTTTAGTCTAAAGTGGGGCAGCTGTCTAAGGCTTGGCCTGTTGTTGGGAGATTTGGGCGTTTGATCCTATGTGATTCCACAGGCATTAGTGGCCAGGAGTCAAAGAGAGAATATTGGCGTAGCTGTCTATGGACAGGTTGGATGGCCCTGCCTCCTCCTTATTACTCAGCACAATATTAGAAAACATGGGCGTTAGTTGACAGCATGATTGAAAGTTAGTGTTCTCCTCTAAGCACGTTGTGTGCTGGCCTTTACCTGCCCAGCCAGGTAGCACTGTGTGACAGGAGGAGACCTTGGAAAATAATGGAAATGGAAAATAGCGTAGAAGGTGGTCACTGGACCTCACTCACCAATGTCTTCCCAAGTTTTCACCTAAATTTGTTCCTGAGAAGGAAAGTCTGTCAGATTCATGACGTGTTCTTAAACCACACACCTTTGTGCTCTTGAGTGTGTGTAGATCCTGTTGTAAGAACAAATCCCACATAAGAAAACATTGTTGATGTCACAATCTTCATGAAAGGAAGAGATCTGTGGTCCAGATGGATCAGGTCACACAAACGACTAGCCTGCCATAACCTGTCAAACCTGACAAAGACGGTGTCTCAGAAACTTTGAGAAGAGAAAACTTCTCAATGTCTTTCTCAAAAGGTTGTTAACTGGAGACTAGTGTTTCACTGATACCAATGTATTGGTAAAGGCGCCAGTGCTGCCACTTAAACAGTTGTATATTGGTGATACATATGACCGACACCGCAAAGCAGTTTCTGAAATGCACACGTGCAAACCTGTCATGCACACCAGTACAACACACAATGGCAGTATTTAGTGGGTAAAACATGCTAACAGGAGTTGCTTACCTGAATGGCTGCTTCTTTCAGTAATCACTCAAGTTTGAGTTAATGTTAGTCCAGCTTGTCTTGCCTTTAGCTTTGATTTGGCTTTTAGCATAGCTGCCTGCTATCCAGCCCAGTGTCTCCACAAACACCGCTTCAGTCTATCAGCTGTATTACGCAGCAGTGGGGCCTTGTGGCCCTGTGCTTCCACCAAGCCAGGAATAAAACTGAAAGTCGCTGCTACTGAAAGCGTGAACAATGGTGATATTTACTAAACTCAAAATCTGACACTCAGAGGTGTAGTGTAAGTGAACAAGATGCACATATGAGACAAATGAATTGACAAATTCAAATATGAAGCAACATTCATTATCCTGAGCTAGAGACGCTGCTGGGTATTAAAATGTACACACTACAGTTTTATTTATATACTGTTTAGATCTGTTGTAGCTTAAACTTGGTTCTTAACGCTAATTTTTATATATATATAATAGCAAATACCAAATTTATTCAGTAAATAATCAAAAATACACACAATATAGAGCTTACCAAAATAGAATATTTGAAAAGTGCAACTGTATAAGTATCAAGGCTTATAGGTTAGATAGAGTTAGTATTGGTATTGGTAGTCGGCAGGGGCCTATATTTCTGGATCAGGTATCAGTATTGGTGCATCTCTACTGAAGACACAATAAATAATCAAATCCAGCCTTAAGCATTACCTTAACCACATTTAAGTGCTGGTTGACTCTCATTAAATAAAACATAGTCATTTGGCACCCTCTAGTGGTAAACAGCACTCAGTGGTAGGGGGAAAGGGGAATCCCACTAAATTTTCGATATTTGTCATTTGTCAAAAGATTAGAGTGATCTGATGTGAAACGGTGAATTATAGAGAAACTTGCTCAATCAGATTTCAGTGTTGCTGATGGTAACCAGATGCGGTGATGTCTATCACACAGATATGTAAACCTGTGCAGGCCTTCTGAGTTTTAATAGCTGATGCTGTTATCCAGAGCAACAAGGTTAATCGTATTACAGATAGGCCAATGTAGAGTCTTGCCCAAGGGCTCTCATTGGTGTAGCACAACATTGCCACCCAGACCAGGAATCGAACCCCAGTCTACCACATGGGTTGGTAGCTCACTTGCAGGTAGTGGTGTTACCCATTGCGTCACACCAACCACTATCATGGTAAAGTTGTGCTGGTTTTTGGGTACAAGGTCCTGCATGTACCTGTTCACCATGAATGTTTTAAAGAATACATATTTATAGGGCAAAACTGTCTTGTTGCAAAGCTATCAAAAAACAGCATCTAAAACTGAGACAGCGCGTTCATAACCATGTCATATAAAAGCTTTCTGTGAGGTAGCTTTTAGAGGCATAAACACATAATAGATGTCTGGTTGCCACCACTGTGACTCAGCAAGCCTCTCTACAATAGTGCACGTCAGACCATGACTGTGTAAGCCTAACGATTTAATTCTGCAGAAATGATGAAGATTCAGTGGAATCTTCATGTATGTAAATGGATTATCATGTATGTAAATCCATCCAGGTTAACTTACTTCTAGTGTTTGAAATATTTCATGGTGATATCATTGATAATCGTTTATTTGGATGACTCTTCACATATACAGTGTAGAACAGATGTGTTTTCTTACTGCAGGGGATGATCTGATGCGATGTGTTGATCTGTATAACCAGTCTCAGTCGAAATGGTTTGAGGAGAAGGTGACTACAAGTTTGGTGAGGCCATATGCTTTTTCTATGTAATAGTATATAAGACCTACTAAATATCGTCTATACCTAATGGAACTCCTTTTTGATGCCATGTTTGTATAAATTTCAGGAGCTGGAAAGACTGGAGGTGGAACGCGTGGAGGTGATTAGAAAATATCTCTGCCAGTACACAACGCTGCGGCACGAGACGGACATGTTTAATCAAAGCGTAAGTCTCACACCTTTAGATTGTGGCCTGCGTTTAAGTGAATGCGTGATGCATGCTTGTTTATCACAAGGACATAAGCATACAATGTGGTGCTTCTCTCTTTCATGTCCAGACTCTGGAGCCAGTGGACAAACTTCTCCAGACTGTGGATCCTGCGAAAGACAGAGAGCTGTGGGTGAAAGAACACAAGACAGGGGAGGTGAGGCCAGTGGACATGGAGATCTGATGGAGCTCTGACACAGAGACTGTGATGTTATCTCAGTGATGGAGCTGGCCCTGTGAGGCTATGGACAGGTTGTCCATTCAGGTGTGTCAGTCGATTATCAGTCCCTGGAACGACGTGGAGGAACATTGCCCTGGAACATTAACACACTCCGCAACTGGGTGCCAGTAAATGGAACTGCTGTGCCTGATGGAGCTCTACTGACCAAAGCAGATTGCTATATAGGCTACAGTCAGGCTGCAAAGCCAATAAACCATCTGCTTGTGGGCTGATCCAGGATGAAACTGTACATGCACTGCATTGCCAGTTTATTAGATACAACACTTTGACATGGCACTTATTCTCATAGCAATTATATTTTTGTCCTTGCTATGCTGGCCCACCACCCAAATGATACCAGTGGCGGTCCTGGTGGGGGTAGAGGGGAGCTAAATTATGCATCTAAATGGTAGGTGTTTCTGATAAAATGGCCTATGACCGTAGACACAAGGTTCATGTACCTAATAGTAGGTGTGTATATTGTTTCTTTTCTATTCTGGGGTTTGAGACAAGCTGTGAGGAACGTCAGTATGTATCGTTTTTTATTTATCATAAAATTTGCATATTGTTACCCAAAACTCACACTGTGTGGGCTAAATGAACACACGAAATACACTAGCACTTCCGGTACTTTCTATCAGTGGGAATAGAAATAACATTATTAGTTTTTTAACAGGCCAAACTGGCCTTCTACATTCATACATATCTTTTCATTATAGTTGTAGTGACAGCACGAGTGCAATAATTGGTTTTTACAACAAAGACTCTTTAGCCAAATTAGCCAGTTGCTTGTTTGGATCAGAAAATCAGCCTGTTCCTGTCTTGGCCGATTCCGAGTTTGCTCCCTTAGTATCTAACAAACTGGCAACTCAGTGTAGATCTGTGTCTCTCTATCTCTGGAATTACAAAAGGCAAAGCATAGCAAAATATCTGTTGAAGTCTTACTCAGGAGAACAGATTCAATTTAAAGAGGCAACATGGGTCTAGACCAGTGAAAGAGATAAGTTTGTACAGAGTAATTCTGAAGCATCCTCCTAATCATATGTAATTGTTGCTGCTATAGTATTATTAATAAGAGTGTCCCTCAGTTCCAGGTTATTCATAAGGCTATATAATATGGCCACAAGACTGTCAGACACCAGCTAAAATAACAGTCACAGTTTTATATGAGATTACAATTTACAGTTTCACAACAAATGTTCACTGTGCCACACCCTGAGAAGCTGGTAATGCGAATTTTGGATTTCACATCCAGAGATTTTTGTGTAAATGAGTGATTTCTGCTGTAACTAATACTCGTCTATTTCATGCAGTTAGTTCTACCTGCCTGTAGAGCTGCACATGATCTTTAGAGGCTGGATACACTAAGCTGACTTAGTTCGGATGCAGCAGTTTGGCTTTTACCATTGTTGCCTGATATGTGAAAAGACCAAAAAAACACCACAGATGGAAGTAATATGAACACTTCCAGATGGCTGGGACCAAAAATCAATACAGAAATTGATATCAGGAACCATAATGAAAACACATCATTGTGGTATTTTTGAAATATTTGATATAAATGTTTTAAATATTAAATCATTTTTGAAATGCACCAGTGACCGTGGCTTTACCCCAGTTACATTGATAATGAATGCATTGATATGGAAATTTTGGGCAATTGCTAATATGCTGTATTTTTCATGTACATATCTGCTGACATGATATATAAACGTTTATAAAATATAAACATTTAGAGGAAATCTGTATTAGCATTCTAGAGACGTCTACAGAGTTCTAAATGCAGTTTAGTGAATAAAATGCAGACATTTTAGCCAGTGTAGCCTAAACCTGCTTTTCTGGAGAGCAATAAATACGTTTTCAAATACCAGTTTAAAAATATTAGGCGAATGGAAACATCAGTCCGATGCTGGTATTTTTAAAACAAAAATATGTTATGATGACAGTACTTTCATACACCCGTAATATTAATAGACACTTTATTAAAACTCAAAATTATATTTCTTTATACCAATCAAATTATCATCGGGTTTTGTACTCATGACATATATGACTTCGATAAGAAGCTGTCAAGCATCATTATAGCACTTTGCAGGTCTCTGTAGTGTATCCAGTCCTAAAGTTGGTTCCAGACTACATCTCGTGGTCAGGAATTTCAGGGGTTAGGAGTATTCCATAACTATGACAGAAAGTTCTATAACTTAACAAGTAATAGAGCAGCAGCTCAGCAAAGACCTGGACAGGTGCTTGCTTTCTCTGTTAAAGGGCATGATTTATGTAACATTGAAAATCTGGCTTTAGTTAGTGGGTAAAGTAGAGGACAGGTGACACGTATCTAGCAGAAATGGACAAAGTATGTATAATAATAGAGGTACAGATAATATATTGAAATTATTTTGCACAATGCTTATTTTTTTACCATTGAAATTAACACTGATTTTGTTTTTTTATTGTCTGAAAGACACTTTGACTGGATTTCTTTCTCTGTTTTGCTTTGTATTTTATACCTTACAGTGCAAAAGTCAGAGCCCACCCTCCATTTATTTCATCTATATTTAAATAATCAGAATGGTCATTTAGTACAGACTATTCATTTTTTAGTGTCAGAAAAAAAGCAGATATTTAACAGAGCAGTACACAGAAGTCTCGACTAATTCTGTTTTTCAGTATTTAGTGTGTCCACTCTTTGCCTTTCTTACAGAGATTTGCTTTCAGTTTTAAAGAAATCTGTAGAGATATTTTTCCGTACCTCCAAAGTTCCAGTCTTAAAAGAAAAAAGTTGGTTGCATTTTCTGGTGCTCACCATCCAAATAATCCCAAACACATTCAGTGATGTAGAGGTCTGGACTATGGGGTGGTCTACTGTCCAGCAGCTTCTTTAATTTGCAGATTTGCTTTTCTCTGTGAGGAGCTTCTTGAACAGCTGCACATCCTTTCAGACCTATAGTGTTGAGTTGTCTTGTCACAGTGGAAGGATTGACAAAAACGGCTGTAGATGTTCTCAGATCTGAAGCAAGAGTGGAGCTTGATTTTCTCCTTTCTCAAAGATGAAAGCTTTAAGTGCTGTTTACCTGATGGTACCTCATGCACACTTGCTAGGAGTGCTAATTTCTGCTCTTCTTAGTTTTAGATCTTCTTGTTTTTAAGATGCTCTTCTGTGTTTTCCCCCATTATCTTGGATCTAAGTAAAGTTAAGTAAATGCCAGTTTTGGCTTTGAATGAAATAAAGAAAAAGTGGGGTCTGACTTTTGCACAGCACTGTGGCTACAGTATCATAAGCGAGCTACTTGAGCATAGTTTCCCAGATTGGCAGTGTACATGTTCTTATGATCATGGTTCTGTTTAAGTGAAGTGCAAAGTGTAAAGTTTATTATAAATGACATGCAGAAGATTCTATATGAGTAATAACTGATTGATGTAGTTGATGCTTTTCCTTTAATATGTTGCATAAAAGTATTAAATAGAAAAAAATGAGTGTATGTGTCTTCATGGTAACGTAAATCCAAGGTTTCTAAAGAAGAAATGGTGGCACACATTTTCATAATTTTATTGTTAAAAACTCATGTTTTAGAGTACAGTAAATACATACGTTGATACAATTCTATTAATTCAGTATTTTAATTGAATTATTTCCAGACGTTGCAGGAATTGGGCATTCTGTAATGTTCATCCTTGTAGTGTAAAGTTTAAACAAAGTTGGAATGTATGCAGATGCCTGAAAACTTTTAATAGTATAGGTTCTAATGTCTTTCAGTATTCATTTGGTGTACTGCATTTTTGAAAACATCTCAGAGACAAATCAAACATTTAATCCTGATTATTTATATCTGTTGTGGTCGTTAACATTACTGATAATGTATGATGAAGTTTTGGCAAAGAAGAAAACCTTACAGTGCAGACTGCAAGGAACGTTTGGCTTTTGTGCACACTGGGTTTAAAATTAAACAATGACTATGAAATTAAAGTGCAGAGTATCATCTTTCATTTGAAGGTGTGTACAGCTAGGCTGTGTGGATCATATAGGATTCGAAGATTTACTCAAATTCACATTTCAGGAAACCACAGATAGTTGGACAATTATAATCTTTCAGTAAACCTGAAATCAAAGTTAACCTGGTATATGCCTTTGCTCATATTAAACATGATTTATTATACATCATATGAAAGACAAAAATCTTGTTCTCAACTCTAAAAGCCCTCTAAGTTGTGACTACATCACTATGCACCAGTAGGAGGGGAAAAATAACCTTTGGCTGTCATTACATGTTTCACCTTCATCTCTCATAACATACCATCTCAGAAACATTTGCAGCATTTTCTGTACAGCCTAAGCGTCCTGGTGGTTCAGAGGAGTTAGACTATGAAAATCATAAAAACATAAAACAACATGCTTTACCAAATGTGTCTATAGCTGAATTCCAGCATGATTCTAATATGACAAAAACTTGTTTTTTTAAATAAAGCATATGGGCACAGCTTTGGAAATCACTAATTTAGGGCATGTGTTGCAATCTGAAGTTTCACGAACAAGGGGCATGCAAGTTGCCATGAACCTTCACCAAACAAAGCTCATGAATGCCCATATTTGCAATAACAACTATTGTCATGTGACAAATGTCATGTGAAATGTGTCATATGCACTAAAAATAGCATACAAAAAAACTAGAAAATACTGAGCTAATTATTTTCACAGATATCGCTCCTAGTTTAAATAAAATGCTCAAAATCTGATTTATGACTGATTCATTCTGTTTTCAGAATCTAATAATAATGATAGAATCAATCTGGGCTGTGATTCTGGACATGCTTCCCCGAATGTAGAAGTAAATGTGTTCTGCACTTTAACCTCACAGTCTTCTCAAACCCAACATGCTGGAGAGGAAAGTAACATAACAAAAGTTGTTTTTGTAGAATCAGCCACAGACTGTGCACTATAAATGCAACAGTGAAGTAAACAAAGAGAAATACTGAATATTGATGCTTGTGCCAGAGGTCCCAATTTCCGTTGCACATGGGGCATGGTTGGTGAAAAATGCCCTAGTCAATCATCAGTTTCTTGAGGGAGTTGAGATAGGTGGGAATGAGAGAACTGACTGATTCATCATCATCAGTGAGGATCTTCTCACCTCGGCCTTCTGACCCAACAGAGCTGGGAGACCTTACCACCCCTGGGTACGGAGTGCTATAACCCTGTAGGGGAAATAAACAATAGTAGGATTTCATAAAAGGAAGTTCAGAAGCATATATAGTGTCTGACACATTTGTGACTTATCATGATCAGACTTACTGAGGAGTAGCCCTTGCCGAAACTGCCTCTGTTCTTGGTCCTGATCTTGGTGAGAGCAGATTCAGCTATGTCAGCTCGCTCCTCTGCATCATCCAGCTCGTGGACAGTCTTTCTGTACTTGGCCAGGTTCATATTGGCCTGCTCCTCCTGCAAGAACAAGTATAAAATCACTGTTGGCTGTTTTTAAGAAAACGGCTAGTTTCAATTTGACCAAAATAGTTTCAATCCTGAACAAGCAGTCTGGCAGTCTGAGGTCAGAGTGATGGCCCAGAGTGATCATACCGCCTCCTCCACTTGTCTTTTGTAGGTTTTCATTTTGATCTGCAGTCTCTCCACCAGCTCCTGCATCCTCTGCTGGTTCTTTTGGTCCTCCTCAGACTGGAAGAGTAGCTCCTTGAGGCGTCGCTCGTTCTTCCGCAGGGTCTTCACTGTCTCTGCATACTTCTTCTGCTCTGTTTCCAGATCCAGCTCTAACTCCTTCATCTACAGGATCAAGACAAACAGAGTGTTAGACCACAGTCTCTCACTGAGGAGGTTTCCTTGGGAATGTCACAGTAAAAACTCATGTGGATACAGGAGGAACCTGTCAAGCTCACTGTCATGAGCTACTGTTGACTGTACTCTCTGAGCTGATATGAGTTGATTTATGCAGCTGTACTAAAAGGCACTAAAGAGGAATTCCACCAACCTTTTTCCATATGTCTGGATTATTAGTATTAGTTAGTATGTGTAAACAAAGTCGTTCAGGTTGTTTCACATGAAATGCTCTGAAATGCTCCTTACAAAATGCTATTACATGCAACAATAAGCACACACTGCCTGACGCTTTACAATAGTTCTAGGATAAGACTTTGCCATTCATGGTGGATGAGTGTTACCACCTGCACGGTACTGCACATGGCTTCTTTTACGGCTCCACCCTGGCTCCACCCACTCTCTGCCTCTCTCACACACCTGCAGCTGATCTAGGATTCATTAGGACTCCCATATATACCCCTCTGGTTGCTCTCCCTGCCTGAGTACTAAGCTGGGTTTCTGTTTGTTTTCCCTGGTTTGGTTCCTGCTTTTTTTCTTGGTTTTTGATATTATGAATATGTCTCTGATGCTGCCTGCCTGCCTCCCCTGCCTGTTCCGACTCTGATTCTTGGACTGCCCTTAATAAAACCACTCAGCACTTGCGTCCTGCCTCACCCCCCTCATTACATTGGAGAACATGAAGGGCATTCTAAGGCAAACTTCTCTCTACAGGAGACTTTTTTTTTTCATATCTACCACTGTTTTACCATTATCACCCTTACATATAAACGCATATATTACATACATTAGGTTATTACATGAAATGGCTATATTTGGGTTGTAGTCATCGCAACCCCTGGTTCCTATCACCACCCCTGTAGAGAAAATAATAATTTGTAATAATCTGTAAATTTTTGTACGATGCACATTTTCTAGATTAACATGTGCAACATAAACACAGATGTGTTAGTACTGCACACATCTTTACAATTACCATTAGTTCCCCGGACGAAAAATTAGTCATCCTGCATGTTTGGCAGTAAATTCAGGCTCCTGCAGATGGTGCTGCACGAGGATGATGGGGCTATAAATACCTGCGGGGTGTGAGTGACGGGATTCATAGATTGAGAAGAGGTGTTAATGACTGGTAAAAAGGAGTGAGTGTACATTGTGTGAAAGAAGCAGCTGAATTTGCAGGTATATGGAAGCGTACGCTCATACGGGTCTACCAGCAGTAGCTAATATCCCAGTCTACAGAAAACTTTCCTCAGACATCCACCTGACTGAATCTGACTCAACTGCACAATTCTTTAATGCAGAAGTGGCTAAACACTGATGTCACCTACATCCGGAAACCTGTCCAGTCCATCCCAAATCAAATCACAGCAGGTATTTGAGCTTGTGGAGGTATTACATGGTATTAGGTATGTTTCAGTCATAGATGACATTTTTTCTGATCATTGCCATAATCCCTATATATATAAATGTCCACCATATTAGGAAAAAAAGCAAAGTAGTAAAATTTTACCATGTCTTTGAAGAAACTCTAAGAAACTGCCCTGTCAGGGTGATAAAGCCATGCAGTGTAAAAATGGGCTTCCTTCCACTTAAGTACCAGACTTCCTCACCAGATGGCAAACTTAACTGAGGTTTGCTGAAGGAACAAAAGAATTTAGCAGTGTTGGGACTTTTGTTCATGCTCACAAACATTTGGAGATTATGAAATCTTTCATGAGTTTAATTTACATAAAAACAAACGGTTGCTTGTGGTTCATGAACGAGGTTCGCTGAGTCTGGCAAGATCAACCCAAAAGAATTTAATCAGAAGTTCAGCAGAGTGTGAACCAGCTTGACTCTCTGTAATTTACCTTTCCTTCCAGCTTCTGGATGATCTTTTTGCCTCCTTTCATAGCCAGCTGCTCGGCTTCGTCCAGTCGGACGGTCATGTCCTTGAGCTGAGCCTCCAGGCCTTTCTTCACCCGCTCCAGATGCATGGTGTGCTCTTGCTCCACTCTCAGTTCCTCAGCCACTCGAGCAGTCTGCACAGAACAGCAGATGACACCTAAGTTTATGAGCTTGTGAAGGCTTTACAGGAAACCTAAAACACCATGAGACCACTAATGATCACCTACCTCAGATACAGCTTTCTTGATCTTATCAGTGGCTCCCCTCAGTTCATTCTGCAGTTCCTCGTGCTCCTGGGTCAGTTGCTGAAGGTCCACTTCCAGTTTTCGCTTGCTGCTGGAGACTGACTGTAACTACAGAAGCAGTGAACAGTGAATTATGAGCAATGGGGCAATAATACAGCATTCATTCACTATTCAGCCATAGCAGCTATGGTGTCATGTGGTTCAGATATTTATAACAGGGACTGGTCCCCAACACAGCCTGCCAAACACACTCACAAAAAACTAGTCCATTAAATCACCCAATTAACCTGCCAATTAACAGAGGAGTTGAATCAGTAGGGAAATCCCCAAACTGTGCCAGACACCAGTACCCCAGAACCACGGTTCAATTTTCCTAATTTAGTAGACTGTAATTGAGAACGTTTTATCCTTAACCCTTTATCACAGTAGCCATAAAGTACAATTACCATTTGTTTTGGCGGTTCCTCTGAACTATGCATTTGATGGAACATATATTTTTGTGTGATTTGCAAAACCAGAAGCATCATTATAAGAAGAAATCCAGGAGATGCCTTTTTTAATCAGAGAGCTTTTACCGATAGACAATATACAGACACCAAAAAGTAGATAAAATATAATCAAAAACAAATAGCATTGATTTGCAAATCCTTTTTGATCTCTATTTAGTTGAAAACAGTACAAAGGCAAGATATTTAATTATCTTCCAGCTAATTAATTTATCTATTTTAACTTACTTTTTTTTTAAACTGTGTTACGTCCTCTTTCCTTAGAGTGGCATTTTAGTTATTGGTACTGAGGAGCTGTTGTAGAAAGTGGAATTTGTTCCCCATATTTGCTTCATCACTAGAACATTTCAGCTGCAGTCTGGGCTCTCTGTTGTTGTAAAGGTGTGCTTCATAATGTGCTAGACTTTTTCAGTGGCGGATAGGACAGGACTACCAACAGGCCAGTGCTCACTTACCACAAAGCCATGCTGTTGTAACATGTGCAGAATGCAGCTAAGCACTGTCTTGCTGAAACTAGCAAGGATGTCTCTGAAGAAGACACATCTAGACGGCAGCACATTGAGGCGACCGCCACAGGACATACTGCTTACCAGGGCGGACACAAAGAGGCTCATGGGCGGTGTCTTCCCCAGTTTAAAAAGGTACTGTTTATATTGACGCTCTGTTGGTTACAGCTATGTGTGTGGTTGCATTGTGTTATTTTGTGTAGGGTTTAGTCGGGTGAGTTTTGTGTGTGAGGAAGGGTTCACTAGAAGTGTGAAGCCTGTGGTTAGTGGTGACCTCCCCCTCAAATTTGTGCTTTAGCATGTGCCTTTCTGCTGTGAATAAAGGGCTGTTCCCAGGTCAGAGGTATTACTAGCTGATCGTTCTTTTTACCTCCAAAATGCTCATGTACCTCCCAGCATTAATGGCACCTTCACAGGTGTGCAGGTTACCCATGCCATTGGCACTAATACACTGCCATACTGTGACAGACGCTGGCTTTTAAACTCTGTGTTAGTTACAGTCAGGATGGCCCTTTTCCTCTTTGGCCCAGGGAAACCTGATGTCCATTTTTTCCAAAAACAATCTGAAAGGTGGATTTGTTAGACCACAGCACATGTTTCCATTTTGCTTCGGTCCATCTCAGCTAAGCTTTAGCCCAGAGAACTTGGCCTTGGCGTTTGACGTTGTTGATATATGACTTCTGCTTTGTGTAGCAGAGTCTTAACTTGCATTTGTAGAAGCAGCAACGAGCACAGCTGTTTACTGACAACGATTTTCAGAAGTATTCCTGAGCCCATATGGTTATATTCATTACAATAACCTGTTTTTAATGCAGTGCCATCTGAAGGGTCAATGGTCATGGGCAATCAGTAATGTTTTTTGGCCTTGCCCTTTATGCACAGAGATTTCTGCCCCCCTAAAAAACTGCCCTTGTCCTAACTTTCTGGAGCATGTTATAGGCATCAGTTCCAGAACGAGTGTATGTTTATTAAAAAATCCAAAACAATAAATATTAAATCAAAGATTAATTTTCAGCTTATTTAAAACCATGGCTTGAAATTTAATGGCAAAAATGTCATCCAAATATGTAAATCCTTTTAAAAGATAACACTGCTATATTTTATATGCTGATGTTTATGTTGACCTGTATGTATAATTCATGTTTTATGCCATTTTATGAGCGCAGTTTGTCCTTTTGCACCTGTCTGGAGAGTACAGCTGAAAATGGCTAACTGGCACATTTACAGAAATGTTTTTTTATGTGCATTGTCCCTGTACATTTGATTCGAATAAACTACACTAAAATGCATACAAGAGTTTTGATAAGCACATATTTAATATTCATTTTAATCCTTATTGAAGTAAAATCACTGATTTGTACCTGGTTGTTGAAATCATTGTATTTCTCTGTGGTCTCTTGGAGCTCAGTCTCCAGGGCCTTGCGTGCCCTCTCTGCTGCCTCCAGTCCAGCCCGACTTTCCTCTCCCTCGGTGACCAGCAGAGTGCAGCGTCGCTCCAACAGAGCATGCTCCTCTCTCAGCTCCTCCTGCACACGGGTCTCCTCCTCTAACTGCACCTGCAGGTCCTGAAGGAAACAGGAAATTAGACCAAGTTACAAGAAAGAATCTACAAGATCAGATCAGACCATGTACTTGAGTTAAAGTAGAAATACCCAAAGTAAAAACATCCTCTGGTAGAAGTAGAAGTTCCTCCACTTAGATTTCCTCTAGAGTAAAAGTCTTCAAATTTTCCTTCAAATGTACTTAAGTATGGAAAGTAACAATAGTATGATTTATGGTTTATGAATGACAGATATGGCATAATGTAGTGGAGTAACAAGTAAGATATTTGAAATGTAGTGACATTAAAGTGAAAAAGTCACCTACAATGGAAATAAGATCCAAAAACACCTGGAATACTGACTTTCTGGATTTCCATTTGCCATTTTTTTGCCATGTTTGTAGGATTTTCATACAAGTAATACAATTTACTGTACTGACTATTCACCAGCTAAATACTTAGCATCTTTCATTTTCCTTTATACACTGTGCAGCTGTAAAGTTTTTGTCAGCATTTAATAAAAAGCATCCACAATGAGTTTTGTGTTCCACAAACAAAGGGTGGGGTTGGGGAGGGGGTATAATTATGGCACACAAACATTAAAGATCACAGTGACCACTAGGATTTATATTCTACTGTTGACCAGATAATCACTTGTTTCATTCCCGGTTTCGCTGTTTCCCCTAATAAACACCACCTTGCTGCAGAACGTTTTGCCACTTAGTCTGACAGTGTTTTCATTATACTGTACCGGTATTGGTATAATGACAATAAAATGGAATTGAGTCAGTATAATGTTGATTTTGCCTCCTTGACCTAAATGTCAAGATGGACCTTCCTTCTGAGCTAGTGTGTGATGACTGTGATACATATGACGTGGTCAACAAACCTTTATAAAGGACTGTATAGACTTTGTTTAGACTATATGATCACAAACTGTTCTTACAATGAAAGTAGAGTGAGTTTTACCTTAATCTGCTGTTGCATCTTTTTGACAGTCTTCATCAGCTCTGCATTGTTCTTGTTGAGCAGGTCCACCTGTAACTCCAGGTCATTTATATCACTCTCCATCTTCTTCTTCAGACGGGCTGCCTCAGTTCGGCCCTTCACCTCCACATCCAGGCTGGCCTGCAGTGACTCTATTGCCCTCTGGTGGCTCTTTCTGAAGACACAGGTGAAATCTCAGATCTGCTTACTGCTCATCTCAATACACAGCAGCTTTATGAACAGCATTCCAAATGGAACAGGAAGCAAGTGGGAAAAGTTAAGGGACACAGTTACTTACATGTGAGCCTTACAGTTCGTTAGGGATAGGCAAGAAGGGGGAAATTAAGAACATTGCAATAGTAAGGGAAAGTCACGCCACATCTTTTCAGACATTGTTTCATGTTTGGTTGCTGATGGAACAGGTGAATGAAACTCCTACCTGGTGGCGTCTAGCTCCTCCTCTTTCTCCTGCAGCCTGCGCTCCATGTCTGCTTTGGCCTGAGAGAGCTCCAGCTGCAGCCGCAGCACCTTGGTCTCCTCAGCCTGCCGTGGACAAAAACAAGATGTGAGATGCTTCCAAGAGGTCTGATGATGACTGACAGCCACAGAGTGGTCATCAAGTACGATAATTAATATAATTGTTATTTAATAATAATATTATTATGTTGTTATATATTATATTATATTTATTGTATTATGTATGTTATAATATTATTATACCAATTGCAATAATTGTTATAATTGTTGTGTATATTTTACTGTATTTACTCTACTGCAATAACCCTTATGTTTACTGTTATGTGACAGTAAGATAATATGTACAGCTGTAATTTGCAATGTAAATAATTATATAATATTCATAGCTCCTACATGTCAGTACTCAGACCTGCCTTTACAGTTATATATATATGATTTGTATTTACTCTTAGGTCCTTTCCTGCTCTTTATCACTCTTACTCTTATTTTTGTGTGCTTGTCTGGTCTGTTCAGTATGGTACATGCCATACATGTGTGACTCACAAAGACAAATTTCTTGTATGTGTAACATACTTGGCAAAATAAGGTGATTCTGATGATTTTTCCTTTTATTAAATATGGTACACATGTTTGTACTCCGTAGGTTATAGATTGTGTTGTGTTGTGATACAGCAATTGGTCTCTCACAGTATAAATGTATACATCCATTCATTTGTGATTTATGTGTGTGTGTGTGGTGGTCGTGGTAGTAGTAGTAATAATAGTAGGAGTAGCACGTTAGAAATGGTGTGGCTGTGAGCTGAGCTGAACAGGCAGCTACAGACAGGTAGCGTGGCCGAGCGGTCTAAGGCGCTGGATTTAGGCTCCAGTCTCTCTGGAGGCGTGGGTTCGAATCCCACCGCTGCCAAGTGGCTTTTGTACTTCTCTCTTTCACTAGGAATGCCACATTGCTCATTCATCGACCGCGTGGTAGACTGAATTCCATGATTAGGATCAGTCACGTTCCCGATTAATCGTGCTGAGTAAGTGATTACTTGCAGATGAGTACTAAGCAATGACAAATGATCTTGATAACTTGCTCACGAATAAACGGATATTTCTTCTTCTTTTTATACTTGTTTATATACATTTATACTTGTTTATAACATACATTATATACACATAGCAACACAATAAGGCAGAAGCTGTCTGATGTGAACTTTGTCAAATAGTATGACATGTCAAGACGCGTTCAGCCTTCACCATGTAAAGTGTGTCAAGACGCATTTAGCATACAGTGAGGTAGCGTGGCCGAGCGGTCTAAGGCGCTGGATTAAGGCTCCAGTCTCTTCGGGGGCGTGGGTTCGAATCCCACCGCTGCCAGCAGACTTTTGAACCTTTGCACTTGCTGAAGAGCGGCGTGGATCAGGTTAACAATACTCGTTAATGAAGCACGTGACTGACGAATAAAGTAAATTCCGTAACTGAATTGTATGTAGTTAGAGCTGATTGCTGTCCAAACTGAGAACAAGGCATAGTAACTTGTCACAGATTGGTATTAATACAACAGAAGAGGGTTTTGTACTCCGTTCAGATACATGTCCAATTGTTAGACGTAAAATCAGCCTGCAGTGTTTCTCTAAATATTTAGAGAGTACTGCAACAGATGCCGTTTTGGCAAGGCTTACTTATTGGTACATGTGATTAGGACACTTTTGCATGGGCTGAAACCATAGACACTGTATATCCTGCTATTTCACTCCCAGTGCCATGGAAAGGAAAACAACTCGAAAGCCTGTAGAAACTGAGCTACTCAGCAGAACCTAAATAGGTTAGTCATTTATTAGTTACAGCCACACAAGACCATGCATTACTTCCTCACTCAGTACCAATGCAAGTAAGCTTGCTTTGTCTGTGTTGCACTGTGCTATGCTCTGGTGGTACTAAATAAAGATAGATGGTGGCATGGGATCAGACTTCAGACTGTAATTCTGCTAGTGTGTGTGTTTATTATAGCTTATCTCACCACAGATTCAAATGTGAATAAACCACCCCTGTAACAGGTTATCATTAGTCTGATGTCTTTAGTCACCTTTATGTTATATAGGTCACCTACATGTTATATAGGTCAGGATATGTGGGAATCAAACGAAATAAACAGAGAAAAAAAATCAGTCAGGTTTTACCAGAACACAACAAGGCTTATGCCAGTTCAGGTCATGAGTGTTATTCATTTAGCCATTCTAGGACACTGTGCTGTGCTGAGTGGTTAGAATGTATAGTGACTCAGCAGAGAGTGTTTATGACCAGTAAAACAGAGTCATTTGGGTCCTAGGTTATAATGTTTGCACTTTGCAAAAAACATGAATCAGAAATCAGAACACATTTTTCTTCTATAACGTAATGCATTTCCGAGTAGACATGATTTTATTCTTCGGGATTTGATTGGATTGGGAAAAGTGAGTCAGACTCTGAGGGTCAGTGGGATCCAACTGTCTTAAAGAAAAGCTAAAGGAAAATAATAAATGAAAACAACCAGATTTTGTCTACACATATTTCCTGTAGTTTTTGAAACACCTTTCATTAATAGTTGAAAGCTTGATTTTAATATACACACTCATCATCAAAAGAACAGCTGCACAAATATGATGCAATATTAGATTTTCTTCTGCCACTCACTAGAGTTTGATCAGAGATTACAGAAAAACGGTGCTAAATGTGACCATGAACCAAAAACAGGCCATTTTGACTCAAAGTTTCACTAGTTTCCACCGGAAGGTCGCTGGCTCGATCTGGTAAGCACGACTGAAGTGCCATTGAGCAAGGCACCTTACCCCAAAGTGCTCGCCGTGCTCTCTGGATAAGGCTGCCCAGCGCTGCGGGTAAGTGTGCTCACTGCCCCCTAGAGTGTGTTCACTAGCGTGTGTGAGTGTGTTTCACTGCATGGTACGTTAAATACGGTAGACAAGGTTCCTCTGTGTACAAACTCAATTAGCGAAATATAAATCCCAATAAGAACGACAGGTTTAAATGGCTGCTGCTAGCCTGAAATGTCACACTGTATGACGTATGAGCTACACAGTACAAGGTAGCGTGGCCGAGCGGTCTAAGGCGCTGGATTAAGGCTCCAGTCTCTTCGGGGGCGTGGGTTCGAATCCCACCGCTGCCAAGTGGCTTTTGGACCACGTTTGGGAAAAAAATCAAATTATAAAAAACTTATTATTCAAAAATACACCCTGTCGAAAAACTCTCACTTTACTAATGAACACCACAAAACAGCACCATAAGTCTTCACGGTTGACCAATCAATGCTGAGTATAACTGACAATTCAAGAGAACCGTATCTCCAAAACCATACTGAATACAGTGGAACACAGAAAGCTGGTGGATCTAAAACAGGTTATTTTCACAGTGTCTCTACGGTCTTGCTGTTTTTGCCCCATAGCTGTACACTCTACAGAAAGATTAACCCAATCTGAAAGTGAAAAAGACTTTCCTGTTTATTATTGTCAGTTTGAAATCAGTGGTGGACAGTAAGAAGGTAAATAATAATAGTTGCTGCACTATAAGTAGTTGCTTTGGTGTATCTTTACTGAAGTATTTACATTCTGGGGGACTTTTTACTCCTCTACATTATGGCCAAATCTGTCCTTCCTTTTGATTTATGTGTGCATAAAAACGTAACATGTCAAAACGAAAGAAGCGTGAAGGGAGCCCACCAATCAGGGTACAACGGTCACTTTGTTTAGAGCTTGTTTTGACCTGTTGGACAGAGCTTGGTTCTAGCTCAGGAAACTCTTCAGTGTTTTTGTGATTATGAAGATTAAGAGTCTTGTTCCAGAAATGATAACAGGACATTAGAGTCATAATAAATCATCCTCCTTTACTCTCCATACTTAAGTACATTTGAAGGTAAAAACTTTAGTACTTTTACTCCAGTGGAGGAAGTTCTACTTTTACTGGAGGACTATTTTATCTTGGGTATTAACTTTAACTCAACTACACGCTTTGTGTACTTCGTTCACCAGTGTTTGAAATGAAGTGCTGGCTCGGCTAGTTCTGTCAGGTCTCTGTCTCGTGTTTATCAAACGTACTGATCCGCCCCCATTAGAACCGTGTCCTGCTTCTTCTTAGCACGAGACGCAGCGCGTCTCCCGTTAGAAGTCGTCATCCGCGTAATACAACTCCATATGCAGGAGAGTCTATGCTGGGTCAGAGTGCAGAGATGAGCTAACTGTTACTGACGTTAGGTATCAGTACAAGGTAGCGTGGCCGAGCGGTCTAAGGCGCTGGATTTAGGCTCCAGTCTCTTCGGGGGCGTGGGTTCGAATCCCACCGCTGCCAATTTTAAAATGTTTAGAAATAAATCTACACTATGAAAGCGTATTTCTCCGCACTTACTGGAAATATTCAGATCTTTACACAACCAGATTTGATTTGCCTTGTAAGGGAATATAAATATTCATGTTTCTTTTTTATATATAAGCACTATTTACTCTACATCAATGGTAAACCAGTTATTTCTACAAACTGACACAACTTCAAATGTTTAATCAAGTTGTGGCCATCAGTCTTAATTTTGTTCTGTCAAACATTACAATTTGATTGTTTGCAATGGTCTGCCAGGAGTAGCTGCCAGACATTTTCAGACATAATCATCAAACATACCATATAAGGGTCTACGCTAGCCTTTAAAGGCCTAAAACATTACTTTATACTTTATATAAGAGACTGACAGCTAGTCCTGGGTGTTTCCTGTCTCCCGCCCAATGAGCACTGGGATAGGCTCCAGCACACCCCGCCCTGTTCCCTGAAAACCAAGAGGATAAGCGGTTTAGATGATGAATGATTGGATGGATGCTACATACACTCATCGTCTAAAGAATAGTTGCACAAATAGTTGCACACAGAAGGAATCAACAGACAGGAATGAAAGTTGGTGGGTAGGTTTGACAATGTGAGACATGCGAATGATTCAAGTTTCACGCTCAGCCATGCATGTGACATAAACAAGGACACGCCTTATCGCTGTACCGGATTGACCCAACAGCCACGACTGCAGATCCTGCTAGTGCCAGCACCATTGGCAGACTGCTGCAGGACACAGCACTACATGAATGCAGGCCATTATGACGACTGCCCTTAATACCACATCAACATCGCCAAAGACTGCAATAGTGACTCAGAATGGCAGCGGGTCATCTTCAGCAACGAGTCCCGCTTTTGTCATGGTGGAGATGACCAACAAATCCGTTTGTGGAGGCACCATGGTCAGCCCCAAGATGAACGTTTGGTGTCACGCATTATGCGCCCAGAGGTCCTGGTGTCACTCTACCTCCACCCCACCGCACAATCTGCAGGAACTGTGATTGTCTGTGATTAAATAGCTGGATCGTCAGATTAAATAGCATGACCGTCAGATGGAGCGTGCAATGCAGGTGTGGCCCCCTCACAGCACTAGACAGGGAGAAGATTCATGGTAGGCAAACTAGTCAGCAGGAAGGCAGTGGCACCCAGCCGAGGCAGGTGAAGTAATGGCATCAGAGGGCACAGGATGGGCAGTACTTCTGGTGAAGTGCACCAAACAGAATGGCCCCAAGATAGTTTCGGTTAGTTTGCTTAGGTGTCCATCCAAAGCATCCACCAACAATGCTGCTAAATCCCAAAGGCAAATAGTTCCAGCCTCTTTACCACTGATATTAAGATTACAGACTCAATCAAATCCCCCCAAACCAATCTGCACAAATCTGATCCACCATACGAAGTACTTGCAAAGCACTTGCACTCAAAAACTGTAGGCTGTAGATTTGTCTGCTTGCACTCAGCATGACATGAAATCAGAGAGACCACCATCAACCCCCTGGGACATCATTCATCACCACAGCCATCAGCCTCACTTATCAGCCCTGTCAGCTCCATAGCCAAGTATGGACATCCATCACCTCACATAACAGCACAGCCAGGAGGTCAGACAGGCAAGTTCACACAGCAAGAGCTGTTCCTCACACTGTTTTCAAACAACAGCAAATAAACCAGCACCAAATCCCTTTTTAACAACCCTCACTACATGACGAGGGGAATGAAACTATAACAAGCGGAAGCCTTTGAAACCACAGCGGCTCATGCTTTGGAGAAACGTGAGCTTGACAGCAGCCTGTCAATTTTTGGACTGAGGCTCCGCGGTACGTCAGTTGATGCCCTCCTGATAAAAGCTGACCCCTCTGGTGTTGGGTAGGATTTACTACATAAGCAGATCGCATGTTCCCTCACTCTTTGTGTCAGCATGAGTCAGCCTCAGGACACTCATTTAAGTTAAATACCAGCAGGCCCCAGGACATGACTTATCAGTCACTACAATCTTGAAGTGCAATTGGCCCTGTACTAATTCTGCATGATGCCTCTAAGGACCTCCTGTCTTTTTCCATACAATGCAAGGGTTTGTCACTCCTTCGTATGGAATGGTTATTGAAAGTTGAAAGTCTGAAATTGAACTTTTAGTATAGAAGCCCATACTGAATACACTTTAAAATAGAATGCTGTTATATCTAACACTCAACACTGTTGTTTAAATAAACCAGCCCTGAATAAACTGTAGTATCCTGGTATGTCTATATCTGAACATTTTTTAAAGATACCAATATTGAATAAGCTCTGAAATACAAAGCTGGCATTTCAAAAACTGAACATCGTTTTTTAAAAAACCCTGAATAAAGTGAATAAACACTGAATAAAGTGTGAAATGCTGGTATCTTAAAAATGGAACGTTTTTTTAGAAACCAGCACTGAATAAACTTTTAAATATCTCTAAATCTGAACTTTTTACAAAAACCAATCTGGATACACTGCAAATTGAAAACTGGTATCTCTAAATCTGAACATAAAAATCCAACACTGACTAAACTTTAAAATAGAAAACTGACATCTACAGAACTGAACCTTGCTTTTTAAAGAGCCCTGTGCTGAATAATCTTTAGAAAGTTGAAGCTTTTTTAAAAAAGAAACCAACACTGAATATACTGCAGAACAAAAAGCTGGTATCTCTAAAAATGAATGGATTTTAAAGAATCAAATATTGAATAAACTTTAAACTAGAAAGCTGGTACATCCAAAACTGAACACTGTTCAGAAAACAGCATCTCGTGAATTTCTTTTAGAGACCAGTACTGAATAAACTGTAAAACAGAAAGCTTGTATCTTTAAAGTTGGAATTTTCCTATAGAAGGCAAAACTAAATACATTACTGAATGTGAGTTAATATCTCTAAAATGATTTTTAATAAAACCCAGCACTGATTAAACCTGAAACACCAAGTGAACTTGTTCATAGAAGCCAACATTGAATAAACTGTAAATAACGCAGAAACCTCACATTAAAGGGCTTACAAAGTTTGCAGTAGAACCGCGTGCACCACATACTCCTTCTGTTACCTCAGTTCTTGTAAAACCACCGAATGCAAAAATCATACAACACTATTATTTTTATAAAGGTCAGAACTGATTATCTTTCCATTTCATACCTCTAACGCTGCCTCAGACTCCTCCAGTGAAGCCTGCAGTTCTTCTTTTTCCATCTCAATCTTCTTTTTCATTTTCTGGAGCTCATGGACACTCTTGCCCCCATCCGAAAGCTGGTCAGTAAGATCAGCAATTTCCTCTGAAATGACATCATTATTCTGTAGAACTACACAACAGTGTCTACACGTAGCACGATAAAAGCACATGTTGCACATTGCACTACATTGTTGTTTAAGTGTAAACCTGGTCCAAGTTTTCATTCATTGAGGAATCTTACAGAGTCAGCTTGTTTCCGATCTTGGCTTCAGTCTCTGTACTTCAGCTAATTACAGCTTTTTCTTAGAACCACAGTCATAAAAAGGAAAGATTAAGATTGACATTGTGTGGTCTAAATCCCTCATAATGCTAGCTCAGTTGTATTGCAATTAGTGCTTATGTGGGTGAAGTGAGTCATATGTTTGCGTGGATTCGGGCTGTCATCATGCATCTTTCAGCTGTCTGACAGTAACCAGTTTGAAATAAACAAATGCATGAACTGCACGAGAAAAGAAGGGTAAAATAATAACCAGCTTAAAAATAACACATGCACTGTGCATGTGAAACATGGTAGAGCAAATATGATGCAGTAGATGTGGTAGCATTTAGATTGCATGAGGGTTTGGGCAACTATTGATGCACATCTCTGGTCATTAGCGACCTAGCACTTACATCTAACACAAGTGAATCTACAAACTGCTGGGATAGTGGAAAAACTGTATTTAGTCTGCCTGAAAAAAACCCCAAAAGGAATATCTTTATGCGACACTTCCAATCCAAAATGTGCCTTTAAAGCAGTTACTAAAAAGCAGTGACTATTACACCTAGGCTATCAGTTTGGCCCATAAATATGAAAGCCTTTACTATTATGCTAATTTTATAGCTCCCAAATATATATAGCTTTCCAATAGCAGTAAGCTAACGCTGGTGCACATGCTGGTGAACACTACAATACCTGTAAAGATTCAATACAATAAACAAGACAACTATTCATTCATTCATCTTCTGAGATGCTTATCCTTCTGAGTGTTGCAGCCTATCCAGTGCTCATAGAACAGAAGACAGGAAACACCACAGACACGTCACCAACCCGTCACAGGGATCAGACTCACACCAAGGGCAATTTAGCATCTCCAATTCATCTGACAACATGTGACAACACTGGGAGAACATGCAAACTCCACACAGGAAGGACCCTGAACAGGAATCGAAGGCCGTTGTTGTTGTTGTTATGAGACAACAGCACTAGTCACTGCACCACCATGATGATTATTAAGAATAAAAATAAAAACAAACGAAAGATTAAAGGCAATTGTTTAGAAGTCCTGGAAATCATTAGACCTTCTCTGCAGGCCTAGAAGGCTGTGAGGGTTCCCCGCTAATTTACAGTTATGCTAGTTTGCTCATGTTACACTGTGCAATGAAATCGTACAGCTACCAATTATGCCAATAGCTATTATGAGCTATTCTTGTAAGGGTTAAAACACTGTACCTATTTGTGCATGTGTATGTGCGGGTGTATGTATTTTACCCTGGAAGGCCTTGTTCTCCCTGCGAAGAGCATCGCTCTGCTCCACAGCCTCTTCGTAGGCTGTTTTGAGTTTGAAAAGCTCAGTAGCATGTTGCCTGCTCTCTTTCTGACAGCTCTCCACCTCAGTCACCAGCTCTTCACACTTCTGCCTCCAGTCTCCCAACTGTTTATCCAGCATACGTTGTTTCTTATCCAGCACTGCCGCCGCGTTATTGGCCTGCAGCATCACAACAAGTGTACAGTCAGATTGATACAGGCATTAAAAAAACCTCACTGATGTCTGCCAGATTCATCAGCCAAAGCACATTACTGACAAAATCATAGCACGAGCACTAAAAGGTGCTCTTTACCTTCTCCAGGTCCACACAGAGCTCCTCCACCTCTCCCTGAAGTCTCTGCTTGGTCTTCTCCAGGCTGGAGCACTTGGCCTGTGTGGCCTCCACTGCCTCCTCGGCCTCCTGCAGCCGAGCCAACAGCTTCTTCCTGCAACATAGGCAGGAGAGTCGTCAGTTTATATAGGCCCCCACACAAGGCTATGACTAGTTACTTGACTGATTGAGAAAGAACCTTGACTGTGTTTGACTGTGCCTGTGAGTTCATACACGCATTGCAGCCACTTTACTACACACCTGCATTGCTGGTATACCTTTGTAGGTGTGCAATTAGAGACTATAGCTCACCTATTTCCATGTACATTAGTCCTTCTAGACCTTCATCAGTGCTCAGTTCCTGTCCACAGAGCTGCTCTTGTTTGGATATTTTTGGTTGATGGACCACTTTCCACATAGTAGTGGTATTAGGGTGTGTAAAACTCTGGCAGTTCCATCTCTGTATCATTGCTGTGATGAGTATGGTCAACCAATCAAACAATATATGGTCAGTGGTGGTCCTACGGTGGTACCTTTCCACTGATGGACAGAGTAGTGTCATGGGTGATTGTATACATATAAAGTGGACCTATGTAGTAGGGATTTCTAATTAAATGGCCAAAGAGCTTAGGTGCAAAGTAGGTGTACCTAATAAACTAGAAGCTCAATAGGCTCACTATACCTTACACTAGATTTATGTGCAAATTGGAAGTATTCTGCATGTTATGTACGTTGTATGGTAAAATGCAAAATGGACTTTATGACATAAACATGCAACTGCACAGTTTAATTCACTGTTTAATGTATAAACTACTTTTAAGTATCCCTTTGTACCCACTACTGTTGGTTTACCTTCACTTCTGCAAACTAGCCCTAGCCTAAACATTACTTCAGGAGCATTATGAATGTACAAGGAACTTTGTAGGCTGTGCCTGTGCATGTACATACATTTGGCCCAGCATATTTTAGAGTTGGGTTTGTACAGTACATCCAGTCGTATGTATGTTATCTAGGTGTGATGGCATGTGAGTCGCACTTGGCCTCTTCCAATTCATCGCCGTGCTGGATGGCATCAGCTTCGTGGCGGCTCCTCCAGTGTGTGACATCGCTGTTGAGCTTAGAGACAAGGCGCTGCAGCTCCAGTTTGCTCTCCTGCTCCTCCTCCAGCTGCTCCTTCAACACCTCACACTCCTGCCGCACTGCCGTCAAACTGCTGCTTAGTGCTGTTTTATTCTGTATATCACATAACACAAATACGTTAGACTTCAGTGAGGTTACTGTGCACCAACTATGCCTTATGCTCTTTTCTGCTACACTGAGATTAGAAGATATACAGACAGTGAAATACTAGCGCATAAACTCCCACCATGTTATCCGTGGCCTGTTGCTAAACACTAGTACCAATCAAACAGTGATCACCAGCCCTCTTTCTGGACATCTACCATCCTGCAGGTTTCACCTCCAACCCAAATCTAACACACTTCATTCAGCTAATAAGGAACTTCTGAAGTCAATAAAGAGATGGCTCAGGTTGGGGCTGATTAGGTTTGAGGCATAAGTCTACAGGATGGTAGATCTCCAGGAGCAGGGTTATTGAACACTGCAGTACAACTCTGCATGTCTAAAAACATATCATTGTGAACATATCATTGAAAAGCCATGCGTTTTATTATGTTCCTTTTAACAATCTTCAATAAATCCTAGAACCCAAAAACACACCTTGACCTCTTCATCAAACTGCTTCTTCAGCTCCTCGTGTTGGGCCATCACCAGAGTTTTAGAGCGGCTCATCTGGCTGCACTTGTTCTCCACCTCCTCCAGCTGTCTGCTCAGTTCATTATTGTCAGCTGTAGAACGGGACAGGGAAGAGCTCCTATTACTAACCATTAAATCTTTAACACCACCAAACCAAAAAAAGCAGTGTAACATATGATAAAAATAAGGTGTTAGAGGTAAGATACAGCACAGTTCCCTTTTTATTATTTGTGAAAATATTTTTGCATGATTTTATCTGAAGATACCTCCTTAAGGACTTACAGCAAACATGAACAGCTTGTAAAATCTATACAGACATTTATTAAAAATGCTTAAAGCTCGTGTCAGTAAATCGGCATGCAGCTGTCTACATAAATGTCTCCATAAAGCACAAATGTCTTTTTTATGACTCTTAAGCAAAGTGCTAAAGAAACACTTATAACAGAAGCCAGCGGGCAGCACCTTCAGCACCTTAGGCTGGCAAGTAAATAGTCAAGTAAAAATTCCTTTTCCTGCTGAATTTCTCATACCTGTCAGTCTGTTCTTTGCCCCAGTCACCTCCGTAAGGGTTTTCTGCAAATCTTCGTTCCTGGAGTTGGTCTCAGACAGTAAATCCTCCAGCTTCTTCAGCTGTGTGTCAGTGGATGCCTGGTATTACACACGATGACAAAGCACAACGTTAGCTTTGATCAATGTGCTTGGAATTCCCTTGCCGGGGCTGCCTGACCTGCTCTTGCCACACTAGGTTAATGAGAGGCTTAGACCGGGATCAGATACAGAACACTATTGTCCTCCATCACTGCACTGCTGTCTCACGCCGGGTAAAAATGGAGACTAGGTCCGACAGTAGTGTGTCGCAAACCA
The DNA here is from genome assembly GCA_034552555.1 of Semaprochilodus insignis. Taxonomy (NCBI): domain Eukaryota; kingdom Metazoa; phylum Chordata; class Actinopteri; order Characiformes; family Prochilodontidae; genus Semaprochilodus; species Semaprochilodus insignis. The sequence goes on from CM067491.1 coordinate 6,536,600, forward strand.
AGGGGAGAGTGGGAGACCACCCTAAAAAACATCTTAAAATGTTGGATTTGTTATGGGAAGTTAGTTGAGTTTAAAAAAATAATTAAGCCAAATCCCTCTTCTTTGTTTTCTTACTTTTATTCTATGGCCAGAGATGTGCCCATATACTGTAGGTTCTTGTTTATTTTGACTGATTGGCAGAATTTATTCAGTTGCTTCCATAGCAACCTGAACCTGGTGAATTCCCCTTATACAATGTATAATACATATACCTCATTCTACCTTAGTCACTATACACTCTGTAGTGAAATGTTTTTGGACTCTCCTCTTATGTCACCATCATACAATGCTTCCCTAAGCCTTGGCAACCACCTGGGATGCCACAGCAATGGCCTAGCATCACAATGTAGCAACACCATAGCACATAGCTAGAATTACTATAAACACAAGTAATGTATCAAAAACAATCGACTGCAATGACTCTGTCTTTCTTTGTTAAGCCATCATTCATTCATTCATTCATTTTCTAAACTGCTTATCCTTTGTGAGGGGGCTGGTGCCTATCCCAGCAGTCACTGAATGGAATCTGTCAAACCAAACTAAAGTTCATTTACACACTCTCCCTGTAGGTCACATCACTGTCGTAGTTTATATTAGTCGTAGCGAAACCGAAAGGACAAAAGCTCTGCTGAATGCTCTGCAGAAAGACCAGAGAGACCACTGAATATTTGTATTTGTAAGTTAAAGAAGAGGCATTTTAATTATTCAGATTTGATAAGCAGTTAGTCAGAAGTGCAGACTCTGTTGTGAAGTGAACATAAATATACAGTACCAGTCAAAAGTTTAGACACAGTTAGTCATAGAAGGTTACCTTATTTTTAGCTTAATGCTTTACTTCAGAATAAAACTGAAGACATAAAACTGTAAAAGAGCACGGATGGAATAATTCAGTCCACCTTAAAAAACCCTTCAAAATTGAACTTTACAGGAGGATAAAACAGCTTTCTTAACTTGTAATAGAGGTTGAAATAAAAAGATTTGTTTTCTATGCAATTTTGGATGAATTCTATTGATCTATCCATCATACATATTCACAAAACTGAAAGAGTAACTAGAGCTTTTAAATTGTGTAAAAAAGAGCTAAAAGTTATTTTGCACAACAAATTATATATTAGACGGTATATATAATATAATATATAATATAAATTATATATTATATATCAGACGGTCTCAGGCTGGTGCTTCTTCTAGTACTCCACTTTTATAAGCCTTAACTTAATCTGCCTCTACATCCAGGCTGCTGCACTCAGCACTTTAATACACATATACAACTCCACACAATGTAAGAGTTACATTTATGTAAGGTATTGTGTATGTGTATACGTGTGTTAGGAGTGTGTGTTTTGTACTGTGTGAGATGTTGTCACTCTCTGTGCACTGTGAGCTAATGTAACCAAAGACAAATTCCTTGTGTGTGTGAACATACTTGGCCAATAAAGCTTGAATCTGATTCTGATTCTGAAAATATTATATCGTGGCACATGAAGAGTATATGTGCTATATCAGAACATTTATTATTCAGACATCTCATCAGTTGGAACTGTTAAGTGCAAGCTTGGAGAGTCTTTAGGATAACCAAACACATCCATTTAGTTGGGTGTGTCTGAACTGGTACTGTAATTATTTATATAACTAAATGCATATATGTAAATACACTAGAATGATTTTATAATGTAAGTCACTTTTGGGACAACGGTTGAGTGATCAACTTCGGTAATGGACCAGGAGCATTTCTTTTTGGCATTAAAAAAGGCTTTTAAAATTATGGCCTTGAAAAAAAAAGGGAGGTTTTAGGTCATTTTCTTTCCGGAACTGACCTTGGCCTTCTGCAGGGTGTCCAGAGAGGCTGCCAGGTCGTCCACCTCTAGCCGCAGGCTCTGCTTCTCCTTCTCCAGTTTGGCCCGAGTCCTCTGCAGGCCTTCGCACTGCTCACTCAGTTCAGCCAGAGTGTCGCCGTGACGCTTCCGCAGAGCTGCTGCCATCGTTTCAGCCTGCACTGAGGACTCCTCCAGCTCCCGCCTCACCCTCTGCAGCTCCGCCTCACGCTTCTTATTCATCTCCATCTACACAATATGTAAGTCAGTGCTAGTATGGCTCTGGTGCAAAGCAGTCATATGCAGTGAGTATATTTGCATATGAGTACATTCCTATACACTGCCAAGTGCAAGCAAAGACCATGAGTGTACCTGAGAAGCTGTAGCACCTCCTGCCTCTTCTAGCCGGTCAGTCAGATCGTCTAGTTCTCGGGTCAGGTCAGACCTTTGCTTCTCCACCTCAGAAAGAAGACAAACACTCAGTGAGCAGATGGAAACATAATAGATGCTCACAACAAACCTTGAGGCTTGATTCCAATGTGTACATTGTTTCCAAATTAATAAAGTATATCACATCAGCACAATGAAAAACAACTCTATGTTGGTATAATATAACTATGGGTTAATATAATGCATCTACTGATTGTACAACATAGTACCACTACTTGACAGTAATTTACTTCCAATCAAAAATGGGCATATTTAAATAAGCTCACAGGACAAACAATTAGTCACTGTGACTAGCTAACAGTGTGTAATACCTCCACAAGCATGAATAACAGGGCGCTTTAGTTTGGCATGGACTGGACAAGTTCCAGGATGTAGGCAATCAATGGTCAAACAGTCTTGAATTAAAGAATTGTGCCGCCGTTGAAACGTTGTTGTGTGTTGTGCTAGATTGTCACGGGGTGGCTCAGACTGGCAGTGGGTCATCTTCAGTGATGAGTCCCTCTTTTGCCTTGTTGGAGATGACCAACAAATCTGTGTGTGAAGGAACCTGTGTTNATCAAAAATGGGCATATTTAAATAAGCTCACAGGACAAACAATTAGTCACTGTGACTAGCTAACAGTGTGTAATACCTCCACAAGCATGAATAACAGGGTGCTTTAGTTTGGCATGGACTGGACAAGTTCCAGGATGTAGGCAATCAATGGTCAGACAGTCTTGAATTAAAGAATTGTGCCGCCGTTGAAACGTTGTTGTGTGTCGTGCTAGATTGTCACGGGGTGGCTCAGACTGGCAGTGGGTCATCTTCAGTGATGAGTCCCTCTTTTGCCTTGTTGGAGATGACCAACAAATCTGTGTGTGAAGGAACCTGTGTTCGTCAGTGCCTCGCCAGACATATCCCCGACTGAAAAAGTGTGGGCTGCTATTGGATGCGCTATCAACACTCCACCCCTACCGCAAAATCTACAGGAACTATGTGAGAATATTCAAGCTGCATGGGATGGATTATCACAGGACACCATTAGGAACCTCTACAACTCCACATGCTGAGACGTATTGAACGTTGTGTTATATAAACAGCACTTAAAGCTTTCATCTTCGAGAGAGAGGGGAAGATCATGCTCCATTCTTGCTTCAGATCTGAAAAAAATGTAGGCGTGAACTGTGAGAAAACATCTCAGCACTTTTGGGTCTGAAATGATGTGTAGCTGTCAAGAAGCTTTTACTGAGAAAAGACAAGTGAAACAACTGGAGTTCTCCGAACATGGGCTGACCACCTCAGAGTCCAGAGCTTGGGATTACTTGGATTGTGAGAAGCAGAAAAAGGAACCAACTTTTAAAACTGGACTTTGGAATTGTGGAAAAGTGTCTCTGCAGATTCCGTGGTTATCTAAAATGTATGAAAACTATAGTAAAGGTAAATGTTGGACACACTAAATACAGAATGTTTGTTAACATACATTATTGAGAATTTTCTATTAAATATGTTTTCTGATTTTTTCCTGGTGCTAATTAATGGAGCTAGAACACAAACAAATGAAGGGTAATCTTTGCACAGTACTGTACACTATGATATAATGCAGTATATATTTAACAAGTACATTACAGTGATTGCATGGTTCAGTCAGACTGCTCTTTACAGTGTCTCACACCATCAGACCTGTGTACACAAAGCCTGGATTTGTCAGCAATGGATTAAGTGGAGCATGTGCACGTGTGTGATTGAGACACTAAGGTGTTTTAAAAGAGCTTGTGGAGCCAGACAGACAAGCCAATGACAGAGAGAGTGTGAGAGACTGAGAGAGGGAGGGGAAAAGGGTGAGAGAGAGAAAGAAAGAGAGAAAGAGAGAGAGAGAGAGAGAGAGAGAGAGAGAGAGAGAGAGAGATTCCAGGGGCCCAGGATTATGGTTATTGAGGGACACAGAGTGGAGATGGTCCAGCTAAGGCAGAGTAAAAGTGCTTCTGGTGACAGATGTTAGGATGTCATTACAGCCTCTCCATAACACAGTGTTTGCTTTGCGGGGAGGTTAAAGCCACAGGAATGCCAGCGTCGTGCTTACTCTTGGATAAAGTGCTCTTTATAACACAAGAGGAGCAGTTTGGGTGAAAATCAGACCTACAATATACCTGACACAATCTGACCTAATATAACACACAATGCTAGATGATTACCAGAGATGGAAAAAGTACAGAGAAAGAGTACCTAAGTGAAAGTATTGGTACTGAGTCAAAACTTTGTCATACTGTGTCCAGTGTGAAGCCAGAAAGATTCAGTTTTTGGAGAGTATCTTGTACATAGTAATACGTGTCTTGTAAAAAATTAAAGGTGTTCTTTGTTTGATTATGCAGTGACAGTACTCATCACAAAGATAGATTAGCGTAGCCATGGAAATTTCATTTTATGCTGCTCTGAATTTGTTGAGATGGTTTAATGAAAACAAAACATTATGGACAAAGCAATGGGTCTGATAGGTAAGAAAAGAGAACTAATGAAAGGTTAAAGTGAAAATGTAAGGAGTAAAAAGTAAGTTTTTGTAAGTGTAATGAATTAAAAAAGACAAGTACTCAACTGAATAAATGTTCAGATCATGTCCAGGCTTTAAAATAACACTTGAGTACAATAGTCAAGCACGGTTACTTCAGTACTTTCCTCCCTAGTTGGTTACACAAAATAATGATGAAGCATCAAGCATATTGTGGCTGTCCAAAGTAAAACAAGTATCTCCAAAATGGCAGTTTTATGGTCCTGGAGGAACGCTGTTTCGTTTCACTGTGTACTGTACACCACTGTATATGGTTGAAATGACAATAAAAAACTACTTGACTTGACTTGACTTGACTTGGTGGGCAAAAACCTAGGTTTTTAAAGTAAGTCAGTAGAACAAGACGTTATTTCAATATTCCAAAATAAGCAATTTTGGGCAACTTCTGTTGGTCCATTTATAATAAACTTACACACAATGTAAACAACAGCTGCTGTGTTCAAATGATGCAAGAAAGTAAAAATGTACATTATGTACTGTATGGAATTCGGAGACTGGCCATTTCATCAGTAACACCTACACACTGTAGACTGCAGTTACTGCCTATAGACCATCTGTTATGACCCCCTTTCAATCACAGAACCTTTCTAATACAGGCTTAAGGATACAATTTGTGTTTTAATGCTTAGAAACAAGGGCTTATGCAAAGGTATTAGGCAACTAATCAGATCATTTAAAACTCTTTTATTTTGATGGCTAAATGTTGAACAGTACTGCATATTGTTGGTTCATTGTTATTGCCATATCAGCATTTGCAATACTGAAATCACAGAAGACTGCAAGATGCATATGAGCCCTCTGTCCACAGTTTCACCTATTTTGCAAACGTTCTGCTTAATGAAATGGCTAGAATGTAAATAAAATCATCTGCAGTCGTTTGAACTTGTTTGATATGAAAAGCTTCATTCTAGAGACTCTTACTGAGAATCGTTTGCAGCTGTGGTGATAAGAATCAGACATCAGAAGCGTTTAATGCCTTTAAGAGTTTTCCTGTATAAGGTTATTACACAAAATTGTTCAGAATGCATTGCCTGATGCCTGAGACATTGTTTTAATTCTGAGATAAGCTCTTGGACTACATTTTTTTTTTTCTAAGTTCATTCATGGAGGAGAGATACATGCAGGAGAGGTAGAGAGGTACATGCGGGTACATGCTGCAAGGCCAGTCACAGAAATTTATCCAGATTTACCACTATTTTACCATATTATATATTAAATATAAAACTTATAAGCCATGTATTACTGGTTTACTGGATATTTTTAATAACAAGTAAAATGACTTATTAGCTCACCAGACAAAAGAATAAATAATACCTCCATGAGTTCAGATAACAGCTGTGATTTGATTTCGCATGGACTGGACAAGTTTCTGGATGTTGGCCACATCAATGCTCAGCCTCTTTTGCATCAAAGAATTACACAGTTGGGCCAGATTTGGTGGACGCCTTCCCTTTCCTGTAGACTGGGATTTTTTGTACTCTTCTATACACCTGCAGATTCAGCTACTTCCTTCACACTATGGCCTTTGGATGCCCAAATGCAATCACTCCTTTTTACCAGTCATTAACATCTGCTTTGAACCCATTTTCCACACATGGAACGAGACATTCACTACACTGTACCACCTCCACGAATCCCGTCACTCCCACCCCCAGGTATTTATAGCCTCATCATTGTTCTGCAACATCATCTGCAGGAACCTGAAGTTACTACCTCCTTAAACACACAAGGTGACTCATTTTTTCTTTTATTAGCTAACGTTGCAGACATTGCGACCCCGGTTCCCATCACCACCACTGTAAAGAGATTTGACTCAGTGTGTTTCTTAACATTCAACTGTGATCCATTTATCATTAACACCATTTTGACCATTTTACACATTAACAATTAAATGACAAAGAATTTAACCCAAACACTAATCGTTATTCTAACTCTAGAGAACTCAGCCAAAACTTGATGGAATTCTTTTTTACTGTCATCATATTGTCATCACTGTAATATAAATATTTGCACTTGAGACCTAATCATCAAGCTGGAGAACTCTGTTTGAGTACCTGCGTTTGATGTTAATACATAAAGATGTCTGAGGTGGTCTAAAAAATTCCCACAAAATCTGACCTGATGGTTTGAATTATTATTTTAGGCTTTTCAGGGCAACTCCCAGCAGTGCATGAACACTGCATGTTTTTTGGGATTTTTTTATAGGGGACCTTTAACATTTGGGGTATATTGTAATCACAACTCATAGCAATATAACCACAAAACCTGTACTTTATTGTCATGCCTGCTGGTTCTCCTCTCACCTCCGATCTCCTGGACTCCATTTCCCATAATCCACCTGAAGTCACGTGTTCATCCTCACCCAATCACACCCCGTTGCCTCGCTCTCGGTCTCCCGAATTTTGATTGACCACCTGATGTTAATTTAGTCTGTTTGTTTAAATACTTCTCTCTCGCACTGGCTCATTGCGAAGTATTGCCACTCTGTTGCGTACTGAGCGTTCTCTCTGTGTTTGATCTTGTTACTCTGGCTTTCGACTCCATTTTGATTCTCTGGTTTTCTCTTCTGGTTTATCCCCTTTGATACCTCTGCCTGGTCTGATTGTCTCCTTGGTTTGACTCCTGCCTGTTTATTGACTTTGACTCAGTTTAGCCCGTGATTGTATTTCCTTGTTCTTGGTGTTGCTGTGTTTCAATACAACCTGTTTAATAAACTGTGCCTTGCTTTTAGTTCAGCGCGTGTCACATTCTGTTTGTCCATCGTCACATTTATCTATATTCTGCATCACTGTTAATTTTCATTGAGCTATTGCAGCACCACCTTCCCACCCAAATCCCTTCCTGAGAAAGACTCTACACCTAAACATGCATACGAAGGCAATATATCTTTTCGGCACATGAGGCGATGCTTTTATTAAGAAGGAACCAATTCTAGCACTATGTAGCAGATGGCCATTAAATGAACAAAAAAGAAAATGGCTTGTTCTGGAATGCCTAAAAGCATATGTTCAAAATCAAATGAGGCCACCCTCTTATTTGAAAGCTGTTTAAGAGCCATTGTAAATGCCAACTGAACTGTGTGAGCTAATGGAAAATGCCAATTAGTTCAGTACATTGCACAGAGGTGACTGATAAGGTAGAGCAGTGTGGAGTTTCACGGTAGGGCAGTTTAAGAGGAGGACAGTGGCTGGTGCCATGACCCGCTCACCATTTGGGTCTTAAACCAATGTGAAAACAGCTTGGGTGAGATTTTGTTGACACCCAGTAGGGGAGGATTCATCCTGCAAGCCTGGACAAGATCAAATCCTCTACATGACATCTGACCTCTAAGGGGTCATTAGTTGACCCCACCACTAGCCCAGAGCACCAATGTCAACAACTGCATCACTTTACTTGTCTGTCAGTCAATTTCTCTTTCACCAAGTAGTCCAGGTCAAGAAGAGGTGAGACTGCTTCACCCCAACAATCGAGTGAATTATAAAAGTGAATATTAGAATTGTATTTCTAATATATATTAATATAATAGATATTGCCTGTACTGCCTGCGATTATGTTAATTTGACTTCATGTAAGGACCAGTAATGCCCCTTAGTTGCCACATCACACACAGAATTTGCTGAAAAGAGTCTAGGTCTGTCACAATTATTACATAATCACCTGATCACAGTTATTACATCTGAATGCAATTATTTTCCACCGTTGACATTTTGCAAACCTATACTTATGTCACAGAACTGCATGCATTGTATGCAATGAAAGTCTGAACATCTGACTGGTGCTTTAACACCTTTAGACTGCAGCTTTGATTTGAGCTTGAGCTGTTTCTGTTGTCAGGTATGAGCTACTAAGCACTGGTGACAGTCTGGTCACTGTAGGCTTATATTTTAAGTTTTTATTTCTGCTGTTTAATGTGTTCTTCTTTGTTAATCACGTGATATATTAGTTGCTGCTGCTGCATTTAGCAGATATGTTAAGAAAGTTACAAAGCCAAAGCGAGTTATGTTGCACATCATTAGCGTTATAAGATTAAACCATACAGTAAAAACCTCTTACTAATCTGAACTGTGCTCTGCATTAGTTTGCACAGTCATCCAGAGAAAGTCACAGTGTATCCAACAACAATGATTCGCACATGTTTATACAGTGATAGAAAACACGGTAGCACACAGAAATCTCCAGTCATACATGCTGATGTGTTTTAAAGGGGTCATGGACATGATGTTACTACACTGGAGAATGGAACACCATTGAGACGCTCAGTACAATAGTGTTAAAAGTTGCATACAATAAACAAAAGAGGCAATTAAATTGTTTAAATTGGTTTACTCTTGGCCCCATACTTTAACTTTACACCCATATTTAAACCTTCTAAAACTCACTCAGCATTTCTTTAAACTGAATATATCCATGGTGTGCTTAGAAAAGCTTTTCATGCCGTAATTTGCCATGATAACAATATCATATTGTCGTATCATCCACCCCTCAGGTAAAAGGGGTACACGGTACCAGTATTTAGGTCATAACTAAACATGTAGGCCACAAGATGCAGAGATAGGTGCCTATGTGTCACTAAAAAACTTCTTGGAAAGCCTTTGGACTATAGTGGTGTCTGGCCCTCGTGATACTATCTGTGAAGGGAAAACAATGGCAGGACTGTGCGTGTGGCCGGGATGTGCTTGGTTAGGTCCAGAGAGAGTGGAAAACGTGTTTACATAGAGGCAGGGTTAAGGCACAAGGAGATAAAGGTGTGCATGTATGTGCACGACTCTTCACCCTCCACTCTGGATTAGCCTCAGTGAAAGGAGAAGTGGTGCTCCATTAAGAATCCCACCCAGCACGGAGACACACTCACACAGCCCAGAGGCACGTCACCCTCCTGACCAATATATTACACATCCAGCAGCTTTAGGGAGCGTCAAGTCCCGCCTACAGCTATAAAGACAGTGATGTACAGGAACGATCTAGTAAAAATGTCAACTTTAAAGTGATACTAAACCAAACATAAATATTCACCTTCATTTTCATGCATGTTAAACACAGTAGAATGAGCAAAGCAGCGTAGCCCTTGAGCTGTATTACAATGATGACCTGGCTGAAATGAACTGAGCTAAATTCTGTGCTCCAAGCCATCTTTAAAATGAACCGGATCATTGCAGGCATGTGAGAAATGTAGTGAATAGCATAAAATACAGTACTGTGTAAAAGTCGGAAACCACCATCCATTTATAGAATTTCCTGCTAATATAGCCATCAAGTTATACAAGTTACAAGTTATTCGTTTTTCAGGAGGTATTTCCAAGATATGTGATTATCCATTTGCATAAGGAGGGGCAAAAGTAAGACGACAAGTCAACGCTGTAGGTCTGAAAGAATGTGCAGCTGTATAGAAACTGTTCTGAGAAAATGAAATGACAGAAATTTGGACATCACAATGAGAAGCTCATTCACAGAACAATGTACTGGCCGCCCAGAGTCCAGATCTCAGCATAACTGAATGTGTTTGTGTAAAAAGCAGAAAATGAAGCCAACTTCTGAGACTCTTTGGAGATGTGGAAATATTTCTTTGTTAATTTCTTTAAAAAGCTGAAAACAGAAAAGAACTGAACCTACAAAGCAAACGGTGGACACACTAAGCATTGATACCTACGGTCATATATTTCACCTACAAAGACTAATGTGCAGAAATGACCTAATAAAAATGGAAACTCTAAAGTGATACTAAACCAAATTAACATATTCATATACAAATGTTTTTCACATGAGTTAAAAGCAGTGGAATGACCAAAATATACATTATATTTTCATAGAAGTTAAATGCAATGGAACTACCAAAGCAGCGTAGAAGCCGTAACTGTTACAATAATGACCCGACTGAAATGAGCGGTCACTGCAGGGTATGTGAGAGATGTGGCGAATAGCAGAAATACAGTTCTGTGTAAAAGTTAGAGACCACCCCTCATTTATTTCAGTTCCTGTCAGATTGGCCATTAAGTACATGTTATTCATATTTTTCAGGAGATATTTCTGAGATATAAGACATAAGATGATCCACTTGCACTGGGCTTTTCAGTCTGTTCTGGACAATGTATCATGACGTATTGGTGAAACAGTAGAGCACCTTCAGCAACAGACCCTTTCAGCTCTGCTGCAGCAAGGAATGGTGTCAACAGCAATCGCCCAGTACAACAAGTAATGACTCTGCTGGGATCACATTGTGCTTTAGAGGTCATTTCTCAAATGAGCTCACCGGACTTCTGTTTTTTGCACTTGGAGGCATGTGGTCACTCGGACTGTTTTTTCTAGCTACTTTTACTGTTAATTTACTTATACTTTTCTACTTATAATCTGACTATTTACAATTACACTTATATAATTTGGTTATGTTTATCGATGGCGGCACAGTGGTACAGTCACAAGGGCCTGGGTTCGGTTTCTGGCCGCGGCGTCCATGATCCTTTCTGTGTGGAGCTTGCATGTTCTCCCTGTGTCTGTGTGGGTTTCCTCTGGGTGCTTTTAGCATCTCCCAGTGTAGTACTCCCAAAATGAACGTAAGAAAAGCCTTTGTTGAAAAACCTAAAACCCAGTTATATAAGCATATGTAGTTTCTTCACATCCTGGGGAATACTGGGTTTCTCTGACCATATATTTGAGTTTCACAGAGAAGATAACACTAGGATAAAAGCAGATAATTCATGCCTTCATCTTTCATCTCAGGCCTTCCTTAACTGCTGTAGTGCCTGGGGCTGAGTGGCACTCAGAAGGCTTTGGGGGAAATTCTGATTGACATGAAGTGGGTTTGCTCGAGGATGTCCTGTCCTCTGATTTGAAACACACCAGCTTTATTATTCCAGGTGCAAATCATTAGGAGCACTCCCTACTCCTACCCTCCCATCAGAATGCCTACTCCTGCAGTACCTCTGAGTGCGAGCAGAGCCCAAACTCATGCCAGACTTCTTCCGCACAGCATCTGACACAACCTGTCCCCCATAACCACCCTAGTGACACCCGATAGCTCTCAAATCTGCAACGGATTAGGTACTTTCCCCAAACATATATGGAACGGCCTTCTTTTATCAGAGCCGACTTAAGAGGTTTCAGTTTGTGTTAGACTTTACAGAAAGTACTTATAAAACACTTACATGTCATGCTTTGTCTGATTTCCAAGCTGTACAGATGTTTTAGTGCAGTGCAGAAAGGCAGCACTGTAAATGATTTCTCTTCTAACAGAGCAAGGTTTACATTTCTTTGTAATGACTTGCAGGTACTTTCAAAAACGTACTTATAAGCAATCAATCACTCCTAGGTGAGGTCGAAGGTGACGTTCCAGGAAAGCTGGATTTTGTTATTATAACAGACCCACAGTAATGATCATATGCAAGTGTAACAGCCCTACTATACAGTCAATGAACAAAAAGTACTTCATATCTCAGATGTCCAGTTTCATGTCCATATCTCAGATGCCCAATTTCAAGACTGTATATCAGATGTCCAATTTAATGTCCATATCTCAGATGTCCAATTTCAGAGTCTGGTTTTGTTTTCTTTTCTCAAATAAGGGCTTCTTGACATCTACACATCCTTTCAGACCCAGTGTGTTGAGTTGTCTTCTCACAGTGGAAGGATGGGCAGAAACACTTGCAAGAGTGGAGTTTGATTTTCTCCCCTTTCTCTCTATAAGCTGTAAGTAATATACATATATATATATATATATATATATATATATATATATATATA